>CM053585.1:37419047-37441258 GCA_028646515.1 Pseudochirops corinnae | reverse complement strand
CCTGTTAGAAAAGCCCCCGAATTGTTAGCGATTAAAGTTTTGAAAACATACCCTTATACAATTTGAGGGCAAGCTGCTGAACTATGAGCACTTTCTAACACAATGCACACTGTTATCTTCCTTCACTTGAATGTATTTGCTGTTAATCGTCCTTCATTTCACCAGCAGGGACCCCAAATGAATCTCTTTAGAACCCACAGCTGAATTATAGGAACTAAGTGTGGGTGTCTGTTTATTTAATGCTTTGATGTAAAGTTTAGTATAGTTGCCAGAGGTTTGAAACCCTGCAGGACCTTTCCTGCTAGAACATGGGGGTTGGAACCCTGTGGGAATTGAGGCTGATCAAATATAATAACATTGTGTTGGGGAGAAAGACCTTCGCATATGTTATTTGGGTATAAAATAGCTTTCCCTGAAAACCTATCCATCTCTGTAGTATTGGGGTGGGATCAGAGTTAGCATCAAACTAGGCTGATGCCAATCATTTCAGAATGGACTCCTATTCAAATTGAAGTAACATGATTGGCGCCCCCTCCATGTCAAGTCTTATTTTCCCTCCCCCGTTCTTGCTGCAAGACACCAGGATCGACCCAAATGAAAGTTCGCTCTCTTTGGCCAACATGGAGATAGCTCTTTGGCTATAAACAGTCACAAATGATCAGCCCAATCAATATTTGTTAATGTTATGATGCCGAAGCATCTACCAGATACGCATGGAATGATTTATAGACTCCAGCATTTCAAGCTTGACCCTGGTAGGTCCCGGAAAGCACTTAAAAAATAAATTTACTCTGGCCTTGCTCACCCCATTTCAAAAAGGGTGACAAAGATGAAGTAATTTATAAGTCACACTTTTATTAATGCTTTTAACTTTCATATACTTGGCTTTGTTGCCCTCCGAGTGGCGTAAGTGCAGCCCCTGGTCGAATGGTAACCTCCGACACTTTGAGGGGGGCTCTCTGTACAAATGATCAACTCATAAATAGGTGCTGGGCTCCGCATTATCCTGCCATAAATTCACAGGTCTTTTCAAGTCCATCAAGAAAGAGCAACTTGAACTAGGCATTTGGCTCAGAGTTTACCGACTAATGCAGTACTAATGAGTCTCTGGGCAAAGGGTTTCCAGAAAGATGTCTAGCACTTTGCCGTGGGAGGCCCTGCTTATTGCCTGGGAGAGGTAGACCTTGTAACGCCCAGAGCCATGTGGACAATAAGCCTCTGTGGGAGCGTGTTTGAATGGATGCTCTCGAGTTCAATGGTTCTTCCTTTGCAGACACGATGGGAAAAGCAGAAATTGACATGAACTTCCTGATCTGCCTGTTTCCACTGTTATTTTATTTTAAAAATTTTAGAGATGCTGTTAGGGTATCACAACTAAGGGTGGGAGGGGAGGACATCAGGTAAAGAAACTCTTCAGAAGATTAGAATAGGTATCTGTTGGCCTGAAGACCTCAAAAGGATTCTGTTGGTATTTCCTCTATTAGCAGGGATAGGATACTGACCTGACAGAGCAATTCAGCTTCAGCAGAGCAGGGAGGTGTGTGTGTGTGTGTGTGTGTGTGTGTGTGTGTGTGTGTGTGTGTGTGTGTGTAAGTGTGTAATCTTGTGAAGGAGTCGATGACTAACATTGATTATAGCAAAACAAAAACAAAAACAAAAAACAAACTCAACCAAAAAACAGTGAAGATTGCTAGCTCTGTGCTTCAGAATTGGTTTGGATTTTTTCCATGGCATGAAACTTTCAGCCCCAGCTTTTATTCATGATCTCTCAAAATTGCCTGCTGGTGAAAAGGGAGCCTGATTGAAAGTCAGAAGACCTAGGTGTTTAATTTTTTTAATTTTTTTTTTTTTTATCGAAACCTTGGGATAAGTCACTTATTTGGTTTTTCTCACCTGTAAAATTAGGGCATTGCACTAAATTACGTTTAAGGGCTCTTCTGGCTCTAAAATTTTCTGATTAAGTGTCTCTGTATTTATATTTGTCTCTCTCTCTATATGTTCATGTATATAAGTAATATATGCATATGTATAAATCACATGTAGGCATACAAGTTAATTGTATATTCATCCAGTGTGAGAAACCTTAGAATTATATCCACAACAGTCATAACAGGCTAACATCTATATAGGTCTCTACAGTTTCCAAACCACCTTCTGTGTATGACTTCATTAGATCATACTTCATCCTTTTCTGTGTCCTATTGTTCCTGTGCTGAGGCATTTATGAAATCCCAAGTAAGGGGTTGGGCTAAATGAGTTTTAAAGACTCTTACGGCTCTAAATCTATGATTTTCTTATGATCCATCTATGACTCTAATGTCTCCCTCTAGTATCCTTACCAGTTGTACTACAAGGAAGGTTTGCAGTACATTGGAAAGAATGCTGGATTTGGAATCAGAGGAGCTGAGTTCAAATTCCACTTTTGCCACTCAGGACCTGTGTCACCTTGAGAAAGTCACTTGATTTCTCTGAGACTTGTTTTCCTCATCTATAGGATTCAGAGATTAGACCAGATCATTTCTAAGGTCCTGCACGACTCTTGATTTATGACCCCCATGAAACTCCATAGTGTAGATTTTTTTCTCACTCCATGCAAAGACTATTTCAATAACCTCTTAACTAATTTCCACTTTCCCATCCATCTCGCGCAGTAATTTTTTAAAATCTTGAGTCACAATGTATCACTCACCAGCTCAAAAAGTCAAGTTGGGTATTTATTAAGCACTTGTAATACTAGGCACTGTGAAAAGGATTAGGAATTGCAAGTACAAAAAAGAAAAAGAAACCACAGCCCCTACCATTACAGGAGCTGATGTTCTAATGGTAGAAGATAAACCATAAGATGGAGACTATAAGCAGGAGTGGGGATTAGGGGTGGGGGAAAGGTAGAAGGAACCCCTGGTGAAGCAAGATATAAGCGTCTGAAGAGACAAGAAAGAAGGGGAAAGAAGGCCTGGCCTATTTGTAACTCCTCCCTGCCTGTAGGATGAAGTCTAAATGGAGTAGCCTGTCCTTCAGGATTATCTATGATCTGGGCTCAATCTACATTTCCTACACTGATCTTCCACTCCTCCCTTCTCGAACCTTCCATTCTGGCCAGGGTGGGTCACTCATTAGACATTCCTACATTATAATCTGTTGCACCTATTATGGTCATTCTTGCCTCTGACCCTCTGGACTCTTCTTCTTATCTGGAATGAACTCTCTACTTTCTCTCTTCCTGTCCAGCTTCTAACTATTCATAAAGACTCAATTAAATTCCCACCATCTTTATGAGTGTCCTTCCTTGACCACGCCAAACCCTTAGTGAACTCAGCTTCTCATACTTGGAACTCACTAAGCATTTGTGACATGCTTGATGCAGTCTTGAATCAGCATTTAACATCTGTCTGATATGTTTCGTCCACTCACTCGGATTGTGTGCTATATATTAACATGATATATACACGTTAATCTTCCGGCAAACACACACACGTATACATGCATATATGTATATACACACATGTACATATATAAGTATGTATATGTACATACAAAGATAAAATCATATGATGTGATAATATAGTAGAATATCATAAATATATGTCTATTGGAAAAAATGAACGGGTGCTAGATACATCAGAGAAAGCTATAGAATGCTGGAATTTGAAGGGACACTATCAAACATCTTAAAAAATATTTTCATTTTTTACCAATATGATAACTGAGGAATGCAGAAATGGAATGACTGGTCAAGTCTCTTGATGGTTTTTATCTCTTAGTTCTGTTCTTGTTGCTGTTTTTTAAATATTTTTTGTAGCCTTTTGTTTTTCCATCAAAACCAATTCCTTTTAGCATCTTGCCATGAATAGAACCCTTCTTTGTAATGAAGGAAAGCACTGTAACCAAAACAAACAGCACAATAACTCTGTCTGTTAGCACAATTGACTTTCATTCCAAATCCATAGACTGGTAGAAGACCAGATAGAGAGAACTCTGTGCTGGGAGTCAGGAAGAGTCAAGTCGAAATTCAGCCGGATAGGTACTATCTGTGTGATCCTGGGGCAAATGTTCTAACCTCTGTCTGCCTCAGTTTCCTCAACTGCAAAATGGAGATCATAATAGCACCCATCTCCCAGCATTCTTATGAGGACCAAATGAGGTAATATTTGTAGAGGGCTTAGCACAGTGCCTGGTATATAGTAGGGACTTAATAAATGCTTATTTCCTTCCTTCACTTACTTCTCTACTAAGAGGAAGGAAACATTTCATCATATCTTATGGCACAGAACTATCTCATTACATTCAGATGCCACCATTTGTTTAGTTCTTCATTAATCCATGAGCACCCATTCAATTTCTTATCTTTAGCTGGCACACATAGCAGCTTCTTATCCTTCATCCCTACTCTCCCATAGGATGTTGGGAGCCATGATCTTCATGAAGTAGTGTCTCAGTATAGTATTTAGTATTGCAGAGGATCATATATCTGGAATTAACTTTAGAACTCATCCACTCTCTTCTAGATCAGGAAATGGATGGGGAAATCAATGAAAGCAATGTCTCTTTTTTAAGATCTTATTAAATAATGCTTGCTAATTTAAATAATTTGGGATTTAAGTAATTAAGATGAAAGATGAATTGAGTAAATCATTTTCCATATGCCTCTAATGTTTATCTTTAAAGCCACTGTATAGGGTTTCCTAGGGTCTTCTAAGTTTCATAATAATGGCAAGTGTGGCTACGAGTCACATTAATCACTCTGGAATAGATTGCAGACTGATTAGACTTGAAAAAATTACCACTCACATTAATTGGGGACACGAGTTCAGAAAGGAGATTCATTTACTGCTTTATGGTCATCTCCTCTTTGCCAGTCGTCTTCCTGCCCCGGAGAAACTTGAGAGCCGAATCTACTCTGGCCTGATTGGATATTGCTTCTCCTGGACCACTGTTTCAGAAAAACAAACTCAGCTGTGTTCACCACACTCTCTTCTCTCCAACTATTTCCAGTTGCCTTGGTTCTCTCATTTTTCCTTCCCTGCCTCCCTCTGCCCCTGGAAAGTTCTAGAACCTTGAGCCACAATCAAATCAGCTCTACCATTTTTCCCTGACGGGATGTGTTGATGTCCCTCAAGGTTTCACTCATCGTTCATGTAACTTTCTGGACCTGAGTGTTCCTTCCTTCCTGATTACTACTTCCCTTTGTACATTTTCTCCCTGATTAGAATGGAAACTCCTTGAGGTCACAGACTGCCTTTGCTTTTATATTTGTATACTCAGTGCTAATCACAGGGTTTGACATAAACACTTAATAAATGCTTTGTCATTCATTCATTTCCTGTCTCCCTCCTTCTACCCCCCCAACAGATTAGTGACTGGTTATTCTATTACTAGAGTCAAAGAAGAGATTTTAAAATGGATATGATGCTGAAATAGCAACTGATACCCAATTTTATGCACCACATAGCTTGTTGCCACTACACTGAGGTGATGATGCTGTGGATAGAGCACTGAGCCTGGAAGACCTGAGTTCAAATCCTGCCTCAAATACCTGCTAGCTGTGTGAGCTTGGCAATTCACAATCTTTGTCTGCCTCAGTTTCCTCAGTTGGAAAGTGGAAATAGTAATAGTACTTCTCTTCCAGGGTTGTTGTTTGAAGATAAAATGAGATTATATTTGTAAAGCACTTTGCAAATCTCAAAGTGCTAAATATTATTATTATTATTATCATTACATTAGTGCACTAAAATTAGTAGCTCCTTGGTGGAAAGAACACTGGCCTGGGAGTTAGAATATTTCAACTCAAGTCCAGGTTTTTCTACTAATTACTTAGGTGATTAGGCAAGTCACTTAACTCCCCTAAGCCTCTGATTCACCCTCTGTGAAATGGGGGGCAGTGATATTCGTACTATATATTACAAGATATTGTTATGGACAGTGTCCTATATACCTGGAAGTGATATATAAATGTGCTTTTTAAGTTTATTGTTTCTCTAAAACTTGTGATCTTTGTTCTTATTTTTCACATTGCCAAATTTTCTTGCCTCCCAAATTGTCTTGAGAAAGATAAACATCAGTACTTTGGTATATATCAGAGGTATATAATACACTCAGTGGGAAATACAAGGTCAAGAGATAAGATTGTTACACTGTGCTCCTTACTCAAAAGCAGACTTTATATTTTCCCCCTCCTATGTGCAGAAAACAATCTTTACAGTATGCCTACCTTCTGGGCGACTTTCTCATTAAATCATGGAGACCCTAAGGTTGCGTCTTCAAATAATTAAATCCAAGGAAATCACAGGAATCCAAATTATCTCTGTTTGGCTGTAAGCTAAGTGGAAGCTTAAAAAAATCAGCAACAACCACCATTACAACGTGTTTGATTTTAGTCTTATGAGATTTACAGTAAGAGCCTAGGATTGCCTGTGACTAATAAGCCAATGGTGGTAGGAAAGAAACCACAGTAAAAGCCCCTTGTTATCATTTGCCCTGAAATGAATGTTAGTTGTAAACAAGGTGCCTTTCAAGAAGGGCTCTAATCTAAAAATTAGAGGCTCTGGATTATATTCCGAGTCTCCATGCCCCAATGGCTTCCCCCCAACCATCACTTTTTTTTTTCATTGCTCTTTAAGAGAGTAATAACTGGCCCTGAAGACTCCAAAACAATGATTAGAGAAGGCAAAATCACACACAACTTAAGAGTTAGACCCAGTCATATAAGATTGAAAGCAATGAATTGTTACAATGAACTAAATTAAATTCAGTACAGCTAATAGAAGATTAAGCAAACATTACAAATTAAAACCAAAGCCCCAGACAAACAACTGAACAAATCTCACTTGGTGTTGGAGGCTTCCATAGGACCAGGATGACATCCCCGATTTATGCCCTCTCCCCTGAGAGGGGGCCTTTGAATAGCAGAGGATTTATTGGACCTGGGACTCCAAAAAGCATGGGAGTTGTGTTAATAACCATTTGGTACAACTAGCAAAGCAAACTTCCAAGTCGGGCAAAGTGTCATGAAGATCTAATTACTGTTCAAAGAATGGACTCATGAGAAAAAAACGTTAAGTCCGTCAAACTGCTTAGATTTGGGGAAAGCTCTAAAATGGATTAAAGAGTTTGCATGTTTCTGAAAAGGAAGAGGGTCCTCCATGCTCACTGCTCTTTTTGTTGGTCTTATGTTCAATTTCAGCAAATTAATTTGGTCTCAGACTAGGCTATCACTACACTTGACTCTTGTCTATACCCATAACTCTGTCCCTTTGGGTGAATTTGTGCAGACCCACTTCTAGGGGAGCATCTGGATGTGAGGTGGGATTTGGGACAGCTGTGCCACTCCCCAAATGTTTTTCTGTGGATTTTCAGCCTCAAGGACAGCAGGAAAGGGGATCTCAAATCATGCTAGCAATACGGAAAGGCAACATGGTATGTATGGTGAATAGGGCTCTGGACTTGGAGTCAAGACTTGTATTCAAAACCCCAGTCACTCTAGACAAGTCACTTAGCTTCTCTAGATTTCTGTTTCTTCATCTATAGAATGAGAGGACTAGACATGATGGCCTTCAAAGTCCCTTCTATATATGTGTATATATGGAAATAGAAGAGGTAATCCTGCCATTTTGTCTTGGGGCTTGGGGTCTGGTGATACTTGTGAGATTATTGTGTGGTTGTTTTTATTGCCAGTCAGGTTGGACTTTTCCCTCCTCTTTTTTTCACATAGGCACTTGGCTCTCAGGGGAGTCAGCACACGTAGATATGCCTTCCACTCAGAACATAGGATCATTTAAGCTAAAGAGTACCCACATACATCCTGGGGACAAGGAATCCAAATTCTGGGCTTGTGCTCTATTGCTACTGCAGTAGGTCTATGTCTAACCAACAACCCCAACAGGTAGCTTCAGCTGAGCTGCCCCAGTAACCTTAACCTCCCATTTTAACATTAAAACACTAAAATTTTAACATTAAAACATTAACTTTTGTGTTAACACATTAACCTATGTGTCTTGGGGTGAATGGGAAGGATATGGGCTATATTAAGAATTGAGTTAAAGGGTATTTGCAGCATCCAAAAGGAAAAAGCTGAGTGAATGCTTCTTTCCCTGTGCTCAGCTCTGTGTATTACGTAGCTCCATCCACATTCACAGTAGGACTGATATCTAGCACTTAGTGCAAATAATACCTTACAGACATTGACTAATTATTTCATGAAGCACCCCAGTGAGAGGTAGTTAAGTATTATCATATCAGCTTTATAAATTGAGTTAACAGGAATAAAGAGATTAAGACTGCATCCATACTGGCAGTTTCCTAGACTCCTGGAAGATTCACTACCATTTTGCATACTTCCTGGATCTTTGATATATCCAGAAAATGCTCCTGGGTCTTTGGACAAAGCATTTGGAGATATTCTCACAGCAAGACAACATCAGGGTGACTTGGTCAGTGTGGAAGGCTCTGTTGGAAGGTTGAATCTGGCTCTTCCTCATACCAGTGTTTCTCATGAGGGAGAAAGTTGGGTAGGGGTTCATTCTAATACTCCCCTGATGTCCAGTTCAGTCCCTAAGTGTAATTGGAGTAAGTTCTATTAATCAGTTTGCTAAAAACTACAGAGGATAAAAAAAAGTATAAGACATAATAGTTTGGGGGATAACAAGAAAGAGCAATGTGAAGTCATGTGGTTCAGTGAAAGCATTTTGGATTTGGAGTAAAGACCTAGATTCATTATCCTAGGTTTGATACTTAATAATACAACCCTAACCTTTGGCCAGTTGCCTCCCTACCTTCTCTACATTTACATTTATGTGTTGTTTCCCTCAATTAAAATGTAAGCTCCTTGAGACCAAGAGTTGAATCGATTTACTGTGTAATGGGGGACTGGCCAATGGAGGACCTATGTGGCATTGGAAAGCATTTATTAAGTGCTTTGATCCAGTGGCATTGGTCTTCTTGCTATTTCTGGAACCCCACACTCCATCTTTCAGCTCCAGGTATTTTCTCCGATTTAGCACTCATGTTAGGAATACTCTCCTTCCTCATCTCTGCCTACTGGGTTTCTTGGCTTCCTTCATACCTTAACTAAAATTTCATGTACAGAAATTACCTCCTAACTCTTCTTAATTCTAGTGCCTTCCCTCTTTTAAGTATTTCCCATTTTCCTGGCATATAGCTTGTTTGTACATATTTATTTGCTTGTTGTCTCCCCCACTAGAGTGTAAGTTCCTTGAGGGCAGGCATGGTCTCTTGCCTCTTATTGTATCCCTCGCACTTAGCACAGTACCTGGTACATAGTGGGCACTTAATAAATGTTTATTGATTAACTAATTGCTTACTATGTGCTAAGCACTGGGAACAGAAACAGATTTAATAGGGGACCACCAATATTGTCCAATTGCCTTTAATCTATGTGCTTATTATGGTAAGCACTTAATAAATTTTTTTTCAATCTTATTCCATTCTCTGAGTCTCTGTTTCTTCATTTGTAATCCATAAGGTCCCTAGATGATCTCTGAGGTCCATTCCAGCTCTAAATCTTTAGTAGCCCGAGACAATAAATCCTTAAATGCCAAATTAAATGGCATGGATACTGTGCTGTGGAGATTCAGCAAAGAGAGAGATGAATGTGTGTGGGGGGGCAAGGATGGTCGAAGAAGGAACAGAAAACTCATAGAATCAGAAGGAATCTCTGAGTTGATCCAATACAACTTCCTCATTTTACAAGAGAGAGAAGTAAATCCTAGAGAAGTAAAGTAATTTACTCAAGGTTTTGGACTCAAACTCAAAATTTCTGAATCAAAGTCCAGTGAGTTTTTTTAAATTGTCTATTTATTTACTTGTTTGTTCGTTTATTTATCTATTTATTTATTCATCTGTTTTTTGCTTATTCAATCAATCAATTATTCATCCATCCATTTATTTGTTTATTTATTTACTGTACCACATTCTCTCTAATGGAGAAGGTAGGAATTGAAATTGGAAAGGGCGCCTTCTGAGCTACAATAGCTGTCCAAAAGGAATCTCCTCAGTCTTACACAGACTAAAGAGATGAGACCATTTCCTGAAGATTCCCAATGGTGGGACCACTGAGAACACAATAATGAGATAGTATGAATCGAATTATTCAAAGTCACACACCCAATCAGTGGTAATGATAAGAATAAACCAGATGTTCATGAGTCATGTCTGTCCTCTCAACATTAGGTCCCATTACTTCCCAAAGTACCCAAACTTAGCATGAAAAATGAATTAACCTTGTCCTCCTGGGAGTCAGTGAAGGAAGTTTGGTGTATAGTGTCAGAGCCCTTAAGGTGGATAAATCCAAATTAGAGCAATGGTATTTGTGCTCTTAATGTACTTTGTGGTTTTTATTTCTTAATGCCTTTGATCAGGCTGAGAGATGTGTTAGCCTTCTCTTACAAGGCAGATACACAGAAGCTGAAGCTCAGGAATGACTAAGAAGACCCTGACCAATATCAGAAACTGTCATAGCATCCATTAGAGTCAGGTGGTCCTTAATTGTTGACTTCAAAGGGATCTTTTCTACCTACCCAACTCTCTCAACAGGAGTACTGGGACCTAAAATCAGAGAATCAGCTCAAACTGATCTAGGATCTCAGGATGCTCATTGACTATGAAAAACTAACCTTATGTGGAATCAGACTAGGTAGCTACCCCCAGTGATTTTAGGGACCTATGGAACGCCCTTCAGTCTCATCTTTTGTCATGAAATTCACTTCTTAGCTTTAGATCTTTAAAGATTTTGTTTGTTGTAACGAAACTGTTCTCTCAAATACGTCCAATGACTTCTTAGGTGGCATAGTGAATGGATAGACTATTGCCCTTGGAGTTGGGAAGACCTGAATTCAAATCCAGCCTCAGACGTTTACAAGTTGTGTGACCCTGGACAAGTTGCTGACTTTTCAGCCTCAGTTTTCTCATCTCTAGAATGGGAAGGTTAGATCTGATACATCCTCTCAGGTCCTTTGTAGCCTTGAACTTATGATCCGAAGTCCAATTCATCTTTTTATTTTTCTCTCCAGATGTTGAACGTTTTCACCACCCAGTACTCCTCCTGGGTAGGTACTATCCCTTCCCTTGGCTTCAGAAACAGCACTCTCTCCTGGCTTTCCTACTTTTCAAATGTCTCTTCTGTTTCTATCACTGGCTCATTTCAATCCAATTGGACAAATAGACCCTAAGTACCTACTTTGTACATAGCACTTTGAGTACTGAGGAGATAAAGAAAACTTATTGTGTCTTGAACCAGTACTAACTCTCAGGGAGCTAACATCTTTTTTTTTTTCCTTTTTTTTTTGAGCAGGGTTAGGGGTGGGTGGGATGAAGGGAAGAGAGAAAGTAGAAAAAAATAGAGTCTACACAAAGTAAAGTGTAATAATTGCAAGAGAGAGTATTAGGATCAAGATAGACCTTGTGTAGGAGGCAGCACCTGAACTCTCTTTTGGAGGAAAGTAGGGATTTCATAAATTGATTGAAACAAGGGGATATATTCCAGAATTGGAAATGTACTTGTGCAAAGGTAAGGGGTAGAATGTCCCATGCAAGACATAGCTAGAAGACCATTCAACTTAAGTGGAGAGTGGATGAAGAGGAGAAATTTGAAGTGATACTGGAAAAAGTAGGAGGGAACATGATCGTGGGAACCTTTAAAAACCTGGCTGAGGATTATGTATTTTATCCTAGAAGATCCTGTTGAGCAGAGAGGTGATATAATTAGATTTGGTTTTTTAGGAATAATTTTTGTGTTCTCTTTCTAACCCCTTGATATGGTTGTCACCCAAATGCCTGCTGGTCTTTTTCTCTACATTTTCTTTTTGACAATCTTATTCACTCCTTTAGCCAATTTCACATTCATTCATAATCCTTGTCATCATTCCTAAAGTTTTTCAGATGCTTATTTCTGGCTTTGTAAAGTAAATTGATGTGAGGAATATAATTTGGGTTATTTTCACAATTTTCTAACTTTGAAGTAAGCATCTAATTTTGTTTTATTATGTCATTAACTCCCTATCTTCATGGAGACAACTCCCAAATCTATATCCCTGTCTGAGTGTCAGACTCTCCATCTCCAGTTGCCTATAGGATATGTCCATCTGGGTGTTCTCACAGCATTCAACCTCAAAATGTCTTAAACCAGGCTTATTAACTTTTCCCCTAAACCTGCTCCTCCTCCTCCTGACCTCTCTCCTTTTTTTCTGTGACGTCACTTTATACCCAGACCCCATATTCACACTCTTTGTGTCATTTTTAATCCTTCCTTCTCCCTAACTTTCAGATTTACTTAGTTATTCAGTCTGATGAATTCCACTCCCGAAACACCTCTGTGATCCCCTCCTCTCTCTTCCCACCAATGCCACCGTAGTACCACCTATCTAGACTATTACGATAGACTTCTAACAGGTCATTTTGTCTCCATGATCTTCCCCTTTCTTCCAACCCATCCTCCCCACCCCCCCAAAATACCCTAACTTTCTCTCCATGCTATGATAATCTCTTGTACATGACTCTGGTCACATCACTCTTCTATTCAGAAAAACTTCGGTAACTCTCCTTTGTCTACCCAGCAAAGCTTAAAGTTTGAAGCCTTCCACAGATGCACACCACCTTGTATTTCTAGCTTTATTTCCTATTACTCTCCAACATGCCTATGTGCTCCAGCCAAACTGGACTATTATTCTGTGTCATGTGAATATGTTCTGCTCTCTTCCCTGTTCCTCAAATACTTTCTATGTTTGTTTTTACTTGGTGATTCCTCTCTTCCTTTAAATTCCAATCCAAATGACACTTCTTTCACGAAGCCTTCCTGGATTGCCCTACTCAGTGATGAATCTCCAATTCCCACCCTTGGCATAGATTATAAATAATATTTTTTGCTAATTTCATTTATGTTTGTTCTGAACTTGTTAAATACCACATAAAACCAGCATTGTAGAATGCAAACAAAGTAGAACAAAAAAAGAGGATTGTACATGATATTGTGAATCTCTCTTATTCCTGGCTTGCTTTTCTTTTTAGGCATAATAAATTCAACATGACGCTTTCATAGTCTTTGAGCTTACTTTTGACCTGTTCTCTGCAGTTTTCAAATAACACTTTTAAAATAGTTTTCTCCTGCACATATAATGTATATTATATTTGCATGTTAGGGACCTAATAGATTGTCAACTTCATGAGGGCAGGGTAACATCTTCCCTAAATTTTACATATACCCCAGTGCCTAGTGCTGAACATAGTACAGGCAGTCGACGGGTGTTTGCTGTATGAAAGCTAAAGATTAGAGAAATGAGGAATGGACCTAGTGCTTGCCTGAGGTCGCTCGAGAATATCCTGGACATTCGATAAATACAGCTCAAATCAGAAATCTTAGTGTGGGAAGGAACCACAAGTTTTGATGACCTCATGATTTTGGCAAACTTTAGGAGACTTTTAGATGCTAGTTCTAAATCCTGTGCCTTATTAGAGACATGTTTAAGAATAATTTCTGGCATCAGTTCTCCTTCATGAGTAGAATGTCAATTCCTTGTGGGCAGGGGATGGCTTTACTTGTCAAGAATTTATTAAGTGTTTGTTACATGCCAGGCCATGTGTTAAAGCTCCAAGAATAGAATTCAAAAGAATGACAGCCCTTGCCCTCAAGGATCTTGCATTCAAGTAGGGAAGGACAACATAGAAAAGAAAGCCAAAAATCAAGGGGGTGAGGAGTGTGTGTGTGTGTGTGTGTGTGTGTGTGTGTGTGTGTGTGTGTATGTTGGGGGAGAGGGGTTATAGGGAGAGAGAAGGTAGTTGCATGGTAGAGAAAACCCAGAAATTAAGAAGCAGTGCCCAGAGAGGAATGAAGATATGGTTAAAACCTGGGTGCTCTCCTTTAAATGGGAGGGAACCACTCAAAGGAAGAGTTCTCAGGGACAGCATATAGTTCCAACATGAGAAGTCCAAGACTGGAGTCAATGCCCAGGGTGAAAAGGTGGCTGTGGCTGGTAGACAAGGACAGCCCTTTATACTGACCGTCCACTTCCTCCTTTCGGTGTCCTCTGAGACTCAGTTCAGGTGCCAGCTTCTACATGAAGCCTTCCCCTTTCCTCCTAGATCAGCAGTTCTCAACTTGTGGGTCGTGACCCCTTTGGGGGGTCTAACGACCCTTTCACAGGGGTCACAGGGGTCGCGTAAGATGGTAGGAAAACCCATATTTCTGATGGTTTTAGGAACCGAGACACTGCTCCCCTATCTGTCTCCAGGCGGGTCTGCCCACATGCAGATAAGCCCACATATGAGTATTAAAGGGTCAGGGAATTAGGAAGGTTGAGAACCACTGATCTAGGTGTTATTACCCTCCATCCCCAGATGGCTTTATGTTTCTGTTGTATTACATGTATAGGTTGTCTTCTCCAATAGAATGTAAGTGCCTTGAGGGCAGGGATTATCTCACTTTGTCTTTGTATCTTTAGGGCCTAGTTCAGCTCCTGGCATTATTAAATAAAATTAAATAAACACATATTAATATATTTATTATTTGGATTGGACTGGATTTGGCACAATGGACTGAGACAGGTCTCCTTCCTGCTGGATGGCCTGTAAGAGCTGAAACTGCTTCAAAGTCTTTTCCCTCTCTTTCTGTGAGATTCTTACAGGCTGCAAGCTCCCCTTGTAGATGTAATTCTACTGTTAATAATTTAAATGATGAAGTGGGCTCAGTGGGAAGAACAACCATGAAAGACACAAAAGTATGTTGAGCAGAGATCATAAATCCATGAAAACTCAAGGCCGTGTCTGGAGCATTGGAGTGGATTATGGTGAGTGTGGAAGGCAGCCTGCCATTGGTGGAGGCATTTATTTTCCCTAAGTGAAGCTGCAGAATTTTCTCAATATCACTTCGAATCAAGGGTTCAAGGTATACCTGAGAGAGAAGTGAGACATGGGGCAGGAGGGGAACAAATGGAATCCAGAATCAAAAGTCTGTTCTTTTCTTCTGGCTGTCCCTTTCTCATTGTACAATGGTTTCTGAGCAAAAAGCCAGCCTCTGTGCTGGGTTTCTGCCATAACACCTTTCTCAGGGGAATCCAGGCATTTTGTCTTGTGCTGTTTAAGAAGCAGTCAGCAAATCATCTTAGGCCATCTGGGTGTTGTATGGATTACATGGGTGCCGGCTGTGACATTCCTGTCAATCAACAACCAAATAACAACAAGCATTAATTGAGCACCTGCTTCGTGCACAAAGAAAGGCAAAATCAGATTTTCACCCTCGAGGAGCTCACATTCTAATGGAGGGAGATACCTTGAAAATAACCGGGAACAACATACAAGCTGTATTCAGAGTAGATGAAAGATACCTTTAGAAGGAAGGCATTGGTGACTAGGGGCACTGGGAAAGCCTTCGTGCCCCTTGAGCTAAGTCCTAAAGGAAGCCAAGGGATCTAAGAATGGGGCAGCGGTGAAGAGGGAGAGCCTTCCAAGCATGGGGGATGGCTAGAGCAAAGCCACAGAAAATGGTGTGCCTTGAGTGAGGAATAAGTAGGTCAGTGTTGCTGAACCAGATGGTGAGTGGAGGGGAGGTAAGATGTAAGAGGCTTGGAAAGGTAGGCAGGGGACATGTAGGGAAGGACTTTAAAGGCAAACAGAAAGTTATAGATTTGATCTTGTAGGTGATAAGGAGCCACTGGAGTATCCTGAACAGATGTAATCAGACCTATGCTTTATGAAAATTTTACTTTGGCCTCTGAAAAGGGATTGAGGTTTCAGGTCAAGACCTCTAAAGTGTTTTAAAGTCTTGCCTGCATCTTGGAGAGCTGCCACCACATAATAGTAGTATCTCGCAACACATAAAGATTTTTCAAAAACGTTTTTCAAGGCACTTTACACATATGTCATTGAATACTCACAATAACCTGGTAAAGGAGGTAAAATTATTCTCCCCATCTTACCGAGGTGGAAGTGGAGGCTGAGAGCATTTGAGCAACTTCTCCAAGCAGACAGTTAATAAGCACACCAGGTTTATTTACTTTAAGTTCACCAGTCTATCCACTGGACAGGACTGTGTCTCCTATGAATAGGGCTCCTTTTGGGATGCGGACCTTTGGCTAACCTCAGCGGAAAACTGGGAGGAGCCTGAGTGTGGGCCTTAATGGGGAGGCCGCCATAGTAGGGAGAGCCTTGTTCGCGGAGTCAGGTACAGATTCACTTCTGATTCTTATTAGCTGTGTGACCGTGGGCAAGTCAAGCTCTCTGGCCGTCGTTTTTAAAATCTGTAATATAAGGGTAATAATAGTTGTATGTACCTCACGAGGATACTCTGAGAGTAAGAAATGGTTCAGAAATATTAAGGCACTATTAGAAATTTTAGAAAATAGGCTCCTTGAGCAATGTTTGACTTTTATCCTTGTGTGCCCCGTCTCAAGCAGAGTTCCTGGTAGATGGGAGGTGATTGATAAGTGTCTATTTGTTATTATTCACTTTATTGTTATTTTTAATTCTTAATGCATCCACTTGTAATTTCACATTTGATTTACATGCCTTTGTATGTTCATTAGTAGTTGTGGATCTCCATAAGAAGAAACACAGCAGAGCAGACAAGAGGGCCAGCTTTCAAGGTAGAAGAGAGGGGTTCAAATCCGGCCTCTCTGGCCCATGTTGGCTGTGTGAGGAAGAGCCAGTCATTTACACCTCCAGTGCTCTAGGCAACCCTCTAACACCATTAATTACAACTGAGTAGCCCATCAATCTGCTTCATTGGAGGGGATTTCCACTCCACTAGTTCCCTTCAGGGATGAAATCACAGCTCTGGACCCTTCCTTCTCTTCTGCCTCCCATTCCTCACCCCTCACAGAGGCAGAGTCCTTAAGCCTTTAAGGCCCCAAGAGGTTCTTTCTCAAGGATGGCGCGTCTCCAGTTCTTCTGGTCTCATTTAAGAGATGTCACCATCTATCCATTATCATTCCCAAGTAAGATATGAAACAAAGAGATGTTTGCGGACTGGAGGTGTTCATCACTGCCAAGGAAGGTGGCCTATTAGAGTCCATACTGAAAAGGAATTCTCCAGAGATGGTGTGATCCTCAGGTACTCCTGGCTGAAAACGAGATTGTTTTGATTACATCAGAGAGTCTCCTCAGTGACATCCCTAGTCACTCAGAGGAGATCTGCTAACAACTCTGTCAGGAAAGGCCAAATGACTGGAAAAGGTCCAGAATGGGATTTGTAGTTGGGGAGTCGGTATACTGAATGAGTCCGCCAGTTCATATACTTTAACAAAGTGTGGTAAAAGGAAAATGAATTGAACAGGTGGAATAATAATAATTGCTGACATTTCTATAAGTATGGAAAGGTATATAAAATACTTTACAAATATCTCATTTGATCCTCATAACAATCCTGGGGGTAGGTGCCATTTTAATCTCCATTTTACAGATGAAGAAACTGAGGCAGCACAGGTTAGGTGACTCGTCCAAGGTCACACAGCTAGTATATGTCTGAGACAGAATTTGAACTCAGGTCTTCCAAACTCTAGCCATAGTGGTTTATCTACTGCATCACTTTGCTGCCTAGGTGAGCAAGATTTCATTCTGAAAATTATACAGTGGTTTCTAATGATCCAAGCTGCCTATGACCCCAAAACTCATCCTTTTGTTATCTAAACACCAATATTCTCCTGATGATGACAGATGTCTGTGAATCGTACAATGCTACATTCTCTGTAGAATCAAAATCCCTCATTAGATTGAGATCCCATTGAGGCAAGGTATGTCCTTTACCTTTCTAAGTATTTCTATCACTTAGGACAGTGCCTGGCATTTAGTTGGTGCTTAATAAATGCTTATTGACTGACTTCCTTGCAAGACAGTAAATGTTTAATGGATGCTTATTGACTGATACATGTTGATTGGACTGGATTGGACTGACTAAAAATTGAGCGTGACTCCAAGGGCAATGGAGAGAGGCACAGCAGATATGGGTAGTCTGCAACATGCTACCAATGATGTCTTGAATGCAGAAAGTGGAGCTAAGGATATCCAAGAACTCTGTGATTGGAAAATGAAGTGGGTCAGTCATATTATAAGAGGATGGTATAACTGCATGGGCAGCTTGAGTTAAAGACCTAGGAGAAGACCACCAGCATGTTGGATAGATCCTCTATATATGGGAATATAAGAATCAGACAGAGTGGGAAGGTATGTCCTGTGGATAGGTATATCCACATTACTGAGATTATAAATACAATGAAGGGTGGAAATAAATGGGCGGCTAGGTGGCGCAGTGAATAGAGCACTGGTCCTGGAGTCAGGAGAACATGAGTTCAAATCCAGCCTCAGACACTTGACACTTACTAGCTGTGTGAACTTGGGCAAGTCACTTAGCCCAGATTGCCTCACCTCCCCTCTCCAAAAAAAAGCATTAAAAAAAGAGAAATATATTCTCTAAAATTCCACTGTAATGCAAATTATCATTGGTTCTTGAAGGCCAGACCAATGGAACTTAAGCTCTGGTACATCCTACAAGGTTGGAAGAAAGTATCACATATAGGAGCAGCTAGGTGGCACCTTGAATAGAGCAATGGCCCTGGAGTCAGGAGGACCTGAGTTCAAATTCAACCTCAGACACTCAATACTTACTAGCCGTGTGACCTTGGGCAAGTCACTTAACCCCAATTGCCCTGCCTTCCCCCCTCCAAAAAGAAAAAAAGAAAGTATCACATACAAACCTGGTCCAAGGAAATGCCTCACTAAGTTTAGAGAGACTTATCACTCAGCTGGCTTCACAGTGATGGATTTTTCTACTGTTGCCACTCATGTAGACTATCTCGCTAAGGCATGGAAGGGTTATGGCCTGCACTGATGAAGAGGATGCCCATACTGATGAAATAATGGATGCATTATTGACTACAACACACACACACACACACACACACACACACACACACACACCGAATCATGGACTTTGCATTAGGAAGGACATGAGAACACAGCTAGTTAGTTCACTCTTCTAATTTTTCAGAGAAGAAAATTGAGAGCTAGAGGGATACAATGACTGGTTCAAGGTCAAACAGACAGTAAGTGGCAGGACTGGTCTTTGGACGCAGGTCCTTTGACTACAAGTCTAGACCTCCTTCTTAAATACCACCTCAATGCATACATATGTATAATAAGCACCATATAGTTGTGAGGATATAGACAAACATGCATTTACATAAAAACATATATTTACATAAAATTTATGTGGTATGTAATTTACATATTTTATATTGACATATGCTATATATATCAATGTTATATGTTTATAAATGACATTATTAATACATCATATTTATATATACTATATTATATAATTTATATACATGATACATTTACATATAATATATATTTATATACATATACGTCACATAATCTTAATGCAGTATGTCCCAAAAGTCTTACTGGTAGTTTTAAGCCTTTAAAGCTTAAGCTACTAAATCTTAAAACTGCACTACGTCTTGTGGGATACTCTAGAAAAAAAGGACTTTTTATTCAGCAGGTGTGTATTGGTATGGATACTGGGGGAAAAAAACTGATTTGAAATCTCAAACTTGTGAAAACTTAAAAGCCTTCAGTCAGAGATTGATTCTGTCATGTCTTCTCCATTGATCCTTAGAACAATAGAATTTAGTTCTGTCTTCTTTACGTTTGTGTAGGCATTTCATATATTATCCTAGGAGCATAGATGTAGAGTGGGAGGGCAGCACAGGAACCATAACATTTAACCCTTTTGTTTTACAGACGAGGAATTGGGGAATTGTCTTGCCCAAGGTCAAGGGTATGTGTTGAACCTTCTTGACTCTGAGTTCTCCCTTCAATGAGGCACATTTTATCATGTTGAACCTTAAAGGGAGCACATCTTTATTCCTTGTAGTATTTTCAAATAACTAAAAAAAAAACTTTTAAAAAATATTAAAAATCCAGGTAAACATGTTTATTCTCCACAGTGAACTCTAACCTCTCTACTAGCGCAAGATGAAGGTTGTCCAGATAATGAAAATAAACAAAAACCTTTCTTTAGCTATTAGTTTCATTTACCATTGCAAACAAATCTTTCAGACACAAGGAATAAGGTTGACTGCTTCGAATTTGTCCACTCATTCACCCCAACTATCATCTAATAGAAGTATTCATTAAGCAATGAAATGGATAAAAGGAGGGAAGAGGGGAGAAAAAGCCGAAACATGCCTTTTGTTGTAGTTGTTGCTGTTCAATCATGTGTAATCCTTCATGACCCCATTTAGGGTTTTCTTGGAAATACTGGAGTGGTTTGCCATGAGGGAAACAGAATTCAGTGATTTACCCAGGGTCACACAGTTACTGAGACTGGATTTGCACTCAGGTCTTCCTGACTTCAGGGCCAGACACTCTGTCCAAATATATTCATTGAAGAGTTGAAAGTTATCTATACCTATCAGCTGTCTTTGTCATGTGCATTGGGATGGTGCCAATTACAGGATGGGTCTGGATGTTTCAGAAATAATGTGTGGAATTCTCCCTAATGTTTGATATGAATGGATATTTCAGGTGCTAAAATCATTTAAATTTCCTAATTAGTTTAAGTACCCAAATAACTGAAGTACTTTGTCAAAACCCTAAAGAGCTTTTTAAATGTGACTTGTTGGATAGAATGTAGGACCTCTAGTCATGAAGACCTGAATTCAAATCCAGCCTTGGATGCTAACTGTGTGACCCTGAGCAAGTCACTTAACCTCTGTTTGACTCAGTTTTTTTAATCTATAAAATGGTTTTAAATGAGGTAGAGCTGCTCAGAGTCAACTGCCTCACTTTCCCCTCCAGAGTCATTGAAGTCTAGTGGCAAGACAAAAGTCAGGACAACTGGGGTGGCCTACCATGACCACTGTTCATTTCCAGGCCCCCTCAGCATGGAAATGGCAGTGACATTTAAAAAAAAATATGTAGCCTAGGTTACATCTGAATTTGAATCTTTCTTTGAGTCAGATCCTATAATTATGTAGATAGTAGGACTTAATTGGATGTGGGTCCAAATATGCTGCTATAGAGTTTACAGCATTGAGAGCTGGATGGAGTCATTATAGTGACTAATGAAAATTGACAGGTATTCTTTAAGCACTTCTGGGGGTGAGGTACTATGGAAGATATTTCAATGCTTCAAGGCCCAGTGATTACTTCATTGTGTGGACTCCCTCTATTGATGCAAATCATTCCCTCTTCTACTCTAGCTCCAACCCTGGTCCATCTTTGTAACTTTCTGTGGCTAAGAAAAATCATTCTATGAAAACAATTAGGACTGTATCTCCAAAGTCAATGGTGCAAACCCTATGACTCAGCAATGCCATTGCAGGGTCTAATCCTTAAGATATTAAAGAAAGAGGAAAAGGGCCTGTATGTACAAAAATATTTCATAGAAGCTCTTTTTTTATGTCAAAGAACTGAAAACTAGAGGGATGCCCAATTGAGGAATAGCTGAACAAGTGATGGTGTAGGAATGTAGCAGAATAATATTGTGCCATAAGAAATGGTGAACTAGATGACTTCAGAGAAACCTTGAAACACTTTATGAAGTAAGGCAGAATAAAGTAAGTAGAACCAGGAGAACAATTTATATAATGATAATAACATTGTGAAAATACATAATTTGGAAAGATTTAAGAACTCGGACCAATGCATTGATAAACCATGATTATAGAGAGCATTAGCAATGATTCATGATATCCACCTCCTGCCAGAGAGATGATATACTTAGGGCACAGAATAACACATTATAAAGGGCCAGTGTGGAATTTGTTTTGTTTGTCTGTGTATTGGTTATAAGAATTTTGTTTTTCCTTTGTTTTTTCAGTAGGAGATAGAGAAAATAGACTTTGGTTAATTTTAAAAAAAGAAAGAAAAATCATCCAATGGTAGTAAACCCTTTGGTGATGAGTCTTTCCAAAAATTTAGACTGGACCTCTGTTGAAATGCCATCTATCATAGGGCCTGTCCTTGAATCCTTTATAGTTTGATAGGACAGGACAGATTTGTGCTCCATGATCATACCCTTTAAGAATCTGGGGCACCATCCATGCCCCAAGGCGGGACTGAAGCAGAGGCCATTGTAATAGTAATTGGTTTAGCAGGATACTTAGCACTTGGTACTAAGTGGATAGACAGTACTAAGTGCTAAGTGTGGAAGGTGCAAACTCTGTCCCATTGTTGAGAAGGCATGAACTCCCCTGTTGATGTAG
>CM053585.1:37340377-37412928 GCA_028646515.1 Pseudochirops corinnae | reverse complement strand
GACTTCAGGGCAAGAGATGATTTCTGGACTCTGGTTTGGTACCTAGAGGGAGCTGGAGGCAGGGTAGTACGGGGGCCAGGGAGGCCAGAATTGTCTCAGTCAGTGAGGGAGAAAGAAGCAACATCCAGGGAATGACATCTTTGTGGCGCAGTCTGGAAAGGGTCCCGGCGTTTCATTATGTCGATCTTAACTGACACAAGAAAAACTTGTAGACAGGCCGCAGCAGAAGGGAAGAGGAAGGAGGAGAGATTGGGGGGCGGGGGGGGGGGGGGGGTGAAACGCAAGCCATAAATTAGGACAATAACAGTATGGACCACCAAACAGCACACACTTGTTTCACAATCCCAGGCCCCTTAATAAATAAATACACTCACTCACTGTGACTTATGAGGTTCTAAGAATCCTTATAGTCATGATTTCTGTACCAGAGTGTTATTGTGTGTGTGTGTCTTTGGTAATGAAGGGCAAAAATCAATACTGAGTCTTTTGATTCTTTTAATAAGGAGAATCAAATGCTGTTCCTCATTCCCCATCTTTCAATGCTCAGCTGGAAGTGGTTTCAAAACCTATAGACAATGTTAATGCCTTTGGGGTTGATTCTTCACTCTTCTCTGTCCTTTTTTTGAGGTCTGGAGAGCAGAATTGGGGTAGTTCTAATTTAGCCATTTTTTCTGTGATCCCTTTTCTTCCTGACGGGACCAACTGAGGCTCTCTCCCTCACTCTCTCCAGCTCTGTGGAATCAGTGCTGATGCCCCCCTCATGCCGGCTGCCTGGGCCATGTGTGAAGAGGTGGGGTAACTTGCCTGGTGGCCTGCGATGAGGAGCTACTGGGATGGAGAGGAGCTCAACAGGTCACGGATGCGAAAGCGGTTCAGGGCTGCTTTAATAGAGGAGAGCTCATGTCCAAGGAGAAGAGCCCTTTGTCCTTCACTGCCCAGGCAGGAAGCTCAGTCAGGAATGTTGTGGAGGAAGAAAGACTCTAGGAAACCCACCAGCCAAGTTTGGAGGGAGGATGGGCACAGTATGGCTGCTGGTGGAGCAAACAAAAGGATTGGTCTTTCACTCTGACAAAGTGGCACCTACGGAGGAATCCTCATTCAGGGGCTCTTTTAAATAAGAAGTCCCCAGTCTGGGCGTTGTGCTCGCAGAACCTGGCACATCTGGGAGCGTCTTGGGAAGCTGTGGATGAGCTGAGTTTGCTCTCTCTATCCCAGCAATATTGTTTCTGTATTGTATTAATAGTAATAATAATAATAACGGCTAGCCTTTATATAATATTTTAAGGTTTGCACTTTACAAATCTTATTGATCCTCACTGCAACTCTAAGATGCAAGTGCTATAATTATTCCCACTTTACAGTTGAGGAAACTGAGGCAAAGAGAGTTAAGTGACTTGCCCAGGGTCATGCAAGCAGTAATGTCTGATGCTAGATTTAAACTGAGGTCTTTCTGAGTCCAGGTTCATCGCTTTCTCCACTGTACCACCTAACCGTCTGTCTTACTGCTATGGGCACAGAAATTGGATAAATGAGAAGGAAAGAGCCTAGAAAGTGCTAGCATCCTCTCTACCATCATTAATAACATCCCATATAAACTATAGATGAGTGCAGAGAGGAGTGAGGAGAGAGGAGGGAGATGGAAGATGTGTTGGTGGAGGAAGACTCCACATGGTGAGTTTCTGACACCAAGGAAATCACAAGTCCAGACGGAATAAAACGTTTTACAGTTTTCCAAATATATGTGGGTGGCTGGGTGGTGCCATGGTGCATAGACTGCTGGGCCTAGAGTCTGGGAGACACATCTTTGTGGATTCAAATCTGACCTTCTACCCTTCCTAGCTGCATGACCCTGGACAAGTCGCTTCACCCTATTTTCCTCAGTTTCCTCATCTGTAAAATGAGCTGGAGAAGGAAACAGCAAACCATTCCAGTGTCTTTGCCAATTCAGCTGACCAAGAGTCAGACCTCGCTGAAATGACTGAACAACAAATACTTTTGTCCACGTTGCTTCAGTAATATTGTGATGTAGTCAGGGAAGTTATCATCATTCACATTTTATTGGTGAGGAAACTGAGCCCGAGAATAATGACTTGCCCAAGGTCATCCCAGAAATGAGGCAGAGGAAGTCCTTGTGACTCCCGTCCCAGCCCTCCACACCAGCAGGCAGAATTCAATTTCTCTGTGCCCGGCGTATTTCTCTGTGCACCACCCTCAGGACTGCAGGCTGGCTCATTGGAGCCAAGAGCTGAGAACTACGGCCATCTCCTAATACAAGACCCTTTGGACGATTCCCATTTCAGAAGAGCTCTGCACTCCCTAAGTTTTAATTCTGAGCTATTTTGCTTTTTCTCCTCTTTCAACAACCCAGGCAAAAGTGTATTGAACTCAACCAACTGGCCCATATGTAGGGACCATAATGCCTGCCCCGGTGGGGACCTTAAGTTGAAAAATGTCTCCCACCTTCTGCCGTGGATTTGGATGATACATTTGAAGGGTGAAAGCACTGATATCCCCCAGAAGCACAGAATAGGTATTGTGAGTCAGACTGTCCATTACTTTGTCCAACATCTGTTGTTTTGTTTTGTTTTTTTTTTAAGATGGGAACTTTTTTGTTTCATTTTTGCTTCCTTGAGCCTGGGTCTGCACTTTCTTAAATGGTTCCCATCTTACACCTAGTATATCCTGACAACGTTTTATTCTGTTTGTTGATTCTCCACGGGATTCTTTGCGGATCTTTTCATGTGCTTGTAACTGGTAGCTCAGGTATAGATGTCTCCATCACAGCAGCAGAGCAGGGGTTAAAATCATTTTCACCCTTAGAATTTCACAGAGGAGCTAGCTATGATCCATTTATTGTGGTCCCCCTCCCCATTCTTTTTATGTAGTTTCCTGTTCTCCCTTCCCCACCTCCCCACCTCCAGCTCCCCTCCTCCCAAGAATGCATTAGCTGGGACCACTCCATAGCCAATCGGCAGAGGGGCCATGACCCTCCAGCTAGCTCCTGTGCGCTGATGCCCTGTCATCAGCTCCAATTACAAGAGCTAGCCATGGCAACTCCAGGTCCGCCGATGGTGCCGCTCCATCCCCATCTCCTTTCAAAGGCGGTGGGGAACTTCGCAGTCCTGCCAGCATTTTTCTCCCTCTGTGACATGTGTACTCACTCTAAAATGAAAAATACAAAGCTATGCTTGGCCTCCCTTTCTGGCAAACTGTATTTTTCCACTGCCCATTTTGATCTCTTTAGGTGATGGGATGTAAGAAAAATTACTATGGAGATTGGTCTGTTTCCCTGATGCATTAGCAACTTTGCTCACGTATATAGCTGGTCACTCGTGCTCAAGGGGTCCCTGCTTCCATCTTTATCCCCAAATTAACCAGGGCCGTAGAAGTCTTCAAAAAGTTTTGGTGTTATATATGTGTGTATGTATACACACACATACACATATATAATATACACACATATATGCATCTGCACACATATATGCATACATGTACATTATACACACACATACATATATGTATATATAATCAGATTTATTTGTTTTTTATATATGTAACCAAATTTGGTTTATACATAAACACTTTTACATACACTCTCCCCCAGCAAAGATTTTGGAAGACTATATGTGTGTGTGTACATACACACACACACATGTATATATACATACATACAACACACATAGACATATATCATATGTGTGTATATATGTGTAGGTATATATGTGAATATACACACATACACACTTACATATACACATATATGTATCTATACACACATACATATACACATACACACAACACACACAGACGTATATGTGTGTGTATATTGTGTAGGTATATATGTGAATATACACATACACACATGCATATGAAACCAAAGATTTTTGTGTGTATACGTATACACACATATACACATGTATGCATGTGTGTATATATGAATACATATATGTACACATATCTTTATGATATTTTAATCAAATATTTCTTTCTAAATAAAAGTAAGAACAATGAAAGAAACCCCTTTCCAACTTATTTCAGTTCAATGCAATCTTAATTCTAACGGTAACCACTGTTCTAGCGGGCATTTACACATTGTTTTAAGGTTTGCAAAGACCCTCTTAAATGTTATTTCATTTGACCCTCCAAACAAGAGAGCAGAGAAGGGTGTTATTATGTTCATTTCATAAGTGAGGAGACTGAGACAGAGAGAAGTGAAGTGAGTTGCCCAGGGTCACACACTCAGTAAGTATCTGAAGCTGTATTTGAATGTGTGTCTTCCCCACTCCAGGCTCAGCGCTCTATCCACTAAGCCAGCCAGCTGCCAGCTACATGTGGGATGTTTCCCTATCACGTGCAGACTGTTGTTTCAGGTGGTAGGAAAGATACACAGTTAAAAATTAGATGGACGTAATCTTTGCCCTCAGGAAGCTTATTGTCTAGGATGGAGAGAAGGTCATACAAATAGCCAATATACACAAAAGTAATTTTGACACTAGTGTGATATAAATCCTGTAGGAGATCATGTTCTGTTGAGGAAAAAAATCACCATTATTTTCTCTTACAAACAAAGCTCTTAGGCTGTTCTCTCCCTTTCCAGATTCTCAGTAAGTTGTCAGATGTTTTCTAGAATCTGACATCTGTGTGCAGTACAACAACAAAATAGAATCACAGGGGTCTGAGAAACCTTGGAACATCACTGAGGCCACTCCCTTGTCTCCAGGCAAGATAACACTTGAATCATTCCAGGAAGATACTGATCAATGCTACACTGGAGAACTTTCAGAGAAGGAGATTCTGAATTCCCTGGTGCGATTTGGGTAACTACCCAAGGGTCAAAAATCATTAGTGAAATACAGATCAATGTAGTCTGAAAATCCAACTAGGGTGGGAGAAGTAGTCACTGCTGAAATCAGTAAGCAAGGTATCCTAGACAAACGAGAAGAGCCCCTTCCATTGGGGGGTGAGGTGGGAGACTTGAGCTAGAGGCCTGATTCAGCCCCAGATGACTACGGGGTCATGGGTAAATCACTTTTCTTCTTTTGTACTTAGTTTCCCTATTTGTAAAATTAGGACCAACAAACAGTCATAATCCCTGATGCTGAGGCTGAGACAAGGGGTAATGCTTGAGCTAAGGAATTGGAAGGTGAAGGTGTAGTAGAGTGAAAGGCAATGGGGTACCAACATTGAGCCCAGTACCATTATGATGAGTTCCAGAAAACAGAGGGTCATCAGGCTATCCATCTAAGGTATGAGGCGGGGGTGGGGTACAAACCAGCCCAAGTCAGAAAAATTGATTAAATCAAAAGTTTTGCCCTGATCAATATAGGAAATGAGCCCATGAATGGTTGTTATACTTCCAGCTGGGGACAAAATATGAAGACGCAGTTTAAAAAAAGAAAAAGAAGGCATTGCATCTTGTCTCTTCTATCTCTAAACAATTATGATTTCTTAGTTTAAGAAATACCCAGTGTTTCCATGTGACTTATACTGGCATGGCCAACCTCCTTGTGGCAATTTCTCCCCTTATAGCCAACTGCATGTACTTTTTGCTTCTCTGGCACCCAGCACCATACTCTGCAATACAGTAGGATACAACTCTATGTATTAAGAGCTTAATACGATGTTCTCTGACTGCAAAAGAAGGTGAAGAAAGGTGTTCTTCCTATCTTAGAAAGAGGCTATTTGTCAGAAATACTTTGCTCTTTAAATATTTGAAACCAAAAATTTTGAAAGACTTTTACGTCATCTGTCAGGTCCATGGTCACAACAGTTTTCACAGAGATCCTTTGGAAAATCAGAACAAATCTACTCAAAGCAGGTTGTCGATAACAAGTCCCCGCTACAAATGTGGGTTAATCCTACCCATGAACATAGGATGGACCCAAAAGCCAGCAGTGGCTACAGCAACTGGTAGGTCCTCCAACTGTAAGACAATGTATGGGTTTTACTCTACTCATGGTATCCTCAGATAAGGCAGATTAATAGTAAAAATACTCCTCGTGTTCTCCTTGTATCAATCAAGGCCAGATGCTCTAAGTACTTGCTCTTACTCATTAATTACATATTGCCTTCTTAGCTGGATTTACATCAGAATGGGTCACTTCTCTCAATTTCCATTTGGTTCGTGATCCAGTTGACTGTTTCTGGTTTGGAGAACTCATCCTCGTTCAGGAATGAATTTCAAACCAACTGAAATGACATTAACCAGGATGTGTTTAAAAGGATTGTGTTGTATTGTTAACCATGCAAATCAAGGAAAAGGAGCTTGGAGATGTAGTTTGGATCATAGGAAAGCTAAACTTTGTGTACTGAACTTCGATGTGGAGAAATAGTGGAGGCATCTTCTTTTATCCATTTTACTAGGAATAGAGTAGGCAATCTAGTCTAGTAAACAGGCTGTAGAATCATCAAGAGCCTGGTTCAAGGCCTTCTTCTAATAAATTTTAGCTTTGTGACTTTGGGCAGGTGATTTCCTTAGACAAATTTAGCCATGGATTGTTGCTTGGGATCAAGGGGTGTGAGTGAGTGTGTGTGTGTGTGTGTGTGTGTGTGTGTGTGTGTGTGTGTGTTGAGTGGAGTTTCTATACTTATATTTCCATATAAGAATGAGTTCTAGATTTAAAAAATACAATCTTAAAAAATGTTTTGCATTCTGAATGTAATTATATAAAAATTTATTATTATATAAAATAATTATATAAAATACACATTTTTTGTGCTGGGAGAAGTTGTATCTGTATAAAAGAAACTTAAAAACAGGAAGTATTCAATTATTTAAACTTTTCCCCGTTAGAATATAAGCTGTAAGCTCTTTGTGAGTGAAGATTTCTTCTTTTATTGTATTTTTTTTCTTGGTACCCAGCACACAACAGGAGATTAATAAATGCTTGTCAATTCACTAATTGATTGACTAGGGCATTGTGTCTTATGGATGAGCTCTATAACCACCTAATTTTATCTCCAAGGCAAGAATATAAAATTATGTCCTCATCCCCATCCTAATGGAATAGTATGCTTGGGAAAGTAGGTGAATATTTTATGCATTCTCCTGTTCCCTTTGCCTTTGTGTTTTTAAAGCAGGGAACTCACTTCCCTCACCCTTGATAAACTGTTCCAGAAGATCTTGTTCTGATTGTTGAGAGCTATTCAACTTCTTGTAAACATAGGTTAGCAAATTTCTAAGAATCTGAAGATAATAAACTACAATATGCTCAACACAGAAGTCCACTGAGTACATTTTGGCACAGATTTTAACCTTTCCTTGATGATTCAGAATGTTTTTTCAGGGCTTCAGCATCTTCATTATAAATACGTTATGATCATACTGGTAAATCCCAGATGCTAGTAAATGGATGGAGCCTAAGACCAGTGTGGTGACTCAGGTACTGACCCAGAGAGAGCTTCCACAGACGATGGTGCTATCTTTTGACATGAAGGAAAGCATTATATGGCACCTTTGTTTCTGGGTGCATTGTAGACCCACCTTGGCTCTGCTGATGTTTTCCAAGATGCATTGACCTCCCCCCCTATATTTGCTTTTCTCCCTTTTACTTTGTGACACCTGGCTAGGTGAAGAAAATTTTCATTCAGTTACTACTTTCTGAGACCCTTTCACTCCCCAGATAGATGTGGAGGAACCCTGGGCAAAGAAGGAGAGAGACTGATAACATCTTTTGGTGTCTGAGCTTAATTTTTCTTTGAAGACCAGAACCCAGGCAAAGGGAGAGACTAGTGGATGTATTTTGAAACTGAATGAGCATCTCTGAGCCCCTTCCAAGTTACAAAGCACCATGGAATGAATGGCTCTGTTGGCAAAGGGGTGACCACTGTCTGTATGCTGGGAGGACACTGCCCCAGACGAAATTTCTGATCCCCAAAAGGCCACCCCTGCCCCTCCACCCCTTTGTTATTATTGAAGGATCTCAATTCAGACCCAGTTTTCCAGTGCTTGATGAAAGCTGTAGCCTGTTTAAATCACTTTCCTGTGGCCTTTAACCTAAAAAGATTACATTTTGGGGGGAAACTGCAGAGGACAAGCCTGCTGTCAGAGAAGAAAATCAAATTTTTTTTGATGTGATGTTGCTGCATTAAAAGGGCCAATCTTGTGTCATGTAACACGTGAATAATGGCTCTACCATGTGATGTCAAAATTTTCCACCCGCCTCATAAATAAATCCAGTCATGCCCCTCCCCCCCAACTACCACCAAAAGGTCATCCATTTTTGAACCTCAGCTTGCATCCCAAATTAAGAATGTGTTCAGAGTCAAGGTTAAAGGTACAGTATCCCCTTTCAAAAGGCGCATGTCAGTGTCTCTGCTGAGAATGATAAATAACATTTGAAACAGGCTATCAATTTCCAAGACTCTTCTATTTTTTTTTTCTTTAACCTAACTTTGCTGAAGGTCTGATCCTCAGGAAAGAATAGATATTGCATTAGACCAGGACTGGATGAGATTTCTTTAATGCAAACCACTTGAGCGAGGTCTTAAGGAAAGTAAAAATCACAGAATAGAAGATCTGGCTAGTGAGTATGCCAGGGTACTGTTGAGTGCGTGAGTGGGCTGCCTGCCACAGGATGCAATAGAGGTTAGCCATACAGCTGGACAAATATGGTGGCTCTTAAAGAGCAGCTCTGGCATTTCAAACAAGTGGAGGTAGCATGTACCACGTGCTGACTGTAGCCAGAATGTCTCAAGATTAGCAGCATTGTCTTCCTTCCCTCCTCTCTCCCTTCCTCCCTTCCTCCTTTACTTCCTTTCTTCCTTCCTTCCTTCCTTTCTTCCTTCCTCCCCCTCTACCTCCCTTTCTTCCTCCTTCCCTCTCTTCCTTTCTCCCTCCCTCCCTTCCTTTCTTCTTTCATTCCTTCCTTTCTTTCTTACTTCATTCTTCCCTCCCTTCCTTCCCTCCCTCCTTTCTTTCTTTGTTTCTTCTTTCCTTCTTTCTCTCCTTTCCTTCCTTCCTTCTTTCTCTCCATCTTTCCTTCTTCCCTCCTTCCCTTCCTTCTTCCTTTCTCCCTCTTTTGCTTCCTTCCTTCCTTCCTTCCTTCCTTCCTTCCTTCCTTCCTTCCTTCCCTTTCTTTCCTTCTTTCTCAAATGAAATTCTATCCATTCAGCATCTGCTCAAATCTATCTTGGGCAAACTAGATCACTTTTAGAGGAAATAATTATTTTCAATTAATCCCTCATGTTCATATGATGCTTATTTGAAGGTGATCCCCATTCTTCCCCTTTCTAGATCCTACCATCTTCCTTTTCTTCTTAAAGATTGGACATCACTAAAATGTATAGGTTGAATTTTTTTTTTCACTAAAAATTTTGCCTGTTGCAAATTCCTTCATGTAGAATCCCAAACTAGCTAAAAAAAAAAAAAAAATCTATTTTTCTTTTATTCCTTCCTTTGTGGGTCAAATGTATTTTTGTTCTTCGATTTTGTGCTGGGTCTAGAGAAGGAAAGGAGGTGGAGGGACATAATGACCGTGAGCCAAGGCAAAGAACCAGGATGAGCCAGGATGAACTTGACTGAATTTTCATATAGGCTAATATCCTCCCGTCTGTCCTCAATCCTTCCCTTCTCCTGTTTCTTCCCTCTTCCCTCTCTCTCCACCTCACAAACAAAGGCAGCATCTCGCTCAGATAATGCCGGCATGTGTCAGAAGCTAACATTCTGGGAATGCGCATGGCGACCTGCTCTGTGTAACAGACGTCAACCCCAAACTATACAGAAGTAGCTACATCTGTTTTGGCTTTGTTCGCAGCACAGAGGGGAGGGGGGGGTGCACTCTATGGTCAAGGGCCAAACTACATGTCATATTTCATTACCTTCATTAGCTACCACAGAAAGCTGCATTAAAAGAAAAGGTTGGAGTTAACTCTTGAGCCTCCAGCCTTATCCAACGCATTATTTTCTTTCTTCTTTTTCTTTTTTTTAACCTTTATTTGTCTCTGGCTTCTCTTGCTGTACATGCCCTGGTCCTCGGTTTATCAAAACTGTAAACCAGCCTCCGTGCCCACAGTTTTGCCTTCTCTGTGCATAAGAGGTAAGCTACTGTTCCATCCTACTGTTCCGTCTATTCCAGGATGCCTGCACATCTGGAATCCATTACGGAAAAACGTTATTGTAAACCCAAAAAGGAAAGCGTTATTTAGCATTAATAAAACTTTCCTTTCTTGTTTTGTCCACAGTTGTCTTTTCCTTTCTCCCCTCACATTATTTCTGTGATTTAGTATTGCTCATTCTTTTGGCAGTGTCTTTGTGCTGCTTGAGTGAGGGGGCTCCCGGTTATTAACAAGCCTCATGGTTCTTTGGGGCTTTCTTTTAGCATCGTTGGCCAAATGGAATCATCTTGTTCTCCTCATCTTGCATCAAGAAAACTTGCTTCCTCATATTTGGGGAAATGTGTTTATTGAAATGTGTCTTTAAAACATGGAAATAAATTCAGATTTCTATATAGAGCGTGCCCTTATTCTAAATGCTAATGAAAAATGGTCACTTTCTATATTTCCTATTGAAGGTTTCTTCGTCTCGTTTTAGATATTTACTGTCATCATTCTTTACATGTATGACTATTCTAAAGAGTGAACAGTTAAGGAATATTTAGTGGGCTTAAACCATATTTTGATCGTGGGAAATAGGGATCTAAAACAATGATCCCCCATTTTGGCTTTACTGAGATGGAGAAAGAAATGACAAAACACCCCAGTATCTCTGCCAAGAAAACCCCAAATGGGGTTGTGAAGAGTCAGAAATGACCGACACAAGTGAACAACAACAAATATATGTGTACATGCTAACTGTATGCATACGTGTGTATGTAAATATATATCAATCACTTTAAGGTTTGGAAAATTATTTACAAATATTATCATATTTTTCCTTACAACAGTTCTGAGAGGTAGCATTATGATCCCTGTTTCAACAATGAAGAAACTCAGGTGGATAGAGATTACATGACTTGGGGTGTATAGAGTGTTCAGGGAGGGTTGGCACCTCTGGTATGAGGGCTTGCTGAGTCCTTTTCAGGATTTCTCATTCATCTTTGGGGTCCACCTCTCCCCCAACTCTCACCTGTGGCTCCAAGAAGCTGTAGCATGCCCAGTGACCACTCCTCGGTAAACCATCTTGGCAGATGGGCCAAACCAGGTTAAGGGTAACCAACTGGCCTCACACCTGTTGGTGAGTTAGGGGGGTGTCTGCCCCAAGCATGTGAAGACTTCCCCTGGTAGAATGGGTGGGTGAGAACAATTTGTTCCAATAGTTATGAAGGTGGCTGAAGCAGGCTCTGTGGGATGCTTAGAGCTTGGTCAGACATCAAAGATGCTGAGGTCATCCACTGCATCCTGGGACAACACCAGTTGTCTTGACTTTTGTCCTGTCACTGAACTTGGATAACTCTGGAGAAGAGAATGAGGCTGACTTTGTGTAACTGTCTCACTTAAATCCCATTCACTAGCAAGTCGAACATCACCCCAAGATGTCATTGGTTCCCTTCAAAAACAAACAAACAAACGAAAAATGAAGGATGAACTAGTGACTTTCTTAGGGTCATACAGCTGTTAACTGTCTTGAGATAGCATTAGAACTCTGGTCTTCCTGACTCCAGTTCTAGAGCTCTGTCTCCTACACCGCCTAACTGCCTCTAAAGGAATTACACTTTAAAGTGATTTGAAAGTCTCTGATAAAAAGTGTTACAGATTAGTGCTGAAATGATACTATTTTCTTTTCATTAATGTATATCCATGGCATTTGGCTTTTTTAGCCTAGAGTCCAAGAGACCAAGCCACAATGCTGCATCAATCAGACCAGCCACAGATAATTGAAATTTAAGCACAGGATGGCATTGATCTTAAGGTTCTGTTATTGGGACAAAGCTCTTGGACTTGCCAGGAATATAGATACATGTACCCACTTACCTGTAAAATCTGATTATAGAGCTGGAAGGCACTTTAGAGGTCATCTGGTCCAGGACACTTATTTTACAGATGAGGAAACTGAGGCCCAGAGAGGTCAAGTGAATTTCCCAGTGTCACATAAATATTTAATTTGTTTTAGAACTATTTAAAAACTATCTATTCAGTGTTATTAGCATGCTAAAATATAAATATATGTCAGATGGTATCACATACTTGCTCTTAGCAAGGTTCTAGAATAATACAGGCAGGGTATCTATTGGTAGAGAATCACTAAAATGAAGCTACCAAAGCTTATATTTGCATATACAAATGAGCACCAAGGTGGCACAAAACTCATAAGTTCCAGAGCATTTCTGTGTGGATTTGGGGAAAGGCATGAAAGATTCTTATTTTGACAACTGGATCATACTAGGAGGGGGGAAAGAGGTGAGGGTGGAGTGGGGGGAGAAGGAAATTAAGCCAGAAAAGGATATGTAAGTTCAGAATTACTGAAACTGACTCTTTTACATTTTTCTTGAACTTCTCTAAAATGAAGACTGCTCTGTCAATGGTCACAGTACCAATGGCCAACGCTATTTCTCCAATTATGCAGATCAGTTTCAATGTGTGAAAATTGAAAATGCAGGAAAATATGCAGTGATTTGACCTTTGTATAAATTGGTATTTTGTGTTACTATGAGCCCATGATGTATATTTTCACAAGATTCTATGGGAAGTTTGCTCTTCTTTAATCTCCATAAGATCCAAGACATATTCTGGGTTTAAAGGAGGGACAAACACATACAATGGCTTTTTCATTCCAATTTATAACTGTAGAATGGCCAATCCATTTCTCCTCCTCCACAACCCCACCCCCACCCAAATTTGTCCCCAAGTTTGATCCCACAACGAGACCTTTTGCATGGCAAGTTCCAGCCTGGAGCAAATTTTTATGGCTAAATTATAAACCCTTGAAAATAGGGGTTTATAATGGAAACGCTGACACAACCTTAACTCTAACGGCGAGAGTGCAGTGCGATAATAAATGAGGCAGAACACCAAAGTGCTGCTTTTAATTTATCATTTAGTAGTAGAAAAAAGCTTGTTTACTTCTTCTTTTTCATCTTCTTCTCTGCTTCCAAGACTTTCAACCATTATTTTGAAATGTATTTTATAATAAAACCTCAGTGGTTATGTTGCCTAGGGCTTGAGTGTCCATTTTCAGGAAAAAGGGAGAGGGAAGGAAAGGGAGAATGTGGTTTTTTTAGACTTTAAAAGAAGCATATTCTGTTGACTGATTGTATTTCAGTTGTACAGTTGCTGCTTTGCAATGTATTTATTATGGCAGGGATTTTAAAAAATGTTACCGGATCCACTGGACCAAAGAGATCCAGAAGCACCTACCAAAGAAATCCAATTTTGACGTATTTATGACAGACATCAGGCTAGTAGCCTTGATGATGATGATGATGGTTATAATTGTTATTATTGTGATAATACTTGGCAAGCCTCCTAACACTTTCATTTGAGATGCCTGGGGCACCTTTGTATTTTCTTATTAGAATTTTCCAAGTCAATTCTCAATTATGTGATGCAGGTTAGTTCTTCTCAAATAAACATACATCTTCCCCTTCCCAACCCTTTTATTATCAGGGAAACTGAGTCCAATAACTTGTGACTAGGGCAATTTTCCTTAAGTCACTTAGAATATTCCCCTTCATAAACTCCACTGTCTAGCTAAACTGACTTTCTTGGTGTTTGCTCACACCAACATTCCGTTTCCCACCACCATGTCTTTGCAGAGGATTCTGCCATGCCTGGAATGTATTCCCTACACATCTCTACCTCATTAGAATTCCCTAGTTTCCTTTAGAGTTCAAGTGAAATGTCATCTCACACAGGTACACTTCTTTTGGTCTCCACAACTGATAATGTCTCAATTCCCTTCCCACCATAATTGCCTTGTATGTATGTGTGTGTATATGTATATATGTGTGTATATATATATATGTATGTGTGTACACACATGCACACATGTTGACCCTCTATCCCCTGCCCCAATAGAATGCAAATTCTTAGAGGGCAGGGATTAATTGTTTTTTTTTTTTTCCCTTTAGCTACCCAGTAGTTAGCAGTATCTGGTAAACAGTAGGAACAAAATAAATGCTTGTTGATTAATTGATTACTTTATAGACTGTGAAGTCAACTTCCCCTGGCTGTATCTTAGCAGCCCTAGAATTAATCTAGCAGCCATTCTCCCCATTTTAGATATAGGGAAACTGAGGCACAGAGAGTGTCTCACATAGCTTGGTCAGGGCTGCTAATGTTGAGTCCAGTACTTTTCCTATTTCATCAGGAATTCATCAATTAGTGAAACCTCCTTTGTGCCAGATTGGCTTTCTTTTCCCTCTGAAGTTTTGCACAGGCCAGTCCTTCTGCCTAGAATGCCTTTACCTGTTAGTGGATACTCAAGGATACAAATTCCCTATGAATATCTGGAGAATAAGAGCACGTATTTATACCTACAATGAGAACCCTCTTTAATGAGACAATACCTGTCATTTGACAGAATTTAAGAACCATTCCCTAGTAAAAGGTGGTCAAAGGCTATTAGAAAACTGTTTTCAAAAGAATTGTTGTTCAGTAGTTTTACAGTCATGTCCAAGTCGTCATGACCCCATCTGGGGTTTTCTTGGCAGAGATACTAGAGTGGCTTTCCATTTCCTTCTCCGGCTCATTTTATAGATGAGGGAACGGAGGTAGCCAGAGTTAAGTGACTTGCCCAGGGTCACATGGCTAGTAAATGTCTAAGACCAGATTTGAACTCAGGATAAGTCATCCTGACTCCAGGCTCAGTGCTCTATCCCCCTGCACTGCTTAGCTGCCCACAAAAAAAAGAATTACACACTATAAATGACCGTATGAAAACATGCTCCAGATCACTAATAGTGATACTTAATAGTGTTAAATCCTAATAATATCAAGTATTAGTAATAGTATTAAGTGTTAAAAATAATAGTGTTAATGTTATCAATTAATAAATACAGTGTTGATGCTATTGGTTAGTAATTAATGCTAATAGCATTAATCATTAGGAAAATATCAATGCTATTAATTACTAATGGATACTATAGATTATTGGTAAGTAATGGTATTAATAGTATCTCTTAATAGTAAGAGAAATGAATATTGAAACATCTCTGAGGCTTTATTCTATTTATCATGCAAATTGGCAAAAAGTGATATGAGATCAGAATAGTTAATGTTGGTTAAGTTATAGGAAAAGAGGCATAGTGACACTTGGTTGATAGAGTTGTTGTGTGGTCTAGTTGTCCTGGATTTCAGTCTGGAATTATGCAAGAAAAATGACTAACCTGATCTCACCATTGGGGCATATGCCTCGAAGAGGTCAAAGACAAAAAGAAAGGTCCGTAACATCCTAAATATTCATAGCAGCTCTCTTTGAGATAGCAAAGACCCAGAAACAAAGTGGATGCTCAGAGATTGGGGGACAGATGAAAAAAAAATTAGCTGTGAATGTAGTGGACTATTATTATCTAGCATGAAATGATGAATTTGAAAAATTCAAAGGCACAAGGGAAGACTTATATGAATCAATGCCGAGTGAATTAAGCAAGCCTGAGAACACCATATATTGTTGACTGCAACAGTAGGCATGGAAAGATCACTAAAAGGAAAATGAACTTTGAGTAACTGGAAGACGGTTAAGGGCCTGGAGAAGAGGTCATGAAACATTTCTCCTCCCTTATGGAAGAGAGGTAATGGACCAGTAGGACAGGATGTTGTACACAATGTCAGATATGGCCTCCATATCAGGCATTTTTGCCTAATTATTTTTCACTGTCAAAAATGAGGATTCATTCTGTAAGGGGTAATTTACTACAATTTAAACAGATAAAAGATATCAAAAAATTTTGTTCATGTTCGCTAGTCTCCATCACGTTCAACTCTAATTTTCTTGGCAAAGAGACTGAAGAGGTCTGTCATTTCACTCTCCAATCTGTTTTACAGATAAAGAAACCAAGGCAAACAGGGTTAAGTGAATTGCACAGGTCCCATAGTTAGTAAGTGTCTGAGGCTGGATTTGAACTTGGGTCTTAACTCCAGGCCTAGCAGTCCATTTGCTGTGTTACCTAGCTGCCCTAAACTTAAAAATAAAACAAACAAATAAATCAAGATAAACTTATAGATCCAGTTCAGTATAACTGTGATGTTTTGGGGCGAGTCACATCTGAAATCACTTACTGAGATGCCCAGACCAGATAATCATAGAAAGCCCAAGTCCCTGAAATCTCATCAGATTTGCAACATAATAAACTTTCAGTAAGATGAAACCATATCAAGACTTATTCTGCTTATTTCCCAGAGCTAAATAGATGCTGATTAAATATTTAATGAGTTAAGTAAGACACCAGCTCAGTGACACTGGCATGAAGAAAACTATCAATGAGTTTGGAATGTATTGTTTCACATAGCTGCTAAGGAGTTCAGTGAAATTTATTGTGGGAAGGGTTGATTTTGTTTTGGTTTTTGGTCAACGTATCCAAAATGGGTCTTGTGACAATGGTGGGCCATTCACATGCTAGTGAATAAATAGGTGTAACATGGGATCTTCCATACTGATTCTAAAGGGCCTCTAATTACACTCAACCATGTATACTAGAGAAGGGGTCACATGCTCAGGTTGCTTTTTTCCTCTTTAACAACTATCTGTTTCATGGATACCGGGCAATTATTTCTTTTGCATTTCAGAGGGCAAAGGCCATTCATTCTTTGTGGATATGTACATTAAGGATAGAATGGGCTAGCTGGCCAGGGAGGGGATCCTCCTATGAAAACAAATGTCAGAGAAGGGATAATATGTGATTTTTGCCTGTGAAGGAAGCAAAGATCTTTATGGCCTTTCTCTCACTGTAGTCTTATCTTTTCATTGTGTGATTTCATATATGGAGACTCCCTTTCCTCTCCCTCCAGCCCTCTGTCTTTGAATCTTTATACATGACATTTCTTCTGCTTAGAAAGCCTTTCCAACTTCCCCTCTACCAAGTTGTCTCACAGTTTCCTTCAAAATACAGTTCAAAACTGGGTTTAAGTATGTGTGATTTATTTTATAATGGAAAATCTGTTCCTGTAGCCTTGTCTTAGCAATGTGATACAAGTCAATAAGCATGTATTAAATGTGCAAGCCACCCTAATAGAATAAAACAACTCAATAAGCAATTATTAAGCACTTAATATATGCAGAACATTTCTGCATGGGTTGGGAGAGTCATAAAATTTAGATCAGATACAGCTTGTATCCTTATAGAGCTCATGGTTTATTTAGAGAGTAAGATACACAGGTAAGTATGATATTCTATGGCACATGGTAAGTACTTTGGGTAGGTACAAAATCAAGTGCTATATGGGGAGGTGGGTGTCATGTAAACTTTCCTGGACGGGTAGCATTTGAATTGTACTATAAAGTAGAGGATTTTAACATTTTTGTGTTTATGGACCCCTTTGGCACATCAGTAAAGCCTGTGGACCCCTTCTCAGAATAGTTAATATTTTTAAATACATAAAATAAAATGCAGAGGATGACAAATAGATTATACTGAAATACAGTTATAAACATATTAAAAAGAAACATGTTTGTCAATTCTAGCTTAAGAATTCCAGCTAAAGGATAGGTGGAATTCAACAAACAAATAGTTAGGAGGGAAGACATTTCAGGCATAGGTCACAGCCTGGGCAAAAACATGGAGGTGGGAGAGTATATTATGTGTTTAGGGAGGCAAAAAAGACCTTTTGACTAGAAAACTCACATGGATGGTTTGAATATCTGTCAATTGATAATATGAAATAAAAATGGAAAATTAGGGTATTTCCAGATTGTGCAGTTCCTTGAACACCACACACCAGGGAGCTACTGAATATTTTTCAGCTGGAAAGAGGGACAGGAGCAGCTTCAGGTGTAAGAAAGTTTCTGACAACAGTGACACGTGTGATGGATTGAAGGGGAGGGAGAAAGGAGGAAGAGAGAGTGATAAAGAGGCAAACAGACATATATACTTTACACTCTAATAATCTGAACTACTTATGTGTTCCTGCCATTATCATTTATGTCTTATTCATATGCCCTGATCCTTTCCCTCCACTTAAATTATAAGCTACCAGGGGTCAGAGGCCCTCTCTTCTCTTGCTCCTTCGGGCAGCCTTCTTGGCATACAGCTTCACTCAATAAATAGTGTTGCCTGCCTACCTGCCTGCCTTCCTTCTGCGGGGTCATGGGACCCAGGGCACAATTCATCAGCATTAGCAGCCCTGAAATCAAATATTTCGTGAGGAACAAGAGAAAGCAGTTTGTTAGACTCCTCCAAACATAGCAGGCCCAGCTTGGCATGAAGCAGACCTCCTCCACCCAGCTCTGGCCCCAGGCGAAATTGTAAAATTGACAAAGTTTTCTTTGGAAGCTTCCTGCCTCCCTGTGTGTGCCTTTTATCCACTTTCAGCTGCCTGGGCAATCTAAAACCTTTCCTCCCTCCTTCCCCTCCCACTCCTCTTAACCCCTCCAATCCTTGGCTCTTTCCTGATGCCCCGGCTTCTCCTATCAAAGAGGAAAACCACCTGATAAACTCATCCTCACTGAGGAGATGGAGGAATAATAGGTTTTTCCTCTCAGCAACAGTGTTATTTTCAAAGACGTCTATCAGGAGAGTTCAGAGTTTCCAAATCATCTGTTTACATGTTGCATTCCCCTAGCAGAACGTGAGCTCCCTGAGGATAGGGTCTCTCTGGTTCTCTCTCTCTCTCTCTCTCTGTCTCTCTGTCTCTCTGTCTCTCTGTGTGTGTGTCTCTCTCCCCTCCCATCCTCTCTTTGTCTCTCTCTGTCCCTCTCTCTCTGTCTCTCTGTTTCTCTGTCTCTGTCTCTCTCTCTCTCCCTCTGTCTCTGTCTCTGTCTGTCTGTCTGTCATGATTCGTTTGTCATAACTGAGCATTAACCATGTGCCAGGCACTCTGCTAGGTCCTGGGATATAAATAAAGGAAAAAACAATTCTTGCCCTCAAGAAATTTACATTCTAATGGAGGAAATACTATGTAAATCACATATAAGATCTATAGACAGGGGAAAGTATATCTCCATCTGGGGAGGCATTAGGAGTAGTGGAGTGGAGAGATCAGGAAATGGAATTTGAGTTGAATCTTCCAGAAAGTCAGAACCAGAGGTGTCAGGGAAGCCAGGAGGTAGAATTGGAAGGGAAGACATTCTAGGGGTACAACAAATTAGATTGCAAAGTGAACAGAATGGAAGAAAGTTTGCAAAGGCTGGAAAGGTAGGAAGGGATGATGTTGAAAAGAGCTTTAAGTGACAAAAAGAAGATTTTATATTTGTTCCTGGAGATATCAGGGAAACGGTAGAGTGTAGTAAGGGCAGAAGACATGATCCGATGTACACTTCAGGAAATTCACTTTGGAAGCTGAGTAAAGGGTAAATTGGAGTGGAGAGAGACTTGAGTTAGGGAAACTTATTAAAAAGCTATTTTAATAGCTTCTCTAAATGAGAAGTGTTGAGCACCTGTTCTAGAAGGGCAGCCATATGAGGGTAGAGGGTGGATGTTATGAAGATTCAAAGGAAACGACAAGAGTTAGCAGTTAAATACAGAAAATTAGTGAGAATGAGGAGCTGAGCATGATCCAGAAGTTGAATACCTGAATGAATAGGAAGATGGTGAGGAATTGTGGTGTAAAGACTATGAATTCTGTTTTGGACATGCTGAATGTCTTTGAGACATTCAGTTCTATATGTCCAAAAGGTAGTTGGTAGTGTGAGACTAGAGCTCAGGAGAGAAACTAGGGCTGGATATATAGGTCTGAGAAACATCTGCATAAAGATTGTAATTGAACCCAACTGACAAGATTACCTACTGAGGCAGTATAGAGGGATAAGGGGTCATATGATAGAACTTCGAGGTACATTTAGGGTTGGAGAAGTGATATGTATGATGAATCAACATGGGGGACTGCAGAGAAGTCAGGCAGGTAATTAGAGAATCAATGTAAAGCAATGTCACAAAAACCTAGAGAGAATGATTGCGAGTAGAAGCTGATCAATAGTGTTAAAGTCTTCAGGGAGGTCTAAAAGAGTGATAGGGAAAATGCCATTAGAGTTGACAACTAAGAGATCATAGGTAACTTTGGAGAGGGCATTTTCATTTGAGAAATGCGATTGGGAAACCAGATTGCAGTGAGTTTAAAAGAGAGTGAGAGGAGAGGAAGTGGTGGTTAAATTATAAATAAAAGCCAAGAAGGAGAGAAAAGATGTAGAATAAAAGCTTGTGAGCATGGCTCAATCAAATGAGAGAGTTTTTTGAGGGTGGGGGAGTTGTGTCTGTAAGCCGCAGGGAAGGAGCGAGTTGATAGGGAATGATTGAAGATTAGAGAAAGAGTGTAAATGATAATGGGTACAATCTCTTAAAGGAGGCAGGAGGGGATCGGAAAATGGTGCATGAAGAGAGGCTTGCTTTGTTGAGTGAAGGGCTACCTCTTCATCTGAGACACTAGTGAAGGAGATAGTGGGTTAGAGTGATGTGAGGAAAGAAGGTGGGGGAAAGAGAGCACTTTATGAATTACCTGAATGTCCTTGCTGAAGCACCAAGGGAGGTGCTCAGAGAATGAAGTAGGTTTAGGCAGAGAAGAAATGAAAAAGTTTGGAATGGCTGCTGTGTAGAGCAGGATAGCAAATTAATTAGGGAGAAGTAAAAGGATTGTCTTGAAGTGAGGGCCCCGTTAAGATTAGATAAAGTGAATTTGTAATGGATCCAGTCATCATGGTTCCAGCTCCATTCAGCAAAATTTGGACAGGAAGCTAGAGGAGGTGGCTGGTGGGAGTCATCCAGGTTAGGACTTGACAAGATAATGATTGGTGATAGCTCTAGGAAACAAGGGATTTGAGAGAAGGAAATGGTGTAGAGCTGACCCAGTTCACGCAATGGTGGAGATAAGACAAGAGTAAGAGTGTAGCCAGTGCTGGAATGATGGCCAAGGAAAGAACTAAAGAGGGGGACGGGGTTATGGGGAGGACAGAACTAAATGGTTGTGGTGAAGACGAAGAAGAGGGTTAAGGATTGTAAGGCATAGGAAAGATAGAATAATAACCTTATAATCAGATAAAGAATTTTCCAGAGTTTATGAGCATGGAAGATGAATACTTGTTGGTGATGACAAGGCCAAGGTTGGGATTGCTTCTGAGTGTAGGTGAAATTAGTAGTTAGTGGAGGAGTAGGTCATGGGGTAAGTTTAATAGATTGAAGAACTAAGAAGTCAGAGTATTTGAGGGAATATCACTGTGTCTATTGAAATTGCCTAGTATGCAGACACTGTTGTACCCAAACCCAAATCCCAGGTCACTATATACCACCTGATTTGTGGCCTACCATTAGGCCCCCCTTTATATTTCTGTCTTTGTCCCTATTCTATATCATGTCATAGCTTGGAACAGCTTTAAGGCATGTCTGGGCATTGTTCAGGGTAAAGTTCCCTATTAGCATTCTATATATATTTTCTTTCCTTGTATGAGTGTACAAAGTGCAACTCAGGGTTATGGTGTAATATAGAGACCACCCTGTCCTGTTCTGCTGACCAAGCAGGGTCCCCACACCCTTTGCCTGGAAAATGACACTGGCCTGTTCTGGGACTTTCCAGTTCCCCCTTACCCTGTGACCTGCCACTCTGTTCTGGAAAGAGCTGACTACTCCTGCTCTTCCAAGGGACACCTGAGTCACAGGAAGGTTGCACCCCTGTACCCTCGCACCATATTCCAAAATTAGCCCTGAGCTATAGATCTAACCAATGGCTGTTCTTTGCTTCTGTATGTCATGGCTTCTGCTAGCTGACCTCCCTGATTGTGGTTTTTGTGCTTTTGGCCTATATAATCAAGTCTGTACCCCCAAAAAGATCACTACCGATTTGAGTGAACACTCCTATAGTCGCATGCTTGCTTAATAAATCCACACCTAAATTTATCTTGAACCCAGGGCTCAGCTCGCTCTTATTCTCTGTACAACAACGCGAGATGAGGTGGTTCTCTTTCCACTGCACCATAAAATCGGACTCTGTCTTCATATGTGTATATGGGAAAACATTCATTAAACTCTTTATAAGATCTATGCACCAAATCCTGCGCTAAACACGGGGGTAAATAATAAAAAAAGTGAAGATACTCTTGGCCTCAAGAAGCTTATTTTCTAAAGTGAGAGACATCACACATAAGGAAGTGGAGTCCAGAAAGTCACATTTTGGTTTGGAAAGTTTTAGTGATGGGGAGTGGCTCTTTAGGGGAGTAGATTTAACACACCCTTTTTAGGAGCAATGACAGAGCTGATTGGGTTATGGTTTTGGAACTGGAAATCAGAGTGAAGTGAAAGGTTGAGTCCTCCTGGGTTTGGCTTTAGATGCTACTGGTTATTCAATGCTTTACTCTTTCATATTCTCTGGGAAGAATAAATGAGCTGGCTGATATCTTGTACCCTCAGACTGATTTATTGCACTTTAAGGGCCTTCAGGCCCCTCAAAGAAAATAATAAGTTTATTACCAGGGTCTAGGAGAAAAGGAGGCCAGAATAGGAAGGACATTTAAGTAGATTACTTGCTAGGCAGCTAGGTGGTTCAGTGGATAGAGTTGGGCCTGGAGTCAGGAAGATCTGAGTTCAAATCCAGCCTCAGATGCTTACTAGCTGTGTGATCCTGGCTAAGTCACTTAACCTCTAATCCACTGGGGAACAAAATGGCAAACCACTTCAGTATCTTTGCCAAGAAAACCCCATGGATGGCATTGGTGTGCTATGATCCATGTGGTCATGAAGAGTCCTATTCAACTGAACAACAACAGGTTACTTTCTTTCTGTGTGACTTTGGAGAAACCTCTTAACATCTATTTCCCTCAGTTTCCTTATCTTTAAAATGAGAGGACTAGACTAAATAATCACTAAAGTGGCTTCCAGCTTAAAATCAATAACCCTAAAAAGAGGAAGTAAACTCATTTTCTGAACAGGACCTGTGGACATAGGGGCATGTGACCAGGAGCTTTTGCTCTGAATAATCAATTAAATGAAAACTGAGATTGAATCACAGTGACTAAAACCAGTGTATGAAGTGGTATGTGTGTTTATGTGTGTGTATGTATATATATGGCATCTATCAGTTTGTCAGCTAGCATTTATTAAGTGTTTACTATATACAAAGCAATATGCTAAGCTTTGAGAATAGTGATGCAAGTAGAAAAAAGGGCAATCCCTGACCTCAAGGAGCTTACATTCCAATAGGAATGGCAATGTATATTAAAAGAATCTGAAAAGCAAGTGGAGGTACAAAGATTCCTTGCAAGGGGAAATCCAGATTGCAGTGAATTAAGGCTATTTCCCTTAAGTGAAGGAGCAGTCCAATCACAGCAAGGGACTTCAGGGGCAAAAGGGGCCTACAATGTGAGAATTCCAGAGTGGGAATGAGGCTTCTTTTTGGAGACCTGGAGTATGACCAAGGAAGTCTGAAATCCAGCCTGGAGAGGAATGAGGAAATATTCTGTATACTTATAATCTCTTCTGCAGAAAAGGGAGTAAGGGTGGGGGAATACAGGGATCTCCTTTACATTAATGGGAGAGGATGAAGAATAATCCCAGCTCCAGGACTCTGCCAGCCAGCCCGCAGCTGGGGATTGGCCCTGCTCCTCTGAGTGAGGTAGAAGGATGTAAATCCCATAACGTCTTGCTTTAAAAACAAACAAGCAAATAAATAAATAAAGCCACGCTGATTGCTTATATGGACAGCTGGCACACCTTAAGAAGTAAGAGAGGTTCTGGCAGGAATATAATAAGGCCCAGAAAAGTGGCAGCATGAAAGGGATGACCTTTATTTGCAATCATAGCTGAGATTTACAGTTTATTACTGATAGCTTTTATAAAGAGCCATTCAGTTCAGAGGTGAGAGGTTTGTCATCTGGAAATGCAATTAACTTTAGCCTTATCCCAATCCCCCTGGTCTTAGTGTGAGAGCTGCACTCCCGCTCTTCAGCAATATCATGATTTTTCCCTCTAATTTCATTTTTGTCTATTGCATCCCCAGCTTTCCAGGTTTCACGCTGTTGCATATTTTTACTGTTATTATTTTATTATTATTGCCATTCCCTGTCATCAGTAGCTAAAAGGCACTTGTGATATTTTTTATTAGGTTTAAATTATTTGATTTTTGAATGAAGAGACCTCAAAGCGGGAAGACTTTTAAACCTAGGGAGAACTCTGGCGTGCCTTGAGGAAGAAAACCCAGCTGTCGTAGGTGTTGGGGAAATTAATTACAGGAATAGAGAGGCTGAAATAAAGGTGGGGTTGTTGTTTTACATAGAAGATGATACACCCAGAGAGCGAGCACCTCACATACTTGCCCTCCCTGCAGAGACACATTTCGCTATACCAGTGCAGGGAGAGAGAGACGTGATCTCTACTATGCGCCCTCCGACACACCGGGGTACTGCAGAAGCAAACACAGTTTGAAACAAGAAAAAATGAGAGAGCTCTGCATCCCTGCTGTGTGTGTATGAGAAGTCCCAGAAGGTCTATTTTTGTTTTGCAGGTTCCATTTTATGGCCCTCTCTTGTCTGCTAAGTCAGGTCTGTAGGAATTTAAGAGCCAGACACAAAAGCAAAAATTTAGTACTTTTTGCCAGTTGGTTTAGGGTATTTGAAATATAGCCTAGTATATAGCCTAGTATATTTTCCACAGTAGGCTGCTGCCAGATATATCAGAGGAGAGAAGGGGATCCAGAGCCCGTGGCTGCAGATTTTAACCTCTTCAGACTAGAGGAAAAGGAAGCAGATTCTGCTTAGAGTCTCATCACTTCTCTGTGGGTCTGTGGTTAGTCTTGGCAGGCTGACTTTGCTTTTATGCAGTCTGGATACTTGTGCTACAGGCTGGAGAGGTTTGAAAAGAAATTCATCCAAGCCCTTGAAAAAAATTACTCAGAGTAGGGGAGAGGGAAAGTAGAACATAATACTTATCATCACCTGTGTTTTTGTCCCAATTTTTATTGTGGATATGACTTGCTCCTGTATTAGAGATTAATATCTCTGGTTTTCCCCTCTGGTGCCTAAATACAGCTTATGCTTAAATGATATTGAGGGAAATAATGTACCCTCCAAAAATGGTTTGCATTTGTCCATGTGAAATGGGTGAAAAGGGGTTGTTGGTCTCCCCTCATCCCACGCCACCCCATCCCTCCATCACCTTAGCTCCAGGGTGGGAATTAGCCTGTTAACAGCTTACCCTGATTTCAGATAGTTTTAGACTTGGAATTTTTCTTTGCTTAGTTGAGAAGGGCCATGGAAAAAGACCCAGAAGGTGAGAACAGAAAGAGATGGGCTTATTTAAATGAATGTGTGGCCAATTCGGTCACTTAAAAAACACAACAAAAACACTAACACTTTTTAATAGAGAGGGAAGAAAATTGAAGACAAGCCTGTTTGGCCGATCTGGGTATACAACCTTGGAACCAGATTGTGGCAAGGAGAAGCTGCGAGGTTTGAGAAATTTAAGGAGGCAAAAGTACAAACCTTTCCCCATAATCCCTCCTAAGAGTATATTTCCCTTAGTTGTTCTATTTCTGATATGTTCTTAGGCTATTGTTTGCACTGAGAATGAAGCAGACTATTGAAGGCGTTACCCAGACTTGGTTTTTATCGTTGTTGTTTTGTAAGGGGGTGGATGAGAAACCAAGGTTTACATCAGTAATTTGAATACATAGAAGGTAAGCTGTTCTGAGGACTACTCACACACTGTAAGTAATTACTTGAATGATTTTAGAATTTTAATCACTGATTCAGTCTCAGGGAAGATCTATTCCCAATTGCCAGCATTTGGAGGCAACTCTACCATTAGATTGTAAACTCCTTGAGGGCAGGGACTGGATGATCTCAGGAGGAAATATGTATAGACAGAATGAAATCTTCTAGAGGGCAGAGAATACTACTTTTTTTTTTTTTTATCTTTGTTTCCCTAGGGATTAGTACAATGCCTAGAACTGGTCATCCTCTTGATTGATGCTTCTTGAACTGAATTGAATCCATTTGACCAGCATATCTTTTGGTTTCACTTAAATGACAACTCCAGGTCTTTCTTGGGCAGATGTGGCCACTGGAGAAATATAGAAGGGCCTTTTATGGCCAGAGATTGATGTTTTATACTGCTAGGTTTTATGATTCCTTGGTAGGAAGTTAGGGAAAACCTGCAAATTGGCAAAGCTCGTTACTGTGTTGGACAACGACCAGCACTGGCCAGGCCTTTTCCATTCCTCCTCAATCTTTGTCTCTTTCCTTTGAGATTACCCCCATATTATCTTTAAATTTGTTTCGAGGTGTTTGCATGTTGTAAGCTTCTTGAAAGCAGCAATTATTATTGTTTTTCGCTTTTCTTCTTGTCCCCAGTACTTAACAGTGCCTAGTACAGAGTAGGTTTTTAAGAATCTATACAGCTCCTATTCTGTGTTGGGCACTGTGCTGATTTTTTTTTTTTTTACAAATATAATTCATTTGATCCTCACAGCTATCCTGCAAGGTAAGTAATTTTACAACTGGGGAAATTAAGGCAAAATAGAGTGTAGGTGACTTGCTCAGGGCCATACAGCTATTAATTGTCTAAGGTCAGGTTGGATTCCAGGCCCACCACTCTATCCACTGGGTAACTCATTCACTCATTTTTAGTTGTATCTAGCTCTTCAATTACTCCATTTGGGATCTTTTTGGCAAAGACACTGGAGTGGTTTGCCATTTTCTTCTTCAGCTCATTTTACAGATGAGGAACTGATTAAGTACAATGAGAAATGGTTAGTTAATAACTAGAAATTTTTTTGGGGGGGAGATTCTGATTTCTCCTCTTCTTTTAAAGTCCTTTAAGACTTCGGTCTGCAGGGCATTACTGATAATGAGATTGCTTTAACTCTCCTCCATCTTGGTCAGGCCCCACCTAACCTTGCAAGGAATTCAATCTAGGGTAGGGAAGCCCTAGGTATTCTACTCCAGCTTGGGTGGAGACAGATCCTTTGGTCTAGATAGCTGAGGCTGGAGGTGGTCTGAGTCAAGATAATTTCTCTGTCCTGGGGTCACTCTCTGCTACCCCCTTGAAAAGGGTATACATTTTCTGAATTGCTAGCCTAAAGCTATGGGTGGTCTGATAAAGAGATGCTTTCCCTATCCACCAGATGCTCATCCTTTCATTTTAATATAGCCCACCTCCAGTCATATCAACCAATTAGATGTGGTTGCTATTTGATAGACCACCTGCTGTTTGTCTTTGGTCTAAGAGAGATGGCCAAATGGCTATCCTTTTATTAATAACCTTCTGGCCTTATTAACAAAATGATTAAATTACCAGAAACTATGTGTCTTGAACCTTTTTAAAGTCACAGTACCTACTATATATACCATGCACTGTGCTAAGTGCTAGGGACACAAAAAGAGACAAAAGACAGTCCCTGCCCTCAAGAAGCCTACAATCTAATGAGAAAGTTGCCTCCAAATGCTGGCAGTAGAGAATAGATTTTCTCTGAGACCAGGTCAGTGATTAGAAGCCTAAGACAGCTGGCACAAGGCAGTATGGTATGACAGAGAGAATGATAGATTTGGCGTCAGAAGGCCTGTGTTCAAATTCTGACTACGTGACCTCAAGCAAATCATTTTAACTCTCTCCTCATGCATAAAATGGGGAGGAAGTAGACTAGGCGACCTCAAAGGTCCATTCCAGCCTGAAATCTAGAATTCCCTCCCAAGAAAGACAAAATCTAGGTGTTAGAGTAGGTAGAATGCTGCGCTTGGTTAGAAATATTTATGTTCAAATCCCAGCTCAGCCACTTAATAGCTGTGTGACTCTGGGCAAGTTCACCGCTGTCTGCCTTAGTTTCCTCATGTGTACAATTGGGACAATGACAGCACCTACTTCACAGGGTTGTTGTGAAGAACAAATGAGATAACAAATGTAAAGCACTTTGTAAACGTTGGCGTTCCACGTAAATACTATTATAATAATTATTAATTATAAGATTGCAGATTACTGAAAATGGGCAACATGTCAAAAGCACAGTTTCTGACCAGAGATGAAATAAAAGTCTTTTCTTTGAGGAACTAGTGGTTTGTTTCTTTGCATTGTTGCTGTTTTTTTTTTTTATTTTAGCACTTAGAAGCAACTAGAACAGAGAACCCAATTCTCCATAGGTCATCTTTGGATATTTGCTCAGTCTGCGCCGTGAGTCTCAGCTGTCATGAGCCCTGTGGAAAGGCGTGAATTAATTCAGGTTGAAAAATGTTGCCTCCAAATGTGATCAGAAGTCATTTCAGCTTGGGGTCTTGAAAGTGACAAAAAAAAAAAAAAAGCCCAAAACTCTTTCCAGTATTGTGTGGGTCCTTATTTTAATGCACTACTTACCTGGAATCCTGAGCATGGTAGATGGATTCCAAAGCCCAATCATTTCCATTGGGAAGCACGAGCCCTGCAGGGATTTGATTAGTTAGAAGCTGCACTCTGGTATTAGCTTTGGGTTTGTGGGAGTCTAACACTGAACAAGTGATGTTCCCTGGGGTTCTCATCCCCATCAATCACCCAGATGGGAGGATAGAGCCTGACTGATAAATTTACAAATGGTTCCTTTTGAGGGGAATTGGGGTCTTACCAGCAATCTCTAACAAAGAATTAGAAACCCAAATGGACACATTGAGTGGAGAAGTATTTTGAATTAGATTCACTAGGAGCAAGTGCTCAGGAAATAGTTTTTTAAAAATAATTATACTTTATTGACATTTTTCATTTCCTCATTGTATTCATTTCTGGATACCCTCCCTTTCCTGAACAACCAATGAACCCTGCCTTGTCACAAAGTGACACAATAGCCGTATCTGATAACATGTATATCATTCAGCTCCCGTAGTCTTCCCCCTCTTTAAGAAATGATGAGGAACAGCTAGGGGGTATGCTGGATAGAGTGCCAGGTCTGGGGTTAGGAAGAGCCAGGTTCAAATCTGGCTGGCTGTGTGACCCTGGGCAAGTCACTTAACTCTGTCCATCTCACTTTCCTTCATTTTTAAAATGACTAGAGAAGAAAATGACAAACTTCTCCAGAATCTTTGCCCAGAAAACCCCAAATAGGGTCATGGAGAGTGAGACATGATTGAAATGACTGAACAAAAACAAAAAGTAAAGATGAGGAAGGTATGTTTTGTGGAATACATATACATACAAACACAAGATTGCAGATTCTATGGTTATAAATAGAGAACCGGAAGAGACCTCATAGGCCATATAATCTAACTCTCCCATTGTCTAGATGAGGAGACCAAGGGCCAGAGAGGTTGTGATTTTTCTAAGATCACACAGGTGAATGCATGAAGGAACAACAGATGACAGTGAAAAGATAAAGAGTGACCTGTTGTGTCGGCATGCCACAGAATACAAGGGGTCGCAGCTTACATTTATATGGCAGGACATTTATTCATGACATCTGGGTGGTACGATCAATAGAGTATTGCCCTTGGAGTCCAGAAGACTTAGGCTCAAATCCTGCCTCAGATACTTCCTAGCTCTGTGACTTGACAAAAATCACTTAGTCTCTCTCTCTTAGCCTCAATTTTCTCCTCTCTAAAATGAGATAATAATAGCACTTTCTTCATAGAGCTGTCATGGGCATCAGATGAGAGAATATTTGTGAAGTACTTTGCAAACTTTAAAGTGGTACATAAATATGCGTCATAATTCAGTGGGGCTTTTTTTTTTACAGAGGGCCATCCTCCTGCCTCTATAAGGTGAGTAATTTGAGGGTTATAATATCTATTTCACGTGTGAGAAAGCCGAGTCTTAGAGAAGTGTTTGAGATTTTCCCGAAGTCATAGAATTGTTCCGTGGCAGGGTTGGGATTTTTTAAAGCTACTTATTACTAATTTATTTATTTGTTGTTTATTTAGCACTAATTTATTACCAATATGTATAAATATACATGTGTCTATGTGTATGCAGATACATACGTTCATGGACTTATGTATGTATACAGTATACAGGGTGTCCCAAACGGCACTAAAATTTTTGGGACACTTTTTATATTTCTTTGGATTGAAGCTGCATTTCATTGATGAAAGGGGTTACTGTTGAGGGATTTATTCTGCCAATGGAGATTTTGTTAGTGTTAGAGTCACTTAGGGACTTGCCCAGGGGTCACGCAGTCAGAAGTGGGACTTGAGCATGGGTCTTCATGACTTTGAGGCTAATTCTTCACCCACTATTGCCTCATTATCACTTGTCTATGTAAATACAGGACTCCACATGGAAGAGCTGTGAATGAATGATCTTGGCATATGAAATGAAGGTCATGTGTTATTTGAATGAGTTAGGAGAGCCATAGAAAACTGCCCTTGGAGAAGGCAAGAATTGCTGATATTGTGTTCAGTCATGTCCAACTTCATGACCCCATTTGGGGTTTCTTGGAATAGATACTGGCCTGGTTTGCCATTTTCTTCTCCATCTCCTTTTACTGATAAGGAACCAGGCAAACACGGTTCAGTGACTTGCCCTGGGTCACACAACCAGGAAGTGTCCGAGGCTGGAGTTGAACTCACAACTCTACACTCAACACTCTATCCACTACACCATCTTGGGCAAGAATTAAAACCACTCAAACAATCTAACACATAAAGAGAAAGGCTAAGTAAAGTGTAAACTATTTTTCTTTATTCTAAACTATTCTGATGCAGAAGATGGTGACTGGCTACTTTTTTTTTTAGACAAGGCAATTGGGGTTAAGTGACTTCCCCAAGGTTACTCAGCTAGTAAGTGTGTCAAGTGTCTGAGGTTGGATTTGGACTCAGGTCCTTCTAACTCCAGGGCTACCTAGCTGCCCCTGCTGGCCACTTTCTATTTCCACTGAGGACAAGAGGAAATAATAATGATTATAGTTCACATTAAATAGTACTCTATAATTTGCAAAGTGCTTAGACCTATGATGTAGGGTATATAAAGCCATCCTGATTGCTTCATTTTAATATTACTCAATGTTAATATTTTCCCCACCCCCATAAACAAACTACTCATTTATATTTTGTGCCCTGTTTTTTGGGTGCTATTTCATTAAAGTGACGTAGCTATGATCGGTAATAAATTCCATTATTTCATTTATTTTCTTCCATTATGTTTGCCATTTTATTGATAAGGGAACTGAGTTTCCAGAAGCTAAATATTTATCAGTGCAAGGTGGGGAAGCCTGGTTCCCATGACTCCAAGCCTACTGCTTTTTTCCATCGCACAGTGTGTTGACTTGTACAAATAGGCTAAAACTCCAGGCAAATGGTAATCAAGACATCCTTCCAGGGAATCAGTGGAGCCAGTCAACAAATGTTTTTTAAGCACCTACTATGCTGTAATATGTTTATGTTAGCAAACAGAAGCAGCAGGATTGAATTTTATCAAGGTGTTTACAAGGGATGGAGAGGCTGTCGTGGATGGGGACAGGTCTTGCCTCTGACTGGCAGACTGGCCAGCTAATTTCTCAGTGCCCTCTGACAACTCTCTAATCCTATTAGGAGCTGGAAAGCAGACACACGTCTGCTTTGGGACCCAGAGCTTCCTCCCTGAGATTGCCTTCTACCAATAAAATCATGGGTTCCTTTAAAAAGATTAAGTAGAATGAAGATTAGGGAGGTAGGTAGATAGATGAGAGATAGATAGTAGGCACTTATTAAGTGCTCAGTGATAGGCAGGGAGATTTCTAGATATGCTTGTCGGCAGATGGGTAGATAATCCATGCCATGCCCTAAAGTGCAGGGCCTGGAGTCAGGAAGACCTGAGTTCAAATCCTCCCCATTCACACAATTAGATGGAGGAAAAGGAGATAGAATACTGGCTGTGTAGACAGAAAGATCTGGTTTTAATCTTGTTTTAGACTATATAAGTGGTGCAGTGGATAGAGAACTGGGCCTGGAGTTGGATGACCTGAGTTCGAATACAGCCTCAGACACCTGCTAGCTATGTGATCTTGGGCAGATCACTTAATGCTGTTTGCCTCAGTTTCCTCATTTGGAAAATGAGCTGGAGAAGGAAATGACAAACTGCTCCAGCATCTTTGCCATGAAATTCCCAAATGGGGCCATGAAGAGTTAGACCCTACTGAACAACAGCAACAAAAATGGAAGATATTATTTCAGGGATGATGTCTGTTATTTAGAAATGACTGGCAGAATTGGAACTTGCAAGTTAGGGAGCCCTGATTTCGGAATCTGCCTGATGTACTTACTAGCTGTGCATGGTCTTAGGAAAGGCACTTAACCACTGTCTGCCTCAGTTTCCTTCTCTGTATAATGGGGATGATAATAGCACCTATCTCATCGGGTTGTTCTGAGAAATAAATGAGACTTTTGGTTGTGTGTGTGTGTGTGTGTGTGTGTGTGTGTGTGTGTGTGTAGAATCTATGATTCATTATCATGGGATCTCCTGATCAGGTAACTCAATCAATACAGATTGTAACCCATTTGTGACTTAGATAAATCCTAGAGAAAATGCCTGGGGCACATCAGGTGGCCTTGCCCAGAGTCACAGGTAGTAATCTCAGAAGGACAATTTGAATCCATGTATCCTGGGCTCTAAGCCCCACACCAGGTCCATTGTACTACCTGCCTTTAACCTGGCTTGGCGTAGGTTCATTATTGAATTACATTAAAGCTAGGAAATTCTGCTGTGATTAAAGCATAAGACTCAGAGTAATATAAAATTTTCAGTGTGGTTTTCATTACCAAATATATAGAAGCAACCTAGAAAATGAGAAAAAAAATATCCCTTCTCGATCCTTGTACTGAATGGACTCATTGATGGAAATTTTGCACCCGACCCCCTTGTTCCATCTAATTTTCTTTTGTATCCAACTGCTGTTCTTTGCTGCCACTAGACAGGCTATCTGTTGAAGCTGAGCATGTGACACCTTGCAGTCCTTCCCCTGAAGGAATTGGATCTGGAGACATCCTTTGGGGACCATCTAAGTTTTTACCCATCGTCATCTCAACTGTTCTTGCTCCAATCAGGTGGGCAAAGTTGTGTCTGCACTAGCAAGTCAAATGGCAGTGCTTTGATTTCCATATGCAGTCTCTATCTGAGGTGGGCTCCCAAGATGAAGTTTAAATGGTGAATTTACATGTTACATTTCTGCTGGTCCCTACATGTAAATTCATTAGTTATGTGACCTGTGTACATCACAGAATCACAGGACCTCTGAGGGTATACCATCCAGCACAAACCCAAAGGGGAATCCTTTTAAAAATATATATCCAAATGAGCTTTCAGCCTCCACTTGGAAATCTCCAGTGAAGGAAAACTCACTTTCTCCAATTAGTCTAAGCTATTTTGAGAGAACTCTAGTTAGTAGTAAGTTTTCCCTAACCAAACCAAAATCTGATTCCCTGTAACTTTAGTCAATGAATCACTAACCAACAGACCAACAAACATTCTGAAAGCTAAAGACCTACAGTGGATATAGCTTAAAGTCAGGAAGATCACCTCTTTGTGAACACCAAGGACATAAAAACCCGGATCTAGTCTAGTAACTTTCCATTTTGTTGTTACCATAGGAGAACATTTATACAATGTGAACTGCAAGCACTTTTTCTTTGCATAAATACATTGTCTTGGTCTTATCAAAATGCTAAGGACCTGTGATTTGCTCAGTGAGAGATCTACCAGTGTGGAACTTCTTCCACCATTGTATATTGCAAACTATTTTGAATTTACTGTTTTAGAGAGTTCTCTGAAACTCAGATATGTTATGTAGTGTCAGTAGGTCTCAAAGGTGTCATATGAACTCAGGTCTTCTGAATATAAGCCCACCATTCTACCTACAACACTCCCAAATGTGGCCCAAACCAGATTAAAATGCAATTGGAAAATAATAAAACAAAATGAATTAATTTTCAATAGAACATCGATAATGCTGATATATGGTTTCCTAAGTCAATATGGGGCCTGCTGGGATCCTCATATATGGCTCAGTGGCTCCTGTTTCTATCTGAGTTTGACACCAATGCTCTATATACCCACCTGCCTCTCCTACCCTCAGTGTTATGTGTCCCACAGGGCTCCTTCCTGGACCCTCTTCTCCTCTACACTATCTCAGCTGGTGATCTCTTCAGCTCCTGTGGATTCAGTCATCATATCTACTCTACTAATCCAGTCCTAACCTTTCTCCTTACCTCTTGCCTTGTGTCTCCAATTGTGGTGCTCCATAGACATCTTAAACTCAACATGTTCAAAACTTAGCTCATCATTCCCTCCCCCTTTCCTAACTTCCTTATTATCACGATTTTTTCCAGTCTCCCATGCTCACAACCTAGATGTCATCCTTGACTTCTCCCATTCTCATCCCCCATATCCTTTCTTCACAAAGGCCTGGTGATTTCACCTTTGTAACATTCCTTGAATACACTCCCTTCTCTCCTCTAACACCACCACCACTCTGCCTGCATTGAGTCTCTTCCCACTCCAATTCATTCTCATCTGTCAAAATAATATTCCTAAAGCACAGGCCTGACTACACCACTCCCCCTACTCAATAAATTTCAGGATCAAATCACTTCCAGGATCAAATATAAAATCCTATCTTTGGTATTCAGAGAACTTCATAACTTGCCCTGACTCCTTGCACTTTTCCAGTCTCCTCACATCCTCTCTCCTACCATGTGCTCTGTAAACAAGTGACACTGGTCTCTTGGTAATTCCTTGAACAAGATACTCCATTTCTTAGATCTGAGAGTTTTCACAGACTACCCCCCCATGCCTGGAATGCTCTCCCTCTTCCTCTTCACCTCCCAGATTCTCTGGCTTCCTTCAAGTCCCAGCTAAAGTCCTACCTTCTACAAAAAGTCTTTCCTAGTTCCCCTTAATTCTAGTTCTTTCTCTCTGTTGATTATCTCCAATTTATCCTGTCTATAGCTTCTTTGTATGAAGTTGTTCATATGCTCTCTCTCTCCCATTAGACTGTGAGCTCCCTGAGAGCAAGAAATATCTTTTGCCTTTCTTTGTACCCCCTGTCCTTGGCACAGTGCCTGGCACATGGTAGGTACTTAATAAATTTTTATTGATTGACTGACATCATATAATACCCACTGTGGGCACCTGCTGTGCCAATTCCCCTTAATGCTGGTGTTTGTCGGAAACACTGGAATCTTTAATTTGGAAATCTTCATTTTTCATTTTTCCTATACTGACTCCATTACAGCTCTGTATTCTGAGTGTGCAGTTAATTTTTGCATGTATGCATGAATTATCTCAGCCAATTGTCCTTCAATTGGGTCTGTTGGTACAAGTGGGATTAATCATTTTAATAACTTGATTGAAGAATCAATTTGATCTGCTATTGCTTTGAGCATTGTGGTATTGAGCAAGCATGCCCAGTCTTTTCTAAACTCAGTAATTTTTCTCTTCCCTATGGACTCACCTCTCATCCTTTTCACTTGTTCAAGTCTATACTTTGGGAATAGGTTGAATCCCATTGCCCTTATTGTGGCTACAGCTGTGTGACTTACTCTCTACTGCACATATCCTAGGTCTGATGTTTCCTTTAAATATTACAAACTCATTTTGAAACCAGCTCAGTTTTTGAGGCGTGCATCTTTGAGGAAGGGTGTTGTGTGTTGGTCAGCCTCCCTATGCCCAGTCATGGAAGCCTTCAAATATTTTTTGATTCCAGGAACATTGGTAGATCCTCAGACTTTCCATTCATAGCCACCTCTAGTTTGCCCTTTGTTCATCTTCCTTTATCATCCCAGGTTCTATCTCCATCTCCTGATTCATCAGCAGCAGGAGCCTCTCCATTTGTTGGCTAAATCGCAATTCTCGGGTGCAGTCCTGTTTGATGGCATCAATTTCGGTGTCAGTTAGCAGGCATCCTTTCAAAATGGTCCAGCACCATGATCTGCGGCATTTTGTTCATTTAATCTAGTTGTCAACTCAGGATGTCTGGTGATCAATCGCCAGGACATTTCTTATCTATACACTGTCACATCGTTCTCTAACTGGATAACTTCAGAATAGCAGGGCATTAGTGCCTGAGTTATTTAAATTGCCCATTTTGGTCAACACCTTTCCTGTTTGAAGACAACTTTTAGCCATCCGAACACTTGGAGGTGCCAAATCTTGAATCTTGTGGTTAGTCTTTAACTTTCTCATATCTTGTTACCATGTAGGTACTTATTTTTTTTGCCATTATTTATAATGATAACTATATATCAGTAGATATTTTTAACATACTAAGGCAGCATAATAGAGTGGAAATAATGATATAGAGGAAATGGGTTCAAAACATTCCCATTTCATTTCTTAGCTGTTTGACCTTGGGCAAGGCACTCAAACCCATTGAGTCACATTTTCCTCTGCTGTACATTGAGAGAATTGAATTCATTGTCCTCCACAAGGTTCCTTCCAGCTCTAAAGCTATGATGCTAGGATAATGCATTGAGACAAATTTACAATCTATGATCCCTTCTTTTCAATAAAAGAGATGAGAACAGTTTCTTTGTGCCTTTCCATCTCTCTCCACCCTCTCCCTCTGCCCCACCTTTCCCCTGATTTTCATGTTGGTGCTACATGCTAGGGAGCAGGCTTTATTGAGTTTTGGCATGTGAGTGATGCTGCAGGTAGGAATGAGGGAAAAGAAGGGGTCTGAGTACATTAACCCTGTTGCAATCCAGCAAATCCTCCCATGGTCCTGGACTCTGTGAGGCCAATTATTCACTAATGTAATATAAAAGTTTTGCCCATGTTTTGATGGCTAGTTTGTTTATATACTAGAAATCCTCAAGGCAAGCATTTTGGGAGAACACTACTTCTTCCCCTTTTTATAGAGCTTAGCTTCAGCAAGGGAATGGTTGTGTGAGTGAATAAAAAAAAAATAGAGATCCTTATTTTACACCATGTCACTAATCAATAATAAGGTTTTGGGGGAATGTCACTGAGTTTCTGTCTGTGTAGAAAATCAAAGAGCTACAGTATCTGACATTTCTGCACATAAATATAGATGATCATATCCATTAAAATTTGAATAAGAATAGTAGTGTGGTACTATTAATTTTATAGGCATTTGATAAATTTGTATGATATGCTGTATATTATATTCTATTATGGTGTTATAATGAAGTTTCATGATGATGTGCTTCATGAACTATTTTCAATAAGTCTGAAAGAACTTCCTAAGTGAGTGGCATCATGTAGTACCATGAGAATCTGTGCTAGGTGGTATACAAATTCAAGGAAACAGAAATAATCTTTGTCCTCAAGAAACTTGTGATCTTACATATGAAAGCTCATTTTCTAAGACAGATTCAGACAGATACAGTCCATGAGATACCACAACTAATCAATGAATCCTCAAGTATTTTCTGAGCATTTCCCTGGCCCTGGACTAGGTGCTGGTAATACCAGTTATATATCAGCATGAATTTCCAGATTCAGGGCCACCAACTCTCCACTCAGATATTCATCAGGCAGAGGATGTTTCACTTATTCTAAGGGCTGAGTCCCCCGTGACCATTCCTCCATTAAAAACCTTCAAATCTTGCTTCAGACATTTATTCACTGTGTGACCCTGGGAAAGTCACTTAGAATGCGGGGATTGTATGTGATGGGCTCTGAGGACCTTTCTAGCTTTAAATCTATGATCCTATAATCTGTGTATTAATTGACTGCCTGAGGGCATTACTTGAGAGCAGGATCAGAGGCAGGGGTGAGATGGTGAGACTGAGATATAGAAGAGAGGGAGTCAATAGGAAGAAACATGAGAAGTTGGAGAAGGATCTATTCAGTGCTTTTCAGTCTATTCAGTGAAAAATATTTTAAGAAAATATCCTGAAAATCATAATCCCGAGAATGCTGGTGGCCAGAATGAATGTCTCTATTTTACATTTTTTGAGACTAGATAGAGAAGTAAACTGCCTGTTTAACATCACCACAAGACTGAGAATCAGAAGGGAGCATAATCTCCACACCCTTAGTTCTCTAAGTATCTTGGTATCTTGGAGTATCTTGGTGACCTACATCTGGAAATTCATACTGATGTATAACTGGTATTATCAACACCTAGTCCTCTGTATCAGTGGTCTCCAAAGTGAGACTTTCAGCTTGGTGGCATGACCCCAAAGGGTATATGATAAATCAAAAGGTCCTACAATCCTTCTAGATAATCAATCTTCAGTAGGAGGAGCTTGCCTCCAATACAGTCACACCTCCTCTTCACCCATTGTCACCCAAAAGTCCCCTAATCCATCTACTCTAGCCACTGTGTAAACTCCTAAACTCTCTTTTGTTTTATAATAGCTCCTCAGAAAAGTAATGATGAAACCATCACCCTTGGATCCATGGTAGCATCTACGAGAGTGGCATTGGAAAAATCTCCTTTCCCTCTATCCTACAATGTAGCCATTCCATGATCCTTCTCTGAGTCACCTCCATCACCTGGTTATGTCTAGAGTAGGTGCCCCTTGGAGAGTGGGTTTGGTGATCTGGGCCGGTGATCCATGAGTAAAGACCCTACTTCTATCCCTTTTCATTTTGTGTGGGAGAGAGGGAGTCTCACAGGATTGGCAGGCATGGATGGGTTGGGAATTTACATTACAATTCTCATAACATTTTCTTGTCCTCCCAACTGACCCCTATTCCTAGCTTCTCTTTTTCTATTATGAGTGCAACCATCCTTCTGCTTGCCCAAGTTTGTGACCTTTTGTGTGGTAATCAATTCCTCACTTTCACACATCATTTGTTTCCAAGTAGTTGCCAAATTTTGTTTTTCCAGTCTACACATCTCTCACTTCCATCCCCTTTTCTCCACTTAAAATAGCCATCATGCTAGTTTGTGCCTCATCCCTAGCATGGCCTGTTGCCATGACCTCTTAATTGATCTCTCTACCATAAGTCTCTCCCCACTACAATCCATGCATAGTTCCATAAACAATCCATACATACAATACACAGCTGCCAAAGAGATTTACCTAAAGTACAGATCTGACCATGTCACTTCTCTAATCAATAAACTCCAATGGCATCCTCTTGGCTCTAGGATCAAATATAATTTCATCTTTTTCTGACCCTTTATAATGGCTATTTTTGTGCACATTTGTAATGTACATAATTATTAGTGTAAAAATAAATGCACGTACTTTATAAATAAATAAATACATCTATGTTGAGGGTTCTCTCTCTCTGTCTCTCTGTCTCTCTTTGTCTTTTTACTAACAAGAGTACACAGTGAAAAAAGTTTGAAGACCCCTGCTTGAGATGACATTGGTTCTCCTCCTTAGATTACCTTTCTTGAAACTTGGGCAAATTTTTCCTTTAAAAAGGGAGTTTACTCTATAAAACCATAAAGACATTTTCAGAAGGACACTGCTTTCTTGACAAGTAGCACAGTATAGTTAGCAGGCAATCTGACAGGATCTTTCATTCGTTTATTCAATAAACATTTATTAAGCACCTACTATTTGTCAGAGACTTTGCAAGGCACTAAGGGATAAAAGAACAAAAAACCAAAATAGTCCTTCTTCTCAAGAGACTTACATTCTTTTGAGGGAAATAACATGTGTACAGATAAATAAATCCAAAATCGTAAAAGTAAATAGAAAATAATTGGGGAGTGGGAGAGTAGTAACGGGCATCTGGAGGGATCAGGAGAGGATCACAGATCAGTCAGATGGTGAGACCTAGTTCATTGTCTCCATCTATGAGGTTTGGTTCCCTCATATCTATCACATTTCATTTTGTTTCTTTCACAATGATTTTTCCAGTGATAAAAGAGAGAATTTTAGTTCTCAACTTATAACCTTGCCTGCAGACACTATGATAATGTGTTAATGCTGCAATTGCTTTTTCTGGCCTCCTGCAATGCATATGTCTGGTGATGTGTATGCATATGGGTTAACGTATTTGGATGACTGTCTACAAAAAAAAAAAAACCTTTGTTCTAATTCCAGATTTTCAGTCTTTTTTCCCCTGTTATAGTCACCAGGGTGGGTTGATGATGGAAACAGATATTCAATTCAACACACATTTATTAAACTTCTCCTGTGATTATTATAATAATAGCAGCATTAACCATCTATAAAGCTCTTTAAGATTTATGAAGTGCTTTACAAATACCATCCCTAGGTCCTAGCAACTGGAAGGCTTGCAAGGTATGGATGGTAAGAGCAAATGGAGAGAAAATTAGGGAGAGAGAAAGGTCTCTGACATTTCCTCTCTTGTAGAATGGTTAGACCAGTTCAAACATGTCTCAGGAATGTTCTCAGTCCTTTGGATGTTATGCATGTATGAAATGAATGGACCTATTCTTGGAATCATATTTTTAAATGCATAAAATAAAATTCTTAAGATTACAAAAAAAAATCCCTAACTGATTTCCCTGAAAGACAATTGACAAAATATTTTTTTAAAAATTCATGAGGTTCCCTGGTTTCGATCATCCCCCAAAAGATGCCCAATAATGAAGTAATCCCATCTCAAGAAGAGATGGGGAGAGAGAGAGAGAGAGAGAGAGAGAGAGAGAGAGAGACAGAGAGAGAGAGACAGAGAGAGACAGAGACAGAGAGACACACAGAGAGAGATACAGAGAGAGAGAAAGAGAGAGAGAGACACACACACACAGACAGAGACAGAGACAGACAGAGACAGACAGAGAGACAGAGAATGAGAGAGAGACAGAGAGTCACAGAGAGGTAGAGAATTATTTAAATATTGAATTTTCAACATTTAAAGAAAGCATCAGTCCTAGAATCTGTGCAACAAATGATTACAGTAGAACAATCAATGAGTTAATCAATAAATATTTATTAAGGACCTATTACGTACCAGGCATTGTGCTAAATGCTAAGAATGCATAAAGAGGCAGAAGACAGTCTCAGTCCTCAGCCGGCTTACCATCTAATGGGTAAGACAACATGTAAACAAATGGATACAAAGCAAACTATATACGGGATAAATAGGAAATAATTAATAGAGGGGAGGCACCAGAAGTAAGTGGGATTGAGGAAGACTTCCTGTAGAAGACAGGATTTTAATTGGGACTTAAAGGGAAGTCAGGGAGGTCCAGAGTTGGAGCAGAGGAGGGAGAGAGTTCCAGGTATGGGCAAGAGCCAGAGAAAATGCCCAGAGCTAAGAGATGTAGTGTCTTGTTTGTGTAAAAACCTGGAGGCCTGTGTCACTTAATCAAAAAGTATGCATTGGGAAGTAAGGTATAAGAAGATTGGAAAGGTAGGAGGGGACTAGGTTATGAAGGACTTTGAATGCCAAACAGAGCATTTTTTATTTGATCATAGAGGCAATAGGAAACTATTGGAGTTTATTAAGTGAGATTGTGTGTGTGTGTATGTGTGTGTGTGTGTGTGTGTGTGTGTGTGTGTGTGTGTGTGATGATCAGACCTGGGTTCAATGGAGGATGAATTGTAGTGGGAAGAGAGCTGAGGCAGGCAGAGCCACCAGTGGGCTATTGAATAGTCTAGGGCGTGTTCTACATGATGGCAGTGTCAGAGGAAGGAAGGGGGCACCTTGTGAAACCAACAGACCTTGGAAATGTATTGGATATGGGAGATGAGAGATTTATAGAGAAGCCTCTATGAGGGCTTCTAAATTGTGAGTCTGAGGGACTCTAAGGGAAGGTTGGAAGAAGCAGGGCTTAGGAAGGAAGATGATAAATTTCATTTTGGATGTTCAGTTTAAGATGTCTGCTGTATATCCAGTTCAAGATATCTGAAAGAAAGTTGGAGATGCAAGAGTGGAGGTCAACAGAAATAAGTAGGTTTGAGAATCATCAGTTTAGAGATGTTAATTAAATCCATGGGAGCTGATGAGATCCAAGTGAAATAGTATAGAGGGAGAAGAGAAGAGGTCCCAGGACAGAAGCCTGAAGTACAACCATGATCAAAAAGTATGATATGGAAAAGGATCCAACAAAGGAGACAGAAGAATAACAATCAGATGGATGGGATGAGATCCAAGAGGAAGTAGTATAATAAAAACCCAGAGAGTAGAGAGAATCAAGGAGGCGAGAGTGATCAGCAATGTCAAAGGCTGCAGAGAGGTCAAGAATGAGGACTGCGAAAAGGCCATAGGGATCACTTGCAACTTTCTAGAGAATATTTTCAGTGGAATGATAAGGTCAGAAGTCAGATTATAAGGGATTAAGAGGAGAGTGAGAGGAGAGAAAGTGGAGGTACTTGTTGTAAATAGTTTTTTTGAGGGGTTTAGCTACAAAGGGCAGAAGACCCAGACGACAATATTTAACAGGGATAGAATGATTAAGTGAGGGTTTTTCCAGAATGGGGGAGATATATACATATTTATAGGCAGTAGTTAATGAACCAGTAGAGTGGGAGAGATTGAAAGTAGTTGAAAGAGTGGAGATGACAGAGGGAGTAAATGTGTTGGAGAAGGTGGGGTGGAATGAGATCATTTGAACTTAGTAAAGGGGTGAGTTTTGGTCAGGAGTAAGTTTGCTTCATTGTGTGAGACAAGGGATGAAGGAGGAGAAAGTGACAGAAGGTGTACCTGCATGGTAGAAGAGAGGGAAAAGGGAGTTCACAGTGAATGGCCTTATTTTTTCTATAAAATATAAAGTAAAGTTCTTAGCTGAGAGGTAGGAGGAGAGGGAGCTATGAGAGGTTTGAGGAGGGGTGGTTTGGAAGAGCTACTGTGGAAAGCAGGATAGTAAATTGTTAAGGGTGGGGAGGGGTATAGTAGGATTGTTGAGCAGCAGCGAGGGCCCAGGTGAGGTTGTATAACAAATTTGTAGTGGACCCAGTTAGCACATGTGTAGGAGTGAAAGCAACAAATGGTACAAATGATCCAAGGCTTGACTGGACATTATCAGCAATATGATAAGAGGGTTAGGGATTCAAGAGAGAAGGACAGTGTAGAGTTGAACTGGTTCAGCCAGGGGTAAAGCTTGGGAGAAGAGAAGAGAATGTCTAACGCAAGGGAGATTGTCTGGGAGACAACTGACTAGTCAAGTGATTGGTGATCATGGTCCAGATGAAGGGGAGGGTTTTGTATGAATAAGGCAGAGGGAGAGGTGAAAAGCCAATATGTTATAGTCAATTAAGGGGATTTCACAATTCTTGAGCATCAATGTGGTACATTTTGGGGTGATAAGGTTGAGGATATGATCATCTTGGTGTGTGTCTGAGGTGGGGTGGAAGAGGAGCTCATGAGAGGAGAGCAGATTGAGGAATTAGGTGGTTAGGGTATTTGAGGGAGAATCAACATGGATGTTAAATCCTTTAGCATGAAGGAAGGGATTATGGGAAAAGAGAAAAGTTGTGATCCAATTATCAAATTCATTGAGGAAGGAGAGGGAGTGACTTGGGGGTCTGTAGACAACTACCAGTATTTTGATTGGGTGGGAACTATGAATAGCATGAACTTCAAAGGAAGAGAGAGGACTGAGTGATAGAGGAAGGGGGAGAACCTGGAAACAGAAATGTGGAACAAGGAATATTCCAACTTTCCTCCTTGACCAGTGAACTGAGGCAAATTAGTGAAGGTACAGTCAGTACTAGAAAGAGTATCTAGGGAAGCTGTGTCTTTGGGGGAAATCAGGTTTTAGTAGGTACTGGAAGGAGGAGCAGGGAGGAAGATTTATGATAAGGGGAAATTTATTACTTATGGAACAGGCATTCCAGACGGAACAGTAAAAGGACTGGCTAGAGTTAGAATGAAACTTAGTATTAATCCCTAATGGTGATTGGCAAGATCACTGTTTTGAGCAGAAAGATTTAAGCTTCTCTTGGTCTCAGAGCTGTAACTAATGTAGGGTGACTCAGACTGTGCTATAGGGCACTGACATTTTAGCACTTGACCTGACAGACTCCCGTACTCTTTCAGCCAATAAGAACTGACCTTACCACCTACTTAGCAAAAATAATTCACTAAAATAAGAAACAGTAAGAGAACCTCTTCCCTCTCCCCTCACTTCCAAGAGGAACTGTTCAAGCAGCCATTCCCTCTGCCTTACTTTTCCCTGGTTCATCCCTTGAGGACATACTGGTGTCTCTAGCCCCATGAAACCTTATGTCTCTAGGTCTATGCTCTTCCCCCATGGTTTTCTTGCCCTTTTTTCTGGACATATTTTGTCATACTTATTCCAGGTTCTAGAGTGGCTATTTTTTGCCTGGAAGATATGAGGAGTAGGTGTCTGCTTCACTGAGAGAGAGGAGCAGTTGATCCAAGATTGGGCTAATTTTATAAAGGTGGGTTTTGTGTCTAGTGTGACAGTAGGCGACCAAAGTGACATTGAAAACATAGGCTTTTTTCATAAAGGATGCTTTAGGGGAAGGGGTTGGAGGAATGTTGTGACAATGCAATGTGTCTGCACAGAGAGATGTGTCAGAAATATAAGCAGTGTTCAGTCAATCTATTTTATCTCCAATTCTTAAACACTAAAAATATCATAGCAAAATCTCCTAAAGAGTCATAGGCCTCTTTAACTTAGGCCCCATTTCTTGGGGCAGGCCTATTTTATGTGGTTCAGTTTGACATGACCTGTGGTAGGAAGGAACAGAATGCAATAAGCATTTATTAGGCACTTATTATATGCTAGACTTTGCTAAGGTTGGGGAAGAAAACAGAAATGGGAGCAGACCTGGACAAATTAGCTTCCTGTAGCAAAATAATTTTCTTTGCCTTTGATCTTCTTTCTAAGGCAACAGGGATAGAACTTAAACCTGACATTTTTCATATAATTCAAATGAAGCCTTTCATTTCCATGTCTTCATTGAGCAAACTGTTTGGACAATCTTCTTCTAATCCAGTTTTTCAAATTGTTAACTGACCTTCAGTTCAAAGTTGGGCAGAATGATTTCAGTCACAGATGCATTTGAATGGGATATTCATCTGGTTCAAAGTCCAAGGTCACAAGAATCCTAACTTCACCTCCTGTTCTTCTATGCCTCCCACCCCCACCCCTTCTCCCCACGGAGAAGATGAGGAGAAAGTTGGGGAATTGAAGGTAAAGAAAGAACCTTTCTCAAAGGCACAAGAGGAGATGAACAAGTGAAAGAAGGCATAAAGAGGATGGAAGGTTAATACCCTGGTGAGAAATATTGAAGGAGTACTTGAGTGGGGTCAGAGGTAGAGTCCTGAAGGATGATGGCAGAGAAATAGAGCAGAAGACCTGGGCCTTGGTTGTTCCCAACCATCTGTTTGGTCTCTTTATTACCAATGACTGATTTTAGCCATTTCCCTCTCCACCCCCTATTTTGTAAGCTGGAGCTTACACAGTTGCATGGGTGCATTTGTACAGAATGTCTGACTGGTATACTGATGGACTTTAGCTCTTCAACCTTGGCATTCGAGCTCTAAGCCTTCTCATCTATGTCTTGGAGGACTTCTCGTCCCCTGACCATTTCTCGGCAATGTAACCCATGTGGCTGAAAAGCCCCAGAGAATTCTGTTTCCCATTTCTAACAGTAGACTGAAGGATCCTTGTTTTGAGGTGGGGATGTGAAGCATCAGCTTTAATCAGTTTTGCCAGGCACCTGACCTAATTTTACTTCTGCAATAAGATCACTATAAATTCACTACTTTCCCATAGAGGATAAAACTCTATCCCCACCTTCCCCCAAACTCTCCATCTTTATTCATAATTGAAGTCAAAGGATCTGGTAGGGTCCTTGTCCTTCCACACTGCATCTCTACAAAAGTAAATTTATTTATACATTAAATTTAGAAAAAAAATAATCCTTCACAGGGAGCCACTGATTGAATCACATGCAGAAACCTGATTTGAGGTTTACAGCTGGATAGCAGCAAGTGGAGATGAGAAGATGGTGGGTTTCTTTGGCCAAGAGGGGCAGTTTTTGTTCCTGGGAGCACAGTCACCTCTGCTCTCTTCCCATGGCATGCTGGTACATGTCAGGGTGAGAATGGAAAGTCCAATCTATTGATCCTGCAAGTTGGCTAGAATCCCACCTAGAGAAAGAATTCCCCACCCCCTTTATAAAGCAACCAAGTGAATGCAAAGGAACAGGAAAACAAATATCTTTGCCTTACAATAATCCACATTTCCTTCCTGATTAAGAGAGTCATTTGTAAGTTACATAAATGGGTTTATGTGGATAAAAACCTAGGAGTGGGAGGGAATTAATTAGAATTTATTTATAATTACACACCTCGCTCAAACCCATTAGTTACAGTATCTGTTTTTAATTGCTTTCTTTTTTGTAATTTTCTTCAGACTTTTAAAGATTTGATAATGTTTGATTTAAAAACATTTGGTGAAGCCTTTAATATATGTAAAATCCACTTCCAAAGGGGGTAATTTTTTTTTGTAATTAGGAAATTATATTTCAAAACATTAAGTGCACTGTGTATTAACCACTCCTATTTTGTGAAATCTGGAGGTCTTTAATTAGTGGGAGACCAGAACACAGCGGGCAAAGGAGGAAAAGACAGCATTTTATTCCTAATCTATATTTTGTTTTATTTGCACAGTTTCCCCTGTGCTATGTCCAGAGATTTCTTCAGGGAACATTCCCCCCCCCGCCCCCAAGCAGAGTGCTTGAGGGATCCATGATACAGAATGCTCTCAGCATAGTCAATGATAGGTTCAATAGACAATGTGGAGTACAACCAGAGTCTTCATGAGAAGGAAGGGAAAAGTTAGTCAATCAGCATTCATTTATTAATATGTTCTGTGTGCCAGGCACTTCTTGAAGAGGGAGTCTTTGTGAGAGAAGAAGCCTGGGCTGTGGTGTAGTCAAAAGAACACTGGATTTGGAGTCTGAGGACCTGGGTTCAAATACCACAGTACTTAAAGGTCTGTGGAACATTTTACAAATATCTCACTTGATACTCACAATAGCCCTGGGAGGTGGGTGATCTTTTATGCTCATTTCATAGATGAGGAAACTGAGGCTAACAGGCAGCTACATGGCACAGATAGAGATGTGGGCCAAGAGTCAGGAAGACCTGAGCTCAAATCTAACCTTACTAGCTGTGTGACCCTGGGTAAGTCACTTAACCTCTGATTGCTTCAGTTGCATTAATTATGAAATGGAGCTAATAACACCATCTCTTTCCTAGGGCTATTATGAGGATCAAATGAAATAATATTTGTAAAAAGTGCTTAGCACTGTGCCAGGTACTTAGTAGGTTCTATATGGGAAATGCTTATTCCCCCCTCCTTTCCCGGAACTACTAATTGACTGAGCTAGGATTTGAACTCAGGTCTTCCTGACTCTGTGCACTATGGCATCTAGCTGCCTGTTTGACCTTAGGAAAGTCACAAAATTCTGGGCCTCAGTGTCCTTAGTTTCAAAATCGGGGGAGATTAGATGCTTCCTAATGTGCTTTGCAGCTCTCCCTCTATGACTGTGTGCCCTCCCAGGTCTTTCTTTTCCTCCTACCTTTCATCATATGTATTCTGTTTTCCCCTGCCCTTCCTATGAGAATCCTCATTCACTGAGACTATCTCAGCTCTGATTAAAGCATTTATTCAAGTTATGAATAACCAATATGAGTCAACAGTGTGGTAGCAGCCCCCAAAGCTTGCATGATACTTAAAAAGCACACGATCGTGCCTTTGGATTGTTTCCAGACCACACGCTTCCATAGTGTGTTGGGTTCTGGGTGCCATGTTTTAGGAAGGATATTTAAAAGCAGAATGGCTCTGAGGAAGATAAAAGCAAGCCAGAAGAAGGACAGGTTGAAGTGACTGGGAATTTTTAACCCAGAAAAGAAAGGATTTAAGAGAGGAAAAAGTTACTATCTTCAAATATTTGGGGTGTTGTTCTATGGGATTGGGATTAGGTCACAAAGGTCAGAACAGGAACCAGTAAGGAGGTGGAAGTTACAGGGAGGTTGGTTTTGGCTCTCTGTAAAGAAAACTTTCCTGACAGAGCAATTTAGAAAAGGCAGAGGATGCCTTAGGTGAATTTCTTTTTTTAATCTTTTTTTTTTGCTTTTTGAAGGGTAGTTGGGGTTAAGTGACTTGCTCAAGGTCACATGCCTAGTTTTCATGTTAAGTGTCTGAGGCTGGATTTGAAGTCAGGTCCTACTGTGCCACCTAGCTGCCCCAGGTTAAAGAGCATAATTAAGCACCTACTCTTTGCCAAGTGCTATGTGAGTACTGGGGATACAAAGACAGGAGAAAGACAATGCCTGCCCTCAACAAGGTTCCAGGCTAATGGGGCAGACAACATGCAAACAATGATGGATAAACAAGCTATGTACAGGATGAAATGAGGGGGGTGTTAGAAGGACTGGGAAATGCTTCTTGTAGAAGACTGGATTTTCCCTTAAATTTACAAGAAGCTAGGGATTAACATTACTATTGGTGAATAAAATAAAGAAAGGTGGCATAGGAGATTGTGGCTAGTGGCTAGAAAGCAAGCCTTGGAGTGAGAAAGACCCGAATGCAATTCTTGCTCCCAGTGCTTTCTCCCTGGGTCACCATGGCCAAGTCCCTTAGCCTATCAGGCACTAAGGCATTGAATTATTCAAGCAATACTGAGTTGCATTGGTAGAGGCAGTTTTTCATAGGGAGTTCCTCAGTTTAACAAAATCTCAGGTCCAGAAAGTACCCAGCTCCTACCCAATAGCAATGACAATGTGAATACTATTTAATGAATAATGATTAACTTTTATTAACATGACAGAGGATATTAAAAGGATCACTCTAGGGACGGCTAGGTGACACAGTGAGTAGAGCACCAGCCCTGGAGTCAGGAGGACCTGAGTTCAAATCTAACCTCAGACACTTGACACACTTATTAGCCATGTGACTTTGGGCAAGTCACTTAACCCCAATTGCCTTTCAAAAAAAAAAATGATCACTCTAATCACTCTAATGACCAGTGGTTCTCAACCTTCCTAATGCTGTGACCCTTTAATACTCATATGTGGGCGAATCTGCATGTGGGCGGAACTGCCTGGAGACTGATAGAGGAGCGGTGTCTTGGTTCCTAAGACCATCGGAAATATGTGTTTTCCAATGGTCTTAGGCAACCCCCAAAAGGGTCACGACCCACAGGTTGAGAACCGCTGCTCTAATCTATGGAAAGAAATAGGCATTCTAGACTAAGTGTCAAGAGAAGTACATTATTGCTAGATTTATGTCTCAGTTGTGTGACCTCAAGAAAATTCTCCTTGGTGAAATAAGAGATGATTTCTAAAAGTTTGGCATTCCAACTCTAACAGTCTTGGGGGCTGAGTTAACTGGTAAGATCTCAAGGCCTAAACTTCCACTGGGGAACTCTAGGAAGTTAGCCATGAACTTTTTGTGGTAGCCTTGGACATGGTTGTCATGTAACAACATTTCAGGGATTCTGACTTTGGCCAAGAGTATCACTTGGTACTCAAGGCCAAATTTCAGTAGCAAAATGGATAGTCTTCCACAGGCACAGAGACATGGTGTTTTGGAACCTATCTTAAGGCTTAGATAATAGATCTGAACTAGATATCCCTTAAAACCACATTGTTTCCCGTAGGAAAGGAAATAGTCCTTACCGTAGGCTACCAGGGGAAGAGGCACCCCCTCTCTACCCACTGCTTCCGCCAGTTACTAAGATACTTTGATGCTCTCAAAATTACTTGGAAAACATAGGAAAAAAATACTTTCTTTAGCACTACCTGGAAATTCAGTTTCAGTGATGTTCCCTAGCCTCACCCACGTTTACTCATAATTGAATTTCAGAAACATGATGCCACTGTCACTGCTGTTCTCAGAAAAAGATACTAGAGCAGCATCTGTACAGGAGTGTTTGTTCCCAAATTTCCTCATGGTGACTAATGGGTAAACACCTGTCCTGTGGATTCCCTATTGCATTCTCACAATTAGATTTATAACTGCAGTCATTTAACCGTAAGTAGGAAAAATGTACTTCTCCAAAGTCCTCATCTCATGGAGACTCCTAATAGGGTTTAACTTGATCCTTGCCTTAAAAATAAAGTGGATGTCCCATAATGGACCTCTATCCTCATTCCCCCTGCTTAAAAAATAAGATTCAGGTTCATCAATAATGCACCAAACATTTTTAATAGGCCTGTGGAATGGGAGTGTTTTCTTGGGGTGGAACGTAGGGGTGGAGGGCAGATGGACATCAGGAGACAGCAGCACAGGGGTTCCACAGAGACCGAGAATAACTGTTAATGTGTCTCCATCCGGAGCCTTGGTGTAAGATGTTGTCACCGGGTGGCCTGGTTTTGAAAAACCTGTACATTTCAGCTGACCTAATTGTGCAGTGAATGGGCTTAACCTCACCATGCAGTCCAAGGCAAGAAGCTGGGCTATGCTTAGTCATGCTCCCAAGAGCAATGGATCTGAAGGAGAAGAACCGTGCAGGGATGCTTTTCAGCCACCCCCTCCCACCCCAAACCCTGGTCCCCCACCCCATATTCATTCCTTTTCAGCTGAAGATACCAGCCGAAAGGTCAAGGGGAGAAGCCAGGCTATATCTTTTCAGGATGATGCTGGCTACCAAGGTTGTATACAGAATGGAGGAAGCTGATGTAAATGTTAGGAAGTGATTTAAGATGAACCAAATCATGTTAGTTAAAACACTAAGTTACAGTTAAATTACAATCCAGGAGATGGAAAGTAATTGCTTCTTAACCTCCTTACCTGCTTTCGTAATTCTGACATTGAAAAGGAGACTTGTGTGGCAGATATGGGAGCAAAAACGATGATTTATCTTGATTCCTTTGATGTTACTTAATAGCTTTGTTTAGATGGTGTATCCTGGTTGTTTTCTTTCGGGATTTTTTCCCCCTTCCTTTTGTTAGAAACCAGTATGGAAAAATTGTTGACTTCTTTAGGAAGGTGAGAGCCGAATGATCAAAGCAAGAACCCCCACCCCCCACCCCCAGCCCAAACATATGCAGGCTGGGAATGAAACTCTTACAGACTGAACAAACACTCAGGGCCTTTTTTCTAGGCACCCAAGAAAAATAACTTTGAGGGGAGGGAGGGGAGAGGAAACGCTCTGGGTCAGATGTGGGATTTGGTCTCCGTCCTACTGCTGACAGAAGCGAGCAGTCCATATCCTAGTAAAGGCTGAATTGTGTCCTGGAGGTATTTACAGAAATTTAACTCAGAGTCCTCGAACACCAGAACATCTGTATGGAAGTGTTTGTCATGGGGCTGAGACATAAAGAATAACATAGGACTTTGGGTCTTAAAACCACATTTCTAGCCGTCTACAAGCTCACTGTAAAGAGGACTGGCTAGACTCTGAGTGCAAATATTGCCTCAGACACTGGCTGGGTGACTTTGCACAAGTCAACTTAATCTCAGTCAGCCTCATTTTCCTTACCTGTAAAATGGGCCTAATAATAAATAACACCAGCCTTCCCAGGGTTGTCAGGATCAAATGAGATAATGTTTGTAAAGCACTTTGCAAACATAAAGTGTTATTATTATGTACTAGACTTTTCTCTCTCCCCCCCTGCCCCAAAAAAGGTCATTTGGTCTCATAGTAAAGGCTTAAAGAATTTTCCTTCCAGAATATTCCTTAGAAATAGGGGAAAATATTTTTCTTCTGCTGCCTCCGTTATTCCATGCCCCTGCCTGTTTTAATAAGGCAATGTCTTCATATTGTTTCTAGTCCTCCTATGCTTCAGGTCCCACCTAAATCTTCCCTGCCTGAACAGTGTCCCACCTCTGGACCCCTGTCTGTCAGTCAGTCAATAAACATTGAGCATCTGCTATGTGACCAGGGCAGTGCTGAGCACTGGAGTTGGGATACAAATACAAAAACAGAATTCAGCCCCTGCCCTCAAGGAGCTTACAATCTTAAGGCAAAAGTCAACACATAGAAGGAATCTGTAAAGAGTGGTGGTAGTAGTGGTGTGCACGGCCACTTGTGGAGGAACCAGAGAAATTGCACAGTGCAGCCAGGTGAGAAATAAGGCGTTGTTCTGAGGTGGGCTCCCTCTGTAAATGGAGCTTTGGGAGTTCAAGGCCCCACATTCCAGTCAGAGGGAAGAGAAAATTCATTTTATCTTTCCTTCTAGATCACGGCTTTTTAACTTGGGATTCACAGACACCCAAGGGGTTTGTAAATAGATTTCAGGAGGGTGTTTTGAGAACTTAGGTGGGAAAATCCATCCATCTATCCATCCATCTATCTATCTATCTATCTATCTATCTATCTATCTATCTATCTAATCTTTATTTTCACTAACCTCCCATGAAATCTAGCATTTTCTTCAATTAGGAATTAAAAAAAAAATACTTCGAGGAAGGGTCCAAATTGACAAAGAAGTGTGTGACTAAAAAGTTAAGGCCCCTTGGTCTAGACCAGAGGCTTTCAAAGTGTGGTCTCAGACCCTTGAGAGTTCCTGAGACCCTTTAAGGCTGTCTGCAAGGTCAAATATTTGCATAATACTACTAAGACTTTATTTGCCTCTTAGAATACTCCTCTTTCAACTTCTACTAGATTTTCTTCATATTGGACATATTACAACACCTCGAATGAATGCAGAAGTAAATACGTGAATCTAGCTGTCTTCTGTTAAGCCAGACATTTACAAAAATTTGTGAAACAATGCTGATCTTTTCACTAGTTCTTTAAAAAAAAAAACCAAACTATATTTCATTTTAAGTATTATTTATGTTAACATATATTGAGTTTATTGCATTTATTATTGTGTTTTTGTGTTTTTGTTAGTGCTATCTTAAGATGAACTGATAAAGGGATGGTTTAAAAATGATCAGCTTTAATGTATAACATGGTCAATATCAACAGATATGACCTCCACTAACAGAAGCTCTTTGGGATCCTCAGTCATTTTGAAGAGTATAAAGGGGTCTTGAGGCCAAAAAGTTCGAGAACTGATGGAATAGACTGTAAACTCTCTCTTACTCTGGTTTTAGTCCCTCATGATATCTAGCATAGTACCTTGTAACATTATATATTCAGTAAATATTTCTAAGGGAAGGAAATAAGCATTAATAAATCTCCTACTATGTGCTGGGCATAGTACAAGATGCTTCTTACAAATATTATCTCAGTTGATTCTAATAACAACCCTTCAAGGTAGGTGCTATTATTGTTATACTCATTTTAAAATTGAGAAGACTGAGGCAGAGAGAGGGAAGGTGATTTGCTCAATGTCACCCCACTGGGCCAGATTTCAATTTGAATTCAAGTCTTCCTTAGTCTTGTGCAGTGTGCTATCCACCCTGCCACCAACTGTTTCTTTACGTGGACAGATTGATGAATAAAGGTATGACTGAAAATACAGGATATAAGGTCACTTTCAGAGGCAGAGGGAAATAGAGGTGATAATAACATATGACTTCTTTATTTATTTGTATTGTAATATTAGAGAAATTTCGTGTCAGGTGTAGGCTTTAAATTTAAGCTGCTTTTTCAATCTCACAATGTTTCTTAATGTTTAATATGTGTTAAAAATTGAAAAGGTGACTCAGGTCTGGCTCCTGTTAATTTAGGTTTGATATTCATTGAAATGAGTCATTTGTAGGTCATACAAGAGTTAACAAAAGAAAATTTACTTAGCCATAGCACAGGAAGGATATTTAGCAAGAATCTGTATGGCATTGAGCTTAGGTAGGTATGACTGCCTTCACCTACATATCCTAACCAGTCTGGTCTGAAGGTCAGGGGATGGTGATGCCCATACCTTGGCCATATCCTTCTCCAAGTCTAGAGGAGTCTACCTCTACTTGGGTGCATCTTTGATCCCTGTAGGTGGCCAAGAAGTCATATCAGTATGGCTAGAAGCTCTCAGAATGATGTCATGGACCCTGAGTGACAGCTTGCAAATAATTTTCTCACCTTTTAGGGAAAGACCTAACTACACTACATAGTGGTGATGAAGGACAGGAAACTCTGGTAGATGGTGATGCTGTCACAAACTCATTCAGGTTGCAGGGAAGGTGGCAACCTGCATTGGTGGAAAGAGTTTTCTCACCTGAGAGTTCACAGGTCTAGTCACTCTCCCTGTCCTTATAATTCTGCAGGGTAACAGGTATCAGATTATGTTCCTGAAAAGATAGAAAATGCTGCTTACTCATTCAGCAAAATGGTTTTTGCATCCACTCAAAGACTGGCTTTTCTCTTTGCTTTGTGAAGTGTGTGCTTTGGATTTCCATCTTAGGAGGGGAATAACTAGATTTTTGTTCTTTTTCTTCCTTCTCATGTAACTCTTCATTGACTAAAACAACCAAACAAATCCCCATTACAGGCCCTTATAAAAAAGATAAAGCCACAAACAGCTAATCTATCCTAAAATGGAGCCAGTCTAATTTTAGCAGCTGGTGCTCACCTAAGCAGTGGACAGTGGTTGGAAGTGAAGTGTCTTGATCATGGTCCAAAACAAGACCATTTTTTAATTTTTTAAATTAGTAGCCCAGATGAGATTGCTAACAAACAGAATGATTGCTTAGTTCATCTTAGTGCATGACTGGGAAGTCAGGTGATATCAATTAGTCAACCAGACTTAAATAGCTTTTAGAAAGGGGTATGTTAAAAAAAAAAATTGAGGGGTTTGTAACTGTGGTGATGTAGTAAAGATAGTTGATACAAAACATCCTCCCACCCACCCCAAGTCTTATACATTCTTCCACAAGTATACAAAATCTAGGGGAAAGTGAATTCAAATTTAGCATTCCTGTGGATAAAGGGGAAACTCACTTCCTGAAGTCTTCTTGCTAGAATCTTCCAGATGTTCCATTTAAATAGGATGTTGCTTTCTGGAAGGCTCCTTGTAGAATCCTGAATCTGCCTCTCCATACTGTGCCTAGGTTGTCTTTGGCTCTCCATGAAGACACCATTGCCAGTAACTGCTGTTCTGGGGATGTTGCCAGGACAACCATGAGGCATCCAAATGAACTTATCCTTCAAAGTTCATGGGATGATGCTCTGGTCAAGGTTGGGCTGGGGTGAGGAGACCGTGGCTCTACTATTTCCTCTCCTCCCCTCATCCCCAGAGATCTTGGATGAAACTTCTCTCTCTTTGTTCACGCTGGAATATCCTAAGTTCTGAACTGGTTCCTTCTATTTTATGTAAAATCCACAGAGTATGACTGAGTTTCTTTAGCCAATCAAAATACACCTCTTGTATAGTATTACTCCATTTTGTACAGTGGACTTCTCACACTTAGTCTAATACTCTAGACTGATTTATTGATTTATTCAATAGAAATGCCCAGGCCTTGTTTATATCTAGTTCATCTCTGACTGATTGGAAGTGTTCTCACCCAGCAAAGGTAGCTACTTTAAGAGGGATATAGTAATTGATTAACTGGTTCAATGGATCTCCCATACTTACACATTTTTCTCTATAAATCCTCCTAGAAGGTCTAGCCAACATGTTAGAATCATTTTTCTAGTTATGATTTTATGAATACCAATGCAATATAGTCAACTTGTCCATCTATTATCTCTCATCTGGCTATGTATATATCCCATCTCTCTTTATTGTCATACTTTATTTTTTGCTCATTTCTTAAATCCTCCAATTACTTTTCTCATTTCCAATAGAATGTAAGCTCCTTGAGGGCAGACAGCATTTTTACTTTGTTTTTATTAGAACCTTGCACAATACCTTGAATGGTATAATTGCTTAGTAATAATGTGCTGGAAAAATTGTATTGGCAGCATTGTGGGGAGGAGAAGGGTTATGTTCATTTTGCTTTGCAGCTAGGCACCAAATTCCTTTTTTATATTCATTGGAGCTTTGCACCTGTGATGTTGGCTGAAATTGGAGCCTTCGATCTTAAATGGGCTAAGGAGCATGGCATTAGCAGTCAGAACAACTTACAGTGTTTGACCAGTCTTCCCAATCCTTGCAGAGCAGAGCTTTAAATCTTGTTATAAGGATACTACATTATTAAAAACTGGCTTGCTTGATTTGTTCATGCTGATAAAATCTAGAAGTTCTTGTATGGTTCTTTTTAAAGGCTTGTAGAAATAGCATGAAAAATTATTCCTGCATTATCATATGTACTGTCTTGAAAAATAGTCTGGGACCTATCTACTTATTGATATAATTAAAGCTGGATTAGTAGGATGGATTATAGAATTTTCTAAAACCATTAGGGAGTTTGTTCTCCAGATTTTTCTTACCTTTTCTTTTCTCCATTACTCCCTTTCCTCCAGTTTAAATTTATAGACCAATATACTCAGGGCTTAAATTGGGCTGGATCTCAGATCAGGGGCTGATCTGTTGGCTATGGGGACTGGTGTCAATAAATGTCACTGAATCCTGGAATTTTATAGCTGGAAGAGAATTTAGAGATCATCTGGTTCATTCTCCTCATCTAAGAGATGAAGATGCTGAGTCCCTGTGAGGAGTTTCATTGACTTGATTAAGGTTTCACAAAGTTTATGGGATAGGGATCCTGTGTCCACTTAAAAAAAACCAAAACAAAACAAAATGGAACTGCAAATAGTAGATCTGAAAATACTCCCTTCTTAAAACTGAAAACATTTTCTAGAATCAAATGAGAAGGATTCTTAAGGTGTTTCTGGTTTTGTCAATGGTTCTGCTCTAGTCATATGTGTAAAAGTTATTCTCCATTTTGAGTCCCTACTCATATGTGCCAGAGTGGAATCAGTCAGTTGGTCAACAAGCATTTATTCCGTGCTTTCTCTGTGCCAAACACAGTGGTAAACACAGAGGATACAAACAAATAAACCAAAGTCTCGCCTTCAAGGAGCTTACATTCTAATGGGGGAGACGACAAGCAAAGGACTATGCAGAAACAAGATAGATCCAGGATAAAGTGAAGATGATGGCAAAGGGAAAGTACTAGAAATGAACGGGGACTGAGATGGTTTTCTTACAGAAGGTGAGATTTTAGCTGAGACTTGAAGGAATCTAGGCAACCCAGATGATGGAGTCCAGGTGGACAAGTTGCAAGCATGGGAGAGAGCCAGTGGAAATGTCAGTTAGGAGATGGAGTGGGGTGTGTAAAGAATAAATGGTAATGATGCCAGCGTTGCTGGATTGTAGCATATGTAGATGGGAGTAAGTGTAAGAAGACTAGAAAGGTAGGAATGGCCTGGGTTGGGAAGTGCTGTAAGAGACAAATAGAGGATTTTATATTGGAGCCAGTGGAGTTTATTGAGAAGAAGGGTGACATGATCAGACCTGCTCTGACAGAATAGAAATATAAAGCAATAGCATCTTCTCAGGATAAAGAAAGGAACCATTTGTTGGTTTGTAATCCATTTCCTCTCCAAAAAGACTTCTGGGTAGAGAGGAACAGGTGACACCTCATGTAGCAATGTTTGCCAAGGAAGAACTAGGAACAGGAGATAGTCTAAGGAAGATATATAGTGGGAGTATTAGCTCAAGGTCCTTGCGGAGGTGGGTGTGAAGCTGTAGTAACCTGTGATCAGTGGGCCTTCAGTGGATTGATTCATCCCTAGGTAGTGCGGGAAGCAAATTTTGGCACATAGTTCATTCATACCTTTTGATTCTTTTTGTCATTAAGAAAAGAGGACAATGCCTTCTGGGTAATTCCAAATTTCAAGAACTTTGCAAAGCACCCCAGACTGGTTTTTATAGATCTTTTTTTAACTGTATATTTTCTTTGCATATTGTTTCTCCCATTAGATTGTAAGGTCCTTGAGAGCAGGGCCTGTCTTTTCCCCCTTTTCCCCTGTTATACTTAGCACAGTGCCTCATACATAAAAAGTATTTAATAAATATTGATTGATTGAACTGGCTAAATGGTGGTCCATGTAGGACTGCGTACGGTTCCCTGGCCTCAAGGTTTGGCCTGTCTTCCTGATGGACAGAATACATTATTTTGTTGTTGTTCAGCCCTGAAGGGCTCTTCATGACTCCAGGGACCATAGCTGGCTAGGCCCTTCTCTCTATCGTCCACTATCTCTCAAAGTCTATCCATGATCGTATAGTTGTTTCCATGACATTATTTATCCATCTCATCCTCCGCCATCCTCTTCTCCTTTTGTCTTCGATCTTTCCAACATCAGGGTCTTTTCCAATGAGTCCTATCTTCTCATTATATGGCTGAAGAATTTAAGCTTCAGCTTCGGTATTTGGCCTTCCCATGAATAGCCTGAATTAATTTCTTTAAGTTATATCAAAGTGGCAAACATTTACCACTCATGGTTTCTCTCTTTTCCTCCAAAGTCTATCTCCAGAAGTTGAAATTAGCCTTGGAGGGCAGCTAAACTAGCCTCTCTTCCCTCACACCACCCCACAACTGAAACTTTGCTTAGCTACACTTAGAGGCCCACGGGGAGTCCTGCCAGAGAAAGGCCAGAGAAAGGCAGGGATGAGGGGATTTCTTGTTTTCTGTCCTGTCCTTTCATTGACTGACTGACCCAGTCTCAGAAGTGAGGGTGAGAGGTCCGGCATTCAATGTCCTTCACAATCTGGCCACGATTCACCTTTCTGGTTGTATTGCATGTCATTTCCCTTCCCTACTTTGCACGCTACTCTGACTGACTTGCTCTTCTTACAACTGGGCATATCTCAGCCTTGGGGGCTATTGGACAAGTCCTCCAGGTCTGGAAGGTGCTTCCTCCTGACTTCTTCCTAGAATTCTTAATTTTCCTCAAGCCCGAGCTCAGGTACCACTTTCAAAGAAACCTCTTCTGATCTCCCTCAATATTCGTGTTAGATTAAATGAGATATTATTATTGTTATTGTTATCATTTTAAATTTTATTACTTTCTTTCTTCCCTCCAAGTTATCAGCATCTGGCACATGGTAGACACCAAATCAGTGCTTGCTAGATTTGATTGGGCATACCTTCCCAAGTATGTGTAAGGGATTGAGTGAGTGTGTGTGTGTGTACGTGTGTATCTAACCGATTTTTCAGCAGATCCTTTCACCTCTATGTCTCTCTTATTATTATTATTATTAAAGGTGGGACAATTGGGTTTAAGTGACTTGCCCAAGGTCACACAGCTAGTTTTTTGTGTTAAGGGTCTGAGGTCGGATTGAACTTGGGTCCTCCTGTCTCCAGGGTTGGTGCTGTATTCCCTGCGCCACCTAGCTGCCCCTTCTCTTATTTTTTAATAAATATTTTTGTACACATGGATACTTCCCCTTTGCCTTTGACCTTTTGGGGATATATGCCTAGTAGTAATATTCACTGGGTCAAGGAATATGCACAATTTAGTGACCTTTTGGATTAAGTTTGAAAATCATTTACCAGAATGACCAGACCAGTTAACTGCTCCTATTTGGGATTGACTTGGCCATTCTGATGGGTCTGAGGTGGAATCTCAGAGTTGTTTTAATTTTCTATTGCTTATTATTAGTGATTTTGCCTATTAATCTTTTCATGATTTTTGGATTATTATCATAGGATTGTCATTTAGGTTGTCGTTTAGTCAAATTAATTTGATTTCATTTGCCTTTCCTCATATTTCGCCCCCTTTGATTGCTTTTCATTCCCTTCCTAAATTCCCCAATAAAGCATCCTTTAATTGCTTGTGATGTTCTAAATCTGGCCGATCATTGGTACACGTGGAGGGTCTCATCTTTGCTTATTTTGGGAATGCCTATTAGATGTCCACTCTCTGACTGATCTGGCTTTTTTTTAATCACATGGTTAGAGCTCTTGCATGTCTCTAATCTACTATGGACTGCTCTTACTTTTTACTACCTGGGTTTTCCTCATTCCCCACACAGAGTATCCACATGTCCCCCCAAGCTGTGGCTCTTTTTGTCATCCTCACAATCTGTTTCCAACTTTAGTTGACTCCCCTTTTGTGTTCTAATCAGGCTTAGAAAACCTCCTGAGTCAGCTTATCTGCACATGTAATTATTGTCATAATGGTAACCTGGAGCTTTTTTCTCCATTTTTCCAATTTTCAGTAAAGTTGATGAAGAAATGTGGGATCCTTATAGATGATATTATTCCATGCCCCTCCCTTCAACCACATGCAACATTACTTTGTTTTTTTTTTCTTTCTGTAAGTCTGTTCTCAGTGAATTCAACAAGGAAAGAAGAAAAGAAGGAAGGAAGGAAGGAAGGAAGGAAGGAAGGAAGGAAGGAAGGAAGGAAGGAAGGAAAGAAGGAAAGAAGAAAGAAAGGAAGGAAAGAAGGAAGGAAAGAAGGAAGGAAGGAAAGAAGGAAGGAAGGAAGGAAGGAAGGAAAGAAGGAAGGAAAAAAGGAAGGAAAGAAAATAGGGAAGGAAAAGGGGGAGGAAGGAAAGAAAGGAAGAAGAAAGGGAAGGAAAATGAAGGAAAGGAAAGAGAGGAAGAAAAGGAAGGGAAGGAAGCAGAGGAGGGAGGAAGAAAAAAGGAAGAAAGAAACAAGCATTTATTAAACACCTACTACACTAAGGACTTTTAATGTTTTCTCATTTGATACTCTCATCCTTAGAACAACCTTGGGAGGTATGCACTATAATTATTCCTAATTTACATTTGAGGAAATTGCCATAGACAGAAGTTAAGTGACTTGTCCAAGGTCACACCACTGGTAAGTGTCTGAGGTTGAATACTCCTACAATTCCTGCCTGAAAATGTTTTTGGAATCTTAAGATCTTGGATGTAGTGTAGGAGAGAACTCAAAACTCTAATGAGTCCAATGTCTTCATTTTATAAAAGAAGAAGATGCAGCCCAGGGAAGTTAAGGTCCCATGGGTATTAGGCATCAGAGGTCAGATTTGAACCTGTCCTCTTACTGCAGAACCAGGTCTCTTTCCACCATACAGTGCTTGCTCTCTATCTTGTCTCTTTTATTTTAGCTGCTTTTAGTTCAAGCTTCAGTTCTTTATAGCATTATAAAATAATAATTCTCCAAGCCCTTTTACTTGCTCTTGTGATGTTCTTACCCCTGTTAATTTTTGCTTAAATTCTTTCAATGTCTTTTATTCATGTTAATAAGACTCCATGTATTCCTTCTTATCATGTCTCCCCTGCTCTAGCTAACTACATTCAGGTAGGTTAGGATCCATCTTCCAAAGCCTCAAGTGAGCTAAACTGTTCAGGTATTTGGCATCCCAGTGCCAGGATGTTAGCACCTTCATTTTCTTCCTGGCTATATTCCTAGGGTTCTCCATCATGCCCTGAGGACCTCTTTATCCAGCAAGATTACTTCAGCCCTAGAACTCACACCTTCTGCCGGTGATACCTCTTGCTCCCTCTGATTGGAGAGCAGAATCTTCTCTTCTCAAAACATCCATTTGAGGAGGAAGCCCAGGTCAGCCACTTCTACATTTCTCAGCTGGCCGTACCCATCTAGGCTTCTCCATCATGCTCGCTGGGTCTCTTTCCCCCATCCCTTTTATGGTTTTTGTTGTATACGGTCAAACTCCTTGAGAGCAGGGATCGTCTTTTGCCTTTATTTTTGTCCCCAAAGCTTAGTATAGTGCCTGGCATATAGTGGAAGCTTAATAAATGTTTATTAACTGAAGGAATTGGAACTGAATAGGAACTAAGGAATTGAAGTATCTTCATAGATTCTGAATAAAGCCTAATATTCTCTAATACAGTCTCATCTAATTTCAGATTTGTGTGAGCATTCCACTCTGCTGTTGTTGTTCATCCTTCATTCTTGAAGAGAATGACATCATTATGGTGATGTCTTGACTTTTATGTGTCAATCAGATTTAAGTGAGGCTGTCTCCCTGAGTCATCAGCCTCACTCTGTCCTCCAGAGTCATCAAAGTCCAGTGGTGGGACAGAAGTCAAGATGACTGGCAATGGCCCGTGATGCAGTGGGTGAGCTTGGCCTTTCAGAATTAAGGTCTTTTCCTAATCATAGATTTAAAGCTGTTAGGGAGCTCTGAAGTTATCTACCTCAACCCCCTAATTTTAACTTAATTAATTCATTAAATTTTAATTAACTTTTATTTTCTACTCTTACAGGAAATTCTATTCAGATCCCATCAATCCTTACTTTAAGGTCAGAAGATTTTAAAGCCTATACTCCTCCTTTTAAAGGACTTCATTCTGCATTTTAGAGCAGCTCTTCTGGGGCCTCTGCTTTTTGGTCCCTAATCTTTTCCAGTTGACTCTCCTTGGACTGACATATAGTCATGAGTTGTCCACCATGTTAGACTGACAGGAAATGTTCCACATATTGGACTAGAATGGTGGCAATCTGTAAGCCAACAAGCTAAGAATCATCCATTTAGTATTTCCTAGTAGCACCACATGCTGATATTCAGGACAAGATTTCACTCGTTTGTTTTATCCAAGTGACTCATTGTTCTTAGGTTAGATAACCAGGCAAACTGCCAACACAACCTCTCTTTCCACCCTCTCACCCAAGGGAAGAGGGTCGTTTTTTTTTCTCTTTTATGGTTTGACATTTTGTCTGTGACCTAAAGTCTATGGACTAAGGCTCTTTTCAACATTATATACTTGAGAACTAGCTGGCATCATGTCATACTAATTTAGAGATGAGTAATTTTTGGTAATAGTGAATGGAAAAGGGCTTGAAATCACATCCTGCTTTCCAGACTAACCTGCTGTGCAGCCATGGGCAAGTCACTTAACTGATCTGAACTTGAGTTTCCTCATCTATAAAATCTGAATAAAAAGGCAAGATGTCCCAAAAGTTTAAGTGTGATTTTAAGACCCTCTGCATGTGTCACTACATCCCAGGGTTCTTATCATGAAATAATGCATATAAAGCTCCTTATGATGTTATAACAACATTAATTATTGTTACCACCACAACTATTATTTTAAAATTTGTTTTAATTAGCTTTATTTTACTCTGGCTGCTAGCCTCAGCACCATTCCTCCTTGAAAATGATATCTCTGACACTACATTTCCTGGGAGTGTTCTCCTTTCTCTGTCAGGAAACCTGATAACCTTCAGACGCAGGTCCAAGAGCATACATTCATTCATTCATTTAAGAAATAGCTCTTATGCACCTATTATAGTTACTGAGTAACTAGCTTATATGCAGTAAGTACCCAACTAGTATAGTTTACAATGGAAGGATCATATCACAGTTCCCACATGGATTATTCTCCCCTTAGGCCATTTCTATATCAAATGGTTGGAGAAGAAGTAAAAAAAAAAAATCCTATTGGCTTCCAGTGAGTCACCATAATGACCAACCCATTCTCTTCATTTAGATACAGTTTCTTATCAATATGATGCCAGTTACTAAATCAAGTAATTTTTCCATTTTGATCTTATTTAGAGTGCTGAATTCCTTTGGCCAGGTTTATTATCTGTCTGCTCTCAGATTCAAGTCACCTCTCTAGTCTTTCTCTGCCTGAAGAAAAGATGCTTTCCAAAGGTGATATTTCCCCTTGAAATGAGATCACATGTGTATAGCCCTTTGTAAACCTTAAAGTGTTTATGAATGCTTACGATTGCTACTGCTGCTGCTTCTGCTTCTGCTTCTGCTCCTGCTACTACTACTACTACTACTACTACTGCTACTACTACTACTACTACTACTGCTGCTGCTGCTGCTGCTAGTACTGTTACTATTGTTATTTCTAGACCAACAACTGTTTTTGGCTCCATTTATGGCAAGGGTGCAATGTGGATGGGAAGGCGTTAGCTGTTATTTTTAGAAAATCACTGTCATTTCTGAAGCAGGTGCTTACTCCTTTGCAATAATGTCTTCCTTTTTGGGAGCCAGCTGGTCTGAATGTCCCTAGTTTCACCATGTAACTGTTTGTTTCTTCAGACCCATTTGGGTGTTTTCCAGTTTGTGGATGGACAGAAAGTCGACATTTAGGATAAAACATGGGGCCGCTTACAAATGTTGGCATGAAGTGGATGTAATCTGCTACATCCTAGCATTACACCTACCTACCTTCTCAGCAACAAGGCCCCTCTTTTTGTGTTTTCAAGTTCTTTGGTCTTATATACTGGACAGCAGGCTGGGAGTCAGGAAGTTTCATCTTCATGAACTGAAATATGGCCTCAGACACTCAGACACCCTGGGCAAGTCACTTAATCGCATTTACCTCAGTTTCCTCATCTGTAAAGTGAGCTAGAGAAGGAAATGGCAAATCACTCCAGTATCTTTGCCAAGAAAATCACAAATAGGGTCATGAAGAGTCATATATGACCAAAACAAACAACCACAATGTATATACTACTTAATATACATTATGCTACTTGAAATCGAGATAACAGAAAAAATTATTTTCCAGTAAATTCAATTTGACACATAGTAAGGATGTAATCTATATGGATACTGTATCTAGCAATAAAAATGCAAAGAAAAAAAATAGTCCTTTCCCTCAAGGGGATTACATTCTACTGGAGAATACAATGTGGACCCATATTAGTAACTGCAAAAGATATAAGAATGAACAATTAGATAGCATTCCAAAATCTGCAAAGTACTTCACATACTTTATTTCAGTTGATCCTCACAGTGACCATGTAATAGATGTGCTGTGATTATCTGCATTTCACAGATGAGGAAATGGAGACCGAGCGTGTAAGTGACTTTCCCAGGGCCACAAAGCTAGTAAGAGTCTGAGGGAGCATTCCAACTCAGGTCCTCCTAACTCCAAGTACAATACTTTATCCACCATACCACCTAGCTACTTTATTTAAATAAATTTAAAAAAAAACAATTATGAGAGAGAACTAACAAATGCAATATAGAAGAGATTATATCTGAGCAGAGTCTTAAAGGGAGCTAGAAATTCTAAGAGTCAGGGATGATCAAGGGGAGCATTCCAGACATGAGACACAGCCTGGCTAAAAGCAGGGAGACTAGAGTAGGAATGACATGTATGGAGAATGACAAGTAGGTTATTATGCCTGGAAGAAACAAGAAGGGATAATGTAGAAAAAAAAAATCTAGGAAGATCTATTGGAGCCAGACTGTGAAGGGTTTTAAATGTCTAATAGGAATTGATATTTTGTTCTAGAGTCAATAGAAGGTACTATGCTCTTGATCAAGAGAATGATCCAGTCAGATATATGCTTTAAAGATATTGCATTGGCAAGTTGTGGTGGATGGTTTAGAGAAAGGAGAGATTAGTCAATGCAGTGAACTACGGTGGTGGGAGCCTGATTATAGAGAAGGAAATAGAGTGAAAGATGTATGAAATTTATAAGCTTTGGCAACTGATTGGATATGGGTTGGGGGAGAGGTGGTAGAGATTGAAGAATGGAAGATGACCCCTAAGTTGCAAGGAGGGGTGATTGAAGGAATGATGGTATCCTTAACCATTTGTAGCTTAGCATCTGTAACTTAAAATACAACCAAATTCTTAGAAAGTGTATGTTTTTGGTAGTTAAAAAGATAACCTCTGAAGAGTAGGCCACTTTAGAGCGAAGTTTATTAGCTGAATCATTTATCTACTTTTTGTTTTGTTTTTTTTAGCCTAAGGGCTGACTCAGAAAGCCAGATAATAATGTGGTTAATTAGACTTCATTTTTAGTGAAATACACATGGAAATATCCCATTATGCAGCTGACTGCCCCTCACATGGAGTGTAAGTGTGAGGGGAGATGTGGTTTTTTAAAGTCATTAAAATATCTAAGATGCCCACTTATCAAGTCAACCTTGCCCTTTGTGTAGTGTTGCTATAACCCCCAGTGGGATAGAAAGGAGGTATTGTCCATGGTGAATAGGCCTCCTGAGTTTATTGGTAGATAAATGTATATTTAGTACTCTTGTCAAGAGACTATAAAGGCATTGTCTTTATATATCATACCTGGGAACAGTTTGAGACAGAAGATTCTCAAGCCCACATTTTTTCCCCTATATGTAAGGAAGAGATTTATAACAAAACCATAAATAGGAGACAGAGGAGATGCTTTCTCTCTTTTTTTTTCCTTCTGTCTGTCTCCCTGTTCAGTGATAGAACAATTTATGAATCTGAGAAATCCTACCCTAGATAATGGTAAGACTAACATAATGTTCAGCTGAGTAACTCTACCACTAAAGTTTATTAGACTGTGTAACAACAGAAGCAGTATTGGTATGGTAATCAAATGAGATACTTGAACAGTTTGGAGGCAGCGAGTGGGAGAGCACCTTCCCCTCCTCACCTCTCCCCCCCCCCCCCCCCAGCTCCTATCTCCCATTTCTTGTTCTGAGCTTTCAGGAGAGAACTAAATAGGGAGGGGATTGGATAAATGAATGGGTCTGCATGGGCAGGTCCCCAAATTCCCATGACTGACTCTAACACAGATACTAAGAGAAGGTTGTGCCAAAACGTTAAGTAAAAATTAAGAATGGCTATATAAACAGGATTGAACCAAATTTGGGTCTGGGAATTGATGTTCCAGTTAATTTGAGGGGCAAGAAAAAAAGAGAAAGTACCAGCTGTGTCAGTACTTGGCCAACTCCCCAACATTCAGAGAGGAGTCTGTCTTTGGGAAGTGATAAGGAAGTATCAGTATCTTGAGTTAAGCCAACTTAGAAGTGTTGGAGTTTGCAGGAGGATGGAGATTCAGAAGATGGCACAAATGATGCTCAGCTCTTAAGACTTTGAGATCCCCTCAGCAATATTCATGCGCAAATTGTAAGGCTTGAGATGTCATTCACTGCTCCCTTCCCCCTACTTTGACCAGAGCCATCAAGTATCAGGCATTTAGTAGCCATTAGGTAATCTAGGTTGAGTTGAATGGGCTATAAGCAATTGGCCTCAGAGAAGGAGGGACAGCTTGGTGTCATGGATAGAATACCAGCTTTGCAGTCCTTAAATCCTGGGTTCAAGTCCTACTCTTGGTACATACTAGCTATGAGATCTTAGACAAGTCCCTTAACTTCTTGGTGATACTAGGCAATACTCTAAGACTCAGAGCGCCAAATTGTTCATTTTGGTCAGGAGACAGGTTTCTATACTATGAGTTCTTTTTCCAATGAACCCCAGGGTCCAGAAAAAAAAAGAAAGACACACTCCAGATAGAGGAGAGATGAGAGTCCCAAACAAATCTTATCCCTCCATCTACATAAATGGATGAGATTCTTTGGCAAAAAGTGAAGTATCCAAACTATTTAGGGGACCCTGAAGAAATCTGTACATTCCAAGGAGACTGTGTAGACTCACACTATGCTCAGGAGACCTTCAGTCTTTTCCAGACAGTGAAAGAAAAGGTCTCTCAAATATCAAGAAATGTACTTTATAACCAGAAAAGTCTATGATGAATGGGGTAATAATGTTCCACACTGCCTATAAAGAAAAGTGGTATGGACATTATTGCTTATTTGGACACTGGCACAACTGAATCACTCATTTCTGAGAGGTTGTCAAAAAAAATTGAAGGGTTTAAATATATGACCTTTTACGGGAATTACTTCAACAAAAGCTTATTCTACAGAGTCAACCGCAGTTGGTGTTGTGACAATGAATTCCATTTGGGGAAATGCAAATTGCAACCTAATTGCCAGATTTAATCCAATCTGGGCTGAGCAGTAATCTGAAAATTTGGTTCACACTCAACCTTTGCACAGGTCAATACCAAAGATGTTATATTGAAGAAAGAACTGGAGGAAATAAAGAGATTTGAAAGCTGTGGTGTGAATGCAAAAGCTCTGAGAGCTGACTGATCATGAAGTGAGTGGATGGGTTTTGTGCTGTGAATAGGGGTATGGAAAGGTAAGAATGTTGTATTGTCTGATGTGAGGTACAAGCAGAAACTCCAAAAAGTGAGAGCCATGAATGTGACTAGGCAGATGTACCTGTAAAAAGTCAGATCAGGGATTTCCCCTAATACAAAAAGTCTGTGCCCTGAAATTTATGGATTGGGAGAATCCATTGATTAGGGATTCCATGATCAACCCTCCCACTACATCAACATAGAGGTAAAGTCAGCAACAAGAATGGCCAATGCTGACTTTTATTTTTCTGACAAAGATCTCTTCTCCCCACAGTGTGTGGCAGTGCCAGATTGGCATGGGTAAGCCCTGTGCATCATCTTCTGGACAAGAGAATCTCAGAAATATTGGCATGAGGGCGTGAGAGAAAGTGTGTTTACTAAAACAGATAATTAAATGGTTTACTTATAGTCTGTCAGTTTTACCCAATGTCTAAAGCTCGAGGTAAACTGTGTCTCTGGATGAGTTGCTAGAATTAAGTGGTATCACCTGCAAGATAAGTAATCATTGACAACTCCTTGAATTTTCTCTGTCAAACGACATATGCGCACACGTTAGACTTATCTAAAGGCTACTGGCAAATGGCTTCAGCTAATGAGTGCAAATTAATAACTACTTTTGGACGTCACAAGGGATCATGACATTTTTATGTTATGCCCTTTGGGTTAACGAAAAGGACTGTGATGTTTTAGAGACTAATGAATAGTGTCTTACAAGGATTAATTTGCCTAACTTTCCATGGAGATGACATCACACTAAACATTGCTTGCTTTACTGGGTCTGTGATTAGGGGACATCTGTTAGGGACAAAGAAAAGAAAAAGAAAAACAAGTTTAAATACCAAGCATTAAATTTTCTGGGAAAAGGAGGGTGATGCCAGTTTACTAAGGGGCCAACATTTTAGGACCTCCCAGAGTTGATGTGCAGTATGCTGACCTATGTGAAATGTCCTACCAACTTAACAAATATTTTGTGGTTTACAGTCAAGATTGGAAATTCCATCTAGTTGCATATGAACACTGGAGAACTCATCCCTTGCAGAAACACAGAATTTTAGAGTTACAAAGGGGCAGGTCCAACTGCGAGGCCATCTAGTATGATTATCCTTGTTGAGTGGAAAGAGCTATGATTTTGGAATCAGAAGACCTTGGTTCAAATATCACCTCTGCTACTTCCTACATGTGTGACCATAGGCAAGTCATTTAATCTCTCTATAAAAGGAGAAGGCTGGACTAAGGTCCTCTTGTAGTTCTATAACTGGGATCCTATGATCCCTACCAGAAAAAAAAAATCCTCATTACCATGTGTAGTGCCAATGCAATATTCATAGTGCCTATGGCAGCTATGAATATGCTGGTGTAATTCTGCGTCACAAAATATATTAGACTCTTCACATGGAAGACAGAACCAAAACATTTATTCAAACACAAAAAGCCAAATCCCAATGCCAGAAAGCCAAATCCATCATAGCAACAAAAAAAATCTATACACAATAACAATGCAGGAGGAACCACCATCCCCAAGCCTTTCCCCTACTAGGGCCTTCCCAGAAATGAACACACAGCTTACTGCCTGCTTCCTCCCTCTCCCTCAGCTCTAACTGCTCTGACTAACTTCCTTTGGGCTCTGCTCTACCTTTCCTGCTCCATCTGTTCAGAAAACTCCCCTCACTACAGACTCTTGTGACTCAGGTTTCCCTGTGACTCAAGCAGGTCACATGCACCTATCAATGGAAGGGAAAGATCTTCCCATTAAGCAAAAATACATTAACAATACACCATGTACCCCAAAATTGACCATCCTTCCCCTGTTTTGAATTCTTCCAATGAGAGCAAACTCATCACTTTCTGAGATGACCCATTCCACTGCTGGACAGCTCTAAAGTTAGGAACAACATCTAGTACAAGTTTGTCTTTCTGTAACTTCTATGCTTTTGCTTGTATCCTCTGGAACCAAATAGAATCTCTCATCCATATGACTGCCCTTCCAATAGCTGAAGAGCTATCACAGCTCTCCTCTGTCTTCTCCCCTAGTTCTTGCTACTGATCCTCATAAATGATAAACTTGGTTCTTTACCATATTGGTTCTTCTCTTTTGTTTGTTTGTTTTAAGTGGGCAAACCTATTAACTCTTAATTAAATCCCCTCTATTCCTCCCCTTTGGAGGCTGGATGTGTGGAACCAGTACCAGAGAAGTGTCTGTTCATCTTTAGCATATGAGAAAAACAAGCAAACAACAAATATTGCACCCTAAACTTCTGCCCAGTCTACAAGGAAGCAGAGATTCCCAGATAGGATGCTGAATTCAGCTGCCTTTCCTACCTGTAGAATGATGATGATGATGATGATGATGATGATGATGACGATGATGATGATGACGATGATGATGATGATGACAATGATGATGATGATGATGATGACGATGATGATGATGACAACAACGATGACGATGATGATGATGATGATGACGACAACGACAACGATGATGATGATGATGATGATGATGATATACTCCCACTATCATCCTGGTAGGATTCTTCTGCTAATTTGACAGCCTCTTTCCTTGAGTTGGTCCCCCAACTTTTGATATGGTTGGTATGAGTTCACAATATGCTTGAGTGGACCATCTTCCTGCCATGCTCCCATTCCTCTTCAGGAAATAGTTATCAAATCTACACTACCATTCCTAGAAAGGGCATATCAATCAGTTTCTCTGACTCCAAACATCATTCTCTCTGACTTCTTCTTCCTGGCCACCATTTCTCTTACTGTAGGGGTCTGCTAGTAAATATTTAACAACCAGTTCCTCCTCTGCCCCAAATAGTCACAGTACACTTTTAAGTTTAATATGCATTATTAACATTTTCTCCAACATTTTCTTAAGTCTAGATAATCAACAAAATAATAAATCAAACCCTCATTTGTTAGGTTTGTCGGTTTTCAACACTGAAAATCTATTCACCAATTCTCCCAAGCCTGTACAAGCTGGCTCCAGCACAATCCTGCCTATATGTGTGGTCTTCTATTAGAATGTTAAGCTCCTTGAGGGCACAGATTAATTTGCTTTTTGTACTTGTTTCCCAGTACTTAGTATGGTATCTGGCACATAGTAAGCCCTCAACAAAATCAACTTTTCTTCCTTCCTTCCTTCCTTCCTTCCTTCCTTCCTTCCTTCCTTCCTTCCTTCCTTCCTTTCTCCTTTCTTCCTTCTTAGGCTTTCAAAACACTTAGCATACCTTATTTCATTTGATCCTCACAACAATCTCATAAGATGATATTAACTTACAGACAGAGAATTTTAAAATCTGCAAAGCATTTTCCTCGCAACACCCTGTGAAGTAGGTAGTACAAATATGTTCACCCTCATTTTACAGGTGGGGAAACCATAGATCTGAAAGGGTGAATCAATTTCCCATGATTCCTCAGCTAAGTAATTATTTGAGATGGGACATGAAACCAGGTCTCCTGTCTCCAAGTCCAGAACTTTGTATACTGTACCATCCTTCCTGGATGAAGGGAACTTGGTTCTCTCTGAAGAAGGTGATAAACTGCCACCTTCCCAACCCCAGTGTCTGTTCAGCCAAATCTTCAAACAGATGGTGAACAAATTCACTGGGAGTTTAAATTTCAAATATCTGGTCAATATCCTAGAAGGAAGTAAAAAAAAAAAAAACAAACAACACACAGTTATACATGTAATTCTTGGTTGTCTTTAATGGGTTAAGATGGTGAAGTGTGGAACATTTGATTCTGCCAGATTCAGGACAATAATTTATCCAGGAATGGTTGAACTGATAAGAAGACTTTGGGTGGCCTTAAGGACAAGAGTTTGAATGATGTCCTTTTGTCTCTTAGGTGACATTTCTCCCCTTCAGGCATTGTAGGTGACTAGTATAGGGGATGTGGAGATAAGTGGTTTGGGAAATTTTGAGGATTCATCACTGCTGTCTCATTTCTTGCTGTTCACCTGTATAGACTTAAACAATGACAATCACCTCAGCTCTCCATCAAAGTGCTACTCTGATCTCTCATTTAATCATGGAGTTTCCCTACCTCAGGTTTTTGAAGGCTTTGACAGTTGGGCATAAGCCCTGGAAATCCTATGACCTAGAAAGGCTTCAGGGACAGACCTGGTGATGGACTGTGTGTCTAGTCATACAAATACCAGCCTGGCATGACTCAGAAAGGCAAACTCACAAAAGGATGGTTACCAGGCCATTTGACTGTGAACTCCTCCATTGGACCATGATGTCCTTGGGAGCATGGACTGTCTTTGGCCTTCCTTTGTATCGCCAGCACTTGGCACCATCACTGGTAGGCACTTAATAGATGTTTATTAATTGACTGACTGACTACTGGGTGGTGAATTCATTTTTGTCAGCAATTCATGGAAGGGTTCCAGTTTGTCTCAGTGAAGGAAGTTTGGGTTATTGAAATAGTAACCTGCTTTTGGTTTGGATATGGAAAAGGTGGACTTCTAGCTTTTAAAGCCCTTTACAACTTGACTTGTATGTTAACAATGCAAATTAAACTTAAAAGTGTATCATGAGTACTTTTTTTGTGTGGAGGTATATGTGGGCAGAGAGCTGGTTGTTAAACATTTATCAGCATATCCCTGTAATGAAGAAAATAGCGACTCGAGAGAGGAATTTAGAGACAATAATATTTGAAGTCAGAAAAACTGATTGATAAGAACTTTCAAGGAAAAGTAGCATGGATTTCATTACTGTTTCTAGATCAAGAGGTTGAAAAAGAAATGGGAGTATAGCAAGAATATGGTCCCAAGAAGACTTTCCAACCTTCTTACACTTTCCTCTACTCCATGTAGGCCATAATCCAGCTACAAGACCCAACTAGCTGTAATTCATATAGGACACACCATCTCTGGACGCCATGCAATTTCTCTGGCTATCGTCCAACCCTGGAACATCCTCCCTCCTCATCTTTGACTCGTAGGTTTCCTGACATCCTGTTATGGGAATCTGAAGATCTTCCCTGCCCCTAGGCCCTTTGCTAAAGTGGCTACGTGACTCTGAGGACCTTTGGATATTTGAAAGTATACTCTGTTCCCTAATAGGCTGAATCTGGTCACGTGGAGCCTGTGGCGCCAGGCTTGTTTTCCA
>CM053585.1:37270711-37339877 GCA_028646515.1 Pseudochirops corinnae | reverse complement strand
GGTAACTGAATAGGTAACTGATGTAATGGTCAGACGCTGGAAGCTGTCTGCTGATCTGTTTTTCTGTTTGTTTGTAACTTCTGTTTATATTCTCTGAAGTTCAGGGGGCTGACTTTTCCCCCTGAACTAGGTAAATGATATGTTTGATTAAAGTAAGATTATTAACCCATTTTGAGTTGCTTTCCTTTGGAAAAGCAGATCTAAGAACCTGTGCTAGTAGCTGCCCTAGGTATGCTAGGGTGCTTGCTGTTACACATCCCTTAAGGCTCGGCTCAAATCCTTCCTACTACAGGAGGCCTCTTCCAAACCCTTCCCTACTGGATTCTACCTCCTACTGCCCCACCCTATCTCTCCTCATACACTGCTAATGCTTTATCCTCTGAGACTGTCTTCCATCGCCTTCCTCTATATAACTTGCATGTACCTAGTTATTGACTTCCTGTCTCCCCCATTAGAATATACTCTCCTTAAAGGGAAGGGACCACATTTTTTGTATGCTCTTCACGGTACCTGGTACATAGTACTTGTTGCTCAGCCTGTTGACTGAGTGAATAATTAAATACAGATTTTAATGATAGCTCATTTTTGGGAAATTGGAGATCATTGTAGAACAGGGTTTACTCAATGATTGGTGATGCTAGCAAAATACAAAAAATGTAAGGATACTCCAGTAGAAGATAAGCCCTTGAGATAGGGACTGTCCCCCTATTTTATCTTTGTATCTTTAGTGTCTGGCAAATAATAAATAGGAGGAGACAGGACAGTGGGGTGGGAATATAATGGATTTGGAGTCAAAGGTCCTGGTTTCAAATCTTCACTCTCCTATTTACAACCGGTGGGACCTCAGACCAGTCATTTCAGCTCTTTAGGTAAAATGGCAGGGTTGGATGGGATGGCTTTTGAAGGTCCCTCCCAGCTCTAAATCTGTGCTCCCATGATCCAGTGAATTAAATTCTAGGACTGCAATTAGAAGACTGTATCATTGTGCAGCCAGGCTTTTCTCAGCTTGGAGGAGATGAATGTAAAGAGGAGGGGTCCAGGCAGGTAAAGGAATCGCGGAGAAGTTCCAAAAGCTCTACCCAGCCCAGAACTCAAGTCATAAGTAGGTGTGTGGGGATAGAAGTAGTACACAGTGGGGTGTGTGAATACCCGTCCCTCAGCCCTTGAAACAGAATTGAAAAGGTGTTCAGTATAGACAGTGCCTGAAATAGAAACTGCTCATTTTGACCCAGGGCATATTTAAGAGGTGAGTCGGAACTATGAGCAACACAGGATGAAACTAATTTCTTAGCAATATGCTAATTGCCACTTAAAGCCACTTTCATCCCAACTCATCACTTCATCAGCTTGTGAAGTGGATTTCCCCCCCAAGAGTCCATATTTATTTCCATTCTTGGTCACTTCCTAATTGCTTGGTCACTTCCTAAGTGATCCAATTAGGAAATATCTTGCTTCCACCCTTCAAGGGCATGACATTTCAATAGTGAGGGATTTGGGAGCTACTTTAAAATCTGTCATTAGCTCACAGAGCTGGAAGGGCTGCTTAGTGGTCACATCCGGCCGAACCATCACATTTTACAAAGGAAGAAACTGAGGACCGGGGGGAAATGACCTATCCCAAAGGATGAAGAGGAGTTAAGGAATCATTTCTCCAATCCAGTGCTCTTTCCATAACACCCTGCTAATGAACTCACTGTCCTGGTCACCAGATAAATTACGCACTTGAGTGTACATGTGCTAGCTTTGGCCAACTTCTGACCAGTTGAATCTCTGGAAACATTGCTTCAGAATATTGTTACAGGTTGACTTTCTTCCACAATTCTTTGTCTTTTCACTGTCGTGCTCTATAGTGAGGCCCTGGGTCAAAGGATGAGGAAGTGGCTTTCTTTAGGGATGTGTGCAAGTCTTTCAGATTTTTTTGTCCTTTATCTGGCACAAGTCCCACTGCAATGGAACCCTGGGGGGAGAGACAGATTTTTTTTTTAATCTTTAAAATAAGAAAATATGTTACTACTTCATCTTGAGCTTTCTTCTGAAGGCCCCCAAAGCTCACTATGTCATTGCCTCATTAAGATGCTTTGCATATTGAAGAGGAGGGCAGAGAAATATCCTGACTTAACAGTGGTTCTCAAACTTCCTAATGCCGCGACCCTGTAATACAGATCCTCATGTTGTGGTGACCCCCAACCATCAAATTATTTTTGTTGCTACTTTGTAACTGTCGTTTTGCTACTGTGATGAATCATAATATGAATACCTGATATGCAGGATGTGTTTTCATTGTAACAAATTGAAAATGACCCACAGGTTGAGAACCGCTGCGTGTAGTAGATGGAATGTCGAATCAGGAAGAATTGGGTTTAAATCTGGCCCCTGACATTTAACTACTGCATGATCTTGGGCAAATCACTTAACCTGTGCCAGCCTCAGTTTCCTCCTTTGTAAAGTGGTATCGCTACTATGTCTATTAACAATGCGACAGTAACTATGTCTATTCATCATCTTCCTCCACCTTTTCCTTCTCCTCCTCCTTCTCCTAACTAGCATTTATATGACACTTTAAGGTTTACAAAATGTTTCATAAATCTTATCTCATTTTATCCTTGCAACAACCCTGAGAAGCATTATTGCTTCCATTTCATAGATGGAGAATAAGGCACAGAGGGCTTAAGTGACTTACCCCCAAATACAAAGCTAATAGTAAGAACTTCCTCGCAGGTTTGTGAGTTTCACATGAGATAATGTCTATAAAGTGCTTTGCTAACTTGAAAGCACTTGACAAACGTCAACTGTTATCAGTGTTTTCTGTTTAGTACAGTGCCTAGCTTACAACATGTGGTTGTGGACTGACAAGTAGGGAAACAAAGGCACAGATAGAATGACTTCACTGTCTCTCACAGCTTTCTCAGTTTCACAAGCCACAGTGACAGCCTTAGACAACACACCTCTCCTAAGTTCTAGGCTTTCCCTATTAGCTCCCATTCTATCCTTCAGTCAGCAAGTATCTGTTATCATTTAGCATATAATGGGCACTGGGAATACCAAGAAAAAGTGGAACATAGTAATAATATATGACATTTATATAGTACTTTAAGATGAGCCAGTTTACATGCATGATAATAAAATCCAGCATTTATATAGTATTTTAAGGTTTGCAAAGAGCTTTAAATATGCAAACACACAGGTATGTAACAAATGTATACCCATATAAACAGATGAGTGCGTGTGCACGTGAACTAGTTTGACCTTATTTCTGCATTATCTTGTTTGAGCCTTACAACCCTGTGAGGAAGATACTTTTATTATCTCCATTTCACTCATGAGGAAACTGAGGCTGAAACATCATCACACAGTTGGTAAGGATGTGAGGCAGAATCGCCACCTGGTTCTTCCTGACTCCCCATCCAACACTGTCCATTACGCCGTATTGTCTTTCGTAAGGGGGCCTATTCAAATGGGAGAAATTGACAATGATGTGTGGTGGGAGTTGAGGTTGAATTGGACAAACGCAATTTACCCGAAAGCAAGGCTTTTTAAGTGTGTCTGCCCCATTCTCAGAAACTAAAGTGCCCTATTATACTGCAGAGAGAAGTGGGCACTGCAGCCTGGTGCCTAAGGAAGGTACCCAGGAATGCTAATTCCAGGAGCAACTTTAACTCGATGTTCTCCGTTTCCTTGAGTCTAAATTCTCAACCCCAATATTACATTACCAAAGTTATTTGCATTTGAAATATGATACCTAGAGGTTGACATTTAATTAAATTACCGTACTACCTCCAGGCAGCAAGAAACCAGGTTGGCCTACTATGCATACAAGTGCCGGGGATGCCTTTGTGTGTCTCCTGAACACAATGACAGCTAGACAGCTCTGGCCCCATGAGGGAAGGGGAAAAGGTAGCTCCTAAGTCAGTTAGCCAAGAAGTCAAGCTAACAAAACAGTGTGCTTGTTATTGTTTTTGCTTAGCAATGTCTAGTGGAAGGAGGAAGTCTAAAAAAGAGCCCAGGATGCCTCAGTTTACCTCTTTTTACAGTGCTTCCCAATTAGAGGAAAATACTTTTCTATTGGATAAATTCTTAGGTTACCCAATAGCTAAAATAACACTTTCTTTTGTACGGACCTCCCTGGCTCATGGTGTGAATCTTCAGGAATGCCCCTGGAAATCAACCTCATATTGTTTATGCCCGTGAACATCTAGATTAATTATAATCCTTAGCAGTCAAGTAGGCATGCATTTATTAGGCACCGACTGTGTGCCAGACATTGTGTTGAGTTCTGTAGATGTAAAGAAAAGCCAAAATAGCCCCTGCCCTCAAGGGGTTTACATTCTAACCGGGGAGAGAACAGATAGTAACTATGTACCAACAGGATAAATGCAAGATAAACTGGAAATAATCTCAGGGGGAGGCTGTAGAATTAAAGAAGGTTTGGGCAATCTTCCCAGAGGATGGGATTTTAGCAGAGGCTTGAAGGAATCCAAGGAAGATGGGATTGTTTCTCTAAGGTCCCATTCCCCCCATCACCACCAGTTGGGGGTGTCTTCCTTTTGTAGTAGTCCCCTCTCCTACTCTGGCTCTCCAGACTCCTTCGTCGTTGCTTGCTGTTCAGTTATTCCTCCTGGTGAGACAGAAGGTCAAAAAAGACCTTCTTATCTTTCCTTCTAGCGTATCTTCAGTCCTCCAGGCTTTACTCTCTGCCCTACAGCCTCAGGCACATTATAGCTATGTGAGCCTGGGCAAGTCACTTAACCTCTGTCTGCCTCTGTTTCTTCACCTGTAAATGGGGGTAATAACATGTTTGTTGTGAGGATCCCATGAGATCATAGTTGTAAAGCCCTTGGCATAGTGCCTGGCATTTAGTAAGCTCTCTATAAATCTTAGCTGACATTATAATCATTATCCAGAGCTCTGAGGACTATCACCTGACCTACCAAGGTGACCCAGGGAGCCTGGACTTTGCATCAGCCCTGCGGAGCAGTCCTGTGAATCTCAGACCTTTCCATCCACCCATAGCAGAACTTTCTTTAAGTATTACCTCCTCTGATTAGAGCAGAAATCACTAGAAAACAAGGAGCATCTCACTTCCCCTGTATCCCAGCACTTAGCTCGCGCATTAGTCCAGTAACCAGGACTCGCTTGATGTGCCAGACACTGTGCTAAGTGTTAAGAGTATAGCAGGAGCAAAAAGAAAGACAGTCCCCATCCTCAGGGAACTTCCTTTCTGATGGGGGAAAACAAACCCTAAAAGGAAACTGAAAAGAGACTGGAGGTGTGTTCCAGAGAAGGATGGCTGCTGGGGTAGGTTAGAGAACTATAGAGAGGAATGAAGGTGACAAGCCTCTAACCCTGTAGCCTTGTCACCCTGAAGATCCCTCTGGCCTTGCATCCTTCTTGCCCAATTGGCTAGTTCCTTCCAGGATCTCCATTTTGATGATGTGCCTAAGCCAGTCATATTCATTCCTTTTCTCTTCTCCTGACTCTTCATACGTCTCCACCATCTCCTAGCAGCCTTTGCACTCTGGACCATGTCTGATTAGTATATAGTAAATGCTTGATAAATGCTTTTTCTATTCATTCTTTCATTGACTTGGTCTTCTCCTTTCCAGCATCAGAAGCTAGTTAAGCATCCTAACATGGCCTTGCAGATATGAAGAAGCCCCTAACTATGTCTGTATGGATAGGAAAATCCAAGGAAATCCAGTTTAACTTGAAAACCATGGGTTTGTTAATTTAGCTATGTTTGTTGTAGGCTTAGTTCCAAGCTATGGTAGACATTGTTTTTTTATCCTCCCCCCCCCCCCCTTGTGTCAAGGACCTTGTTTCCACTGGATATAATCTCCCCATGAGGAGTATTATTAGAAAAAGGACTTTAGGGACAGCTAGGTGGTACAGTGCCCTGAGTTCAAATTTGACCTCAGACACTTAATACTTACTAGCTGTGTGACTTTGGGCAAGTCACTTAACTCCAATTGCCTTGCCTTCCCCCCTCCAAAAAAAAAAAAAGAAAAGAGAAAAAAGAAAGGGGACTTGAAAGTGTAGGAACTCTTCTAATTGGTTTTTTTCAGCTAGGTGGTGCAGTAAATAGAGCCCCAGACCTTGAGGCAAGAAGACCTGAGTTCAAATTTGACCTTGGACACTTTCAAACTGTGTGACCTTGGACCAGTTATTTAACCTCAGTCTGCCTCAGTTTCCTCACCTGTAAAATTGGGATAATAAATACCCCTCCTTTCCAGGGTTGTGAAGATCAAATGAGATATTATTTGTAAAAGTACTTAACACAGTGACTGGAACAGTAGTAGATCCTTAATAAATGTTTGCTTCCCTGCATTTTAAAGCAAACACAAGCAACACATACTGTTAATCCACTGCTTAAACTGTCAAAGAGGTCTCCAGTCACCCATCGATGACTGTGATATACTTTTGAACATTCTTTGAGTGTATTTTATAGTTGTTTGATTGTTTTCATACAATTTTTGTATTTTGGGTGGTAATGGAGAACAGAAAATGAAGAAATAAAGTCTACATATAAACCCCAAACTGTCATTTTAGCCTTTAGTTTCAGCCTCCATGTCCAGCAAACCCTAAAGGGCAGTTCAGGCTCCCTTTTCTCACCTTAAGGAATCACACTTCTTGACTGGGAAGGTCATCTGATTTACATCACACCTCCTTCTTTTCCCTTATCCCTCTAGGGGAAGGTGCTAATGAGAAATGAAATGAGCCAGGCACTGGCAATAGGATGGAGGTCAAAGAAAACCCAAGATAATAATCCACTAACTAGATACATAGAAATTGAGTCATGGAAACCTGCTGTGCACTGTACATAGAAATGTGCAGTAATGTACATCTACAGAATGTACAATAAAATATACAGCTTCTGGTAATCCTGTTAGCTGAAGTGACTTGAAATGAAGTTCCTTCTTATCTCTTAACAACAGACATGGAGACCTCTTGGCCCAGCGCAACTTAGTTGGACACTTAGGAAGACATTCATTCATTCAACAAGAATTTATTAAAGACTTTCTTCCTGCAAAACACCAGTGCCAGGTGACAGAGATGCAAAAATAAAAATAAAATAATCCCTGTCCTTGAGGGGCTTCCATTTCACAGGAAAAGGGGAAACTAAATTATGCTCAAAAAAGCCACATAAATGAATGAATGCAAAACATATGCAGTGTAACTATTGTTCTTTTTTTGAGAGTGTAATGGTAATTAATTTAAATTTGAAGACCCCTTTTTTGTTATGTCAAGTAAGTAGGTACTTAGCCCTTAGTAACTAAGGGCTAAGTACCTCTGTGAAAGAAACAGAAAGTGTGAACTCTGTCTCCTGTTGCTGACATAACAGGAAGGAGTTGGCTGAGACAGGAAGCCAATGTGTGTGTGTATGTGTGTGTGTGTGTGTGTGTGTGTATGTGTGTATAAGAAGAGGCCCAAAGAAGAGACAGTAAGAATCAAGAATTTTTCTTCTGGCAGTCTCCTGGTGGAGGGAACAGAATTTTCACAGCATCTGGAAGCTGGGCTACCACTTGCTGCACTGAGAACTGAGTTGGAGTTTTCTATGAGACCAGAATCTGGTGAAGGCTGAAGTTGCTGCTGAGAAGGCTGCCTGGAAGGATAAGATTTCTTCTGGGTCCTAGGGCCAGCAGAACTGCTGGGGGACTGAAGAACCATGACTGGGATAAGACTTTGTTTGTTTTTGGCTTGGTTGATCCTTGAGTTCCCAGCAACAGAAGTTGTGAAGGTTTTGAGATGTGCTGGACCCTGTGAACTTCAGTGTATAGAGGGAACTAACTGTCCAGAGGACTGGATGAGAACCTGGAAGCTGTCTACCTCTGAATCCAGGTGACTGTTTGGTGGATTCAGGTAGGAGCTGGGACCATGGAAGTGGATCCAGGGAATCTGAGAGACCATCCTGAGTCAAGATGAAGAAAAGGCCTCTCCTTAGATAGTGAATTCATGATGAAACTGAAGTTTACTAGACACCAAGGGGTGGAGGGTTTGTGTAATTTTCTAATGATTATATTTAGTGATTAACAATACTTAGGGACTGATTGCTAGATAAGTGACTGATTAAGTTAATCTATAATTACCCCATGAGTGGAAGACTGACTTGTATTGTGAAATGGTTGAATGATTAAGTAAGGAGGGTTTCCCCCTTAAGGACATCAGATGATTGCCTTTTTTTGTTCTTTATTCTAAATACTGTGACCACTTTGGTGAAAACTATGTGGCCATTTTAATATTAAGCTGTTGTGAGCACTATATTGTGATTTTCTGTGATAAGATATAATGTTGTGAATATTATATTGTGATTTATTGTGAATGTTTGTCTTGATTTTTGATGGAACAAATGGAATGTTCACTATACTGTGTAATCAGAACTTTAAAAGCAATTTATAGCAGCATTCTTTTGGGAAGCTGCTCGTGCATGGCATTACAGGGGGTGGAGTGAGATGCTAATGAGGTGGGGGATCAGCAATGGTTTCAGTGGAGGCAGTGCTTGAATTGGGCTTTGAAGTGAAGTAGGGAATTTAAGAGCAAGAGATGAGGAGCGAGTGCATTCCAGGAATAAGGGACAGAAATGGAGGATGGAGTTTTATGTTTGGGAAGGTGCAAACCACTGAAATATGTAGCTTCATTTCTTTTCTTTTTTTTTTTTTAAGATATTCCATTCATCCATGTTTATTAAGTATTGACTATGTGCCAGGCACTGTAATTTTCACAACTGACATAACATCATTTCTTCTTTCAAAGTCCCACTCAAATGTTGCCTCCTACAGGCAGCTGGCATTGCTTCCTCCAGATGTTTGAATCACTCATCTATTTTTCCCCCTGTGTTTATTTGGTATATGTTTGGTCTTTATTTATTTATTTACATGCTGTTTTCTTCAAAAGGATGGAAACTCTTTAAGGACAAAGGCTGTCTTTGTCTCTCCAGCATCAAAAACTATGGAAGATAAGGCGTCAGAAAGGAAGGGTGAAAGACAGAAATGAAGGGGGGGAAGGGAGGAAAAAGAAGAGAAGGAAGGAAGAAAGGAAAGAAGGAAGAATAGAGGGAAGGAAGGAGAGAAGGAGGGAAAGAAAGGAAAAGGAAGAAAAAAGAGAAGAAAGGAAGGAAGAGATGGGAGGAAGAAAAAGAAAGTAGAAAAAGGGGGATGAAGGGAATGGAAAGAAGGAAGGGGGAAAGGAAGGAAAGAAGAGAGGGAAGGAAGGAAGGAAGGAGGAAGGAAAGAAGGAAGGGCTTCCATTTCATGAACTCTTTACACTGTTCCAGACCACACAGAAACACAAAAATCTGTTGTTACCTTTAATTGCTATGAGTGTACATGCTCAGAGTTAATCTTCCTTTATTGAATAACAGATAATCCCAGGAGGAACTTTAAACCTGAGTGAAGTCATCGCTAGACAGAACAACTCTCCTTCATCCTTCAGTCCCAGAACCAAGGGCCCAGGGACAGTAAATGGTAGAATTATGGAATCCATCTTCTCTGTCGTTTTCACTAGGAGTGGGTTACCATGTTGATCTTGTCCTTATCAAGCTCCAGTCTGTTTAAAGGTCCCCAGGTCCAGAAAGATTTCTTTCCTTACTATCAAATAATGATCTAACTAATAAAGATGTTTTTAGTACAAGTTACAGAGTTAGAATTTGTAAAATTAGAATGTTTGCCTTAAATTTAAAAAAAATCTGATTAATATCAACTAGAAATCGTCCCCTAAAATTGTCAATGAATAAAGAACCAAATGACTTTCTCACCCCAATCTGTTCTGCAAGGTCCTATACCTACGAAATACCACTTGTTCTATTCTTTTTCCCAAAGAAATGATCTTTGACAATGAAGGGACCCTGAGAAGAGACCCACTATTTGTTTGGCCCTTGAAACATATGGAATGCTTGCTGACAAGTATACTGAAGCCTACTTAGGGTTAAACATCTCAGTTTGGTTGGTATTTTGAACATAAAACCTCCATTTGCATTTTCCTATTGTAGGCTGTCACTCCTTATTTCAGAAAACTTTCCTTTAGGAGTTGAGGAGTGCCTTTTACCACTCCAAGCATTCCTGGTAAGTGCATGAGCCATGATAAAGTGCAATGATGGCTTAAAAAAAAAAAAAGAAAAAGAAAAAAAAAAAGAAAAACACTCTAGTTACTTAAAAAAAAATGACTTGGATTGTGTGTTTTTTGTTCCCATCACAATAACACTTTGCAGGTGATTATTAAATTAGAGATTTTCTTTGTTTTTCTAACAAAAAAAAAGTCCTTTTCATGTCAGCGCCAATTATGAGTGGTAATTTTTTCACATTTTACAAAGGAATTTTCTGTCCTCCCTCCACGCCCCCCTCCCCCCCCAGATAAAGAAGGGCTTTGACATTCTATGACAGGGAGGGTTTTTTTTTGCATACACAGTGCTTTTGACTTTTCTTTAAAAAATCTGTTGACTCTATTGAAATGTGACAGGACAATATTTAACCTGAATAGAGGCATGTTGACTCCTCTTATTAAAACTGACAGTTAAGGACGTTTCTCTCTTTATTCCTTCTGATACACGCAGACAAGTCTTCACTGCTAACTAGTATACAAAATCAAAAACAAAAAAATACGGAGCGAGGAGATGAGTACCTTATAAACAATATATGAATGACAATCGCAAGTTTAATCTAGCAAAGAAACCTTTTTTTATCCTTTAAGAAAATTAAAGCCCTTTCAGATTAACTTGATATATGAAGACAGACTGACATCATTAATTTTCAAGTGTTCATTCTTCTTTGCTGACTGCCTCTCCCTTCATAGATGAGTACCACGCTCCTGTACTCTTGATGGGGCCACAGCGACACCTACGGAAAGTGGGGGCTCCATGGGAAGGAGATAAATCCATGTGTCTCAGACTACTCCTCTGTACCCCTTCTTTCACCTTCTTTGGGGAAAGAAAAAAAAAAGGTAGTCCTGGAAAGTTTCTCAACCTGTGTTTACCTCAGTTTCCTCAAATGTAAAATGGGGCTGATGATAACATCTACCGCAGAGGACTGTTGTGAGAATCAAAGGAAATAATATTTATGAAAGTGATTTGCACAATGTCTGCTAAATAATAGCTGCCATATAAGTCCTTATTCTTTTTCTTTTCCCCCTTTTTTTTTTATCTTTGAGCTCTAGTATAGTTAATAATTTGTACCTTTTTTTTTAAGTGAGGCTAGAAATCTGAAGCTTCGGGAGTCTGTCAGCCTGGTTGGACCAGACAGAGTCTGTTATTTTGAATCATCTTCATTTTTTAATTCCATTTGGCATGTCCCCCATGGGGGACAGTATACATTTTTCAGACGTAGAAAGGACCAAAAGTAATTTTTCTATGTGCATATACAGAAAGCATGGCAAAGGACATAAGCTTTGGAGTCATAAAGCCTGGGTTCAAATTCTAGTCCTATCATTTACTAGCTTTGGTGTTGACAGTACCTCACTGGTAGTTATGAGGATCAAATGAGCTCAAGGGAACTTAATTATCAATGCTTTTTCATTGCAAAGAACTCTTCAGCCTGGCTGCTCATTCTGGCATGGAGATAACTTGGTTCTCTGATCAGCAGAACACAAATTCCACCAACAAGCTTCACATATGGGGCTTATAGTCTGGGCCATGTGTGTCTCATTTGAAGACCTCATCTCATCTTTGAGTCCCAGCTAAAATCCCACCACCTTCTGCAAGAAGCCTTTCCTGATTCCCCTTCATTCTAATGCCTTCTCTCTGTTGATTGTTAATGTCATTTCAGTCATATCCAACTTGCTGTGAGCCCATTTGGGAGTTTTCTTGACAAAAATGCTGGAGCAGTTTTCATTTCCATCTCCAGATCATTTTACAGATGAGGAAACTGAGCCAAAGAAGATTAAGTGACTTGTCCAGGGTCACACAGCTAATAGGTGTCTGAAGTCAAATTTGAACTCAGGAAGCTGAATCTTTCTGGTTCCCAATTCAGTGCTCTATCCACTGGACCACTTAGCTTCCCTTCTCTCTTGATTCTTTCAGCAGGGACAATTGTTTAAGGGTTGTGTCTCATTACACTGTAAACTTCCTGGGGGCAAGGGCTGTTTGTCTTTTGACTTTCTTTGTATCTCCAGCACTTAGCACAGTGCCTAGCCCAGAACGGTATTTTATACTCTTTGACTGACTGAGCAGCCTTGAGGAGTTCATAGATACCCACTCATCCAGAGAAGGTTGGCTACCAGATGGAGGGCCATCTCCAGTCGTCCTGATCCATATCTGGCCACTGGAGCCAGATGACTTCAGAGGAGAAAGTGAGGCTGGTGACTTGGCACAGCACTGCCTCACTTAAATCCAATCCACTGGCAAGTCATGGTGTCACCTTCCTGATGTCATGGTCCTCTTCATGAATGAAGGAAAGAGCCTTGTGACTATTTTTGACTTTTTGACTATAGCCACTCATGAAAATTGCCTGCTTTATAAAGTATAAAGTTTGAGTAACTGCCCATAATGACAAAATCAAGGATTTTTTGAAGGACTTAAGTGTTGTTGTTTCTATTACATTTATTACTGTTATTATTATTATTTTTGCTATTATTATTATTATTATTATTATTATTATTATATTCCCAGGATCTCTAGCTTGTATGGGTAAAAGCAAACTGCAAAGAAACCATCTAATTCTTATAATCTAGAATTCTGTTAGTTAGAATGTTGCTTGAAATAAGTAGCCCGTTTATTAGAACTTAGAATTATGCACACACATACACACACACATACACACACACACGTATATTTTAATTGAGCTTTTTATTAACCTTTAAGAACTTCAAGCTGCACTAAGACTTTTGAGGCCCCCTGTATATGGGAGGAAATATTACATATACACACACGCGCACATATGTTTTCACCCCACACAATTCAGCAAATACTTATGGAGGACCTGCTGTACTCCAGGCTGTGGTAGGGGCTAAAGAAGATACAAAGATGGATAAGATAAGGATCTCTTCCTTTAAGAAGTTTAGAATATAGTAATATGATAATAATGTAATCTATAGTAATATAAAGGTGGCAGCCATGGAGAGAACACTAGGTTTAAAATCAGGAAGACTCCTCTTCCTAAGTTCGAATCCAGCCTCAAACACTTTCTAGCTGTATGACCCTGGGAAAATCACTTATCCCTGTTGGCCTCGGTTTCTTCATTTGTAAAAGGAACCGGAGAAGAAAATGGCAAACTGCTCAAACATTTTTGCCAAGAAAACCCCAGCCGTGACTGAAATGATTGAATAACAAAAAAAGTAATGATGTAACATAACCTAATGTAATGTGACATAAGGATGTAATATAGAGACTGCAGCACTGAGTTATTGCTAACTCCTCCTTTCCATTATTATTATATCTCCAGCTATTGGGAATGATTTCATTGTATGTTTCACAGGATTTTGACCAGAAAAGACCTTAGGGATTTACCTCGTTCAGATGTTCTTAACCTGGGGTCCGATAGACCCTTGGGAACCTGTGAGTAGATTTCAGGGGGGGTTATGAGTTTGTATGAGAGAAAAAGACGACATCTTTATTTTCACTAACCTCCAATTGAAATTTAGCATTTTCTTCAATGATCTAAAAACATTACTCAGAGAAAGGGCCCATGAGGTTTCATTAGAATTCGAATGGGGCCCAGAACACACAAAAATATCAAGAACCTTTGATCTGGTCCCAGTCTCTCATTTTACAGAGTTAAGTTGTTTGTCTAAGGTCACACAGGTAGGAACATTAGAAAAGTCAGGAGTTGAACGCAGGTTCTGACTCCAAACCCAGGACTCATTCTACTTCACCACATTGGGGAAGTCACCAAGTCAATCATCCAGACATCCAGACTGCTAGTCAGCAAGTACCTCAAGCAGCCCCAACCACAGCTGGCTTATCTGAGAACCCACGCTCCCTGAGATGTTTGGGATTTTCCGTATCAGTCTCTTCTCTGCCTCTCACCTGCTTTCCTTCGGAAATGGGAGAAGCCTATGTAATGCTTGGGCCTTTTTTTTCCCCCCCTTAGCAACATGTGCATGATTGCAGCATAGCCAGGGACCTAGAAAGTCTAGTCATAAAGCTCTCCTGTTGCTGCCTAAAGGAAACAACCTCTCAATGGTTAGGACTTGAAAAAAAAAATGCAGCCAGCCCCACTGTAGAGCAATTGAAGTCAGGCCAGGCCAAGAAATGCAGGTCTAATTTTCTTTTTATATATAAAAGGCTTTAAAAAAATCTTTAAATTTGTTCTTCAAGAAGAAATAAATGTTTATTACACCCTTTGTATTGCTGTAAATTTGATTGACCAGATGTTTGTCAGATTTAATAGAAGTTTTTTAAAAAGTTGTTTTCTACATCTTGACTGAGGCCCTTTCTCGTGAGGAAGGAGCCTTTTCAGGAAACAATGAAATCATTTTTTACACCTTACAGATGCTGTTATTCCATTATGGATGGAGGTGTTTAAAATTCTTGGGGCTTTCTTGCTTTATTTTTTTATGATATAAGTCATTCAGGAAGGAGAAAGCTGAGGCTAGAAAATATTTAAATGAGGGAACCCCAGGGGGGAACACTGGGGAGAGAAAGCAGAAAAATATTGAAGCTTATTTAATATCCTTGGAATCATATTTTGAAGGGTTCCCCCATTTGGTGAGGCTGCCACAACCAAGGCATTGGCTGCAGCAGAAACTTGACCCAAAGGACATTGAATGGTGCCAGTAGGGTCAGGATCAAACCCCAGGAAATTGTTAAGATAAAGGATACAGGAACAGACCCTTTGTCATTGTACCAAGTGAAGCATGTTCCTCTCACACATAACACGTGATTGTTGCTTTACACATTAGTAGTATTCCTATTTTTTTAAAGTACATAAATTGAATCATATTCTAAATGTACTTTGGAAGCCACTATTTAAAGGAACTTGCAAATGAATTCTTTTGACTAATCATGGCCTAATCTAAGTTTCAGCATCCACTATGTATAAGTCACTCCCTAGGTGTTTTTTCCCCTGGCAATGCCAGGGAAAGCAATGGTTTGTATCCAACTTGGAAAGGTTCACTTGTCAAGTACAATATTTAGGACCCCATTGATGTAGCATTTTGGAAACTATATGTAGGCTCATGGCCCTACTTGTGTTCCTCATCAACTCCCTTTTCTATCAAATCCCATCAGACCAAACCAGAATGAAGCATAACTTCAAAATGAAATAATTTAATCAAATCAAGATAACAAGGGAAATTGAAGACATTGATTTGGGCAGCAAGCATTCTCAGAATCAATTCCTCTAAAGCTTTCACCCTAACTTGTCTCCTGGGAACCAACTAGCTAGCCTGGGTCCCTAACGAACTTTTGTTTCCCCAGATTAGAAGGAGGGGATGTGTCATTTACATATAGAAAGTGGTAAGGAAATCTACTGCAGTTTTTGGTGTCCCTGTGCTTCTCCTGGGAACTTCAGCTGCTCCCCATTGCCACTTCACCAATCATGCCCCACCATCATGCTGAATTGCCTGGCCTTGCCTTTTCACCTCATCCAGCTATATCCCCAAAACCCAAATTGAACAAGGCTTCTTTTTCTTTCTTTATAAAAAGTAAATTTTATTGATATTTCTTATTTTTACGTCACTTACATTCCTACCATATCTCTTACTCATTCCTTCCAGAAGGCTATCCCTTAATCATCTCCCAATCAGCCATCATCCTCAACTCTTGCCTTTGTAATAGGGGAATTCGTATTCTTGTTGATACTTGGTCTAACTCTTCAACCTTCCAATTCCTTCGACTTCTTAAATCCTATAACATAATCTATCACGCCACCTAAGCCACACATAGAAATGATCACACACTAGAAATTGCCATTCCCCATGAAGATTCCAGTTCTCTAACTGGTAATCTTAATATAGCATTCAGCTATTATTGTTTCGTTAGTGTTGTTTCATTGACATTATTGTATTTATTATATACTTAGATTTCCTGGTTCTACTTCCTTCACTTTGCATAAGCTCATAGAGGTCTTCTTATGATTTTTTATATTCATCATATTGATGGTTTATCAAAACATTACTTTCATGTGTTACCATTTATTTAGCCATTCCCAAATAGGTATTTGCTTTATTTCCAATTTTGTTTTGTTTTTGCGACCACAAAAAGTGCTGCTGTAAGTATTTTTGTACATATGGGGCTTTTCTTTTTTGGGATTAACCTGCTTGAGTCATTTGTCTAGCAGTGGAATCTCTGGGCTAAAAGTATGAACATTTTAGTAATTTTATTTGAATTAGTTCAAACCGTTTTCTAAAATGGTTCCATGAATTAATAGCTCTACTGACAACACATTATCATCCCTCCAATATTCAATTAATAATCAATTAATAAACATTAAGCTCCTGCTAAGTGCTAGGGATGCAAAAAAAAAAAAAAGGCAAAAGAAAGTACCTGCCCTCAAAGAGCTTATAATCTAACGAAAGAGATGTCATGTGAGCAAATATGTAAACACAAGTTACATGCAGGTTAAATAGGAAATAACTAAAAGAGGGAAGGCACTAGAATTAAGTGGGGTTAGGGAAGGCTTCCTGTAGAAGGTGAGAGTTAATTGAGCCTTAAAGGAAGTCAGAGAATTGGGAGGAAAAGTATTCCAGGCACAGAGGATAGATAGCCAGAGAGAATGCCAGGAGCTAAGAGATGGAGTGTCTTGTTTGAGGAATAGCCAAAAGGTCAGTGCCACTGGATCAGAGAATATGTGACAAAAACTAGACACAGACCAAAGTTTTATATCATTGATACTCTAGAGCTTTTTGTACCTTCAAAAGAATTTCATTACTAATTGTCTAATCCATAAAGTACTACTGTGGTAGTTTGATGGATGTTAATCAAATTATGGCACTGAATCTGTAGGTTAATTTTGATAGAATTGTGCTTTTTTGGATAATATTATCTAGTGGCATGGCTTAGTGCATGAGCACTGAGTATTTGTTCAGTTTAAGGAGTATAGGGTAATTTTATCTATGTAGATATTGAATGTTATTGATTCCCAGAACAGAAGTTATTTTAAATGGAACTTCCCCTTCTATGATCATCTCCTAGATTTAGTTCATACAATATAGTAATAGTGTTGATTTTTTTTTTTGTGGAACTATTTTGTCACCTACAATTTTATTAAAAGTATTGTCTCAATCAGTCTTTGGTCATTCTCTAATATTTTCTTAATAGTATTTTAATTTTTTCCAGTTACAGTTAAAGACAAATTTTGACATTCATTTTAAAAAAATTGAGTTTCCAATTTTCTCTCTCCCTTCCTTACCTCCCTCATCCCTAAGATGGTAAGTGATTTGAAATAGGATAGTATTTTCTAAGAGAACTGAATAGCATCAGCAACTAGCTTTGTCTCTTCTTTGCATATTTTTATGTCTTTAATTTATTTGTCTTATCGTGATTTCTAGAATTATATTCAAATAACAATAGGAAGGAAACTAACCTTTTTAAAAGTACACTATGTCTCAGTCACGGTGCTAAGTCAATGTTATTGTATTTCATCCTCACAACAACCCTGGGAAGTAGGTACTATTATTGTCTTCATTTTACATAGAAGGACATTAAGGCAGATAGAGGCCAAGTTACTTGTTAAGGTTCACATAGCTAGTCACTGTCTTGAGGCCAGATTTATACTCAGGTCTTTCTGACTCTAGGCTCAGTACCCTATCCATTGTATTAGTTAGCTTCCTCTCAGGGTTAAGGGAGCACCCTTGCCTTATTCTTTATTCTTATCTTTATTTGGAAAGTTTCTAGTGTTTCCTCACTGCATATAATGCTACCTTTTAGTTTGAACTACATATCTTTTAACATACTTTAAAAAAGCCTTCTGAACTTTCTCATTACTGTTGAGGACACCAAAATCTTTCCAGATATCCAAGTTTAAAATTTTCATGTCAGCCTTGACTCTTCTCTTATTCATCTCACATATTCAGTCTGTATCTAATCTTGTCATTTCTGCCATTACAACATTTATTATATATGTGTCTCCCTCTATCCACTCATACAACTATCACCTTAACAAAGGCCCTTATTACCTCTTATCAGGATTGTCGTAATAGCCCTCTAATTGGTCTCCCTACCTCAGATTTCCCCCAATTCTAATTTATTCTCCATTCACATTATTTTCCTAAAGTGCAGAAGTATATAGATATCACCCTTCTAAATAACAAACTCCAGTGACTTCCTATTACAACCTGATCCCATCCATACCTTTCCAATATTCTTAAATTCTATATCTCTCCACACATTCTATGATCCAACCATACTGGTCTGCTTCCATCTCCAGACACCATATCTTTGTACTGCCAATTTCACATGCCCGAAATATTTTTCCTCCCCTCCCATAGCTCTTAGACTTCCTGGTTCCCTTTAAGTTTCAAATCAGTCCCTATATCCTTTAGAAGGCCTTTCCTGGATGCTTCCAGTTTACTAGTTTACTTTCTTCTCATCTAATCTTCTATCTCCTCTCTCTGTGAGTGCTCACACATGCATATAAGCATGCCTATATTTTTTCCCCTTTAAAATGTGATTTCCTTAAGGGCAGGAGCTATCTTTATTTTTATTTCTTTAGTGCTTTACAGAGTGTGTGGGAGAGTAAGTCCTTAATGAATACTTGTTGATTAATTGTTGGTATTATGAAGTGTAATTTTTGCTTTGTCTCATGGCATGATTCAACCTCTGCCTTTTTAGATTCATATGATTCACATTAAATTTTATTGTAGTCTATCATTTTGATTCTATGTATGTCTTTACTTTTGAAATGTTTCTTGTAAACAATATATGAGAGATTAAAAAAAAAATCATTGTTCAATTTTATTGGATTGTTCTGTGAAGTTTGGATTCAGTCAAAGGGCTGCACTTGAGGACCAAGATGGTCACATGTGGCCTGAGGTTGCAGGTTCCCCACCCATGGGTCCATTCATATTTAAAGCTATAGAATAAGGTTTAGTATTCTTCCATTTGTGTTTAAATAGAAATTTTAAAATTTCTTCTTTCCTTTAAAGTAAATTGTTTGTCACAATGATTTATTTTGATTAAATTATTTTGATATAACCTTATTCCCACAGATTCTGTTCTTCCTACAACCCCCAAGCACATTTGTCAAGTCTTCCCTTTATTTGGAAATTACACTTTAGTTAATTTCTTTTTCTTTCCCTTATTTAGATATCTTTTTCTTTTCCTCTTTTTTCTCTTCCTTTCCCCCTTTTTAATTAAGTGGTGAGTTAAAAACTTTCCCTTCTCTCATCCCTTGCAATGTATTTTGTTTGTTAGGTTGTTTTTTTAATGTGTCTTTTTCTAAGAAGAATTTCTTTGTTTTGTTCCCTTCAGTAATTGTCTTTCCTCTTTTGTCTCTTCTAAAATTTTATTCACCAGTTCTTTAGAGGTTTTAGTTAGGGTTCTATGAACTTGCTTTTTAGAAATACATATATTTTTGATAACTGTATTTCACTATAATAGGTTTCTTTGTAATCTTATGTATTTTATTTTATACATTTAAAAACATGATTCTGAGAATGGCTCCCTGTGCTTCAACAGACTTCCAGAGGGGGGACATGATGCAAAAATTGTTAAACATTTCTTGTCTATTTTATCATTTATTCCTTCATTAATCATGTTGTATTCCTCATGGAGTTAAAACTTTGAAGTACTGGATTTGAGCTCCTTTTTCTACGCAGTTTCAATGATGCTGCCTTAAAAGGTCTTGCCTTTATCTTCTCTTTTTTGTTGTTACTATATCTAAGTATTTAGAAATATTTAATTAATGAGGTAAGTAATTTGGATAGAAGCACTTCCTCATGGTAGAAATTAACTGATGTACCAAATTGTGTGGTCTAATTCTATTCCCTCTTCTCCGTAAGATCATTATCCTTCCCATTGGCTATTACATCTCATCTCTGTGTCTTTTTCTGCTGCTTTCTTTCGGGTACCAGCTTCCCCTAAGAACTAAGATTTCCCTACTATGGCAGAATGATAGTCATAGAGACACAACACTTTTCTTAGAGGTGGTCTCCTTCAGATTAACCTCCTAATTTTCAAGTTTTATTTTAATACTTTTAATGTTAAAATTTAAATTTAATATTTTTATTACATGGCATCTATGCTTTAGCAATGAAATGCTTTTTAAATAAATGATGAGTGTCCACTTTAAATTCTGTGTAATTAAATTCACAATTTTTTATAAATATGAATCATTCATTCTCAACAATAATATCAATATCAATCCTTTCCCTTTAAAACAATGCATTGAAATAATTTATAGCCGTAGTAATAGTAGTAGTAGTAGGAATAGTAGTAAGCTGATATAGAGTTTTTTTATTATTCTTCCTTGGCAACATAGTTCAGTATTAATTTCAATTTATGGCAAAATTAATATATAATAATAAATTATTTTGAAATAAATATGTCATATCATAGAGTTCTTTTTTAAAACAAGTTAATACATTCCTACCAATACTACCACCTGTCCCAATTGAGTAAATTTTTAAAAAGAAAAGAAGAAAACTCTTAATGCATAGATACATAGTGTGACAAAATAAGTTCTCACATTGGGTGTGCCTGGAAAATCTGTCTTTTTGCATTTTAAGTTCATCATCTTCCTGTCGGGAGGTGAGTGGTGGGTGGGTTTCAACTTCATTTGGGGGAGGTTTGTGGTTGATTGCTTGGAGTTCTAATGGTTTTAAGGTGACTTTTCTCTGTTATGTTATCATTGTATTAACTGTTCTCCTAGCTCTGCATCAGTTCATAGAGATTTTCCAAGTTTCCTCGGAAACTGTTCATATAATTATTTTCTGTGACATATTACATTCATATGCTAGTTTGTTTAGCCATCTCCCAATAGGAAAGTACCAGGCTTAATTTCCCATTTGGTACTACTATAAAAAGAGGTGCATTTTTTGTACATATATTTCCTTTTCCTCTTAAAAAAAAAAATATCTGTGGAGTATAGGCCTAGCCTAGTATGGCTGAGTCAAAGGGCATAAACAGATCAGTAACTTATTGATCGCAGTTCCAAATTGCTTTCTGGAGTGATTGGACCAATTCACAACTCCATCAATAAAGGAATTCCTATTTTCTCTTTGGCCATCTTTGCCAAATGGTGGTGGGACATACCTCAAAGTTGCTTTAATCTGCATTTCTTTAATTATTAGTGATTTAGAAAATTTTTTCCCACATGGTTATTGATAGCTTGGATTTATTGCTTTGAAAACTACCTGTTCATATTCTTTGACAATTTATTGATTGGGGAATGACTCTTAATCTTAAAAGTTTGTGCCTATATTTTATATATCTTGGATATGACATTTAGCAGAAAAATTTAATGCAAAGATTTTTCTAGTTAACCTGTTTCCCTTCTAATTTTTACTACCTTAGATTTGTTTTTGCAAAAACTTTAATTTTATATAATCAAAACTGTCCATTTAATTTGTTTGATGTCATCCAATGTTTGCCTAGTTATAGTATTGTATTGTTATAATTATACCCATAAATGGGAAAGCTAATTTCTTCCTTGATCTTCTAAATTATTTACGATGTGACTTTTTATGTCTAGGTCATGCATCCATTTGGAGTTTATCTAGGTATATGAAAAGTGTTGGTCTAAACCTAATTTTAGCCAGACTACTGTCTAGCTTTTCCAGAAGATTTTACCAAATAGACTGGGGAATTTGGACATACTGACGACTGTGCGGTTGTTTGCTTCTGTATACTGTGTACCTAATATATCCATGTAGCAACCTCTCTTTTTCTTTAAACCATTACCAAAAAGTTTAATGATTATTACTTTATAACACAACTTGAAATCTGGTCCCAATAAAACTTCTTTCTTTCAACTTTCTTTTTCATCATTACCCTTGAAATTCTTAACCTTTTGTTCCTCTATGGGAATTTCATTATTATTATTTTTTCTAGTTTTATAAAATATTCCTTTGGGAGTTTGATTGATAGAGAAATGAATAGGTAAATTCATTTTGGTATTATTGCCAGTTTTATTATACAGTATTAGCTTGGCCTAACTAGGATGACTTCATGTTTATCCATTTATTTAGGCCTGCCTTTGTTTCCGTATAATGGTTTTAATTGGATGATAACAATCATAGTGATAACAATGGCTAACATTTCTATAACACTTACTATGTGCCAGTTGCTTTATAATTATTATCTCATTTGATCCTCACAATAAACCTGGGAGCAGGGTGTTATTATTATTCCCAGTTTACAGAACAGACAACTGAAGCAAACAGGAGCTAAGTGACTTGCCCAAGGTCACACAGTGTCTGCAGTCAAACTTGAACTTAGGTCTTCCTGATTTTAGGTCTAGTACTCTATCTGCTGAGCTGCTCAGCTGCCTAATTAAATTCCTATGTGAATCTTTATAGATATATCCATCCTACCGCCCATTTTTTTAAGCATCTGTAGTCATTTTGAATGAAATTTCTAGCTCTTCCTAATTGGTTTTATTAGTCATATGCAGGAAAGGTGATTATTTCATATCCTACAACTTTATTGAAATTATAAATTATTTCAGTTGCTTTTTAGTTAATTCTCCAGGTTCCCTACGTATAACATCTTATGCTCTGCAGAAAACGATAATTTTGTTTCTTCTTTGCCAATGTTTTTACTCCCTCGATTTGCTTTTCTTATCTTATTACTATGTTAAATAATAGTGGTAACAATGGGCACTCTTGCTTTATACTGGTTCTTATTGGACAGGCCTCTAAATTTTCCTCTTTGCACCAGTTTGTTCTTGGATTAGATAAATATTAGCTGCTCTACTAAGGAAAGGTGTATTTATTCCTACGACTTAAGAGTTTTTAATAGAAACTCTAGGTGTTTACATTTTGTAAATAATCTTTTCAGGTTCTATTGATATAGTCTAATCAGCTTAAGTTCATCATTAAATCCCCACCCTCCATCTCAGGCATAGACCTCTTCTCCCATTAAAAGTATTTTTAAAGCGAGATACCTACTTTCCATCAGGTTGAGATCCTTCCTTCTCCCATTCCCTCAGTCTCAGATGTTACCTTTTGTCATTCCCCGCCCCCCCAATCTCCTGCAATATTCCTGCTAAGAGACTAGAAGAGTTATTTTCCTTTTCTTGTATACCAGTGAAATTGATGGGTATATTTATTACCCAATGCCTTTTGTTCTCCCCCTCCCTTATCCTCATTTATTACCCTCCCACTTGTAATTTTGTTCTACAAAACACCTCGATTCACCTACACCTACTTGTTAAATTTAGTCCATTGTACTTCACTTTTGTTCCTATACCTTCACTTTGCCTATTTCTTTAAATTCTGCTTTTATTTTTATCCCCTTTGTATGCTTTTAAAAAATTCTTCATGAAATCTTTGTTGTTTATTTTAGCCTTTTGTCTTTTGAAAAAATTACCTCTAAACTTGGGGTAATTTATTTCATTATTTAACCTTTCCTTAGTAATTACATGTATTTACCTTGTGTTTCTGTTGTTTAGGGTGCTTGCAAATTTAGCATTCTGCTTATGTCTTTTTTCAGGAGTGATTCAAATGCCTCTCCTTCACTATTCCTATTTATTTATTTATTTGCTTATTTATCTGTCCATTTACTTATTTAATCTATCTATCCATTTTTTGAATTAATTTTTTGTTGATGATTAGCACCAGGCTTTTAGACTGTGTCATTTTGGTTTATAGACTAAGATCTTTTGCTTTTCAAAATGTATCATTCCATTTTTTTCTGCCATTTCTAGTGGATGTGAAATAATCTTACATTATTAGAATTGCCTTTCCTTTATATATGGCGACCTTCCTCCTTGCAGAACTTGATTGTCATTGGAATTGTTAAATTTGACTGCTTTGTGAGTTGGAGGTTAGGAATTTTTATGGTTGCCGTTATTGTTATTTTTATCTTGAAGTCAATCCGAATTCTTTTAATTGATGATTTGGTTTCCACACTCAGAATTTCTAGGCAGTTTTCTTTTACTATTTTGTGTTATAGTGTTTAGATTTTTTTAAAATCTTGTTTTTCTGGGAGACCTGCACTTCTCAAGTTTTCATTGTACATCCAGTCTTTGAGATTAGTGACCTTAACTTGTATAAAGATTATGAGTTTAATATTATTGCCCTTTGCTTCTCTTCTGCAAGATTTTCTTCCACTTCAGCATTTTCTTATCCCAAATCTTTTCATCTCTCATTTTTTTGAGCTACTCTCTACACAGATTCATTTTTTCTAGTCTACTAACTGAGTTATTTATTATAGCATTGAGAGTTACAGATTCTAACATTTATTATTAATTTCTTCTCAATGGATTTCATTTCTATTTTGAGGTGTGCTAGATGGAGCCAGCTTAAATGGACTTGTGAAAGCCCCATTGTAGCAAATGCTACAAATCAGCTTGATGTGTTGTTTTGTTTGTTATTTAGACTAAAGAAAATGATGGGAAAAAATGTTAATCATGCATTTTAAATTTAAAATTGTGTTGTGCACACATTTCTTAAAAAAACTGGGATGCAGTGATTAAACATTTACTAGCACGCCTCTGCTTAACACTGACTTTCTGACTACTCCCTTCTTCTTGGTAGGCATACCAGGAATGCACTGCTGCCTCAGCTTTCCCCTCACAGTGGAAGATTTAGGTTTTATAGGTCTTGTTTCCTACCCTTAGTAGACCCTGGGGGAATAGGACTGGTACCAGTAGTTTCCATACCTTCAGGTTCCATACATAGTTAGATTTTTTTCCATTTCCTCCTTGGGTTCTTGTTCTTTCCTTCTCTGGCTGGACTAAAGCAGCACCTGATTCTTTTTGCAGGGTTGAGGATGGGGGGGGGTGGGGGCGGGAAACTATGTTCCAAATAGTGTCTAGAGTCCTCGGGGTCCCTAGCCTAGCACCTTCTCCAAACAGATGGCAACAGCTTTGCCCTCTTTCTTCCCCTCATGGTTAGTTATATATAAAACAGTCCCTTCCCTCAGGGAGCTTATATTCTACTAAGGGGAAGGGAGGAAACAGCATGTGCAAAGATAAGTGGATATAAAACTAGGGTGATCATGCAAGGTCTTGTATAAGAGTCCTGAATGGAGTTAGAAATTCACTTCTGTGAGAAATTCACTTATGTGATGTAGGTGAAAAATAGTGATTCCATCAAAGAATGGAGAAATCTACAACCTCAGGACTATTTGTTCTCTGCATTTAGTCATAGGGCTAAAGGAAGTCTGGCAGGTCATTGGAGTTATGGAGAATCCCGTTCCAAAGGCAGAATTTAGAATTTTAGGACAGAGTTTGAAATTGACCATAAACATATTAGAAAATTAATGGGAAATACTTAGGTATAGTGTCATTAACCCCGCCATAATTTAGCTTCTGCTTTCCAGTTATATATCATTAAAATGTGGCTGATTGATCAATGAAAAAATGAATGACTAGAGAAGAATTAATTAAATTCTTACTATGTACCAGGTATAATTCTAAGTACTAGAGATGCAAAGACACAAATGATATAGTTTTTGTGTTCAAGAAGCTTACAAAGGGAAAGAATATATATGTATTTATGTGTGTGTAGGTATGTATGTAGAGATGTATATGCATGCATATGTGTATTATATATAATATATATGTATATACCCATATACATACATGCATGCATATGTATATATATGCAGAGATGTGTATGCATGTATACATGTATTATATATTATATATGTATGTATATACCTACATGCATGCATGCATGTGTGTGTGTGTTTATGTGTGTGGTGGCAAGGGTGGTAAGAAAGTTTTTGTTTGGAGCATCACAAGAATAGTGAGTCAAGACAAAGATGAGTCCTCCACTGACTGGCCCTTTCTAGAAGCAATGATTATATTGGTCTGATAACTGTTACAGACCAAGGGGTTTTGGGTAGATGGATGGGAAACATGATTGGGGGCCAACCAGGTATAATTTTTAGGATCAGATAAGGTACTATTTATAAAAATCATTTGTCATGGTATCTGGGATATATTAGGTGATATGTAAGTATTAATTGTCTTCTCTTCCTTTCCCTTTAGGTAAGTTTGCCTTTACTAGCTAACCAATTGAGCTCAGTCCTAGTTTTGGTGCAGTTGGATTTTTTCAGTTGCGGAGTAGGCGTACCATCAAGGCTGAGGGCAATATCTCTACAGTGACATAGTCTAAGGCATTCTTCTAGGTATTTTTGTACTTCTTCACTGACTAATCCAATTAAATCTATGTGGAAAGTTTGAGTTTCACTGAAACTTAATTCAATCCACTCCAACTGTCATTTATTAAATGCTCTCTATATGTAGTGTGCAGAGCTCATTCCTGACCTGGTAAGACAAACTATTTAGAAGAATTTGTTTTCTAGCGTATCTTGGGGGAAGGGGTGAAATATGGCCTATACGAATAACCGTAATGCACCAGGATACAAGATAAGTACAACATAAAAATACTGAAGGCAAAATGCTATGTGAGGCCAGAGAAGCTTCTGTCACCTGGCAAATATCTTTATTTGCACTTGACTTTGAACTAAGACCAACTCTGTCACCAGCTAGCTCTAGCTAGCTAGACCTACAGCCAACCAAGTCCTTCCTAACTTCCCTTCAGTCTCTTCATCCTTCAAATGAGGAAGCTGAAGTAAGTGATCTCTAGAGCTACTTTCAGCTAGAATATCCTATGAGTCTGAGATTCTATAATCCTGCCATTATGTTTATTTGTTTTGTTTTGCTTCTGTGATTCTCTTCTTGCCATGGCCTGGGTCAGACTCAGTGTTCTATTGGTTTGAGGTTATGATATCATAAGATTACAGAAGACTGGTTTGACCATTCAGATGAGAGAAAACCTAATATAGCAGAAAGAATGGCTTTTGAGTCAAGAGTCTTGAGTTCTAATAATACCTGGGCGACTTTGGGCAATCACTCAATCTCCATGGGTCTCTGTTTCCTCCCATGTAAAATGAGGAGGTTGGACAAGATGACCTTGAAGGGCCCCACCAGATCTAAACTGACAATCCTTTGGTACTATGTAAGGGTAGAATAAGTCCAAGACCAACCCTTTATAAAATTGGGAAATGAAGGTGTGTTCTGTTATGAACAGGAAGACACAGACTCAAGCTTAGTCTCAGGTCATATTCTGGATCCACTGGGCCTAGACTGACTTCCACCAAGGATGTCACCATGAAGATCATTAAGGAGATCAGAGACATATAGAAATTGTCACAGCAGAACTGTTGCATTGGATTCAAGGGTATGGTGAATTCAACAAAAGAGTGAGCAGATTGAAGGGTTGGTTGACTTCCATGGAGGCTTTCTGAAGACTGAATTGTTATTATGACAATAATCTGCCCATATTTGTTTGTTCTGAGAATTTCACAGAAGCACAGAGTTTCATAACTGGAAGAGGCTTTGGTGGCCTTCTAAGAAAGAACACTACTCTCATAATACCCAACAAAGGGTCATCTAGCCTTTGTTTGGAGATGTTCAATGAGGAAGAACCCATCCCCTATTGAGTCTATCTCACCACTTTGGTACCATCAGCCTTGGACATCTTTAGTGACCTAGTACTTCCTCTTTCCACATTTTTTTCTTCTCTGTCCCAGGTCCCTATGTTGTACTCATTCCCACAAGCTTCTTCTCTCATCTTCTGTGTCGACTAATTCCTACTAAAGTGTTAGCTGATAACAGACTAAGCCTTGTCCCCCCTAATTAGCATCAATCTTCCCCAAATCTTCAAGAACATTTAATGGTAAAAATAGTTTGAGACCAGAAGCAGTTGCTGATGCCCTTCAAATTCACTGTTTGAGCCCACAAGGTAGGCCTAGTCTAGTTATAATACATACTTAGAGCTACTTTTGTAAATAACTTCAGTTTACTATTTTAAAAAAAGAGCCAGAGAAATTAAGCGATTTGCCAGTGATAATAAATGGGTCTGCCTCCAGAACATGTTTATATTGGCTAAGTAAGCTACATTATTCAAAAAAACTCCAGTAACTAGGATTGCATTTGGACTTTGGACACTGGTGGCAATAGGTGAAGACAGTGAGTTTTCCTCCTTGTTGTTACTCTGGGTTTTACACACCAGTGATGAGCATTATTTGCTCAATCCCTACGGAATACAAGGGGCTGCGAGGGGGCAAACGATTTCCTTTTAAGGCCTGGTCCACACTGCTAAATGTCTTATCAGTTTGACTGCTTAACACCAAGTACATTTTGACTCTCCCTTATAATGCAGAAATGGTGAGTGGAGGCAGTAAGGTTGACCTTAGTTGAAATTATGAAACTAGGTCATAATTTCAGTACCTATATACCTCTGCCCCTCATTTCCATGTACCCTTTTTAGTATCCTTTCTCTGCCTTGAACAATCAAAGGTCTTAGGTTATTCTGACTGCTATTGCCTAGGAGGAAAATTGATCTGGAAAACTCTTTAGCCCAAGTCATGACTAAGATACAAGGAATTTAATGTGTTACCCCTCTGAGAAGTATTTGCATTTTAACATGGAGCTGTAGGAAGGAGGCGATATTTAGCACAAAGGAATGCTGGGGATTAATGATGGCAGGATTTCAGACATCAACAGGGAAGATACTTTGGGGCAGTAAATTTTTCCCAATGCTTTTCAGATCACATAACTTGGCAATGGCAGATGGCACTCTCACTCTCATTACAAAAACAGTATGGCAGACAGGGCTGGCAGCAAAGGCCTTGGGCAGAACAAGAGAAGGGAAAGAGAACATTCCAAGCAGTACTTCACCTTATAGATACCTGCCAAGTCCACAAAGCAAAGGCTAGCTTTTTATGTATGGTCAGTGAGAAGGACACTGCTGGTTACATGTTGGTCATTTCAGCTACGCTCCCAGATGGCAGCAAAGACTGTGACTACGATGGTCACGGTCACTTAGCTGTTTCTAGTGTACTATTTTCCAAGTTTGGAAATTGAAGGTTTCCAGGAAGGAGATGGAGATGATAGAAAAAAGTCACAGGGTACTTCCAAGAGAGGCACAGATGTTTAAGTTATGTCCTTCTAAGGGGTATATTTGTCTTCTTCTTCCCCTCAAATTTTTTCCTTTCTGCTACCTGTGGCTGGAAGCCCTTGCAAGATAATTGTCTCTTCTTTTTTTTTTTCTTGAATGATACTTGAATGAGTCCAGTACCTGGACTTTTCCTCCTCTGTAAAAAGAAGGAATTGTGTTAAATAACCTCTTAAGTCCTTTCCTGTCCTAAGTTTCTGACCCCATGAGTCTTAGTGAGAGACTGATGTGACCCCTGGATATTATGGGGATTCTCAGGGGTAACATCATGGGGTCATAGATCTAGAGGGGCACCATGGACCAACTGATCCAACTCTTCATTTTATAGATGAGGAAACTGATACCTAAGGTGGTTAGTGACTTTCCCAAGGTCACAGAGGGAGCATCAGAAGGAGGATCTAACCCTGTTCCTTTTAATCTGAACCTAGTGTTCTGGCCTCTGCCACATCCAGCTCAAAAAGCCCCTCTTGGAGAAGGATAGGTTTATAGTTCGTCTTACTTACCCCAAGCTCCTAACACGGTGCTTAGTACATAGAGCGCATTCAGTAGATGTTTGTAGAATTAAACATGTGGCTCTGTGTATAGATGTTATATACGTGTGTATATTTACATATATGTACATATATGTGCATATGTCTAAGTATGTGTAACCAAGTAACCTAGGTAGACAAGTGCCCTCCTACCTTTCTGGTCTTTTAACCCCTTGCTCCCCAATACGTACTCTTCAGACCTGGCCTCCTGGCTGTTTATAGACAAGATGCTCCATCTCTCAGCTCAGGCATTTTCCCTGCTGTTCCCTATGCCTAGAAATGCTCTCCTTCCCCCAACTCTGACTCCGACTTCCTTGGTTTCCTTTAAGTCGAAACTCAAATCCCACCTTCTACAGGTCGCTTTTTCCAACCTCTCTTAATCCTAGTGCCTTCGTTCTGTTAATTATTCCCTATTTATCCTTTATATAGCTTGTTAGTAAAAATGTTCTTGCTTGTTGTCTCCCCATTTAACTATGAACTCCTTGAGGGCATGGACTGAATTTTACTTCTTTTTTTTTTTTTTTTTTTTTGTATCCCTAGGGCTTTGCACAGGGCCTGGTATATAGTAGGAGCTTAATAAGTGTTTATTGACTGACAACAACCCTGGTAGGGAGGTGCTATTTTTGATGCCATTCTACAGTTCAAGAAACAAGTGAACAAAGATTGAGTGCCTTACTTGGGGTCACACAGCCCATAACTGTCTGAGGCTGGATTTGAACTCGGTTCTTCTTGGCTCCAGGCCCAGTACATTATGCACTGCACCACATATGTGGTGTGTTTCCAATATATTTATTCCACAGTGAATATCCTCCATTAAAATGGAGATCTAAAATTCCTTAGTAGAGGAAACAGTCCAAATGAAGTGAAAGTTCTATATTTCCTTCCTCCAAAAAATAATGATAATATTTCATAGAGAACTTCATAGTTTGCAGAGCACTTTATGTGACATTTCCTCATTTGCTCCTCATTGCACCCTATGGGATAAGTGCTATTATTATACCCATTTTATGGATAAGGAGTCTGAGGAGGTGGAAGGAGTTTAAGTGATTTGCCCAGGGTTACACAGCTGATAAATATCTGAGTTAGCATTAAAACTTAGGTAAGAACAGCAACAGTAATAAAAATAAGAGCCTTGATAAAACAATTTAAGATGTGCAAAGTGCTTCACATATTTTATTCCCATTTTATCCCCATTGTGACATAACAACCCAATGAGTAGGTTCCGTTATCATGCCCTTTTTTATACCCAAACAAAATGAGACTGAGTCTAGTGACTTGCCCAGGATCACATAATTAATAGATATTAAATATAGGAGTTTTTTTTCAGACTCCAAGACCAGCACTCTACCCATTGTACTACCCAGCCATCTTAACCTCTTTCTGACTCCAAGCACTATCCACAGGATGAAATAGAAGTTTAGAAAGTTATCAAAGCATTTCTATTTTATCAAGCAACTGAAAATTCTACATTCTTTTTTTTTTTTTTAAGTTACCTGAGAGGGAAGAAAGGAAGATGGAAAATGAGAGGGTTTGGGGGAAGGGGAGGCAATGACAATTAGATTAAAATTCACCGAAAAGAAGAAATTAAGAATTATGTTTTTGGACTTTGCAAACACTGGAATAAGATGGTCAACTGGGCATCATTGAGCACACTTGTCATGATCAATAAACACTTGTTAAGCACCTACTAAGTGCCAGGCATTGTGCTAAGAGCTACAGGCAGAAAAAGAGACCAAAAAAAGACAGTAATCCAAGCTTTCTTGGGCTTTCACATTCACATGCTAAAGCTGGTTGGATTGCTGGGCTCCAGAGTTGTGGGCTGCAGTTGATTGGGAGTCTGCCCTAAGACTGGCTCCAAGATGGCGACCTCTCCAGGAGCAGAACCCCACCAGGCTAGGGCAGACTGTTCCAGAAAACAGAGCAGGCCAAAGCTTCTGTGCTAATCAGTATTGAGATCAGTCCAATGCCTGGCTGATGTATGCCCAACCAGGCTAAGAATAAGAGATATATTCAGCCTTAGGGACAAAAAAAAAAATGGTAGACATCATAGTAGCCCCTAGGCCTTCTGAGTAAGTCAGTATTGCTTCTATTTTGTCTATGAATTTACTGACTTTAAATCCAACCCTTACCATGATTTAAATGTGCTTTTCTTGAGGTTTAGTGCTGAAAACAGAAAGACCCCCTCTTGTTTATGTACATCTGGCTTCTGTTTTTATCACACTTCACCTCCAGAAAGGCCTGTTTCCAGACTGAATTCCAGGCCTCTAGATTTCATGCAGTGCTAACCCTGCGGAGGCCCAGATGTGTTTGGTAGGATCTGGAGTCAAGAGAACCTGAGTTGGAATCCCAGTTTTGCTACTTAATGCCTCTGTGATAGTCCCTGAATTCTCCCTCGTTCACAAGTTCATTTGTAAATTGAGGAGATAGAAGAGACAATCTCACTTCCATTTCTATAGCAAAACATCCCCACGTCTACAAGTGCAGCAAGAGTGACCAAGAAGCCAGGCTGTGTATAGCCTGTATCTAAATATTGCTTGTTGGAGGAAAGGAGGGAGAGAAGACTCATGTGCCTTTAAATGTTGGCCTCTGTGGAAGGATGGGGGTGGGAGTGTGTGTGGAAATGGGAACAGGATTAGGAAGGGAAAGCAGGGAGGGTATTTAGCACTGCAATTGATAGGAATCCCTAGTATGCTTTCCAAAGGCACTCATTGGAAACAAGCTACCCTCCTAGGCTCTTATCTAGGCAGAACTGACTTGTCCCTGCTCCAGGGGGGTTAGTCGCCTTGATCTGGGGCTGCTTGTCTGCCTAGGCCAGAGTCTGGTCAGCAAAGTGCTGTGTAATTATGCCCGTTTCTGTGGTCCGCCTTTGGAACACAGTCTCATAAAAAATCTTAAGCGGCTATCACTTTTCATGGCTAATGAACTAAGGATCTGGGAATGAGATCCAGAGCCAATTCTTGGATTAAACCTCAAACAAGTATGTCTTTAGGAATTAGTGGAAGGGGGGGGGACGGGGAAAAAGAACCCGACCTTCCACATATGAGCCAAATGACCAACATGAAGGGGGTACCAAGGGCTAATCAAAGAGGAGGCATGAATACAAAAAGGCTTGTTTGAGAATCAATAATACATTTAGGGTCCTGTCCCCCTCCCCTCCCTGTTTGTTTTAGATGGGAGTTCTAAAAGGCCCTTTCTGGGTTTCAGAAATATTTGAAGTAAGGAGGCCTCACATTCACATGCTGATCAGTGACAGAATGAGTCACTGGCCTCAGTTTAGCCTCTGGTGAACAGCAAAGGGGGAAAAAAATCAGGAAACTGTTCTGGGTATAAAGGAATGGAGTGGAATTGGTAATCTCGGTGGAGGATGGGCGGTTTGTATTCAGAAAAGGCATTTCAAGGCACATGCCATCCCAGAAACTAGTGATACTCACTAATAAATAAACCCCCAATTCATATTTCCTCTTCCTGGTCTAATACCAAGGAAAATTTCAGCATGGCCTATAGACCCCAGGAAAAATGACACTGGGGGGTGACACTCAAAGCAGAGTGAGGGAACCCCAAGACACCTACATGCAGAAGAAATATTTCAAGGGGCCCCCAACTAAATCCCCATCTTTTCATCTGATTTTTTTTATTATATCAGAGAGCTTATGAGATTTCCTTCTCTCTCTCTCTCTCTCTCTCTCTCTCCTTCTCCCCTGCTTGCGTTTGCACTCATTTCCAACAGAGGACGTGAACATTCTTTCCTATGGCAAGGTGAAAATAATTTTATTTTCATCACTGCTCCCCTCTTTTCCCTCCCCACCTCCCCCAACCACCACCACCACTCTATCCTGTGATGGATTTACTTGGAAAAAAATAATGACGGGCTTCACAAACTGGCCTGACAGTTGTGATGCGGGAAGCGAGCCGACTGAGTAGGGACAGTGAGGCATCTCTGTACCTATTATGGCAAAAATCGATAATGCTTTCTGTAAATTGCTCCTCCCAAAGGAGCTGAACAAATGCAAGAGACAAGGGAAGCCATCATTCTGTGTGAAGGCTTTACACACTTGGACCAGTACAATTATGAACAGGAGGGTGGTTTGGGGCATTGTGTGTGTGTGTGTGTGTGTGTGTGTGTGTGCACGCGCACACGTATGCTCGTGCTCATGTCTGTTGGCTAAATAAGAAATTGGGGAGGGGGTGACGTTCTTATTCATCATAAAATTTTAATTAAAGGTATCTTATTTTGGATAGATTCTAATATGTGCGTCTATCCGTTTGTCTTGGGAGGGGCAGGTGGGAAAGACAGAATCAGGACTTTCTATAATATCCTGTTTGGCAGTGGCAAAGACTGGAAACATCTGAGAATTTTGTCATTTAATTTTTTAGTTTCTTGTCTGAAGATACTATAAGCTGCTTTTTTTTCCTGGAAACTCACATTCAGATGAGTGGGAACGCCGTCCTAGGTCTAGGGCAAAGAACAGCCCTGTGTATTTGGGCTGTGGAACAACAATCTTTTAATTTCACAATTTTACTCCTTCCCACTCCACCTCCCAACAGTCAACTTTAAAAAGATACCTTTCTTCCTTTGGTTCCTTTTGGGATTTTATTTAGAGGACTGTGACCAAAAAAAAAAAAATTAATAAAAGGGCTAACAAAAATTAGAGCACCACCATGATTTTTCTATCCTTCTAAACCCTAGCTATACTTTTTTTCCCCTTTCTTTCTAGCAGACAGATTTTGAAAATTAGTGAACTCTGATGAAACATGAGTTGATTAGAGCAGACAAAAGATGTCAGCAAAACCATTTTGTGATCTGAATTCCTGTCTTTTATTATGGGAGTTAGGAGATGTAAAATGCAGGAAAGCAGATGGGGGCAAGGATGGTGCAGCCAAAATGAAGATTTATTGAAAAAAGACAAGAGAAGCAGTTGCCACAAAGGAAACAGTCTAAGAGAAGGGTCCAGCTGCAATGCTTAGGCCTCTGGAAGAGCTGGTGGGTCACTAGGAGAAGAAAGTCATGAGTGGATGGGTATGTAGAGGTGGAGAAATATATCCCTGGAAAATCCCAAGATTCCCTATGGGATGTGGTGAAAGGGACTCAGTTACTTGACATCAATAAATCTCCTGGCATAGTGGAATAAGGACCAGCTTGGGAGTCAGGAAGGACTGGGGTCAAGTCTTGCCTCTGATAGATGCCAGCTCTGTGGGACCTGATGGCTACAGATGGCTGGTTACAGATTGCATTGGTGGATACGGCTTCAGCAGGGGAGTTTCCTCCAGTGAAGAAATCACAGGTCTGGACCTATGCACAAAGATATCACAGACAGATGGGGGAATGAAGGTGGTGTAAGTAGGTGGTGGTACCATGGACAGAGGCAGCTGGTGGTGCCCGGAAGGAAGACCTTCGTTCAAATCTAGCCACAGATGTGTGCTGGCTGTGTGTACCTGGGCACCTCACCTGACCTCTGTTTGTCGCAGTTCCTCAACGGTAGGATGGGGATAATAACAGAACCTTCCTCCCAAGGCTGTTGTGAGGACCAAATGAGATAAGCTTTATAAAAGCACTCCACATAGTTCCTGGCACACAGTAGGTGATATATAAATGTTTATCCCCTCTCCCTCCACCCCAAGATAGAGTTAAGAAGACCTGGGTTCAAATCCTCCCACCAGCCATGTTACTCCAGCAAGTCTCTCTCTATAATGAAATTTATGTCTCTTTGACCCCTGCCACACTGTCTCAGCAATAAGAAATAGGGATAGGGCTGGATCTGTCATTTCATGATCTTATAGGGGACTCCCAGATAAAGAAACTCTATCAATTGAAGCCTATACCTTCTCTGAAATTTGTAATCTTGGAGATTTTCCCAGAGCAGTGGTAACCATCTTAAACAGAAACAGGGGCCACCAATCTATATGTAAGGAACCCTGCAGGCTACGTATTGGCTAAGTTTTAAAATGTAAAGTTGTCTGTGCTTTATTGTGTTATTATTTATTTTGTTAAGTATTCCCCAGTTACATTTAACCCAATTCCAGGTGGCATAAAGGCTTGTAGTTTTCTGTTTGACTCCTCTGACCTAGGCCATTAAGAGCCTGTGACCTTCCTGGAATCACACACTGAAATGTGTATGTCCCAAGCCTGACTTGAACTCATATCTTCTTGGCCTCAAGGCTGGCTTTCTATCCACTGTGCCACATTAAATAAATCTGAGGTTTTGGCCAGGAAGATAGGAAGAATCTAAGTTTTGATCTGAGGACTGAGCATAAGTCAAAGGGGAAAGTTCCAGAGATTAGATGTTTGGCTAAATAATATAAAATTTTGGAGTGAAAAAATAGCCAAATATTGTTAGACAATTAGATTAGTCATTTGACTCTCTTTTAGGAAGAGTCAAATGGAACTGTTGCTGGAGGTAGAGGGATTGTTAGAAGTTTTTGGAGTACAATGAAGGCAACTTCAGGAAGAAGGACATGTGTTTTTGTTTTTGTTTTCCTGAGGAGATGGACCTCTGGCATTGTGAAGGCAGGGACATGAGTCACAAGAAGAGTCCAGTTGAATCTTTGAAATGAAAAAGCCAATGGAAGGACCAGGAGAGTGGGCAGTTGAAGTATTATTCCTAAAGGGTATATAAAATCTGCTAGTTTTTTAAATAAGAAAAGAAGGACATTTTGGAAATCATCATTACAACTTAGAAAAAGAACATGGAAGAAGAGATGAGGAATTTTGCAAAAGAAATCTGTATGGGTATTTAAAGAGAAATGAGGTAGAGATCTCATTATGTCTTCCTGTGATGAATTTTAATGCACAGGTAAAAAGTGAGGTCAAGGGGCAAAAGGCATAGTGTAATCCATAGTGAATATTTAGGACTTGGAAACGGACCAGTTAATTTGGTCCTGTGTCTTGTAAAAGCTCAGTTGAATTTAATTCAATTCAGATTTATTAAGAACATACAATGATTGAGCAAATAGATGGATGAATGAATGAATGAATGAAGTTAAGCCTCAGGAACTTCAGAAAAGACAACAGCTAACAGGGCAGCTAAACCAAGTCAGTCACTTCTGAGGATAAGTCCACAGGATCAACCAGTGACCAGAGAAAGCAGGAATGGAAGAAACATCCTTCTCAGAGGGAAAGTTCCCTCAGTCCCATGATGGGGATTAGGAATGGGAACAGGAACATTTTAAACATTAAATATCAAAAGAGAATAAATTGGGGGGGGGGACCCCAAAATTGTAACAGTCATTCATTATACTATTCTAATGTCTCCATCCCACAGCTGAATGTCTTTCCCCAAGTGCCCCATATTGCCTTTGAAAACCTTCCGGTGCTGGTCACTCCTGCGCCATGCTGCTTATAATTAATCCTGAGGCTCTCAGAGAAGAATCCCCCTGAGTAACTGTAGATGGTGAGTCCCGGTCTGGCAGCCCAATGTGCTCGGGGGTCAGGAAAGGGCAGCTGGGAAAGTATCATACATCAAGCTAATGCCAGCGGCTGGGTATTGGTGATCGGCTTCCGCCAGCCGTAGTTACTCTTCTGATGGGAAAGCCTTCTAAACAAGCCTGTGAATTGGTTTTCATGCTCGCATTGACAGATTGGGAAAGCAGTTTGTTCTACCAAATTTAACAATGATATATCATTATCACAACTTTGGGAGAAATCTATAAAATCAATAAGTTTGTAGCCTGAACAGGATTTGTATCGCTCGCTTGCTGTGCTGGTGTCAAAGCGTGAGCATATGGATTGAGTCACAGCCTGAGATCAATGGAATTTGTGGACAGTAAGCTCAATAACAAGCCCTTCTGAAAAGAAATAGATGTAAAAAGCAAATTTACTGGAGTATAAAAAAAAAAAAGCTAATATCTTTTCCGCGCCTTGGCTGTAAAGTGCTGTTTGGCTGCTGCCGTCGGCTGCTGGTACTATGAAAGCTGTCTAGGGTATGTGCCTGCAATGCTGAACGCCGCGGTTCGAGCTCCATGCGTGGCATGTACAGTTGGGTGCTTCTGTTCACCGGGCTTGCTCTAGGAAGCTAGCCAAGAATAGGAGGAGGGGGAAAATCGCCCTTTATATTGTAAACTGAATAAAGAATAAAAACAGTCAGTGTGTCTGCTGGGGAAAGACCACGGTAGCTTTATTTACTTTGTGCTGGCAGGACTTGCTAATGGAGAAAAAGAAAAAGCATAATTAAATAGTTTAATGAATTCGCAGCTCTTTTGTTTGAGTGGGACAGGGAATGCATGTTCCAGAGAGGCCTCACAAAGAGCTTGGCTGGGAGTGAGTTAAAAGTAGGAAATCAGTCCTTTGAAGGCATTTTTATACTTCATTATCCCAGCATGTAAAATGACTTGTACTAAACGATTGAGGATTTTATTTTTCACTCTCTCTCTTTCTCTCTTCTTCTTTTAAACAAAAGAGAGCATGGGGACGGCTGGTGCATAATTCCCCTCCGTGTCCTAGAGCCAATGGATCAGCCTGTCAGCAAGCTGGTGGGGCCTGTGCTTGGGCTCTGGTAAAGTACATGGCTTGAGGAAACTGTGGGGAACATCTACGCCACCGGTCATTGACACACGCATGTGCACAGCAGTGCAAGATGGGAGCGAGCAATAATCTCTCCTTTATCATTAAAGCCTGTTGCCAGTTGCTTTGCTGGAAGCAGAGCGTGGCTTTTGAGTTATTTATTTTGTTCTTAAGTGGCCAAGATTCTTTTTTCCCCACTTTTAGAAACCGAATCATTCATTGAAGGGAATAGAGACACGGTGGAGAGTGGGAGCAGGGCCACCAATTTCTTTATTGTGGATTTTATTTATTGTGGATGCTTCGAGACTATGTGGTTGAGTAGCCAAGTCTCAGTGTGTTAGTGTTCAGCTGCGCCTTCAGATCTGAGTTTAAGATTCTGATTCAAGAAGTCCAATTTGGTGTAGAGCCAAGAATGTAGCAAAAGAAGAATGATTCTCCCCCACCCCCAACACACACGCACACATATACATACACCTCCCCTCAATGGGGAAGAGCAGGGCAAGGTCCTGGGATGGGATAGTCAAGAGTAGCTCAAGATAGGTAGGCTCAAGCTGGGAGGTATCGAGTGAGGAGGCCCCAAGGAAAGGTCTGCCACCTCCTAAAGAAAAGAGAAGACCTTTGGTCATGAAGAGAGGCCCCAGGTCTCTTGTGTTGTATCTCAAAATGTCATTTACCACAGGATCCCAGATCTAAGAGACTTCAGACAATCTAGTTTACCTCACCCATTTCACAGATGAGAAAACAGGCCTAGGGAGATGAAGCAACTTTCCCCAGAGTTCTATATTCCAAAAGACAACAGACATTTATTAAGCATTCTGCCAAGTACTAGGGCTAGAGAGAAGGGCAAAAACAGACCTGCCCTCAAAGATCACACATTCAAAGAGTGCAAATGACTGTGTCTGCGTAAGATGTCTGCAAGGTAAATGGAATTATCTCAGAGAGGGGGTGCTGAGGAAGGCTTGTTGGTGGAAAAGGCTTCCTGCAGACGGTGGTAAGCAGCAATCAGGTTTTCCAGCATCCTTGAATCTAGAAGCATCCTTGGTGATACTTGGATTCTAGAAGGCTTATGCCTCCCCTGCCCACATAGAGAACAGAAGCTGTTTTGCCCTCTGTAACAAAATGGGAAGCCTGTATGGGTTTACTATGTATTTAATTGCCAGAAGGGAGTTAGAGGCCTTTCTGGGGGCCACAGGCCTACGTCTCTATAGTCACAACAAGAAATATTTGCTTAATGGTATAGAATTGAAATGATCTTTAAGGAAAAAAAAAAGGAGGGAGGCAGGAGATTGACTATTATAGACACTTGAGGAGCTTTCTGCCGTGCAATCCTAACTGGGTACACCTTTGGTTCTCTACCTGTCTCCCCCTCCCCTGTTTTAGGTTGGGGTTTCCCAGACAGTGTTGTATCTGGGGACTGACCTAGACAGCTGTACTAGTTTTGAATCACTCTATAGATCTGTTAACACGACTTCTTCCCAAAGGCATCTCTGCTCTGGATGTGAGGTCCCTCTCCTGGGCCTTCTCTCATCTTGCCTTGAAGGCAATAGAAAAACAACAGAGAGATGTGGCAGTTCTAGGTGACCCACCTAATCCATCAGGGGGAAATAAGGGCACTTCTTGGCGCTAAGAGTAATCACATCTCCTTTTCCTACCTCCTCCTGCCCCCCTAGCCCTTCTCATACTCTAATTTGGCTTCCAAATGGCTAGCTTAGGGCCTGGTTTTCCAGACTCAGTCTTTCTTTGTTGGCATATTGTTTATGCCTTCACTGTCCAGGGCTCCTGGATGTCACTCCACCATATTATGACATACTCAAGAAAGAGAAGTCCGCTACAACAGCTGGGGTGGGGGGTGTGCACTTCTCCTTCAGGACTTTGCCTGGTTCAAGATTTGTATTTTCAAAGCTCTCTCTGTATGCCTTTACTGGTCACATTTGCTTATAAATAACACTAACTTTGTTTCTTGTTAAATTATACCTTATAAACAAATTTTACTGTGAGTCTAAGCCAATAATTGCTTAATCCCGACTTTTTCAAATCTGCAATGCATCACCTATAAACCTGAGGTTTGTGCTTTATAAGAAACATCTCCCCCTCCCCTGCCTGGCCCCCCTTTACACTGTGTCTACTTTTCAGAGAGAGCTGCAGCCTGCACACCCCTGGGCAGAGAAGTCTGGCTATGTGCTCAGAGCTGAGGAGGCTGGTGCTCCCTAGACATGGAGGAAATGGTGGGCTCAGCCTGTATTGATGGGGACCAAGTAATTAAACCAGGGGGTTTTAATTCAGGGTTCTTGAACTTTTTAAAACAAATATCTTGATAACTGTATAATATAATTGGCTATCTTTGTAATCCTATGTATTTAATTTTATTCTTTCAAAAGCATTATTCTGAGAAGGGGACTATGGGCTTCCTCAGACTTCCAACAGTGCAGGACAGAGAGAACAAGTGGCTGAGTTCTGTGTTCTATCCTTTCCACTGGCACGGTGGAAACAGTTGGAGAAATTATCTTGGCGATTATTAGTCCTAAATTTTGAGTTCTACCATTCTCTTCAAAATAATGACCAGGGTACGTGTTAATTTACTACCAGTCACGATCCTTGCTGAGTAGCAGGAAAAACATGGTGGAAGTGACTGTTAATATTGATCAGTAAAGGCTAGAGAGAGTTGGAGACCCTCAGCACCGCCACTTAAAGTGGGCAGGAAACCCAAATTGACCAGTAATAAAGTGTTTGAGGTTGTACAAGGCGGCTCCTGGGGAAACGGCCGGCACTGAGTGGGGAGGCTGGGGGGAGGGAAGCTGTCAATTATGCTTGTTTGATGCACAGTAACTAACATGGAACCAGGAGCCTGTTGCTGTATTCAGAACAGGAATCTGCTCAGGGCTAGGAAGAAGTGTCTGTACGGCACCATGCCGGTATTGATAGGAGGCTGCCATTGTCACATTGTTGCTTTGTGATATTTGTCATAGCTGGCAGGAGGAGGGGCTCACTTCCCTTGGTGTATTACTTTGGGTTGATGTTTTTATTTTTTTTTCCCTCTTGAAAAAGGAGTAAAGCCAGAAGGTACTTGTAACTTATTCCCTGGTTATGCTATAGTGGACATTTTTGTAGACAACACTTGGCTATGGGCAGACATTAGAGTCCTGGAAGAAAAAGGATCAGCATCTAACATGGATTACAGAATGGATGTTTGACTGGGTTGGTTAGGTACTCTGGGCATAGGATAATAGAATATTATCTTAGAGATTGCTGAATAAATTCCCTTCATTTCATGGAAGGAGAAACTGAGCCACAGAGGGAGAAACTGAGCCACAGAGGATAAGTGATTGGAACACTAATAATGGAAGAGATAGGATTTGAATTCAGACCCTCGGATTCCATGTCCAACGCTGTTTCCACTGTACCATAGGGTAAAGTACAAAGAGAACCACTGGTGGTTTTTATTATAACCTCTATCCTAAGCATCTTTCTTCTTTGGATATATTTTATCTTTCCAGACCAATTGGAAGCCAGTTTCCCTCACAAGCTCTGTGTTCTTTTCAAATTGACTTGGGCAGCTAGGCAGTGCCACAGTACACAGAATCCTGGACCCTGAGTTACGAAGACTTCATCTTCCTGAGTTCAAATCTGACTTCAGACATCTGGATGACCCTGGACAAGTCACTTCACCCTCCTTGCCTCAGTTTCCTCATCTGTAAAATGACCTGGAGAAGGAAATGACAAACTACCCCAGTATCCCTGCCAAAAAATACCTAAATGGGGGCATGAAGAGTTAAACACAACTGAACAGCAACAGAAACAACAAAGAGATTTAGAGCTGGAAGGAACCTCAAGGGTCATCTCATCCAACCCTCTCATTGTGTGATTAAGGATCCTGAGACCCAGTGACTTATCTGAGGTTATGGCAGAACCAGCATTGGGTCCTTCCTTTGACTTCAAGTCCACAGCTCTGCCCTGGTATTAGACTTCCTCCCTTGATGGTCTCTGCCTGTGGAATACCAAACCTGCCTCAATACCTTTGTGTATACTGACCACATACTTGGAATGATTTTTCCTTCTCCCTCTAACTCTTGGAAATCCTGTCTCCCTTAATGGCTCCATTCAAGCATCACCTTCTTTGAGGCCTTTTCTGATCTACCCAGTTATTAAGCCTCCCCCATCCCCCGCCATTTTGTATGTAATTCACATTTATTTATTTGTGCAGATGTTGCACCCTTTTTTCCCATTAATAGACTGTATTCTCCTTGAGGGCAGGAATTTTCTTTTTTGTTGTTTTCATATCCCAAGGCTTAGCACCCAATGACTTGCACCTAGTAACTATTTAATAAATGCTTATTGGACTGGCATTATCCACAATGCTATCACTAATTTTCACAATGTCTTTTGTTAAACTATAGAAGGGATTGTTTCTGGTTTACACATGAAGACTGTCAACAATATGGCAATTAATAGTTGCGCTAAGTATGAATGACATCTGCTAAGTCTTTGCTCTAACACTCTCCCCCTAACCTCTTCTTGGGGCGTGAATTCTGGGGGGCAGCACTGTTAGGAGATCTTTCCGGTACTTTTAATAGCAAATTTCTGCATGCTGGGATCCAGCGTTAAAGTGGATGGTATGAAAATTCATTCTATAAAATTCTGTATTCACTGTGTTAAAGGGAAATTATAACATAATTAGAATTTGAAGTAGGTGACTAAAAGACAAAACAAAACCCACCACCTAACCACCCTGTTCATTTCTTAGTTCATTTCTCTAGTGCTACTTGAACTAGACAACGTGCTCTTGATGGAGACGCGTGGGATATAGTTCAGCAAAATATATGTAATTTGGAATCAATTAAATTCGATTAAAGGATCAAAGAAGCAATTGCTTATTCTTAAAAATTAATAACCTCTATAGCAACCATTGCTGGTTTTGGGGCCATCCCCACAACACAAGGGTTCTTTGTTATATTACATATTCTGCATAGAACTATTTGGAAACCGAAACTCCCCAAGTACAGGCAGATTTCTCAAGTAAATTCATTGTCATTCTTTCCTACTCCAGAAAACAGTTGAACTTCTGTTTGCATTGGCTTTGAGAAAAAATGCCTACAAAACAAGTTAGGGGTGAGGAAAAGCAGTTTTCTGAGGAAGCCTCCTAGTTATTAAAAAAAAAAAATTAATGAGGTTGAAAACTACAAATGGTTTGACTTTATTTTCTCCTCAGTTATTGTGGGGCTCAGTATGAGAAGGGAAGCAAAAGTACAGGCTTTCTAATAAGTTGGCAGCCTCTCAACACAGCACCAGCCAGTTTATTTGGTCTGTGATGGACCCGATGGTTTAACATGGCAGAGAGTTTCCAGCCAAGGATTAGAAAGGAGAAGATAAAAAAAAGAGGCAGCTACTGCAGAAAGCAGAGGTGTTATAGAAACTCGTATAAATAACTCACCAAACACAAAGTTTGATGGGGAGGGAATATCTCAAGGCATTTTAAGAAAGATGTGTAGTCAGTGATTCAATAAACAGGAACTGTCCCTACCTGATGGGAAAGTGACAAAAGGAAGAAAAAAGATAAGTTTTAGTCATGATTCAGACTAGAGAAAAAAGTAGTGGCAGCATCCTAATATTGTGGGATTAATTCCTGTCTGGATGATCCACTTGGGATGAACGCAAATAGTGAGGTTTCTTCCCCCACTGAAGTTCGGTCACAATTGTTAGTCATTACACTTCACAGAACTGTTGTCTTCCCACCACCTTTTATTTTTTAATCTTCTGTTTGCTTTCTTCCTCTACCTTCGGGAGCTCTTTGAGAGCAGAGTTTCTTTAGTGTACCTGGAGGAAGAGCAGAGTGTGGTGAATACATGGCTATCTGTTTCATAGTAACTGTGAATTCTAGTCCATCCGACTTGCCCTGAGGGAGGGCAAAAGTCATTCAGTTGCTTTTTTTTTTTATAGTACCTTTTTGGAAACAGCAGGGATAGAGAACTTGCTGCCTCCAAAGATGGCTGTTGTTCATTATGAAATTCTGTATTTTATTGGTTCTAATTTGGAGCTTTGAGAGGCACTGGGGGATAGTGGAGAGGAGAGAGCTGTCCTCAAAATCAGGGAGACCTGGTTTTCGACTGTAGCCGTATGACACATAACAGCTGTATGACCCTGGGTGAGTCACTTAAAGTCTTAGGGTTCTCTGTGACTACAAGCAGTGGAGAAGGTTCTGACCTGCATAACTCAATGAAGTTTCTCGCTAGGAGTTCCTTACATCAGTAAAATCATAGTTTTTGTCCCTGTCTCTTGTAGATTTAGCCAAAAAGATATTTCTAAATGATGAATAAATCCTCTTAGCAGATGATGCATATACTAGTTCATGATAAATTCACCTCTACAGTTTTCTTCCCATTTTCCATAATGGATCCTTTTCATATTTGACACGTTGAAAAAATAGGCATCATGTGATAACCCTTCAAAGGTAGTTAGAAATGTAGACAAGAATAGTGTGTTGATATGGCTTCACTTTATTCCCTTCCCTTTGTTAATTTTCTGCTTGAAATGAATTCATGTTGCTTTGTTGCTACTGGGGACCCTTGGAAACCCACCACCTTGGGCACAGAATTTTAGTGCATCTTAAACCTGATGACTGCCTGCCTGTGCTCTTCTCCCCGCCTACCCAGGTATCCATCTTAATGTGCTTTTGTTTGGTTATTGGAAAGTCCAGTCTAGTGTCTGCCATGAACCTCCCAGGACTCTTAAATCTTTCTTACTCATGAAACGATTGAGGTAGGCACAGAACACCAATCTCTGTACCTCTCTTTATTACTAGTTCGTTATGGATACAATTTCATGTTTCTCTCTGCTGGTGCTGCTGGAAATTATAGACCTCAGCCTCCTTTCCCACCCCAATGCTCCCCACTTGCTCTCGACTTCAGTATTTTGACTTTCTTAAATAACATAGAGCCTACGTCTGAGGGTGTTTGATGACACCCAGATCCACTGGCTCACTGTGCAAGAACAGTCCCTTTTGTCACCATTGTTAATGTTAATGATGGCTTCCAAGCTTGAGGTGCATGTCCCTGTCTGGGGAGTTCCTTCCTGCCTTTTATAATGAGGTACTTCTTATTTGCACTGCCCCAGGATTTATGGTGGGACAGGGAAACACACACACACACACACACACACACACACACACACACACACACACACCCCATCCAATTTATTACATCTTCAATGAACTGCTCCCAAAGCAAAAACAGAAAAGGGCGGCAAGCCTGTGCTGCTGTCCTGTTCAGTCTGAAGTTTATTGAGCTATATAAAGGTTTGCTGACTGCTGTAAGATTGGTAAGTGGGAGTTATAATGATCTTCTGATAACCCCAGCTCTTCTGTCTAGTGAACTAGTCAGTTAGGACGTATCAGTTCAGTGGTGGGTTGGCCATGGAAAAGAGATGAGAAATTTCTTTATTTCATAGTCTTTGGACCAATGGGATAAGCTTCTCAGATACATACCTTTAGGCTGAAGGCTTATAACCATTCTTGTGTCATGTTGGTGAAACCTAGGAACCCCTTTTCAGAATCATGTTTTCTGGTTAAAGGTTAGGTTAGTGAAAATAAAGATGTATTTCTTCCTCATCCAAGCTTATCAGCCTCCAAATTTAGGCCTGATGACCACTTTCAAATTCCATGTTTTGGGGTTCCTTTTGCTCAGATTTAGTAGAAGGTCTCTATTTCTCCTTCCTGATTCCTTAATCCTAATGCCTTTCCTCTATTGATTATCTCCAATTATATAGACATTCATATAAAGTATATATATGCTTAATTTGAATACTATGTAAATAACACAAAGATATATAGACACACATGTATATATAGACATAATATATGTATACAGCACACATACCTATATGTAGAGAGACACATATATATGTTGTCTGCACATAATTGTTTTCATGTTATTGCCTATATGAAACTGTTAGCTTCTTGAAGTTAGAGATTTTGTCTTTCTCTGTATCCTACTCCTAAGTGTGTAGCATTTAACAGATACCCACATACATGCTTGCTGACTGACTGACTAACTGGCTAACCCTAATTCCACTTTAAGTCACCTCTTGGCTATATTCATCTCCATTAAGTGATATCTCACCTCTCCTAGTATATATAGCATCTTGTCTCCCTCCAACTTTTATCAATTCTATTGAATCTTATTGAAGAGGAAACCGGTAACCACAGGAATGACTAGTACCGAATTACGGTTTCCAAAAGTTCTTTCTACCTCTCAAACTCATGGCTGGGCATGAACACAACATTCTTTTGATTCCTGTTATTAGGAATATTTTAAAAATCAGGATAATTTTAAAGCAGGTACCTAAAACCAAAACATTCTGTCCTTTGCTCATTGGCTACCTGTTTGTCTGATGGGTCTAACCTGGAAAGAGAGAACCAAGCCCATTACATGTTACAGCTTGGAAAAGTAAGTGGGCATTTCAGTTTCTGTTATCAGTAGAGACCTCCCACGTCTATACTGATGCTTTTCAGTAGAAATAAATCTACAGAGAAGATTTTATCCAGTGCCTAACCTAACACCCTCCTACGCAGCTGGACATTTCAGTACAGCAGGTGTGGTGAAATTTTTTCTGTAGAATTCTCTTGCCTTGACCAGGCCCCCTCATTTTAAACATGAATAACAGATTTGTGGACTCTTTCACCTTCATCAGGGACATATCCACTGAGCTCAGAGACTGGCACTCTGCGTAATGCTGCTCCCTTTGCTGGCTTGATTTTGGATGCAGGGAGTTCATTTTTAACTGTACAAAATACCAGCTACGAATGTATGAGCTCTCATATTTTTTTCATTAAAAAAAGTCCTCTTTTTTCTTTCCACTCACTTCTTTTGATACGTACAAATGATAAGAAGCTCCCACCTACCCAAGATTTTTTTTTACTCAAACTTCAGAATATTTTCAATATCTGCAACATTATCTTTTGAATAATAATTACCTCTTATATTAAATTATAAGACAGCAGGATTCAGGATTAGATCTCTTCATATTATTCTAGTGAAGGAAATTATGACAGGGGTCATTTTTTAGAATTATGTAGCAGGGTAAAAGGTCCCAGGCAGCATTAGTAGGCAAAGGCGTTTATAATTAAATTGTAATTTAGGTCCATGATTTATCGTTTTCTCAATGAAAAATTTGGTGCTGCCGAGAGATCCTAGGAGGAACTTTAGTGAGATACAACTTAATGAAATAATAAAAAGAAAAATTATTCTGGAATAGATTGTATTATAGTGGAGGCACATATTGTAGCTAGTGCTCTTTCAGAATTTTCCATTATAAACCCTGTTTTTCAAGGGCTTCTAATACAGTCATATTTTTTTTTTTTAGCCTGAAACTTGACTTGGGACATCTTAGACCTACAGCACGTGATACAAAGGAATACAATTATAGGAAAAATATTAGTTCGTGTTATATTTTTTTAACCCTACAAATGATTTTAGAAATATGGATTTTAGTGATTTTACTGTTTGCCTGAATTAAGGAGACATCCTTACACACCCACTCTTATAACAAAAGATTGTTATATTTTAGACACTGCTGGATTTCTTGGGCATTTTTCTCCCTCCTTTGTTCTTTATCAAGAGTGTTCGTGTGCATAAAACTTGATCTCTGTTCTTTTGTGTGCTAGAACCCTTTCCTTCTCATCTGAAGTTGGGTCATCTTTGGGGAATGAGTGAAAGAGTGCATAGGGCAGGACTTGAGGTCACCAACCAAGCACATATATTCTTGATGATGGCCCTTATGAAGCAGAGTCACCCCCAATGGGGCATCCTATCTGCACACCAATATTGCCTTAATTTTTGCCACATCATGGAAACCTTGGCAAGTCTAGGGAAGCCAATATACCTCTTCTCAGAATCATGTTTTTAAATGCATAAAACAAAATGTAAAGGAATACAAAGGATGCCAGTTATATTGAAATAGTTATCCATTTTTACAATAGGCCAATAGAGCCCAGGTTAAACACCCCTGTCTTAGAATGAAATGAAAAAAAAAAAACTTTTACAAACTGAAGGGCTCTCATTTTCTAAGAAGGCCTTTTAAAAATTATTATTATTATTATTTTTTTACCAGAATACTTAATGTAAAAGTCAGCAGCTTTTGCAAAATGAATTTAGGCAAATGATTGGCCCTTGAAAAGGTCAATTCTGTCTCATACTCTGAGCAGAAAATTCGAGACGCCTGAATGATTTGTGCTACCAAAGCAGACAGTCCACAAGCAGCTTCATATTTGGACATATCGTGATTCACATTTTTCCACTTGTTATATTTTATTTGTCTCAGTGGATCTGGATTGTCTTAATGGTCTTGGTATAAGGTCTTTAAAACATTCACACTAATAAACTTATAATGGCATGTACTTTAAATAATTGATTAAAATGGTCTAAATATCTATTTATTCAATATCCTATAATGGCTTCTTCATGAAATACCTAATCTGTTGGGTAAATAATGTGTGTTGCAAAAAATAAAATGTTCTGTCTATTTACATAATGACTTTAGGTGTATTAAGTGAACAACATGTGTTTTTACAAATTCTTTAAATACTTTTACTTCAAGAAAAGAAATCATTATTATCTATTGAGTAAAAATTGTGGGCATAATTAGCTACTGTAGAGTTGGTCGCAAGATCCCCATACATCCCAGAGGCCCATTAGAGCTCATTTGATTGGTTTCCTTTATACAAGGGAAATGGAGGAAAGGCAGGCAGAAGGAGAGGAAGGAAGAAGAGGAGAAGGAGAAGGATGTGATGGAGGAAGAGGAGGAGGAGGAGGAGAAAAGTTAGAGGAGGAGGAGGAGGAGAAGGAGTAGGAGGAGGAGGAGTCTTTCTTATCTTCGTATGTGAATGTAATGGTTGACTGACCACTGGAAGCCCAGCCCCTGGAGCATGTCACTACCTGTTGGCAATCTGCCTAGAGCAGCAGTTCTCAACCTGTGGGTCACGACCCTTTTGGGGTCAAACGACCCTTTCACAGAGGCCACGGGGTCGCCTAAGACCATGGGAAAACACATATTTCTGATGGTCTTAGGAATCGAGACATGATTCCTCTATCTGTCTCCAGGCAGGTCTGCCCACATGCAAACACACCCATATACAAGTATTAAAGGGTCGTGGCATCAGGAAGGTTGGGAACCACTGGCCTAGAGAATTAGTAAACCTGCTTTTGGAAGCATGTGATGTGAGAGTGGGGCCCTCCCAGATTCAGAACATATGCAGGTATTCTTTGACTGTTTCTTATTGGCTTATTGAGTAATGACAAAAACAGCGGAGTAACCTTTTAATTAGCTGCTGAACCAGAATCGAGCAAGCACAGCAGAAGTCCAGTCAGACAAAAGCTCATTTCCTCTCTCCCTGGTAGGTGAGTGAGGATGAAGAACCATTCAGAGGCTCTGGGTGGGGAGATAAGACAGCTGGGAAAGTTCTGTCCACTTCTGTTATTTATACCTGCCCTTTGCGCCAACCTAGGAGCCAATTGAAAGGCTTTTCATCACCGCTCAGTAAGCCTGACAGTAAACAGTCATCAAATGTGTGTGCATTTTCTGAATGGAGGAGTGCCTCTCCATCACATCACACATTGCTGGAAACAGGCTCACAAAACTATGCAGGTAGCCAACAGTGGCATATCCCATTACAAGCTCCAAAGCCTGGGCTGCCATAGGCCAGTCACTCCTCCATTACCCTTGAATAACAGATAATACCTACCCTGTCTACTATCACAGAGGCTATGGTGAGAATCAATTAAGGCCCTAATATAAGAAAACTCTTTATGAAAACTATGAGACTCTTTACAAAAAGCAAGTTGTAATCATTTGTCCAAAGTCATGGAATAGCTATTGACTGGTTGGGCATGCTGATGTCCTAGTTGAGGGGCGTGAGTAGAGGTTGAGTGACCACACAGACCTCTGTTTACCTTTTGGCTATTTGTGCAAACTGTTTGTTTGCTCACTGGGTAGAATCTACATGGGAAGAAAAATCTTTTAGCTCCAAATATTTAGTCCTCTTAGAAATACTTGTGTAAACCTCTCTGGTGTGTGTTTCAGATACCGTCCCTTCTGTCTTTTGGCATTAACCACACGCTATGGAGCTGAAGCGGCTGGGCCCTCTTAGTGAAGTGCTTGGCCTTTCAAGGGCTTGGGTCAATCATACCTCTTTTTTCAACTGGTCAGTAAATGGCTTAATCATAATGTGGCCTTTCATTTCATATTTGTCACTGTCAGTTTGGCTCTATATTTTGGAAAGGCTCCAATGTTCATTACCATAATGAAAAAAAAAAATGGAGACTCCTGTAGTGGCTGAGGAGAGCTCAGAAGCTGTGGCCATTGGGAAAAGTCCATATTCTCAACACAAGGACTTCAAGTCTATTGATATGACTTTCTGTGGAGATATTCAAAGGGGCCTCCTATCTTTCTTATCCCCCTTCAACTAAGAAAACCTGCAAATGATATTTTAAAAGGAAAAAAAAAAAGCAACAGCTCAGTACTGGAGTCAAAGGGGATTGCACATAAGAAGCTTCAGACAGAATTGGCCCATTATATAGATAGGTTCAACATTTGTGCTTATTTCGACAATAATTCAACTGTAATTTCCCTTTCTCTGTTTCCTTCTAAAATTTGAAGCTGTTTGTGGGTGTTTTATAATCCTCTCTCAAATGTGCCAATTCAAAGAAGGCTCCTCTGGATAACAGTGAAAGAAATATGAGATTTCTTTGAGAAATCTTCTTAGAGATGGAAATGGGTGATTACTCTGAGCATCCCAATTAGGACACAGATGGACAAGATCTTGTTTGAATGGGCTGATTCAGTTTTTTCCTGGTTACAACTTGGTCTCATCATTATCAGACCTATTCTCCCACTCCTTTTTCATGTCCTTTTCTGGAGGAAAAAAAAAAACAAAACAAACCAAAGCAAAACAAAACACTCAAAACTTTAATCTTTCCTTTTATAGTGAATAGAGTGTGTCCTATAGAGAGGAATGTGTCATTTTCTCTTCAGTTTCCATCCTGGGGGTTAACTGGTAAAGACTTGGTGATGCCATTCGAACACATGTGCCTGTAGAAACTCTAATCTGAAGTGAATCTTCTATAAATAATAAACAGCAAATAGATTCCATTTAGTTATATTAACCCCCAAATAGGTCAGGTACAACACTTAAAAATGCAAGCCCAACAATAAAGTGGATTCCCTAGATGGAACATTTGATGTGTTTATGAACATTTTTTGGACATAGTCCTTGGGAAGACTGGTGGGGGCAAGGGAGGGGGGCAGAAGGGCCAACACCTATGTCTTCCTGCTTTAAATATTTAGATATTTTAAAAGTGCTACTTTTGAAATGCTGTTTATTACATGTCAGTTTTACTCAAGGGCTTCTTGTATGAATCTAAGTGTCTCTCCTTTTTCTTTATTACTCTGTAGTGTTTACTTGCTGAGACTTAACCCATACTCTGAGAGACCCATGGCGTCCTTCAAAGTGAAAGAGAAGCCTTATTACCATTGCCAATTGTGTGTGTGTGTGTGTGTGTGTGTGTGTGACTTCTTGCTTAAATAACTTGGCATTCTTCTGGAATCTTCTCGAATTTCTTCAATTGATCTAATTTCAGATGCTAAGAGTTTCATTGTTTGCCAGCCAAAAAACGACAGCACTTTTCAAAACTATTTATGTGATTCAAAACATATTTGTACTTGGTACGTGGTTGATTTACGATCCTGCTTCCTTCTATCCCAAGTCAACTTCATTTCTTTCATGTCAGGAATAATTAGACAAATTAAGTGCTGATGCTCTAGAAATAAGATGGCATATTTTCTATGGCAATTCTTATATGCAAAGATATCAGCTCAGCCCCTTCCCCTTTAAAAAGTGAACATTGTGGTGTAGTGGAAGGAATGTTGAATTTAGAATCACTGGCAGTTGTTCAGTTGTTTTGCAGTCATGTCTGACCCTTCTTGACCCTGTTTTTTTTTTGTCAGAGATACTGGAGGGGTTTGCCATTTCCTTCTACAGCTCATTTTACAAATGAGGAAACTGAGGCAAATGGGGTTAAGTGACTTGCCCAGGGTCACACAGCTAGGAAGTGTCTGAGGTCAGATTTCACCTCAGGAAGATGAGTCTTCCTTACTCTAGACCCCACTCTCTATCTACTGCATAGCTGCCCATAAAAATCACTGGACCTGAGTTCAAAGCCTGGCTCTCTGCCTTACTACCTACCTAATCTTGGGCATATTTTTTAACCTCACGAGGTCTCCAAATTCTCACTTGTAAAATGAAGAAGTCAGGCCTGATGACTTTTAAGGTTCTTCTAGATCTAAGATAGATTCTCACTCTTCACTTCTCTCTGACTCTCCCCACCATGTTAGTGCAGGGCCTCATCACCTCACCCTTGGACTATTGCAATAGTCTTGGCCTCTTTGCCTCAAGACCCTCCCCAAGTCTGGGTCATTCTCCATTCAACCATCTAAGAAAACTTCCTAAAATGCATGCCCATATCAACCTTGTCCTCTCTCACCCTACAATAAACTCCACTCTCTCCTCTTCACTCCAGGATAAAATATAAAATCCTATGTTTGGCTTCTAAAGGCCTTTATAACCTGGCTCCTGCTTACCTTTCCAATTTTCTTATAGTTTGCTTTGCTCCACACTTCACCCAGTGACACTGGCCACCTTAGAGTTCCCTAGAAAGACACTCCCGACTCTGAATTTTCACTTGCTACCTTCATGCCTAAAATTCTCTTTTCCTCCTCTCAGTTTTCTGATTTCCTGCAAGTCTCATATACAATCCCTGTTTTTGCAAGATGTTTTCCTGGTCCTCCTCAATGTTAGTGCCTTCCCTGGGAGATTGCCCTCAATTTATCCTGTATGCATCTAGGTTGTTCATAGTTGTTTACGTGTTGCCTATCCCATTTGACTATGAGTTCCTTGAAAGCAGGGGCTGTCTTTTGCCTTTCTTTATCTCCCTTGTACTTAGCACATAGTAGGTGCTTATAAATATTTATTGACCTTACTTTTAGCTCTTTGGAATGAGATAGGACAATGGAAGAACTGAGAATTAATAGTAATTAATTTTATCCTAGAGAAGGCTAATCTTTGCTGTTTTGGATACATGTAATTCCCATTTTTAATTCTCTTCACTCTATACCTTCTGGCTTCTCCCTTTTTTTTTTCCTGAGTGCCTACCAGGTCCTGGTGCTTCCAGAAACAACCATGCAGGCAGCTGGTTGGAGAACCCAATGTAATAGTGGGCAGAATGATGAACCAAGTTGTATTGATGTCTATACCACTGCCTATACATTTGCAGTATATGTATTGACCTTCGCTGGGGTCCTCTCCCTATGCCTACTTGCTTAAGGAAAAGAGAATCATAGGCTAACAAGGGGTAGAGGGAGAGGGAAGTTTACGAATGTTAGCTCCTCGATGCTTACAGCAACCTTGTGAAGTAGGTGCTGCTATTACCCCCTTTTATAGGTGAAGAAACTGAGAAAGATGAAGTTAAGTGTCTTGCCCAGGCTCACATAATTGGTAAATGTGGTCACACATGAGCTCAGGTTTCCTGACTCCAGGCCCAGTGCTCTATCCACTGCGCCATCTGGCTACCTCAGAAGAGACTGTAGAAGTCATCTTGGCTAACCTACCTACCCCACGGAGGAGTCCCCCTCTCCAATATCTGTGACAGGTGGTCACACGGCCTCTGCATAACCCACAGACTTCCCTGCTTTCACGAGAGCCAATTCTTCATTCTGTTTTACCTAAGGAAATTCTAGATAGTCTAATGCAGTGGTTCTCAACCTGTGAGTCATGACCCCTTTGGTGGCTGAACGACCCTTTCACAGGGGTTGCCTAAGACCATGAGAAAACACATATTTCTGATGGTCTTAGGAACTGAGACACCACTCCTCTATCTGTCTCCAGGGAAGTCTGCCCACATGCAGACATGCCCACATACAAGTATTAAAGGGTCGTGGCATTAGGAAGGTTGAGAACCAGTGGTCTAATGGGTCTCATCAATGTGGGTAGTCTCTTTAGTAGTGCAGATTATGGACCATCCATGTCTGCCTCTCCTATGCAACTCTGGTCCAAGTCTTTCCTTAAGTTTGCCACAGAAGATTCCATGAAAAAAGAAATGAACAAAACCCAAATCATGTGATTGCTGTTGTGAAGCTAATTTTTTTTCTTTTCATAATTATGACTGCCAGGATTATTAATGATTATGATCTCTCTCCCTCCTTCTCTTGCTCCTCCTCTTCCTCCTCCTCCTTCTCCTTCTTCTTCTCCTCCTTCCTCCTCTTCCTCCTCCTCCTCCTCCTCCTCCTCTCCTGCTCTCTCTCCCCCTTTCCTTTTCTCTTTCCTCCTCCTCCTCCTTCTCTCCCTCCTTCTCTCTCTCCCTCTCCTTCTCTCTCTCTCTCTCTCTCTCTCTCTCTCTCTCTCTCTCTCTCTCTCTCTCTCTCTCCCTCTCTCTCTCTCTCTCTCTGTCTCATCACGTAGGAACTGCCCTAACTGGTTTCTTTGGTCAATATTGGCCAATTGGAAACCACGGTTATGGGTGATTTGTTATGTATTTGTTCTTCACTGGATTACTTAATTTACTTTAGAGAAAGAGCCAGGACTTTGGACGACTTCCACAGTCAGGAAAATTCTGACAATGCCAAACCACCAGGCAGAGTTTAACAGCTTGTTTCCTCTGTTCTGTTTACTTCCTGTAAAACTGTAGTTTTTTGCTGCAGGTCTCAGAGTAAAAGTCACTCTTCCAAACAACTTTTCAGATAGTTACTTGAGGAAATTCTCATGTACAAGGGTAGCACCTCTAAGTCACCTCCACCATTAAGTGCTGATGGGATAAGTATGGTTTTCCCTTTGTCCAATATGAGCTTCTTGAAGACAGGGACAATTTTGTTTTTGTTTTCATACCTCCAGTACCTGACCATAATAAATGCCTGTTAAATGAATAATAATAGAGCCTATATAACACTTTTAGGTTTACAAAGCACTTAACAAATATCTCATTTAATCCTCATGACAACCCTGGGAGGGAGGTGCTATAATTATAACCATTTTACAGTTGTGGAAATAGAGATAGACAGAGGTTAAGTGACTTGACTTGTAAGTGTCAAAGGTAAATTTGAACTCAGATCTTTTGACTCCAGGCCAAGTGCTCTATTTATCTCTAAAGCTGCAGGAAACTGGGAATTCTTCTCTCACCTACCCCCAACCCCCTATAAAATCATAGGGAATTCAATTAAAGTTTCTGGTATCCTGAGGACTAGTTAGTATTTATTTCAAATCCTTCCATCCAAGATGAGGTAAAAGAATTGCCTTTATTTGAAGTTTTAGGCTTTTTAGTTGCTGATCCATAAGCTCTTTGGAAGGTGGCTAAGCCAGCAGCATTTTGTAACAGCTAGTGGGCCCAAGTCCATTCTGTGAAAACTGGGATTCTTAACCTTTTGTTGGTGTGATGGATCCCTTTGGCAGTATGGAGAAGCTACGGCTCCCTTCTTAGAGCAAAGTTTTTAAATGCATAAAATAAAATACACTTAATTAATAAAGAAACCAATTAAACTGACATGCAGTAATCAAAATATTATTAAACTCAAGTTCATAGACAGCCCTAAATTAAGAACCCCTGGTGATAAATGTGCTATATAAAATTAACAAGAGCAGCAGCGATTTATGTTTGGTAAACTGAGGCACCCCCATGGCATCTATGCTTGTGTGCAATTGAGAAATCTCCCAGTGCTTATGGTCATCGTTTTCATTTGCAGCTTTCTTGGGGATGAGGGTATGGAGGAGAGGAGAGAACAAAGTGATGCAGGTGTGGAAGATATTTGCAAGTTTAGTTCTGCAGGCGGGAAAACAAGTCCTGGGAATTCTTGGAGCAACTTAACACACAGCATTTCCCTTGGGGACCAATATCTCACCTACATGTACAGTCACCACAGCTGCTCTAAGCATGCTGCAAAGTGACCACTTAGTTGCACTTGATGATAGGGAGAACATTAGTCTCATGACCCTCCCACGCCCACCACCGACAGCTGCTGAACTGCAGTCAGACTGATAACCCTCTAACGTAGCTCTAAGTTGTTCAAATGGATGCAACAGCATTATTTTTGCTCCTTATCTACTTTATCATTAGGGCAAGTTTGGGGCATGAAACGTGATAAGTCATTTTCTTTTCCTCCTTCCTTCCTTCCTTCTTTTCTTCCTTCCTTCCTTCTTTCCTTCCTTCCTTCTTTCCTTTCTTCCTTCTTTTCTTCCTTCCTTACTTTCTTCCTTCCTTCCTAATTCTCCTCTTCCTCCTCCTCCTCCTCCTCCTCCTCCTCCTCCTTCTTCTTCTCCTTCTCCTTCTTCTCCTCCTCTAACTCCTCCTCCTCCTTCTTTCTTCCCCAAGAAATTTTTTTTCCGGTTTATCTAGGTTCATCTAACCTTTGTCATATTTTAGAAATTTCATTTTTTTGTGAACTCCCAGGGGACAGCCTTATCATCCTATCTAGTCTTCCCCTTTCTGATGCCTCTCCACTTCTCCAGAAGTACCATATGCAGAAGAGTTAAACCTGTGGCAGCCTAGGAACCTAACCCTGATTCCTAATACAGAAAACTAATTATTTGGACAAGGATCTGTTTGTTCTTTTAGTTCTTAGATAAGAAAATGCAGATTTTAGGGGTGCCACTGTCATCCAACCTTGACCTTCACCTACAACACCAGAGTGTCATCATCATCATCATCATCATCATCATCATCTTCAACTTCACCATCATTATAAATAGCATATAATGCCTTAAGGTTAACAAAATATTTTACAGTCATTATCTCATTTTATCCTCGTAACATCCCTGGAAGTAGGTGCTAATATTATCTATATTTTACAGATGAGAAAACTGAGGCAAATACTGCCTAACTTACTGCCTAAAATACTGCCTAAGTCACAGCTAGCAAGTGTCTAAGGCAGAATTTGAACCCATTTGCACCGTACTCTAGGTCCAGTACTCTATTGACTGTACTGAATAGCTGCCTTAAGGAAATCATACTGGACTAGAGGTAAACTTTGGTTTGGTTTGAAAGTTTTAAGTTGGTTTTAGAAAACTTATTTCCTTGACACATCCAACTGTAGATTTAGAGTTGATAAGGATCTTAGTAGATGCCTAGTCTTCCTTTGAGGTCAGTTAGTCTGTGCATCACTAAATTTTGTTTGGTGATGATGCTGCACTTCTGCTGAGATGGTCAGATTCTACTGGAGCTTATAGTGTTTAAATTAAGAAAAAAAACATAAAAACCCCTCATTGTCCTAAGGTCATAAAACTGAGATACTGTGGAATTTTCTCTAGCAAAAAAAAATGATCCTGAATATATTAATACTCACTAAATCTTTAAGAGGATTCCAATAACAATAGTTCCATTCATAGGAGATGCCCCAGAGAGAAAATAAACCTGTAGGACCCTTTTGTAGTTTTGTCTTCTATTGTAGACATTTTAAATTCTATCCTAGATTATTTGCTGATGGAGCTCAGTGGAAAGAATGTCACTCAAAATATAAAGGAGACAGGACTTAGCTTCATAGATTTAGAGCTCAAAGGGGCCTGAAAAACTTGAGTTGAACCCCACATTTTATAGAAAAGAAAACTCAGTCCTTGGGAGATAGATTGTGACTTACCCAAGGTCACATAGGAAGAGACAGAGTGAGAAACTGAACCCAGATCTTCTGGGTCAGCCCTCTTTAACTTGTGTCCCTTGCAAGATAGTTGAGTGAGAAATTGCATCTAAGTCTAACCTCCCTTTGCTACCTCAAAAGAGCAAGAAATGCATGCAGATAAAAAAAAAATAAAAAACTACACAAAGAGGAGAAAGATAATTTCCTATAAGGTAATTACTACAGAAAATACAGTTAAATTTAAAAAAGAGAGAGAGATTCATTACTAGATCACTGCTTCTATTTGTCCTTCCTCAGTCTTGCATTCAATGTTCTCTTATGGTGCTATGTTATTTTCTTATAAATGATACTGCAATATTTTGCCATCCCCCATCCAGTGGAGGTTCATGAATCTGTCCAACTCTGACAAGCTGGACTGGAAAGAATGAATGGCCTTGATTAGAGGAAGAACCCCACTGTTATCTGGAATAGAAGGTAAAAGGTAAAGTTCAAGAGATTGTACCCATACCCAGTCTTGCCCTGCCCACCATACATATATATATACGTATATACGTATATACACACACACACACACATAAAATAGCAAGAAACATACCAAATGGAATAAAATGGGAAACAATAAACAAAAAGAGTGATTAAGAAAGTGACTAGAAAAGATAAAAATATCACAGAAAAACAAACAGCAAGACTGAAAAAAAAACCCCAAAGAATGAGTAAACAATGAAAAAAAGAGTTTTAATGCAATGACTAAGTACTTCGGAGATAGTGAAATGAAATAGAAACCCTTACCATTATAGCAAATACCCTGAAGCCCCCAGAAGTAACTGAAGAGCTGCAATAACTTTCAGAAAGATTCAGAAAAATAATGAAAGAATTTAAAGTAAATAAAGATGGAAATTAGAACAGAAATTAGAACACTCCATGAATAAATCAAAAAGACAAAATAGAGCAGAAAATTTAGAATGAATAATGGAGAATTTCTTCAAAATATGATTCTTTGAAAAGCAAATGATACATTTGGAAATAAAAAATGCAGAAGTGTCAGAAAAATTGACAGAGCAAAATCAAAAGACTAGTTTGTAATGATATATGAGATCTTTACAAACCAAAGCAAGTGATTTTAATGATGAAATTTACCCAGATAATCTAAGCATAATAGGTTAAATACACACACACACACAATGAAATAAAAACCCACATGTCAGGAAAACTTATAATTGTCCAGAAAAATTTTGCAATGGAGGACCAAGTACAGAGGAGTAGGTCATGAAATGCTGAGAGAAATTCCCAAGTTGAATTCATGAAGAAATGTTACCAAACTTCAGTTTAATATTAAACAACAAATTTCGTAATCATCTAGGAAGAAGCTCTTCACATTCCAGGAAGAAACAGTCCCATTTTGCCAAGATTATTCCTCATTTATGAGATATCAAAGGAAACACTGGAATGTGATATTCAGTAATCTAAAGGGGATTAGTTCAATACCAGAGGTGACAAACACACAGTCTCTGACACTCCTAGTCTGTATTAAAGTCTAGACCAAAATATAATTGGGAAATATTTAACAAAGTAAATAAAATACAGTAAAATATGGATTAAATGACATTTTAAAATTAAATCAATATGTAGCCCACAATGATTATTACGTATGGACTAATGGTAGTCATTTCTATTTGAGTTTGGCACCACTGGTTTACCCCTTTACATATTCAGTTGGAAATACCTTCCTTTTCAACAAAAGGGAATAATACATGTTGTCCTTCAAAAGAAACTAGAGCTAAGCAGGGCTCTGCTTTCTATTTTTGAAATAGAAACTCATAAAACAAAAGAATAATTAAAAATATAGATAGTAAGAAAAAAAGGTCAAAGTTTACTTGCTTCTAGATCAGAGTGGCAAACTACAGCCTGAGGGGCAACCTTGGAAGCTGTTGTTGTACTGCCCAAGTTGCCAATCCCTGATCTAGGTGCAGACAAAATTATGTTATTGTTTTTAAATTCTCATTTTCATAGAGGTGCATTCAGAGATCAGACAGAGATTTCCTATGAGATCGTCAATGAATATCAAAAGAACTAGGAGAAAGGAAGGGGAAAGAATTGAATCAACATTAGTGAAGTTACATTTTGGGAAGTGGTAATGCACAAGGGAAGACAGGGAAATTAGAATTTATATTTATCTGTGTTGGGATAATGCTTTCTGGGTATCAGTGTGTGTTCCCCTAAATGGCAGAATGAACTTGCTTCCCTGAACAAGGAAAGTGCTGCTTGGGACCTGTTCCACTTTAGGAAAGGAGGATATTTGATCATGTATGACTCTGCATAGTGATGCTATGATGGTCCTAGCAGTGAAAAGTCACGGGCCAAAGAACCTGGTTTCTGTCTACATTCTCTGACAAGGAATTATTATTTCCTACCGGATTGTACTGCTTTTTCCATGAATTTATGTTTCTGGTCATAAGACTCTTCAGAAGAAAGTCCTCCAAACAAAGTGATGAAGAAAAAGGAGATATCAAAGAAATACATATTCATATTCTTAGCTAGGTAGGTTAGAGGAAACGGGACTTTTGTTTTCTAGAATCCTTACAATGCATAAGGTCAGAGAGAAGTAAAATGAAAAGTTTATGAAGAGATTTTGTTCTAGAGTATTCTAGAAAGTGAAAGGAGAATGAAAAAAACCAAACATTTCTTGGAAATGGGTATGAGGAATGACTATCCAACTAAAAATTTGAATGCTGGAAGTGAAAAGACAAGAAAGATTTTGAATTCTGTGTTGCATTGTTATGTGGGAAGGGATGGATGAAGAAAAAGAGGGAAAGATTATGCATTAAACATAGAATCAAGAAACTAAGATTTGGGCTGAATATCAAGAGGACTGATGGGTAAGGGTCTGGAGGAAAAGACAGGCATTAGATTAAAGTAAACAAAATAAACTCTGGGGACATAGTACTAGTCTAAAAGAGGGGGAAAAATGTAATACTTTTTTAGTGCTGGAAAGTACAAACTTAATTATCACCTTGAATGTGAATGGATTATATCTACTAATAAAATGAGAATAGTCAAGTGAATACAAAAATAAAGCTGAACAATTTACTAAAAGCAAAAAATACATTTAAAATATAAAGACATTGAATGGAACTGAGAGACTTAATAAAATTTAGTATATTTCAGGTTATTTTAAATAAACCAGGGTAGTAATCATTATTTTGGTAAAAAGCAATGATAAAAATCGATACTGTTAACAACATTATAAAGAAGAAAAGACATCCTCAGAGGCCCTGAAGAAAGTGAAACAATATAATTATGTGTCAAATTCTTAAAGGAAAAGCTAACCAAAGTGCAAAATGCATCAGAAGAAGCACAAAAACTGTAGCTGATTTTAATATTTTTCTTCGATGAAACAGAAAGATAAATAAAAAGGAAACTATAGATCTAATCAGGTTAAAAGAAATAATGGAAATTTCTGACGGGGAATACACATGTTTTTTGGCATTACAAGATACCTTTACAAAAATTGATTATGTGCTAGAGCACAAAAAAATAAATAAATAAATGTAGAAAGGCATAAATATTAAATATATCCTTAATAGACGAGCACAATAGAGACATGGAGGTGGGGGAAGATACCGATCTAAATGAAACCTAAGTAATTATTTTCCTCTATAATGAGTGGGTCAAAGAACAATTCAGAGGGAGAAAAACTATTTTAAGGAGAAAGCTAATAGTAGGATACTATATCAGGGCTCACACAGCTAATGCAGTCCTCCCGTTTCTGACATAAGCACAGACCTACCTACCTACATACATACATATATAAAGAAAAGGTATTCATGAATTGAATATATAATTTTTAAATTTACTAAAAAAATCAACAAATTAATAATCACAAAACTGACACAGAATACATTTTCAAAACCAGAAAAATATATAAAACAGTATTGAACTAATGAACAAAGGGGCTTCATTCATTTATTTATTTTAGTTTAATAGTATTTTATTTTTCCCCCTAATCACTTGTCAAGGCAGTTTTTAGCATTCATTTTTACAAGATTTTAAGTTCCAAATTTTTTTCTCCCTCCTCCCTTCCCTGCCCTCCCCTCTTCCTAAAATGTTAGGTAATTTGATAAAAGTTATGCATGTGCTATCAGGTAAATCTTATTTTCTTATTAGTCCCAGTTGTGAAAGAAGAAACAAACCAAAAGGAAAAAAAATCATGAAAAGGATAAAGTAAGTGAAAAAACTATGCTTCCATCTACATTCAGAATCCAGTTCTTTATTTGGCTGTGGAGAGCATTTTCCTTTATGAGTCCTTTGTACTTGTTTTGGATCATTGTGTTTCTGAGAAGAGCTGATTAATTAATAGTTGATCATCACACAATGTTGCCAATACTGTGTGCAATGTTTTTCTGCTTCTGCTCATTTCATTTTGTATCAGTTTGTACAAGTCTTTCCAGGTTTTTCTGAAATCTGCCTGTTTATCATTTCTTACTGCATACTAGTATTCCATTATATTCATATACCACAACTTGTTCAGCCATTTCCCATTTGACAAGCATCATCTCAATTTCCAATATTTTGTCACCACGAAAAGGACTACTGTAAATATTTTTGCACATGTAAGTCCTTTCCCCTTTTTGTCTGTGATCTTTTTGGGCTACAGACCTAGTAGTGGTATTGCTGGATCAAAGGCTATGTATAGTTTGGTTGCCCCTTGGGTATAATTCCAAATTGTGTTCTAGAATGGTTGGATCAGTTCACAACAGTGCCTTAGTGTCTCAAATTTTCCACATCATTGTATTGTCCATGTGATATGAGCAGCTGCTATGAATATGTATGTATATATGTGTATATATGTATATGTAAAGGATCGAATCACAAAGTATAATGGGCACTCTATTCAAAACTAAACCTTGATCCAAGAAACTAAAGCATTGACAATACATAACAACATAACAATTTATTACCAGGCTAGCCACATGGCCTTAAACAGACACAAAAGTTATATAACATAACATAGCATAAGCACCACCTTATACATTCTTTGGGGGCCAAAATCTTTGGGGAGTGAGCAGCCAGTTCTTCCTCACTGGACAGGGGCTTCCCTTCACACATCATATCCCCAGGGGCAGTAGAGAACACAACATCCTCCACTCCTAGGTCACAATAGGTTACTCTCCCCACACAGTGTCCAAATAAAGGCCTCTTGGGGGTGGTGTCCTCCCCATGCTGCTGTTGTAGGCTCTTACCTGGTATTCTCAGGTGCACACATGCTCTAGTGAGCCAGAGTCCAAGTCTTAACACTGCTCCAGCAAGGTCTGGGGGGGAGGGCATCTGGGTGGCAAAGCCAACAGGATGGGTCCCCAGGAGTTATGGCACTTCCCCCATCTCACCATGGACAACTCCACCTCCTGGGTCCCAAACCATCCCAGGGGGATGTAGCAGGAAATCACACTCAATGCTTCTGTCTCACTGCAAAGTTTTCATCTTGATCCAGGGCTGAATCCTGAGCTCCAGGGTTCCTGGGAGCTGACTGTTCCCTGATCCTGTCAGGGTCCATGTGCAGGCAGCTTTCTCCTCCTGCTACATGTCTCACCTCACAGGGGAAGGGGCTGCTCTATTCCAAGCTCTCCCTGCTCCTGCCTGCATCCAAGCTCAGAAAGCTGCAGGGGCCCCTGTCCCCTGCTCCTGTCTCTGGCCCACACCAACCCAACTTTGGGTCAACTTGTTCTCCCCCAGCCTCATATGGGGAGGGGCTGCTCTGGCCTGGGCTCTGGGCACAACACAGTTCTAGGGCTTCCACCCCACCAGCACAGTCTGGGGCAGGGCTACTCCGCTCAATCCCTGGCCCTGCCCATGTCCTTGGCTCTTAGAATTTCAAAAGAAACTTCTCCTCCAACTCCTTTAACTTTTGAGCTCTAAAATTTGGGTCTCCAGTCTCTAACACTTCTCGAGTTTTCTCCCATTTCTCTTTTTCTTCCAATTTCTGGGATAAATCAGTCCAAACCTCCCCTAACTGGGTTTCCACTGGCAACAACTTGTCAGTATTTTTTCTCACAACAGCTAGCTAACTTTAACCATACTACAACACAAGAAACTGAATTACTCAACTGGCTCCCCCACCTCCCACAAGCATGTTTTTCCTCTCACAGCTGCTGTTCCTGCGAGTCTCTTCAAGAGTGCTGGTGGCATAGGAAGGGGAGAAAAGGAGTTATCTCCCAGGGGCCCTCCTCTGGGCACCAGGTGCTGCTTCTACTACTCCACTCTTGGCTTCTTACAGGTGTGGCTGCCTGTTCCACAGTCACTGCCTCCTCCACTGGGTTGAGGTCTCTCTGGGCTGGTCCGGGACACTGCCACTTCTGAAACTGTCTCAAAGCCTCTAGCCATAGAGGGCACATTCTCCCACTCTTGGGAAGGGGTCCATACTACATCCTCCCATCCCTTGGGAGGGCTCCATAGAGTCATAGTTACCCCTTTAACTGGGAAACAATGGACAACTATCCCAGTCCCACTAAACCCCATACTTTCTTCAAAGGGGTTAACAATCTTACTTTCTAACAGAGGTCTCCTCTCTCAAGCTTTGATGAGTGATCCAAAAGACAGGCCTCCAAATGTCTTAACAGAGGAATAGAACTATTTACATAAGTCACCAAACCGAGAGAGCACCAACATCTGGGTTCACAAAGCCAGGGGCCCTTAACAACAGCTACACAGAGTCTTGTCCAGGAAATCAAGAGTTCTCAGATGAGACGTCCTTCTCATGAGAAAGGCCCCAAGCAATATCAGTCTCAAGAATATACATATGCACTTTCAGTAATAGGCTTAGAGCCAGAAGACACCAAAGTCTATGTCATTCAGTACCTGATTGACTCAGAGCCAAAAGGTGCAAAAGGCTACATGACCCAGCACCTAATTAGCTCTGTGTGACTCAGCACAGGATGTATTACAGCTGTGAACTGGGCCAGAGTTCAAATGAGTAGGCATCTGTGCTTGTTAAGGTGAAATACCTACAACAAGAGATTGTTATGGCCATGGATCCAGGAAACTGAACTCCAAGAAATATCAACAAAAATCCCATCTTGCTTATGCCTACAATCGTCTGGAAGATTTATCATTTTTCCTTTTTTTGTCTGATAGGTGTGAGTTGGTACCTCAGAATTGTTTTAATTTGCATTTTTCTAATCAAAAGTGATTTAGAGCATTTCTTTATATGCCTATAGATAACTTTGATTCCTTCATCTGAAAATTGGCTATTCATATCCTTTGACCATTTATCAATTGGGGAATGGCTTTTATTCTGATAAATTTGACTCAATTCTCTATATATTTGAGAAATGAGACCTTTATAAGAAACACTTGCTATAAAGATTGTTTCTCAGCTTTTTGCTTTCCTTTAATCTTGGTTGCATTGGTTTTGTGCAAAAGCTTTTTAATTTAATGTAATCAAAATGATCTATTTTACATTTCATAATGTTCTCTATTTCTTTTTTGATCATGAACCTGTTACTTCTTAACTTCTCCTTAACTTAACTTCTCCTTTAAGAGTTTCGATGCTATACCACTTGGTGCATATATGTTTAGTATTGATATTAATTCAATGTCTATGGTACCTCTTAGCAAGATGTAGTTTCCTTTATTATCTCTTTTAATTAGGTTAAATTTTGCTTTTGCTTTGTCTAAGATCAGGATTGCTACCTTTTTTTTTTCTTTTTTACTTCAGCTGAAGCATAATAGATTCTGCTCTAGCCCCTTACTTTTACTATGTGTGTGTGTCTCTGCTTCAAGTGTGTTTCTTGTAAACAACATATTGTAGGATTCTGGTTTTTGATCCACTCTGTTCTCCATTTCTTTTTTATGAGAGAGTCCATTCCATTCACATTTACACTTATGATTACTAACTGTGTATTTCCCTCCATCCTATTTTTCCTCTCCTTTTATCTTTTCCCTCCTTGACAATGTTTTGCTTCTGTCTGTCCACTGGTCTGTCCTCTCTTCTGTCAGCTCCCCTCCCCCAACAACCTTTATTTAATCTCCTTCCTTCCTTGTTTCCTATCTAGTAAGCTATATTCTTATATATTCATATTCACCTGATTGTGTATATCATTCCGTCTTTGAGCCAATACTGATGAGAGTGAGGTTCAAGTGATGCCCACCACCTACCCTTCCATCTTCCCCTCCACTGTAATAGGTCTTTCTTGCCTCTTCATGTGAAAAAATTTACCCCTATTCTATCTCTCCCTTCCTTCTTCACCCACTGAACTCCTCTTTTTCATCCCTTAATTATTTTTCATGTCATTCCCTCAAATTTGCCTTGTACCCCATACCCTTTGTCTATGTATATTCCTTCTAGCTGTATTAATAGTGGTACAATTTTTAAGAATTACAAATATTATCTTCACATGTAGGGATGTAAATAATTCAACTCCATTTAATCCCTTATGTATTCTTTCCCCTTTTCTCCTTTTTAGGTTTCTCTTTGGTCTTAATATCAGAGATCAAATTTTTTGTTCAGTTCTGGTCTTCTCTTTATGAATGCAGGAAATCCTTCTATTTCACTGAAAAATCATTTTTTCCCCTTGGAGTATTATGCTTAATTTCACTTGGTAGGTGATTCTTGGTTGTAGTCCTAGCTCTTTTGTCTTCCAGAATATCATGTTCCATGACCTCTGATCCTTTAATGTTGCAGCAAGTCCTGTATAATCCTTGTTGTGGCTCCCTGATATTTGCATTGTTTCTTTCTGGCCACTTGCAATATTCATTCTTTGACTGTATAGTTCTGAATTTTGGCTTTAATGTTGCTTGGAGTTTTTAGTTTGGGATCTCTTTTCTGAAGTGATCACTGGATTCTTTCAATGCCTATTTTGCCCTCTTATTCCAGGACATCAGGGCAGTTTCCTCTGATAATTTCTTGAAAAGTGCTATCCAAGTCCTCCTTTTGATTATGACTTTCAGACAGTCCAATGATTCTGACATTATCTATCCTAGATCTGTTTTCTTAGTCTACTGTTTTTCCAGTGAGGTATTTTACATTTTCTTCTATTTTTTTTCATTCTTTTGAATTTGTTTGGTTGATTCTTGATGTCTCATAGAATCATTAGCTTCCACTTGTCCAATTCTAACTTTTAAGGGGATGTTTTCCCCAGTTCGCTTTTGTACTTCCTTTTCTATTTGGCCAATTGTGCTTTTTAGAGAGTTGTTTCCTTCAGGGGATTTTTGTATCTCCTTTTCTCTTTGGCTAACTTTACTTTTTAAGCAATTGTTTTCTTTTTCCAAACTACTATTTTTTAATAATTCCCTTGCATGGCTCTCATTCCTTTTCCCAATTTTTTTTCTACTTCTCTTATATGATTCTTAAACTCCATTTTGAGCTCTTCCATGAGTTCTTTCTGGGTTTGAGACCATTTTCCATTTTCCTTTGGGTTTGCCCATAGGTGTTTGACATGTTGTCCTCTTCTGAGTTTGTGTCTTGGTCTTCCCTGTCACCATAATGACTTTCTGTGGTCAGATTCTTTTTTTGTTGCTTTTTACTCATCTTTCTTTTGGGCCTTTTCCCTTTCATTTAAATTTGAGCTCTGCTCTTAGGGTAGAAGGGCACTGTCTCAGGCTTCTTTTGCCAGGGGCTGTGGGCCATGGCTGTTTACCTTGTGCTGTACTGATGTTACCCTGAGGCCCACAGGAATCCCTTATGTCTGGTGCTGCACTGAGAGGGTGGGGTGGAGGGTGGCTGGCACTGTTGGAATTTGTAGGGGTCTGGAAGCTTACCAGGTTCTAAGCTAGGGTCCTAGTGGTGATTTCTGACATGTTCTGAGGTGAGTGGAGGTGTTTCTGCATTTCCCTGGGGCTTCATTGAAGCACACGGAGGTCTAGCCACTCAAAGATGCCTGTTTGCTCTGGGCTGTGCTGGAGCACATGGTGGTTCTTGGAGCTGGAGTTTGCCAGTTCCCCTGGCTATGTTGAGGCCCGTGGTGGGGGTGTTCTTGGTTCTGGCATTTTCCTGCTCCACCACACCAAGACTCAGGATCTCCTGATGATTTCCTGAGGTGGGGCTTGCTGCTGGCTTCTTGGAATGCTTCCTATCCTGGATCATGCTCTCCCTTTACCTGAATGAGACAGACTTTTCTTGCCAATCTTCCAAGTTTCTTGGGCTAAAATATTGTTTCATCCCATCTTTTTGCTGGTTCTGTTGTTGCAGGATTTGTTTTGGGGCACTATTTTATGATTGTTTGGCAGTGAATATGAGAGAGTTATCGTGATTTACTGCTTACTCTTCCTTTGTGGTTCCTGAAAGTTGAATAATAACTAAATCAGTAAACCATTAGTAAACCATTTAAAAAGAGAGAAAAATATAATAACCAATTAAAAAAAACAAGTAAGAATTTATAATAAGTAAAGAAGTAAATTTTCAGAAACATCTATCCCTAATTATATGACAGAAAAATTAGCAGTTCAACAGAAGTCTATAAATATATAAAATGTGTAAACTACACAAACTAGAAATCTAAGAAATGTAACTTCCAAAGCATCCAATAGTAGAAAGAAATCATGTAAGGTATAGTTGAACTATCAAAGGGGAAGACACACATGGGGGAAAAAAAGAATAAAAGAGAAAATAAAACAAAACAAGACACAAAACCAAAAGTAATTCAGATGTACTTATAAATGGATTCACTTAAAGATGTAAAGAGACTTTAGTACTAATTCTCCCATAAATTGTTTCCAATAAAAGAGAAAGGAGATGCTGTGTCAAGCTACTAATTTTATGAGGCAAATATAGTGCTGATACCCAAATCTGGGAGGGATAATATAAGGAATGATAAGTGTAGAGTGTTATTAATGAATATTGATGTAAAAGTGCTAAATAAAATATAATACATTTAAAATGGTCATTTGAACCAAGCTGGATTTTACCTTAGCATGATTAGTCATGTAAATAACAAATATTACAAAAACAACATAATTATAATAATGGATTCAGAAAAAATCCCACATTAATTTATATTTAAAACATTATTAATATTTTAAAATTTAAAAAACATTAATAAATATATTTAAAAAGCATAGATATGGACAGGTCTTTAATATGTTCAGAAGTTTATCTAAAACTAAGATGTAGTCTTATTTGCCATAGTTATTGTTGTCTTTAGTTCTTGAAGAGGACCAAAATGACACCACTATTTAGAGTCAAATTACAGTGTGTCTGGCTGATTGAACCAATACAAGCTGAGAATGTTCTACCATAGGTTGGACACAAATTGTCCACGGGAAACATTTGGGGTGGATTCTCTAAATTTGTACATCCTGCCTTTCTTCTGAGCTGTTTCAATTTTGCTTTGCTCATAGAACACAGCACCTTCTCTGATGAAGGCATGCCATGCTCTGAAAACTTTCTCCTCAAGTTCTTTCTTCACTTTTATTTGGCATAGAACCAGAAACATTAACTATTACAAGATAAAATAAAGAAAATAATGGAATAAACACTCATGAAGGAGATATA
>CM053585.1:37209295-37270211 GCA_028646515.1 Pseudochirops corinnae | reverse complement strand
ATGGCTCTGGAGGATAAAGTGAGGCTGGTGACTTTACACAGCCCTTCCTCACTTAAATCCAATTCATGTGTAAGTCATGGCATCACCTCGCTGATGTCATGGTCCACTTTGAGAACAAAGAGAAACAACAACAACAATAAATATTATACATAGTACTGGAACCATAGCTAACAAAGGTTGACCAGGGCTTTGCCCCAGGTTGTCAACATTGACAATGAAAGAAAAGCCTCCTTTTCCTCCTCTCTACCCATCACTTTTAAGCTGATTTTACTTGGGTCCCAGAAGTTCCACTTATAGTTCTGTATATGGCCATATCTTCTGCTTCTAATAAGCTTTGTCCCTAAATTCCAGACTTCACTCAGAGAAATTTCAAGAGTACAGTGGATTAATATTTGATTTCAGGGTGATTATTTGAAAAGGGAATTTAGCGCACAAGGGTTAAGAAATAGTTTTCAAAGACTGTTGAAGAGGACTGCTTTGTAGAATGACTCAAGTTGCAGAGAATTTTGGTCCCTCAGCTTTTTTTGTTAATTTCGATATTTTTTATGGTGTAAGATTTAAAAACTCACAAAATGATAAATCAATGTTTAGAAACTATGGGATAATTAAATAGGTACTGTTGGTTTCATGACCTCTTAAGGAAAAAGTGAATCACTGAGTATCAGGAGGTTCTTTTTATAGCTATTAGAAGTAAAATGAAGAAATTGACCATAGTAGAGTGAAGGGTAAAGAACATGGAAGTTGAAGAATCATCAGGGGACCGAAGAGTTCAGCAGCAGAAGTAATCTGCTAACAAGAAGGCTTCAGCTACCAGATTCTTGATTGACTGGGTAAAGCCTCAAGGTCATTGGAAGAGAGCTCCAGTTTCAGTAATTGCCCTATACTGTGCCATTTATAGTATGAGAGAGGTGAAGGCTCTCAAAAAGACCTATTGATCTCAGTTTTCCTGTCTGGTTTGATATGAAAAAGAAGAAAGGGAAACGACAGATTTTGTAGCTGCTTTATTATGTAGGAAAGGATGTTGAGATATAGAAGATGCATAATCCTGGGGAGTGAAGAGCTGGTTGGGCACGTCTATGTTGTTTTTAGTGTTTTGCCATGACCTTGGTTTATTAAAAGTTGATTGAACATCACAGAATCCTAGTTAGTGAAGATATCTGGGCTTGTCTGTATTGTCCAGAGAACCAGCCTGAGGAGCTTTGCATTTTTTGGCTTACAGGAAATTTCTAGCCAATTCATTGGTATACCTCATTCTCAGTGCCCTTTTAAGGGTGATTATGAGTTAAAATAGCTTTATATAGCAGGAGAGTGTAGAGTAACAGAAGGATAGTGGTCAGTAGAGAAGTGGTTTTATATAGCACATGTATTTATGAATGGACTCATGACAATGAGGCCTACAATCCAAACTTATGAGTTACCCCCAGTACACGGGTTTTCCTTACTTATGTGCCTCCCTGATAGATTTTTCTAAGAGTGTGTACCTCTCCCACACAGACACTGAGTGCATTGGTGGGAAAGTGTGGCCTGTGTTTATGTGTAACCCATGATGCATTCATTATTCATGTATTTGCCTTATAACAACCTGTGGTGTTATAATCACTTTCATCTTATTGTAAAATAAATTGCTATGTTTAAGATTGCTATGTGAATGTCTGATTGTGTAAATGGGAATACACTGGTTGGGGCTCAAGAGGGATAGTGGTGAGTAGAGGCAATATGGGTCAACTAGGTGCTGCAGTGGGTAGAGCACCAGGCATGGAGTCAGGAAGAACTCATCTTCCTGAGTTCAAATCTGGCTTCAGACACTTTGTAGCTGTGTGACCCTGGTAAAGCCACTTAATCCCATTTACCTTAGTTTACTCAATTGCAAAATGAACTGGAGAAAGAAAAGGCAAACCATTCTAGTATCTCTGCCAAGAAAATCCCAAATTAGGTTAAGAAGAGTCAGACACAATTGAAAATGACTGAACAACAGGGGCAATGTATTCATTCACATCACTGTTACTTCTGGAGCCCTGAGAGAGTCTGATTTTAGCCACATGATTGTAGTTCATATCTGGGAACATAGACTTGCCAATGTGAAAGCTAGCTGTGGTGAATAAGCCAACCAGAGAGTATGAGTCCAAACTGGAGGCACCCCAAATGGATCACACATATATCAAGAGGCCTTGAAACCTTAGAATAATTTAAAAAAACACACACACAAAGCTTTTTCATCTCTCTTACTCCCCATGTGTAATTTGCTATCAAAACTTATAGAGTCTTATAGTTCACATATCTGCTGGCTTCTCACTATTATTATAGCTCCCACCATATTCTATGCCCTCATCACTTCTTTCCTTGATTGTAGATAACTTCCTAACTCATCTGTCTACCTCTAATCTCTCTCCTTTCCAATCCTTCTTCCACACAGCTGCCAAAATGCAAAATAATCTTCTTAATTCACAAGTCTAGCCACATTATTTCCTGTCTTTAACACCTTCAATAGCTCCCTTTGGTCTATAGCATAAAGTAAAAATCAGAGTAGCCCTTAAGGCCTTCTACAGTCTGCTTCACCATACCCTTCTGGTCTTGTTTCCCTGCTTCCTGCATTCTGTTTTGCAGCTAGAATATACTACTCACTATCCCCTAGCTGTTCTATAATAGCTATTTTCCTACTTTATTTTGCATTGTCCTGCCACCATACATTGTCACAGGACATTCCATCTCAACCTCTTAAAATAATTTTTTTCTGTCAAGGCTGAGTTCAGGTCCTTCCATGCTTTCCTTAGTTTCCACTAAGGGACATTCCCAGACCCAAATTTCCCTAGGTGATTTTTGTTCCTCTTACTCTCCACCTTGAATCATATTCCAACTATTAGATTATAAACTCATTGAGGGCAGCAAGTTTTATCTCTGTAACTTTAGTGCCCAGCACAGCACCCTACATAGAGTAGATACAATAAATATGTGTTGATAAAATGTTTTGGAAACCTCAAAACACTATAAATAATATATATTTAATATAAATATATTAGAAATAATAATAAACTGAACTGAACACTTGGATTGCAATGAGCTTTGTGGATGTTTTATGAATATTTTGAATTTATGACATTTTGTGAATATTTATTTTAACAGGTAAATCACGTACACACCTATTTAACAAAGATAAAGGAGTAAGACAAGGGCAGGTTATTTCCATCAAGGTTATTTCTGCTCTTGGTATATTTGAATGCTTTGTTATCAGGTTGCTGGGGGTCTTTTGACCATTAATTTGTGCACATTAATTTGTGTCTTTGCTTCCTTCTTTTTCAGACTGAGACACAGGTTGCAGTTCTATTTTCAGTGACTCATTTGTGGGGTTTTTGCGGTGCCATTTAAATTCACGTTCTAGCAATACCTTGCTCTCGTTTTGGTAAGCTCATGGCACATTCATAAATAAAGGAAGTTTGTCCCTTCGGCTAGAGAGACCAGGATGGCAGCGAGGACAGGATTTCGAGCGCGGTATAAATGAAGGCGTGGACTGGCACCGTTTGCTGGTGTTTACTGATTATAGCCTCTTTAGCCAACTACAAGTTCTTAGCTCAAGGCTTAAGGCAGAAGGGAGATGATGTTTATCTGTTAAAGAGAACTTAATTTTTTACGGAGCTTCTCACATGTTGGACTTAATAAGAAATCTTTCGCTTTAATATTCATAGCATTGCCTTAGGCTCCCACTGAACTAAAGGGTGGGGAGAGAATAAGCATCTATTAAGCACCCACTGCATACCAATCACTGTGCTGAGCACTTTACCAATATTATTTCATTTGATCTAACTAATATCCTACATTCTTTATTCGATGCTTTTTGCTTTCCAAGTTCAATCCCATTAATTACTCTGGTTCTTTATTTGAGGCTGATGCTAGATAATGCCTGGGAATCCCAGTGATTTGATCCAGAAAGCAAAAAAGTTTCTGGGTATGAAAAAGAGGGTTAATAGGTAAGGTTGGCAAAATTTCATCTGTCCCTGTTGACACCAGACCCTGGGTTCAATTTGGGGAAATGTCAACCAATGTACAGTATTTGTAAAACACGTATAATAAGTGTGGGTGTGATATACGTGGATATTCAGCTAAAGAAACTGAGAAGGAGCAGTCCAACTCCTTTTAGATAGAAGAATTAAGGGAGATCTGGTCTCATAAATCTAGGGAGGAATGAGTATTGGCGAGAAGGAAGTCACCCAGGTCGAATGATGAAGAGAGATCAAGAAGCCGGAAATATGAGGAAAAGGACATTAAATCGGAACATTAAGAGATCATTGGCAAATTTTGAGAGAGTTGTTTCAGTGGAACAATTATTTCGGCAGCTATATCACAGAGGGTTTAGAAGAGAGTAAGAGGAGAAGAAAAGGAGGCATTGACTGTAGGATATTTCAAGGAATGTAGCAGAGAAGAGGGTGAGGAGAGGGGTCCTAATAACAGATTTTTTCTCCCTCTTTTTCCTTTTTCTTCCTTCTTCCTCAGTGTGAAACTCAACTATTTACCTCATCACCAACCAACATCACCTACCCTTGCCTAGCTAGCAGTTTTCCAGGTTAGAGAAACTTCTTTTGGCAACTTAGACCCCTTGCTTAAGGTCCTGCTATCTGGACTATTTTCTAATATAACACAGATGTATTATTTAAGTCTTTTAAGAGATGGTTATGATGCCATGAACCATTAAGTTATATGACCAAAGTTAGAAACTGATCCATCTGCCATACTGTCAAGGTGTCAGTCCTGTGACTACCTCTAGGAGGTAGACTATGGATAACAGGATGTTGGAGATACGTTCTCTTACAAGTGATTACCTTAATTATCATCTCATTTTATCCTCCTGAGGATCCTGTGAGTTCGACAGAGTAATTCACATTAGGCTCTTTTTAGAGATTAAAAAGAAAACTGAAACATAATTCAAAGGACTTTTCTAAGGTCACAGTGAAAATGAGCAAGATACTTTGTCCCACACTCACCTGGAGGAGTGAGTGGGATATATTCTGGCCTTAGGAATGGAGAACTCTGGGGTTGACTTGTGAACTTCAAGTGAGGGACATCTTATCTCATATAATACCTGAACCTTGCAGGATTTTCAAAATGACATCAAGATGAATACACAGTAAGTTAGACCAAAATGAGGGTGAATAAAAACCTGTAAAGTGGGAAACCTCAGATTGTTTTGTTCTGTGTGTGTGTGTGTGTGTGTGTGTTTAGGGGGAATCCTAACTGGTGTGTGGTGAAAGGGTGGGTAAGTATAAGATTCCAGGAGCAGGTGTTAAGAGGAAACAGTTCCCTCCAACTCCCTGTCTGTGGAGACGCTAATCAGAGAAGCTTTTTTTTTTTGGAAGGGGAGGGGTGACCCTGCTGAGTTTTGGAGTATGCCTGCAGCAGCTTTTAGCAAATCACAATCCCAGCAGTAGTCTCAGCTTTGAAGAAAGATTTACAAATCTCTCACTGCTTTCTAAATATCTGCATTTATATCTTAAAAAAGAAGAAGAAAAAGCCCCTCACTGTTGGTCTCAGCCTCCTCGCCCTCTTTTCCCTCCCCCACTTCCCCCTTTTTTTCTTTTCCTCTTTCAGGAATTAAAGATTGTGATGTGTGCAGGAAATGAGGGTCTATAAAATTGTGATAAAATGTTCCTGCAAAATTGCCTTTGAATTTTCGCCTTGAATTGCAGGCGAAATGAAATTGTTCGCTTTCAGCTCTGCTTTGTTTTTGACCCCTTTTTGTGAATTCTCAAAGGAAAGAAACATATTCCCATCTTTTATAGTAATCAAATTTATCTGGCATCTCTCAGCGTCTTGAATTACTTATGCTAGAGTTGGCCAGCCTCGGGAAGGCTGGAGCTGTTTTATTTATTTATTGTTCTAAAGTGAGGGTTTTTGACATGAGGTGCCCACATTATCCTAGGGGAGTATAGGGAAAAATTGGAGAGTGCTTCCTGCCTTCATATATGTGACCGTATACGTACGTACACATACATACTTGTAAAAGACGTCCATATAAGTTGAAGTATGATAAAATGAACTTCATAATCATAGCTCAGTGGTCTTTAGTCCAGTGCTTTCTCATGAGAGGTCAGCCAAATTCATGTTACTGCTGTTTAATTATGTGTATAAAGAGAGTAATCAGGGAAAAGGTTAAAAAAAGAGAAGTTTCCTATCGATAGAGATGCTAATAAAAATCACTGATAGTAAGGCCGTTTAGTAATTATTCTCCACAGTATTGTTGAGGTTTCTGGCCATGTGTAGAGGAAAAGAGTCGTTTATATTCTATAACAGGTAATTGATCACCTTTTTTATTTTTATTTTTAAATATGAGAAGGTCTATTGCATCAAATGTGCTGTGATCAAAGATTAAACTCAGCCTGTCATATGTGCCCCCCCATTCAATCAAGCCCAGCTTTGGGTAGTACCTACCCCTCAAAGCTCTTGAAACCTTAGCCGTGCTTTCCTTTTATATTTCCTGTCCCTCAGGTCTATCCATAGAAAATCCAGGCTGCAGGTGCACACCTACCCAAACCAGACTTCAATTACAAAGCCAAATCTTGCCTATTTTAGGTAAATCAAATTATTGCTAATAATAACTCATATTTATAGAGGGCTGTAAGGTGGCAAAGCACTTCTCTCACAAAAATCCTAAATAAAACATGGGTATCAATGACAATATCCAGTGGTATCTTTTGCACACAGTCTTAGCCTCAGGCTAAAGTTAAAATTAGCTGGGAGAAATTAATTTTTAAAAAAATCATCAATAAATGCCTTACTCATCCTTTAGTTATGTAAATATTCAGGAAAATATATTGTTTTACACACCCTTAAAGTCCTTTTTTTGTGCCTATAAATTCCCCAAATACAATGAATAAATTATGAAATGTTATAAATCATTATTTCAGATTTTTTCTAATCCCTTTAAAAAAAATAATGAAGGCTTTCAGTGGGAAGGGTTTGGTTTGTAACAAATATGTGCACCATTGTCCTTTATTAATACTAATTTCTAAAACCTTTCAATATGTGTATCAAATGCACTGCTTAAATTATTTCATAGGAATTTGTATCAGAGGCAAAACACCTTCCTTGGGACTGTTTTAATTTAGAGCACCAAGAAATGAAACCTTAAAATTTTTTTAAAAATAAAGATTCTTTCAATAAAAAGTGAGTCAGGGTTCATTTTAAAAATGCTTTGACTGTATACTGCCATGTATTTTACTCATTCTGAAGTCTTAATGGTCTAACCTGAATTATTGTAAAAGCACCCTAATACCCAGACATTGAGGGAGGCTTCATAGTTTGGGAAAACAAGGTCCCCAGAGTTAGGAAGGTCAAATTTAAGGAATGGGAGTATTGGCAATTTGATTATTCCTGATTAATACACATGATGAAAGCAAACAAATAATAGTCTATCTATCCTTTATGAGACAAGAGGACAAATGTACCAATGTGATCTTTGGAACAACAAATGTGGAAGCAAAAGTTTCCCTAGCATTTTCTACGGATTTTGAGAGGCAGCTGCATCCTTTCTTAGGTCTGAAGGACGCACCAAGAAGCTGATACTTTGGGTTTTGCCCTTCCCGTTAAAATACACACACACACACACACACACACACACACACACACACACACACACACACACGCTACACATTTTTAAGGACTTCTGCAACTGCTTTGATCTGTGGAAAACTAGATCATTAGGCTTCTAAATAGTAATGGAAGAGAAACACAAATTATCAAAATTGAAAGGGATATTTTGGGATAATATGTCCTTTTTTGAAATTCTGTAGTCCATCCCACCCCCGCAACCCTCACTTTGGGGAAAACAGCTCTCCTCTACCCATTCCCCTTTCCCTTGATGCCACAAGCCAACCCAGTTTCTAGTTGAGACATTGTCATTGACATTTGTCCAGTTTTACAGTGGTGCTCACAATCCATTTAGTGAGAGTTTGTGCCTAGCCAAAGGACAGTAAAATGCTGATTTCGAAGAGAAAGCCGTACCATAGATGGTATCCTTTGCTTTCAAAAAGCACACTTGTGACTATGATCTTTCTTAAAAGCTTTTATTGAACTATTTTCTTTTCTGTTCATGAAATTCACAAAAGGCTCTCCTCTAAATCCTCTTCATATTTTCCCTTAGTTTGTCCTAAATTCTGCCTCAGGGGGATAAACAGCCACAATAGGTAATGTTCAATTTCCCATCCTGGATGTATATGCCAACATGGAGAGCTTTTATTACTAGGGTAGAAATCAAATCATTGTCACCTAAAGTGCTAATTATGTCTGATAAATGTATGGCATACATTTAATGCAAAGGGAGTTTAGGAAATGATACACCTTCCCTAATTATGGTGACCAACCCACTTCCATCAATCTAACATGTTTTGGGTTTTTTTCTTTTCAATTTCTGTTCATTTGGAGTTGCTTTAGTGAATTTGCTTATTCTCCAGTAGACCTCCTCATTCCCAGTAAGACTAAGATTGCAGAGCTTTTCAGATTGTGGGGAGTCAGAATACAAGTTTCATGATCTAAACACAATGAACATATACAGATAAACACACAATTCTGTATATAAAATGGCTACAAAATGCAGATTCTTGAAGAATGTATTGTTTTTCTCCTTTTAGCTCCTATTCCCTTTTGTAACTGCAAACCAGAAATAGATAGTAGGATCTAGCTCTGAGTATAAAAGAGTCTTTTTCCACTTGGCTATTTACAAAATTAATTAACTTGGACATTGAGTTAACAAGAATGATACTCAGTTTAATTAAATGGGCATTTTTTTGTGTGTGCCACTACTATATAGCAGTCATGCTACTGAAATTCTGGATTTAAAAGGATAGAAATGAATCACTTCCTGCCCTTGATGAGCTTATATTTTAAGTGCAAACTTAAAAATAAATACAAAATTAATAAAAGCACATATAGAATAATTTTACATATATATGTATACACACATATACTTACTTGTGTCAAATGGTAGCCATCTCTCAGGCAAGGGGGAGAAGGGAGGAAAAAAAAAGAAATTTTCTTGATAACTATTGTATGTTTGTAAGGAATAGCAAGTTGTACATCATAGAATGGCAGTTTCCTATACAATCATCCTTTTTATTGTCTGTGTCATGGAAATGTTTGTTTTGCTCCATGAATTAAAAATAAAATAAATTTTTAAAAATTAATACAAAGATTTCAGGGCGGGAAGGACACTAAGAGATGGGAGAATGAAGGTTGCTAAGGATTCCAAGAGAGAGGAGGGGGAACGTTTCAGGCTTGGGAGACAGCTTATGCAAAGCCACGGCTTGCTATGTATGGGAAATGGTGAGGAGTTCGGTTTCTGGTCTGGCAAGCAGAATGTACGAGAAGGGATGTGAAATTATGCTGGAACAAAAAATAGTGGGAGGCAGCTTGTGAAGTGCTTGAAATACCAAGCGGAAGAGCTGTGAGAATTTTTGTTTCATTTTGTTTTGTTTATCCTAGAGATAGTTAGGAGCTACTGAACCTTCTTGAGCAAGGCAGGGGCATGGTCAGACCTGTGTTTTAGTAATAACAGTTGGACAGCTGTATGAAGCATATACTGGAGAGTGGCAGAATATAGAAAGGACACTTGGGAGGACTGCAGTGAGTCAGGTGAGAGGAAATGGACTGGACGAGGGTACATAGCATGTGCATGGACAAAAGGGGATGAATACAAGAGGTGCAGAGGTAAAATTGACAATAGTGTATTTCTATTTCAGGGTGAGCTTGAAATCACTCTACTTGTTACAGCTGGTAGGCACTTTAGCCCCTCCCTGGGGAAGTTAACGATCATCTAAGTAGAGACAAATGCCCTGAGAATCTCTGAGGTTAACAATAACGAATTATTTTGTTGCCCCTCTTTTTCTTCATAAAGTGTGGCATATACTATTTTCTAGACCATCCCTGCTCAGCCTCTGATCTTCCCTGACACCCTTATAGAAATGAAGTGAAAATAGGTTTTAATTAAGATGGGGAAAGTTGATTTCACTTGACACTGCTTCAGAGATACCTGCCCCCTTCTGAATACACAACTCTACTTAACACCACATACATGTGCATGCACATAGAAAGAACAAGAGATGGTACTCAAGAAAGCATAGGAAATCATGCCTGGTTCTGGCAAGGGATGGTTAGAATCTGAATTCCAGTTTCCTAACTGTCATACTTGTCATATTTTCTACATGCCTGGTATACCATGTCCTCTTCCTCAACTCCTCAACTCCATTTCAGACACTCTCACTTCCTTAAATATCCCAGCTTAAGCTTCATCTTCTGCATGAAGCCTTTCCTGCCTCCCTCCCACTGCCATGCTATTGCCCATGTATTCAATTACTTTGTATAGATGGATGGATGGATGGATGATGGATAGATAGATAGATAGATAGATGGATAGATAGAGATAGAGATATTGGCTCACTTTATATTCATGCTTTCTAGATTTTTCTAGTTTCTTGTTGACTCCTACATTAGAATGTCAGGTCCTTGTGAGAAGGGCTTGTACTTGTATCCCCAGCATCTAGAAAAGTGTCTGCTACAGAGTAGACTTAACAGATACTTGTTGATCAACTGATTAAATCCTGACCATTAACCAGGTATCTAGAAAGGTTGCTGACCGTGGTAGTGTGAACTAGGAGATATATTTCTCATAAGCAATAAGATTTAACTAAAACTTCCTTTCTTTCCTTTCTCCTTTCATTGTTTTAAATTTAAAAAAATAAAAAGTCAGGTGTTCCAATGCCTGGCAAGAGTTGGGTGTAGAATGATTTTTGATAAGTGGTCCATAAAGTACAACAGACTACCAAGAAGATCTATGATACACATAAAAGATTAAGAACCTCCTCTCTTAAATGTATATACTTTTAAATGCTCACTTTTTTGTCCTAATAGAAACCAAATTCTTTTGTGTGCATTTTGAAGTAATTAAAATTAAGGATAAGTTTTAAATTCTAAATTTTTGGGCTCTGGTTCTTATATGTGGGAAAGAGGGGGTGGTCCTGAAGTTTAAGCAGAGAAGACAAAGAGATTTTTCCTGTTAGCCCTGAAAAATTCTCTATGAATAGACAGTATTGACAGAAATTTTCCATGAATTTGAAGGACTAGTATGTCCTGAGGTTTATCTGTTCTGTTAGAACAAGTTTAATTATAGGGGTCAGAAAAATAATTGCCATGTTAATTGTGTGACCTAAGAGTGAGTCTGTATCTAGGGATTAAAATGCACACATACTTTGCAATGATATAGCAATAAGCTTTGATTTTTTTGAGAAACAAAAGTATAGTCCATGCAAGAAACACTTTAAAAATAAAACTGTATAGTTTGCCTTCTATTTATTACCCAATTCTTTAGTTGCACATAATTCAAATATCAAAACATAAGATTTGTGTGTTTACATTCTAATTCTATTTGGTTTGGGGAAGAGGTATCTCACAGGCCCAAATAATAAAAAAAAAATCAAACTATGGAAAACTATGATTTAAAAAAAATCACAATATACTTTTGCTGATATAGTTGTCCATAATCAGCCATCCAATAGACATTGGTTAATTACCTACTATGTAAAGGGCACTGTAATAAGTGCCTGGGATCCAAAGAAAGGTTAAAAAAAAAAGGACAGTCTTTTTGTCATAGTCTAAAAGAGGAGATAACAAGCAAACAAGAAAAATACAGGATAAATTGTAGGTATTCAATGGAGGGGAGACACTCAAATTAAGGAAGATCAGGTAAGGCTTCCTATAGAAAGAGGGATCTTAGCTTGGACACCAGAAAGACCAGGAGGTAGAGATGAAGAGGGAGACTATTCCAGGCCAGTGAAAATCCTCAAGTTGGGAAATGGAGCATCTTGTCCGAGGGACTACAAGGAGGTCAATGTCTTTGGATCAAAGTGTGTGTGTGTGGGTGGGAGGATGGAGAGGGTATAAGAAGACTAGAAAGGTAGGTGGGAGTGTTATAGGTTATAAAGAGTTTGAAATGCTAAACAGAGGAATTTATATTTGATCCTGGAGGTGATAGACTTCCACTGGAGTTTGTTGAACAGAAGGTGACATGGTCAAATCTGCATTTTCAGATGATTACTTTGAAAACTGATTAGAAAATAGCCCAGACAGGGGAGCAAACTGCCACAAGGAGACTGACCATTGCAATAGTGGAGGTGTAATGAGCTGGAGAAGGAGAAGTCAGAAGGTTAAAAGAAGAAACAGGGGAAATAAGTCTCAAAAAAAAACCCCAAAAACCCAGTGAGGTCCTGATGAGGATAAAAATTAGGTTTTAAGTTCCTTCCACATTAATAGGAAAGTTAAGGGGAGAAGAGGACTGGGGAAGGGGAGGGAGGTAAAGAGTTTAGTTTGGGACATGTTGGGTTTCTCCAGCTTGAGATGTCTAATAGGCCATTGGAGCATGTGAGCTGAATTCCTGCCTCTGACCCGCAGGCTACCTGTGTGACTATGGGCAAGTTCACTTTTCATTTGCAAAGGCAATTTTATAGATTAGTGACTGATGAAGTCACGGGTCCAGACCAAAAAGAAACAAAAAAAGCCAATGTGATAGTCTCAGCTGTCCCCATTTTAGGGTAAATACTATATTTCACTGCCAGGGGAATGGGTTGAAAACCCATTTTCTGAGGGCAGAAAACATTACTATGTGTATTGCAAGCAACCACCTGTCTCCTTCTATAGTAACTTTCTCATTCATGGTTTTCACATGGGAGAGATGGGAGAATAGTGAGAGAAGAGAGAAGAGGAAAAAAAGATCATGGAATTTCAAACTGGAAGCAACTATAAAATAATCAAGTGTAGTTCATGGATTGGGGAATGGAATGGAATATCACCATACTGGAAGAAGTGAAGAAGGTGATGAATTCAGGATATATCATGGAAAGACTTAAAGTACCTGGTGGACAGTGACATAAACAGCCAGGGAAACAAGATACACAATGAGTACCATATTGTACATGGGAAGAACAACCACCACAAAATAATGGAAACTGAATGATGTGAAATTGTAAATAAGTTTATTCTCAAAGAATATATATCTACGTGTGTATATATATATATATATGTATATATGTATGTATGTGTGTGTGTCTGTATATATATATACATATATATATATACATATGTATATGTATATATGTATAGGCAAAAATGTGTTCCTTCCCACTCCTTTGCAGAGACAGGAGTTAACAGGTACGGGGCACATAACATCAGATTTTCTTGATGTGTTGATTAGTTTTGATGATTTTTTTTTGTTTCCCTTCTTCCATATGTATATATGGAATATATACATATACATGGAATGTGTATGTGTCTATGTATGTATGTATATATGCATGTATGTGTGTATGTATATATATATATATATATTTATTTCTTATAGTGGAATATAATGGGAAGGGAAAAAGAAGGGAGAGAGGGAAATGTTGGTCACATAATATATCTATATGTGTGTGTATATCTATAAATACATGCTTATATATATATATATATATATATATTTTTAAAATAATCTAGTGAAAGCCCTTCACTTTACAAATAAATCAATAGTTCCGTCTCCTTTTCCTGTTCTTTAAAAAATTTCTCCACCTTCTCTTTTCCCTCCTCCCTTTCTTTTATGTTTCCTTTCTTTCTATGTCTATGTCACTATGTTAAACACAGCTAATGTTCTCAGGGCATTAATAAATGAGACTTTTTATATGAGTTCCCTGTGCCTTCATTATTCTTTATAAAGGGCTAAACATGACACATGTTCACACCCTAGTTTAATCAATCTTCAAAGTATTTGTTCAGTTCTTATTGTGTACCTTTTGGTAAAAGATCAACAGCGGTTCAGTCGAAAAGTTGATTACTAAAGACCATTGTATATGTTTAAATGTTTTGCTCCCAAGCAAATATACCCTTTGAACCTTGAGCAAAATGATCAACTCTCCAAAGGATTTAGGGTTTCTCTTGCATGAGACCCTTTGTACTATAGGATAGGGTGAGATGCCTACCAGAGTAGGTACTTAATAAATTGATTTCAGGTTGGTTATAATTTTACGTTGTCTTCTGCAGAAACATAGAATCTGAGATTTGGAAGAGACCTTAGCTGCCTCCAAGGCCAGCCTATACCTTAAGGAGAATCCTGATGACAATATGGTCACGTAGTCTCTCCTTGACAACTTTCAACAAAGGGGAACATTGTAGCTCCTGAGGCTACTCAGTAGTAGCTACTACTACTTCTCCTGGATTGTTCAAATTGTGAGAAAGAGTTTTATTTTGTTCTGCAAGTCTAAATTTTCCTCTTTTCCTACCACCCATTTTTCTTGGTTCTATACTCTGGGTTCAGATATAACAAATTGAATCTCTCTTACACACAAAAGTCCTTAATATAATGAAGACAGTTATGAAAGGCCTCATCTGAGTCATCTCTTCCATAGGCTTAAACATGCCTCACTTCCTTCAATTGGTTTTAATATGGTATGATCTTGGGCCTTTTCACCATCTTGGTTAGCCCTCTCTGGCTGTTCTCCAACTCATTCAAGTCCTTCCTGGATACAGCACCAAGAATAAACATCAGCGTTATTCCCTCACCTTCTTAATGAAGGGATCCGATTTCCATTCATCTCATTCTAATGGTAGTGTAGGCATGGTGTTTTGTCCTGTAATTTAGCCAAAGCACCAGTTAAAATAGTTGATGGGTCTCTGACTGGGTAAGCTCATGACTTGACCTGATACCCATGGAAAATCTTTAGATTTATTGTGTATGAAACGTGAGTAGAGGGTAACCATGGCCTTTAAAAAAAAATTTCCCAAAAGGAAATGTGTATATGTGGTGGTGGTGGTGGGGAGGCGTATTATGTGTATGAGAGAGAGGAGAGATGGAGAGACAGAGAGAGACAGAGAGAGGAGAATGGACTTGCAGAAAAGGCCTCCATTTCCATGTTCTTAATTCTGTTTTAACCACTTTTGTAGATACTTCTAAAATATTCTCTGAAGATCTGAACCTTTAAAAAAAAAGTATATGCTGGGGGAGGGGAGTTCTATTTTATCATAAATACCTATAGAATATGCTACAGTGTAAATTACCAGAATTATTTTTTCTAAACTATATACCTATATAAGTATACATGTGCATACAAATATCTGAAAATTTATACATACATATGTGTGTGTATTAACTTCTCTGCAAAAGGTGCTGGCAATGTCTTGGGGATTCAAAATCCCTATGCTTAACATTCCTTTTATCTGACCCTGAGTTAAACTGTGGTGCACAGGGGGATTTTTCTTTAAAAATTAATTTAACTGAAAATCTCTTCAAATTGTGTTGTTGGCTTTGGTGCAGGGCATGAAATAATTTTTTTTTCCCCCGTCTTACCCCACCATCCCTCGAAGGTCAGATTTTAAATTGGGCTGTTACTGTCTTGCTGCAGAGTTTCCAGGCTACGTTAATTTTTGGTTTGCCATTGATGGATGGAGCAGTTTGAATTCTGACATGCAGCAGCCTGACTTGAATGACCTGCAGAGGCAGATGTCAGCCTGTTATTTCGTGCCCGTTTGTCAGGAAGGAAAAACAACGTCTGTTCAAGCTACTCCAAGCTTTTCGTTCTGGAGTGCCTCCATGGAAGTATGTTTCTCTGCATATACACACACACACACACACACACATACACACACACACACACATATATATGTATACATATATATGTGTATATATATATATATATATATATATATATATATATATATATATAATGTGCGTATAACTCTGCATATATGGGTTCTAATTTCCTGCAGTAATAGCTGTAAAGATGCCTATGTATTGTATATGTGTATACATACATGCATATTAAAACAATTTATGTCTATATGCTACAAGGCTATGTATGTGCAGGTGTCTGTGTGCATTTGAGGTGAGTGTGTATGTGTGCGTGTGTGTGTGTGTGTTGGAGGGAGTCCAGGTTTGTGATTTCATTCCTATAGGGAGCTTCTGGTGTGAAAATGCCCTCCATTCATCTGAATCTACCCTCTCAAATGCAACTTACAGTCTGAGAGAATAGCCTGGAAGTTATTGAAACATTAACTGACCTGTCCATGATTATATAGTTAGTATCTATGAGAAGCAAGACTTCAGTCTAGATTTTCTTCATTCCAAAGTTGGTGCTCAGTCCACTACATTGGGCTGCCTCCATATAGACAAAATAAATGTGTATTATGGAAGAGGAAGGGTTAAAGGAAGAAAATACTCCCTTATATAGTATCTACCATGTGCCAGACGTTGTGCTGAGAACTTTACAAATAGTGTCTCATTTGATCCTCACAACAATTCTGTACAGTGGGTATTATTATCCCCATTGTGCAGTTGAGGAAACCAAGGCTCCATAAGTGTTGAGTGGCTTGCTAAAGGTCACACAGCTAGTGAGTGTCTTAGGCAAGATTTGAACTCTAGTTTGCCTTACTCCAGGCTTAGTGCTCTATCCAAATGCCCAGGATATATATATATATATATATATATATATATATATTCTTCTCTAAAAGAGGATGACTGTGTACCTACTTATGTTGTATGGGGAATACAATATTCAAGAATCAGGAGACTTTGGTTAAAATTCCACTTTTGCTGTTTATTATTTGTATGACCTTGGACAAGTAAATCAGTTTCCTCATCTGTAAAATGAAGAGATTGGGCTAGATGGCCTGAGATCCTTTCCAATGCTTGTTCTATGATTCTAGATAACCATGATTCAAAGGCATTGATGTCTATGTGCACAGAAATACATCAGCAAAGAGAATAGTGATTGTATACTTGTTGTTTATTTGAAAACATCAGGACATCAATAACATGTAGCCAGCCCATTAATAGCAAGATGCACATTAAATGCAGAGGGAAAAAAGTGAACCACAGTTGAATGTGGAGTATGAAGGTAAGTGTACAAAGATAGATTGCAGTGGAGTAGGGTACTCCATATCTTCTCCTAAACATAGACTATATAGCCTAATGCGAAGGATCATTCAAAAAGGTGGGCATCTATCTGAATCTGGGAGACTGACAGAAAAGTAATGACTGACTCCCATGTCCTTTGTAATTGGGAAATAGATTGACTTTCATCGTTGACTTGAAAAAAAAAACAACCTAGGTTCTAACATGGCAATGGTGACTTGAATCAAACATTATCTTTCCCAGAAGCCATCAGTTGCCTTCCCTGCAATGAAACTCACTTTTTTCAACATCATCAAACAAGGAAGAGAGCACCTCCTAGCCCAAATTCTCTATGGTGACGTAACTGATTTATAGAGTGTTCTTGGCAGGTAACTTTTTTGTGTTTTGCCACCTCCCAGTCTTGATGGAGTTGAGATGAGACTAAGCACCTCTCCTTCACAAGCCATGCTGGTAGAGTCTGGGGCCCTTTATCTGCTAGGATTTGGAGAATCCTCTTCCTAGAAGCTCCTTTGCCAGATGGACCACTTAGCCATCACCAAAGCATATTGGTATATTTTCTTGCCTTAAAAAAAATCATGGAGGTGATAGGATATTTATAAAGTGCAACTACTTCAAAAAATTTCTCCAAACTGACAGAAAAAAAACCATCAAATACTATATATTTGATAGGAGGGGAGCTGGTATTTGCAGAGATCTTACAACAAGCCCTCAGAGGGCAGTTTTCCATTGACCACCAGGGCTTATAATATCATTGTTGCCATCTTGGAATTATACAGTAACAGTAGGTGTTTGGGGGGAGGTGGGGTGCTTACTAGGCTTATTGATAGAGAATGGAAGATACTTTACAGCAGACTCATGAAGGGGGGAAATAGAAATAAAAGAACTAGGCTTCCCTGCCTTCCCTAAAGGTCCCCTTACATGGAACTTGACTCATTTTCAACTGCATCCTGTATAACCAATAGCTTGGAAACAAACATTCTAATCTTTTCCTCTTTAGTCTCTCACTTACTGTGCTTTTCCATATCAGTTTTCTTTGAGAAGATCAGCTCATGATATAGGGTAAGGAGAGTTGGGAGGGAAGATCACTTGTATTTGTTTCACTAAATCATCTCTTGGGGAAGAATAGTTCCTCATATCTCCACAGGTTCTTCTGAATTCTCAGTAGTCTGATTCAGAGGAAAAGCTCTTTCGTGAGAAATGATGACTGAGAAGGGAACATTAAAGGAGCAAAAAATTAACTTTCCCAAATAGGTGCCTATAGATTGGAAAAAAATGACTAAATGAGCTGTAATCCATGGGCGAAAATATGATGAATACAGAGAAACACAGGAAAACATGGATTCATGCAAAATAAAATAAGTGAAGACAGGAAAACAATATATACAATTACTACAACAGTGTAAATGGAAAGAATAATGGAATAATTAAAGCTGAATATGATAAAATTCTAATGACCAAACTTGACTCCAAGGAAGAAATATTGAGAAAGCACCTCCCTTCCTTCTTTGCAGAGGTGAGGGTCTTGGATAGGGTACACTACATATAATTTTAATTCTTGTGGATACATTGGTAAGTTTTCCTGAATTGTTTTTTTTTCTTCTTTTTAATCTTTGAATAAGGGATCAATGTTTAGAAGGAGGAGGAAGGAGAGAGATTTAGGGAAATGTAGTTGATATAAAACTAAAAATAGCAACAAAATTATTTATGCAGAAAAAAATTTAATTTCTACTAGTCAGCCTTGAATTTTAATCCATAAATGGCTTAGCCTTTTCTTGTACAAGCCGTAATCCTGGACTGTCACAAATGAGCAGATTGAAGAAAGTCTCAGACCTAGTGTGTGCAGTGAAATTAAACATCCACTCACCTCTCAGCAGGTTTCTGATATGGAAGTGCTTGTTTTATTTCATAAATTAAAAATAAAATATTTTTTAAAAAATATGTCCCCCCAAAAGGAAAGAAAGTTCATCAGTTTTTAAACAGGTATAGTAATAGGTTTGTCTTGGGGAACCTTTTCTTCTGCCTTTTAGAAAGAGATGTAATGAATTATATGGTAGGACAGTTTGCTACTTTTTTTTCCTTTGTAAATGCAGTACATACTTGTTTTTACTAGTCAAAAAATGGTTGGGAACTCCCTTCCTTCTTTTTGCAATTATCCCTCATAAAGACCTTTGCCTGAATTTATTGAATTTTTTTTAAGCAAGGAAACTTTTTTTTTCTTTTTCTTTACAAGATTACACAAGGGGGAAAAGTTAGCAGTTTGCAGTGTGGATTTTCTTCACTGTCCCTCCCCACACATATACTCTCCCTGTTTTGGAAATAACTGTGGCTTTTACAGCTAAGCTGGTCTTTAGTGAGAAACTACTAGACATTTCTTTAAAGAGATATTATTTTTAAAAAAACAAAAGTGGTTTTGGTAATGTCATTTTTTATAACCTAGAACTGAGTTTCCTTTCTTTTTAGTACACTTAGAAGAGAATAATTTTTTAAAAATTAGTCACATCCAAACACACACACACACACACACACATATCATACCAGTGACCAGGTAATATGAACATTTTCAAATGTATTTTAATGGGTTGCTAGCATATTTTTCTATAAAAATGTATGTTTACCACAACCTCTTTCTTTGCATTTTTTCATTCATACATTTTATTTATTTTTATTATCTTTGGTTTCTTTGCGTTGGTTTCTTTCTTTTTATCAATCTATCCTCAAATATTTCATCTTTGAAGCAGCAGCAGCATGGTGGAAAATAACACCGACCTTGGAGGCATGGCAACCTGGATTCAAATCCTATCTTTGACACTAGTTGTATGGCCATGGGCAATTCCCTTAACTCCATAAGCCCCCTTCTCATTATCTGTAAAGGATAAGCAATAATACCTATATCTTCTAACTCTCAGGGGTTTTATGAGGACCAGATGAGATAAGATCTATCAAGTGTCTTTGCCAGGCTTCATGTTGAGCTGTCATATGGATAGAACTCCTTCTCTCTACCTTGTAGTCATTAGGTCCTGGCACCAATATAGCTAAGTAAGACCAACCAACTTCCAAATGGCCTATGGTAGCTGAGATCAGATCTCTCTAGCAGCTAGTACAACAGAACACATTTTTGACAAGTTGTTTATTTCCCACCTCCCAGAAACCCTCATACAGGACTCTGCTGGAGCACACTCAAACCAGCTCTGGAGAGCCAATTGTTAAATTTTTGGTATGAGCATTTATACCTTGGAAATTGGCAAATGCTACAAATTAGGGCTTGATTCATCATTTTGTTGATTGTCTAGACTTAAGAACTTGATAGAGAAAATATGATAATGCAGATTATATGTAAATATTATACTTATGTAAGTATATACTAGAAAGTATATACTTCTTATAAATCATACTTAAATATTGATAATGTAGATTATAATTAAAGTTCATCATGAGTACATATATGTATATGTATGTATATATGTATATAGATGTATATGTGTATAAATATACACATATACACTGGGGTATGTATATGTGTGTATGTATGTCGTTAAACATTTACCCAGACACCTCTGCACATGTATTGTAGTATAAGTTTTCTGAGTCCCTCATGATTCTCTTCACCATCTCTGTCACCAATGCAAAATGGCCCCAGGGAGAGTTTGTAAACTTCAACCATTTCTATGACTTTAGAAGAAGGAAGTTGAACCTTCCTAAGGGAAGGGAGCTGGATTAGCTCTCTTTATAGAGGGGGTGAAATTAGAATTCTTGTATATCAATTCTCTAAAGAAATAGGATGATTCTTCACTTTCACATGCTTCATATTTTCCATTTTAAAAAAAGAATATTTTGGTCACCTGGGTCTTTGGATGACTATTTTTAGTAAAAATGCAAATAAACATATGTCTCCACATTCTTATTCCATTCCCCACCCCATTCCAATTCCCTGGTTCAGGCCTGAGAAACAGTACCTTATTTTATATCCTAGGAATCAATATCCCACTTGACTCGATGATATCCTAAAAACTGGAAATGGCTCATATTCCAACTATGATACCAAATCCCAACTTCTCTAATTATTCAGAAGAAGAAAGAGTGGATGGAAAAGTACCTCTGTGCCTCAGTTTTCCCATCAGAACAATGGCAGGACACATCAGGGTAGGGGACATGCTGCCTTTGATAGCAGAGTGAGCAGTGTAATGGGGAAAAACATTGGCAGATGATGTAAATCAAAATTCCCAGCTCTGCCACTTAACTGTGTGACCCTTGGGTGAGTCATTTCCCTGGGTCTCAGTTTCATCATCTATAAAATGATGAGGTTAGATTTGCTGGCCTCTGTGGTGTCTCCCTAGATTGATTAACCTATGACCCTATGATCTCTAATCCATTAATGTTAAAATCTTCATTATATGTATCTTTGGAAATGATATGCTTTTAAAAATTCATTCACCTTCTAACTTCAAGTCTAGCAAGTTTTCTACATCAACTTCTCTAATATAAAGATCCTTACACTCAAGATCTCTCCAGGATTTTACCTCCAACTAATGTGAATCTTTCAGAGCTTCAAAGTACTGCAGAATATTTATTCCCATTCGCAGTCTGTTTTTTTTATTTCTACTCTCTTATTATAATCTTACAACCATCAACAGATGCAAACATTTCAATATACAAAGATCAAAAGAGCAATGCATTTAAAACTGTGAATTTTAGTTACATAGCTTGCTGTTTTTTAAAGCAGATATTAAATTTAACATTATAATAACAAAATTGTCTGTCTACATCTCCTTCTGGGTGTTTTTGATCAGAAAAATACAAATAATCTTGGACCTAACGGTAACACCCCAAGTATGTCAAAGACAGGAAATAGACCCATATCTACAAAAACAGGTATTGAAGTTTATTTTCATCTTCTTTTTTGTACTTTAATATATTGTTCTTAATTTTTATTTCCCTCCACTTATTCTTAATATTTTGTAGAAATAATTAGAACCAAGCAAAGCAAATCAACATTTTGACTTCATCTGAGAGTATATTTGTCATTTTGCACCTCTAATGCACCATCTTTCTGCCAACAGACTCGAGGCATGCTTCATCATTAGCCTTCCACAGTCTTCATTGGTTAATCAGTCAGTCTATGAAAAAGCATTTATTAAATAAGACTTGTTACATGCTGAGCACTGTGTTAAGTGCTGGGGATACAAAGAAAAGCAAAAACATGTTCTCTGTCCTCAAAGAGCCTACTTTCTCATGGTGGAGACAACATATAGTTGACTGTTTGTACAAGATATATGTGGAGTAGAGGGAAGATAATCTCAAGGGGTCCCTACTATGGCAAGAGGAAGGGGAGAAGGAAAAAGAAGAGGGACTGGGTATGACTCTGCCTACTGCAGAAGATGGGATTTGAACTGAGTCAGGGAAATTCAGAGGTGGTGGTAAGAAGTAGGGAAGAAAAGGCAATTGATCTCTCTGCTCCCAATCATTCCTCTCCTAGCCCACCCTCCAACCAACAGGGCTCCTGCTTCACCATGACCATCACCAGTAGTACCTTCCAGAGCGTTGACCTCAAAGACAGAAATAATAATGTTCCAGCTGGCAGTGAGCCTAAAAAAGCAAACAAAAAACCAAAACAACCATTGAGAAAAACAAAATGGAATTTTAGATACCTATGGAATACATCCAGTCCAAGAATTCCAAAAGGAAGGTGATGGTATGAGCCTAGAGCTCGGGAAAAAAACTAGGGTAACAATAAAGTGTTGCTATACCTGTTTTCTTTTCCTGGTTGATGTGGGTCCTTACCCTCAATCTTTGACACCTTTGGAGTTAAATGCCTAGCAGTGTTATTGCTGGGGCCAAGATTATGCAGTTTAGTGAGTTCTGGGGGAGTAGATCCAAATTATTTTCTCAAATGGTTTGATCAATTCATAGTTTCATTAAAAGTACATTGGTGTGCCAATCACCCCCCCAACCCCATACTCCACAGCAAAATCACTATCATTTTCTTCTGTTGTCTTTGTTAAATGAGAGAGTATAAAGTAGAACCTTAGAGGGATCTTAATTTTAATTTCTCTTATTAATGATTTGGACCATTTTATTTGGCTATAAATATCTTGCAATTCTAAATTTGAAAACTGTTTTTTTTCTATACTTTGACCACTTATTTACTGGAAAATGGTTCTTGTTCTTACATATTTTTATATATTCTTTATATATCTTGGATAATAAATAGATACTTAGAGAAATTTGTTGTAAAATGTTCTCTCCATTTAACTGTTTCTTTTTTCTAATTTTAACTACATTGATTTTGTGTTTATGAAAACTTCTGAATTTCATGTCATCAAAATTGTTTATTTTATCTTCTGTGATCATCTCTATCCTTTGCTTAGTTAAGAATTCTTCCTGTAGTCATAGTCATGAAACAGGTCTTCTTTTTCCCTTTTCCTTTAATTTATTTATGATATTTTTATTAAAGCTATATATCTGTTTGGAACCCATTGTGGGACACAGTATAAGATATTGGTCTAAACCTAATTTCTGCCATGTTCTTTTTTTCAGTTTTGTCCCCTCAGTAGTTTCCATCATGTAGGGAGTCCTTATCCCAGTGATTGTAATCCTTGAGTGTATGAGCATCATTTTAATATGTTCAATTGCTTCTGAGTCTTGTTTACCCAATTTGTTCCATTGATAAACTTTTCTATTTTTTAACGAGTACCAAATGGTTTGAACAAGCATTGCTTTGTAGTATAATTTGAGATCTGGTGAAACTAATCCCCTTTATTCCTGTTTTTTTTTTTCATTATTCCCTTTGATATTATTGATCTTTTTTCCTTCAGATTAATTTTGTTATAATTTCATCTAGCTCTCTAAAGTAACACCAGCTCCTATTAGAAGACATTCAGTGATGGGGAACTCACTGCCACATGGATATTAGACATTTCTAATTATTAGGAAGTTTTTCCTTATGTTGAACTTGCAATTTCTAGTCATTTCTCATTTTTCTGTCTTCTGTACAAAAGTAAAAACAAGTTGAATTCCTCAGCAGAAGAGAACAGAAGACTAGAGTGTACAAGAGACTATGATATATCTCCCTTGTCCTTAACTCTATATTTCACAATTCCTATAATATTATAATTCATTACAATAAGCATTTACTAAGCACCTACTGTGTGACAACACTGTATTAGGTATTGGGAATACAAGGGAAAATACAACGGTCACTGTCCAGAAGGAGCTTATATTCCACTATAAAATGTATATGAAAAAATACTATCTAACAGGAGAGGTGAAAAGATTGTGGAACTAACTATTGGAAAAATCTGAAAAGCTCACTCATAAGAATTGTAAATTGAGCTGAGCTTTGAAGGGAGCAAGGGATTCCCAAAGTCAGAGTCAGGGAGGGAGGGTATTGTAGACATGTGGAGATTGCCTGTGACTTCAAATCCACTGGTTTTTCTGGACCCCTTCTCAAAACCATACTTTTCATGTTTTCCCAACAAAAATTTCATCTTCTACAGGAAACCTTTCCCAAATCCTCAATTCTAATGCCTCTTCTCTCTTAATTATTTCTTGTCTAACATATATATTTATATAACATATATATTTATATAATATAATATATAATATATATAATATAACATATATATTTATATAACACACACATATATATACACATATACACATGCACACACATATAAAAATATATGTATATATATATACATATACATATACATGTTTTATGCATTTGTGTTGTTTGTATGTATTGGGGGAAGCTAGGTGGTAAAGTGGATAGTGCTGGACCTGGAGTCAAGAAGACCTTAGTTCAAATTCTTTCTTAGGCACTTATGAGCTATGTGACCATGGGAAGTCACTTAACTTCTGTTTTTTTTTTTAATTTAAATTGATTTGTTTATTTACTTTTAGTTTACAAGATTCAGTTTCACAATCTCTTGAGTTTCAAATTTTCTCCCCTCTCTCTCCCCCCACCCCCATGGCGGCATGCAGTCAAGTATAGGATCTGCAAATACTTTCACATCAGACATTAGTCTGGTTTTATTGAAGGGTTGTAGTCCATGGAGTAAACAATGGGAAAGAAGAAATAAAAACAAACATGGAAAAGAACAATAGCATGTAGATTGCTTCGGTCTCCATTTGAACTCTGTTCTTCCTAGATCTTTCTCTGAATGTAGACAACTCCTTCCATCCCGAGACTTTTAGAGTTGTCTTATAATTGTGCATTGCTGAGAAGAATCCAGTTTATCAACGTTGGTCGTCACACATATGATGTGTCTGTGATTGTGTACAAATAAATATTTTTGTACATATGGGTCTTCCTCCCACTTCTATGTTCTCTTTGGGATACAACCCCAGAAGTGGTATTACTGGGTCAAAGGGTATGCAATTATTTATAGCCCTTTGGGCAAAGTTCCAGATTGCCTTCCAGAATGGTTGAATCAATTCAAAACTCCACCAACAAAGCATTAGTGTTTCAATTTTTCCACCTCCTCTTTAGCATTTATCATTTTCCTTTTTTGTCATCATAGCCAATCTGACTGGTGAGATGTGGTACCTCAAAGTTGTTTTTATCTGCACTTCTTGAATCAATAGTGATTTAGAGCATTTTTTCATATGCTTATAGATATCTTTAATTTCTACCTCTGAAAATTGCCTGTTCATATCCTTTGACCATTTATCAATTGGGGAATGACTTGTATTCTTATAGATTTGAACTTAACCTCTGTTTACCTCAGTTTCCTTCTCTGTAAACTAGAGATAGTAACAGCACCTGCCTTTCAGAGTCATGAGGATCAAAGGAGACAGTAATGGTAAAGTACTTAGTGCCTGGGCATATAGTTAGTGCTACACATATGTGAGTTATTACTCTTACTATGGTTGTGGTTGTCTCCTTCATTAGATTCTAAGCTCCTTGAGGGCAGCCATAGTCTTTTGCCTCTTTTTGTAGCCCTAGCACTTTGCACAGTGCCTGGCACAAGTTGACACTTAACCAATATTTGTTGACTGAAAATGAAATATCTAGAATTACAAAGGAAGCCAAATGTTTTGAAATAGTTACCAAAATATTTAATCAAACCAGTTCATGAACCCCAAGGTTCTATGAATAGAATTCATATTCCATCCAGTTTCTAATTCTTGAGACTGATCACATTCCTTCATGGTACAGGTCTGCCCATCTCTTAAAGCAATTAGACTTCCCAACACATACTTAAGTAATAGTGAGGCTGTGATACCAAGTGATAAACAAGCAGGAAATTAGAAGTTAAGTCTGACACTTTGTCCGTCACTTGATCTGCCTTTTTCTGTCCCTTTGTGAGCGAAAGATAAAGCAGCTGCTTGAGCTTAAAATTACCTAGTCACTATTTTATTGATGCCACCACTTTGGTGTTGTGCAATTAAAAAAAAAAAAAGATTTAGGAATGCTCCATTGGTACCTGGTAAAATATGGTAGGAAGGAGACCTGAAATTCTCAAATTTCTCCCTCTCCTTCTCCCTCTCTCTCCTCTCTTCTTTCTCTCTCTGTCTCTTTCTCTGCCTTTATTGCTCTTTCTCTGTCTCTGTCTGTCTCTCATTTCTGTGCGATTTATTCTTTTCATGTCTAACAGTAAGGAAGTTTGAGGAAAACTAGAATCCAGAAGTTTCCTTGTATGGTCCACTAAATCATTTAACAATCTAGTCTCCCAAATGCTTTTATGTAGCTTTTTTTTTTTCATTTGGTGAGATGAGACTCTCAGACAAGGGGTAGATACACCCCAACCTCTAAGTATCCCTTCAAGCAAAATTTTGTTATATGAGGAGAAACAGCTTAAAGGAGGAGAAAAGGGGAAGGAGACCAGACCTGTGATTTTGTTGATAGAGTGAACTTTATTTTTCTTTTTGGAAGGGGGAGGGTAGGGCAGTTGGAGTTAAGTGACTTACCCAGGGTCACATGGCTAGTTTTTGAGTTAAGTCAGATTTGTTTTGTCATCGGATTTGAACTTAGGTTTTCCTGACTCCAGGGCAGGTGTTCTATTCACTGCGCCACCTAAACACTCCCTCTATGTTGCTTTTCAGTGGTTTCTTTGTTTATATAGGTATGATAAAATAGAGATTTGAGGAGGAATCTGATGGATTTATTCAGTAGAGAAAGACATTTTGGATAATTCAGAATAGAACTGATCATTTTCCTCAAGAGCAAGGTTACTTTTTATTCTTTATTTTTTCCTATTTAAATTATCAGAATAATTATTTGTCTTTTCATAAATAAATGCTTATGTTTTAGAACGTGGGGGAAAGCACAAGATTCTGATTTATTTTGATTTACATTTTAACTCGTTTCAGGCTAATTGAAGTCATCCTTAGTATTTTTTGAGGGTCTTTGGTTCTGCAAAAGAAACCCCATATATGTCAGTGTTACTGAAGCACCCTGTCATTGGCCTCGGCTAAAGGGAGTGAGACTGGGGACTGTTTTTGTGCAGGTGATGAATCTGTGTGAACCTCTGCCTCCTAACTTCCATGGCTTCCTTCAAATTTTACTAAAATCCTATCTTCCACATAAGCCTTTCTGAATTCTCCTTACTGGTAGATCCTTCCCTCTCACAGTATCTTCAATTTATCATGTGCAAGTCTTGTTTGTACATAGTGGTTTGTATGTCATTTCCCCCATTAAATTGTGAGTTCTATGAGGGCAGGATCATATTTGCCTTACTTCACATCCCCAGCCCTTAACAGTACCTGGTTGATAGTAGGCAATTAATTTGAACTTGACTTGACTTGACTTGGATGGCTCCAGCAAGTGGCTCCTTATCTAGTTGCTATGAATGTGGGTTGTGTTTTTTCCAAAATTTTTGTTTGTATGATTGGCAGCACTTATGTCAAGTTCAAAAAAATAAATACCAAATACCTTCCGTGTGCCGGGCAACATCCTAGGCAATGGGGAGACGTAGACAAGAGTGAAAAGAGCCTGTTCCTTCTAGAGGATATCATTCTACACCTAGGTGCAACACTGCTTAATGGAGAAAGGACTGGATTTGGGGTCAAGAAGACCTGGGTTCAAGCTCTGCCTCTGACATGTGACAGTTGGGTAACCAAGAACAAGTCACTTAAACCCTCAGTGTCCCCAAGAAATTCTCTAAGATATTAAAGAACACACAAATGTTCAGTCTTCATTGGTGAATGAATTTTCCATTTGGCGTAGGGGAAGGGAAGGAATAAGTATTCTTTTTCCCCTACTATGTGCCAAGTGCTAAGTGCTTTTGCAAATATTATTTCATTTAATCTTCACAGCAACCCTGTGCTATTATTATCCCCACTGAGGCAGATAGAAGTTAAGTGACCTATTCTGGGTCCTGCAACTAGTATGTATCTGGGGCTGGATTTGAACCCTGGTTTTCCTGATCCCAGACCCAGTCTTTCTGTGCCACCAGGTGCATGCTGATAAATTCATAGAACTTCAAGCGGGATGGAAAGAGGGAAGTCTTCCCATCAAAAATATGCTTTAAGCTATCCCACTCTTACAGGGCTGAAAGAGGCTGGATTTTACACTCATACCTCGAGCCTAACCTTATTGCGTAATCTGTCTTCTGCAGCGATCCACACTTTATTGTCTCTTACCATTGGCTTTTCTATACCACTCTGTTATTATGATTTCTCAGCTAGGGGAGAGAGAAGCAGGATTTTCGGTGTGTTTTAAATTTGTCCTGTTATGCCAATCTCACAATTGCAGGTGATGGACGTGCTGCAGGGTGTGGTTTTTATTTTTCATTTCATATTAATTTTTCTTTCTTGTTTTCCTAGCATCACCCAGACTTTACTTCCCTTCTTTTCTATCACATGCTCAGAACCATGTCAGGTGCATCTTTCTTTATTGCCTTGGAAAACAGTAGGCTGGTTTTTTCATATTAAATTCACAATATTATAAATGAAATTCAGATTTATATGTGGAAGATGCCTTATTTGTAATATGAATCATAAGCAGCAGAAGTACAGTTTTAAGGAGCTGATTTTTCCGTATAAGAAGGTGGGGGGGGGGGGGGCGGGGAGACCTTCCAAACTTCAAGCTTACTCACATTGCACAAAGGTCTAGGTTCTTGTAATCTTTTTGAATACTGTATGAAATTCCACCCTATGAGCAGAGCCTAAGCAAAAACTAAAAAATGTATAGCAGGAGATAGATTGTGTCTTTCTCAATATTTATGTATCTGTGGTTTTGTTTGTGCATGCACACATTGAGGAAGTATATGGTGGGGGTGGGGGGGTAGAAATGCCAAATAGCTAGCTATCGATAAAGATTTATATTTTCCATCACTGCTTGCTCTCCCATGGGATCAGCTCTGTCACAGGAATACGGCGGGGGGTTATTATTGTGTGTGACAGCAAGTGTGTGTCTGTGTATGAATTTTTGCTTCACTGTCATCACGTATCAGGATTTATATGGCTACCCACCCCTAGTCTCAGTGGTAGGCTTACTTGGCATGCGCACACTTCTGAGGACATGAACAAGTCTTAAAAAAAAACCCAAACCAAACAACTTAGCCCTGTTGAAGGCCCCAAATCAGGCTTTGATACACTCTTTTTAAAAATTGACTTGTAAACACAATGACTTGCACGTAATAGGTCCTTAATAAATGTTGAATTTGAATTTTTTTAAAATTAATAATGGCTTTTCATCTCAAGTATAGACAATGTAAATACCTGTGAAACAGGAAATTTGCATTCTTCCTGATGTGATTTGGAAATATTGGCCAGATCAGATCTAAGGCAAATTAGGACAGAAACCTGTGATTTTATTATTCGGACCTCCTGAATGAGGGGACTCCTTTGATCAATTCAGGTGAGTTTTTCTCTGCAATTTAGGATCTTAGAAAGTTGCCTAAATCAGTGAGATTGAATACTTGCCCAGGGTTACACAGCCAGCATATGTCAAAGGAGGGATTTGAACCCAAATCTTTCTAGTTCCAAGGTTGGCTCTTTATCCCTCTGTTTCAATGGCTCTCACAAAGAGGCAAATTATTCTGTGAATTTAATCAAGGTAGATATTTGTAGAACATCTAGAATTATTCATGGCTCTATGAAGGAATGAATATAAGGGGGAAAAGGTATGATTCCTACTTTAGAGGACCTTAGGAATGCCCAGTCCTAATAACTCGGGCCTGGATTTTATCAGTCTTCACTTGACGCTCCTGGTGGCCTGGTCATAGGGTAAGTGTGCATATTATGAAATGCAGACTCATTTGAGTCTAACCTACCATTGCTTTAAACCTGGGTTGTCAAGTTTTTGAAACAGGGATATTCCTTGAATGACTATTGTTTTTCTTTTCTCTTTCTCTCTGTCTCTCCCTCTCCTCTCTTTTTCTCTCTCTTTTTCTCTCTCTCCTCTCTCTTTCTCTCTTCTATCATTAAATTCCCTAAACATGCCACAAATGTGTTAATCATTAAAAACTACATAAAAATGCTCCATGCAGAAAAAAATGCTCATAGGTTAATTCAGTGTAAAGAGCCCTCATCCAAAATAAAAATCCAGAAAATATTATGTCATGACACTATCATTTTAGAAGGTTAATCAACAGGTATCTATTTATTCAGCATCATTTGCGTATCTAGTATTGATTTTAATGTTAAGGGTAGACTGAAGAAGTATCAGGAATGGTTCTTGTCCTCACAGAATTTAGAGTCTTGTCGGGGGTTTGAAGGGGGAGAAACTGAAGAAACAATCAGAGAATAATTTAAGAGATTTTACCGTGTTGAATGGTATGGTACAGACTCCCCATCACCCTCCGAAGCCCAGTTGTGAAATAACTCATAGGAAAGAGAGATCAATTTGGAAGAGTCAGGAAAGGCTTTATGGAGGAACTGGGACTTGGCAAACCTTGAGGGATGGGGAGGATTTGGATAGAAGGAAGGAAGAAATGAAAGTATTATTGCTGAAGAGCATAAACAAATAAAAATTAAGTTGGCCATTTTGTATCTACTTAGAGCAGGGGTTTAACCCTTTTTTGTGTGTCCTAGACCCCACTAGCAGTTGGGTGAAATTGATATATCCCTTCTCAGAATAACATTTTTAAATGCATAAAATAAAATACATGGGTTTATTTCCCCCATCCAATTTCACAGACTCCTTAATCCCAGGTTTGAGAACCATTCGTTAGAAGGAGAAATATGTGCTGAAGTTCTACTCTGGTGCCATATTGTGGGATAGGAGATGCCTCTGATTTCTTATAATCAATTCCAGTAGAACATATGATCTAGCTGTACCTAAAAACCCAGAAAGACTTCCAGTCCTGGGCTAGTCGTTCGAGAACAAATCATGGAGGTATTATGGGATCTATTGGTTTAAAGAGCATCCATGCTGATTTAGCCTGTTTGTTGAAAAGTACCCTATGTTATACAAAGTAATGATGTTCAGGAGGACAATGGCATGAGAATTTCCCCCACTTCAGTCTTCCTTGAGTTTACCCTGACCCCCACCTCCCTTGCCTCCAAAAGTATTTTTGATGCCAGGCAGAACATTAAAAAAATTGCTTGATTTCAGTGTTGTGTTAATGCTACTTTAAATTTTTTCCCTTTGATTTAAAAAGAAAAGCAAAGAAAATCTTAGTGTTTCAGGTAAAAGACAACACAAATAGAAGGCCTTTAACTGAGTACATACCTCTTGAACTAGGTAGGGTTGTATGAGCTGTGTTCTAGTGATAGGATAGGTAGCCTTCTCATGGTACCATTTTTCAAATAACAATAAATTATTGTTAATATATTATTATTGATGTATCAGAATGACAATTGAAATAACTCTTGCCAAGGCAGCCAACAATCATTAATTAATTATTAAACCCAAGAATATTTTTTCACTTCACTCCTCATTCTAGATACCTTTATTCCTTTTGAAGCTTTTGAACTCCTCCTCCCTCTAGCTGCGTGCCTGCTTCTCCCTTAGCTTTCATGACACTGCTACCTCCTGGTTCTCTTCCCACCTCTGTGACTATTTCTTCTCTGTCTTCTGTCTTGGATTTTAATCCATGCCCCATCCCCTATCAGCTGGTTCCTCTTTTTGCTTCCATTTACATCAGGAATTCTTAACCAGGAGTCCTTGGATAGATTCCAGGGGTTCTATATACTTGGAGAGGGGAAAAATGCATCTTTATTTCGACTCACTTCTAACTGAAATGTAGCATTTCTTACAATTATTTAAACATATTATTCCAGGCTGATGATGGGTCATTGACACATACCAAAAAGAAAAGAATTTTGGCAGTATAGGTACCATGCCCTTTGTAGAGAGAGCTTTCTGACTCCTGTGAGTTTGATTATCATATCTGTACAGATGACGCTCAAATTTATGAATCAAGCCATAATCTCTGTTCTGAACAGCAGTCCTGACATCAACTACATGTCTCCAAAGGCATCTCAAACTTAGGGTGTCCAAAATGAATTTATCATATTTCCCCTTAAATCCTTACCTCCTCCAAACATCCCATCCCAGTTCTGTTTTTTGGGTACTAACTTATGATTCTATGATCCACAAATGGGTCATCCTCAACTCTTCCTTCTCCTTCACCCAACACTTAATTGGTTGCTACATCAGTAGCTATTTATTAAACACCTACTGTGTGCCAGGCTTAGCACTGGGGATACAGAAAGAGGCAAAAGACAGCTCCTGCCCTCAAGGAGCTTATAATCTAATCTTGTTCATTCTACTTTTCAACCTCTTCCTCCCTTTCTTTCCTCCACTCACTTGGCCAACACCCTGGTTCATGTTCTCATGTCTCTTAGTAGGACTGTGGTAATGCCTATCTAATTAGATTCCATGCTTCCAGTCTCTTTTCCTCTCTAAATCATCCTTTGTACAGTGGCCAAAATTATCTAAAGTATAATTCTAACTATGTGACTGCTCCACTTAATAACTCCCCATTGCCTTGGTATTTAAAACTATTCATGATTTTACATCATGCCCATAAATACACTCCTTTTTTCCAGCCAAAATGATCTTTTTGTTGTTTCATCATGCACAGCATTGTCTACTCCCTCTATTAGTAGATGTTTCCATTTCCCACAGTAAGTATCATTTCCCATTCAGTTAGGATCACTCTGTTTTTACATCTGCTGCTTTCCTGGTTTCAAGTGCATGCAGCAAGATGCTTTTGTGCAGAGTAAGTTCCTTGAAGTCAAGTGCTACCTTTCTTTTTATTAACTGCATCTCCAGGGTTTAGCAGAGTGCCCCTAAACATAGTGGGCACTTAATAAATGTTTATTGGATTAGACTGGATTGGAACTAATATCTTGGATTTCATAATCCCTGGAAACTCATCAAACTGCAAGATGAATTCTATCTGTTACTCATATCTCCTCAGATGACTTCCCATCTGGCCTGTAGGATTCCATCAAGCCCCAGGCCAGTACTGTCTCCAGGGTCCCCCCTCCCTGCCTCCTTTTCAGTTTCTTTTTATCTGTTGTTTCCTCATAGAATGTGAGCTCCATGAAGGCAGGGCTTGTCTTATGGCTTTCTTTGTATTTCCAGGGCTTAGCTTAGGGCCTGGCACACAGTGGGTGCTTAATAAATCTTTATTGGTTATCGGTTAGGTACAGGCTGTAGAGGGAGTGCATTTCCCAGTCATCACCACCTCAGTTTAGATACCAGTCAGTCAGTCAATAAAACATTTACAGAAAGAGGCAAAAGACAGTCCCTGCCCTCAAGGAGCTCACAATATCACTTCCTTATGAGAAATCTTTTCTTATCTTTTCCTAAAGCAAATTCTTGTGTTTACTTATTTATGTAGAAGTTGTATCCCAGGTAGAATGTACGCTCCTTAAAGAAAGGGACTGTTTTTTTCTTCTCTTTCTGTCTCTCTCTCTTTCTCCCTTCCTTCCTCCTTCCTTTGTTCCTTTCTTCATTCTTTCCTTTGTTCCTTCCTTTATTCCTTCCTTCGTTCCTTCCTTTGTTCCTGCCTTTGTTCCTTCCTTCCTTCTTTCCTTCCTTCCTTCCTTCCTTCCTTCCTTCCTTCCTTCCTTTCTTCCTTCCTTCTTTCCTTCCTTCCTTCCTTCCTTCCTTCCTTCCTTCCTTCCTTCCTTCCTTCCTTCCTTCCTTCCTTCCTTCCTTTCTTCCCCCCGTAGAAGGTAAACAAAAACTATTTTTTCTTGTCTTTGGAGTATTCTCTTGGCAGGTAGGTGGCACAGTGGATAGAGCACAGGACGTGGAGTCAAAAAGACCTGAGTCCAAGTCCAGTGTCTGGGCAAGTCATTTATCCCCACTAGTCTCAGTTTCCTCATCTGTCAAATGATTTGGAAAAAGAAATGGCAAACCTCTCTAGTGTCTGCCAAGAAAACTCCAAATGGGTCATAAAGAGTCAGAGACATCTGAAACAAATGAACAACAACAGGCTTAGCAAGGTGCTCTACCCTCAGAAAGTATTTAAAAGCTTGTTTAATGAAACTGAATTGGATCAATCCCTAAAACTTGCTTAATGTGAAGATGAGTTCTAAAAATTTAGTGGATTTTGAATTCATTAATTACAAAACAGAGCCATAAAAGTTCAATTGTGGTTGGATAAGTGGAATAAATAGAAATGTAGCGAAAAATATAATAACAGTTCTTTTTTATTACATTCAAGATAGTTCCAAAGAGATCAAAGATCAAACATCCTGCATGTTGAGAGAGAGACAGAGAGAGAGAGACAGAGAGACAGAGAGAGAGAGACAGAGACAGAGAGACAGAGAGAGAGAGACAGAGAGAGAGAGAGAGACAGAGAGAGAGAGACAGAGACAGAAACAGAGAGACAGAGACAGAGACACAGAGAGAGAGACACAGAGAGAGAGACAGAGAGACAGAGAGACAGAGAGAGAGAGAGACAGAGAGAGAGAGAGAGAGAGAGAGAGAGAGAGAGAGAGAGATATGGAGGGAGGGAGGGAGTCCGCACCTTTTCAGAGAGCATGGAATCTGAACTGGGAAGAAAACATTTCCCAAAATCCTGAGCTCATGGAAATAGGGGCAATAATGAGCTCTATTTGGTGACTTTTCCTGTTAAACATTCATTACCACAATCACCACCTCCCACCTTGTGCCTTTTAGGGAATGTCTAGAACAGAGAAGGGACAAGAGACACAACAAACCAGTATTTGGCCCAACTACCCTAAGTAAGAGACCAGAAAAACCCAAGCCACATTAGTGGCTGGGGACTCCTCATTGTGACATGCTGCAAAATTGGATCTGACTTTTCTCAGGCAGCCGGATTAAACTCACACCTCTGATGAAATGTGCACAGGGAGCAGGCATATTTGACGACTGCCTTCTCTTTCTTTCTCTCCTTTTTTTTCTTTTCCTTTGGAGGGATAGTTCTTTATTGTCTGCTGAATTCATTTCACTCTGTCAATATTCTAGAGAGAAATGGCGGGCACTCCGTAATTTTGACTTTCACATCAATTCCTAATTTGGATTATGGTACCGAAAAATCTACTTCCCTATGCATGAATCTCTCTGGAAGCCCCCTCCTTGTTTGAGGTCCCGCCTTAATCTTTCCAGTTGCCTTGTGACAGCCGACTCATTCCTTCTTTCCTTCAGAAACCGCAGGTCTTTTTTCTTTCCTATTAAATCTACAATATCAACAATGAAATTCAGATTTATAGCTGGAAATTGACCTATTTGTAATATGAAATATAAACAGCAAAACAGTTAGAAGAAGCTAGGGTGATATTTTTCCCCCGACTCTATTTTTCCTTCTCTGAACCTCTTGACCCAGGTTCCTAACAAGTGCTGTTTTCAAATTTTTCTGGCAGCATGTTATAATTGATAATAGTGTTTAAGCAGCACCTAATATCATCTAGTGTTGTGCAAAGTGAGCTGTCCTAGGATATGAGCTTAAAAAAATTGCATTAACAGTTAGACAAAATGAAATTTTTATACTTGATTTGCTCATGGTTGGACGGATGCAACCAAACACAATTTGAGCTGTCACTTTGCAATGGGGGGAAAAATATGCGACTTTGGAATGTTTCAAATGAGGCCAATATTAGATTCTATAACTCAGAGTGACATGGGAAATACTATTTGCAACATGATTGGTTCATTAATATTTGGTAATTGCAGTCCATCATTTTAAGGGGAAAATAAAACGTAAACAAATGTTTCTAGCATTCAAGTCAGTCACTGTTTCTGAAACTGCCACCACCAGGAAAGGTTTGAGAGTCGGAGGATGTGTGTATTTGGAAGCTTCTATTTCCCACCCACCGACCCCCTCCCCATTTTCATTTTGGAAGAATAATTTTCATCATAAACCAACATGTCAGACAAAGCATCTACATTTTTAAAAAATATTATTTCACGATTTTCCACATGCACATTTGATGTAAACCCTGGAGGTGTATTCCCTGAGTACCTATTACCTCCATTTTAGGGAAATTACATTAAATTATTAGTGACAAATTTACTTGTCTGCCAATGTATTTTTCTGGAATTTTACTACAACATCAATACTTGGCTGTTTTATACGGGGCCCTCATTTACCTGTCTTTGAAGGCAGCCACCCCTTTGGGAACTCCATCTGTCACTAACAGGAGCCAGAACAGTCTTTAAGTTTTACCATTCACAGTTTTGAATTAGAGAAAAGGCTACGTCTCCCTTTTAAGAGGTAATGTGCCCATTGGAATTTTACAATCAGGCAACTTGTTTTGCAATCTAGAGTCTCACTTTATGGAGAGGGGTAGATGGGAAGCCCCAGCACACTCACCACCTACTCCTAACAATGGACGTTGTCCTTGGACATGAAAGGGACCCAGCAGGAACTGATCTCCCAGGGCAGGAGCTTAGATCTTTAGGCTCCTTGGGTGTTTATTTTAGGGAAATGTATGTGCTCTCCTTCCTCTGTGAGCCACTGCCCAAGGACAGCTTTCCTGGACGGTTTTTGAAAACCAAGTGGTGAAAGCAAAAGTCAGGCTTAGAGGAAAAGTTAACTATTCTTTGGATCATAAGATCATAGACTTGTTGACGATACCTTCGAACTCATTTAGTTCAATTCTTGCATTTTTCAGTTGAAGACACTGAGACCCTGAGAGGATAGGTGACTATAGTTTTAGTGTCAGAAATGACCTCGGAGTAGGGGTTCTTAATCTGAGCTCAGGATCTGCAGCTCACAGATTCTAGGGAGTCTGTGAACTTTAAAAAAAACAAACTACATCTTTATTTCAATAAAAATTGTTTACTTGGTCACCTTGTGTATTTTATGCATTTAAAAATATTATTTTGATAAGAGGCCCCAAGATTCACTAGATGGCCAAGGGGATCCAGGGCACATACCAAAAGAATTAAGAACCTCTGCCTTAGAGGACATCTGGACCAACATCTGGTCCATCATTTTTGAGATGGTGGTGGTGGTGATGATGATGATGATGATGATGATGATAAAATAGCTTGCATTTATGTAGTTCTTGAAAATTTGCTAAGCACTTTTCTTGCATTATCTCAGTTGATTCTCACAATCCTAGGTTGTATTATTATTCCCATATTAGAGATGAGGGAACTGAAGCAGATAGAGGTTATGACTTGCCCAGGGTCACAGGATCAGAAGTCCCATTTGGACTCAGGTCTTCCTAATTCCAGGTCAAACATGATTCATTGTCCACTATACCACTTAGCTGTCTATGATGATGAAAATGAAACCCATAGAGGTAAAGTGACTAGTCCAAGCTTGCATGGTGGTACACAGCAGAGCTGAGAGATCTTCAGATCCCAAGTTCTTCCTACTGTGGTGTACCTTCTAAAAGGAGGGCAATTATAGGAGCTATGTAAGCAAAGGGAGAGGCTGAGAAAGAATACACGCCTAGGAAACAGAAACAGAAGGAAGATTAAAAATAAATTAGTGAGAGTGTGAACTTCAAAAGAAGCTATGCATTTTTCGCATTTTGTTTCAGTCATAGAATCCTTGTCCATCTAAACATCACTGAAACCTTTCTCTTCCATTCATGGTTTTGTTTCCCATGACGTCCTACTTGTTTCTTGAGCTTGCTAACTTCTTCAGGGAAAGGCTCTAGTTGGAATCCAGTTGGAAAGCTAGAATCTTTTCCATTGGTAAAGCTTCTTAGCCCTCCTTGTCAAAGACAAACAAATAAACAAGAAATAAACCCAACCCCCTACCCCAAACCAATTCCCCATTGTGGGTGTTGAAACATGGGATTAAAGACTACGCAGGTCTTTCTTGAGCTTTGTTGATTTCAACTGCCATAATTCTAGTTAGGAAATCATACAACTCAAAAGGTCTCAAACTTTCAATGGTCTTTACATATCTTCCTCCTTCTTTCACCATCCAGTCATCCATTATAAGGGGCTCCTCTTTTTCTTTCTTTCCTTTTTTTTAATTGACAACCATTTGGATTGAATTAGCTAGAATGATTGTCTCAACTGACCCAAATTCACTGGATAATTGTTACCTCTTTCTAAGTCTCGGCAAGCCTGACCTTAATTAAAACTGTATTTTGCCAGAGAACAAAATTATTGCTAGAGGGGGAGACCATATGAATTTCGACCTTCATTTAAGGTAGAACACTTATAGTAGTTGAAGACAGATTGTTAATGATTTCCACCCCCCTTCCTTCTTTTCAGTATTTTTGTCATAGCCTAAAAGTTTGAGAGGTCTGGGAAGAGAGTAAGTAAAGGTTTAGGATGGTTGAACCCTCCTCTCACTAACTCACCTGAGTGAGGATATGAGACAGAGTAACTAAGGGGAAATCGGGAGATATGTTGAAAACAATTTTTCATTTTTTATTCCTTTCCTGTTCTTCCCAATTTATCTCCTCTTATAATTTAGAGAGTTAGGGTGCCTGGAAATGTTTATTGTAAAAAGTTATTTGAACCATTTGAGAGTCATCTGTGTAGTACTCATGCTATTCGGAAAACAGATACTGTAAAAATCCAAAAAATAACAAATAATAAATAAAGATGAAGCCAAAACACCTTTGGTCCTTAAGGGGTTGCCTTCTCTTAATGAGAAAATCACCTTCTGAGAGAAGGAAGGGAAACTCTCAAGAAAGTCTGGCAATACAAAACGGTCCATGGGCTCTATCTGTATCAGCAAGTCAAGTACTGTGGGGACATGCAAATGTGTTCAAACCAGAAAATCTTTATTCAAATAAAATGTTTTAGAAATGCATGGACTGTCTTAACTATTTCAATATCTTTGCCGCTATAACCCCACAGGCAGCAGCTAAAGTCTCATGACTGTTCTGAAGCAAGTGAAAATTCTTTGAAGTGAAGGAAGAATCTGGGTTTGGGAGTGGTGGTCACTCAGTGGAAAGCCTTTTGGTTCATGGTGGTTGTTGTGTTGTGTTTTGTTTTTTATTGCTCTGAGAGCAAAGTTTGTGCTTCCTATGATATTTGAAGTCAGTGCCTCTATTTATAAATTGGAACCAGTCAAACAGATGTTGGTTTCCCTTGAGCAGAGAGGTCTTCAAGGAAAGGCTGGATGATTGCTTGTCACACTAGAATGGAACTTCCTTTTGTGTATAGGTCAGGATAGAAAGTGAAGGTGGTCCCTTCCAGTTCTTTGATTCTGTAGATGGAACTAAAAATATTTAATTGCAGCATTATTTCATTGTTATTGTCTGGATGAGATTTCAAAAAAACATACACAGACACAAAACAACAATTTAAAGAGTATAGTTGCAGTCACAGGATAACAAGGGTTGCTTATATAATCAGATGGTCAACAAGTATTGAGTACTAGCTAAAGATTCAGCCCTATATTTAGGTGCTGGGTAGATAAAGAAGTATCTAGCCTCTAGAAACTTACAGTCTAGCTTGGATAACGCATGAATCTGGAGTGTACCAGTAAGATGACATACTGAAATTTTATGAGGTAGACGGAAGAGGTGGCCTTGAAAGATTCCTAGGTTTAAAGAGGTAAAGGTGAAGTGGAGAGAGTGTTCCTAATTACAAGAATAATAGAAGTGAGGTGAAGAGTTGTGAGTGACCATGGTGTGTTTGTGGGAGGGTGAGGAGACCACTGACTCAAGTGAAGGGTGCCTAATGGAAGGTAGGAAGATGGGCAAGTAGAATGGACACAGATTATGGAGGGTGCTGAAATCAGGCAGATGGGTTTTAGACTTGGTGTGATAGAAGAAGGAAAAAAAACCACCTTGTGTTTTTGTAAGAACATCAGTCCTTGAAAGAGAGTAAGGTTAAAATGTTGATGAAGACACCCTGACCACTATTTGAATAAGTGTTCTCCTTTTAAAATTTCAAATATTACCTATTTTTATGTATTCAACTTGAAACAAACTGACAAAGATGTTGCTCACCTGGAATGGGAAAATCTTGGTTCTTCTCCCTTAATCCCTTCATAATTTCTCTCTTCTCCTGACCTCTCCTCCATACATACTCCTAATTATCATGGTTGTCTTTATGCATGGGAATGGAGTCATCAGTTACCAATGCTGTGATTCTGGAGGAGAATGAATAAAAGGACACTTTACCTCAGAAGAACTAATTATTTCCTCCTCCACTTCTGCCATTATAGGTCCATTCCTTTGGGTTTCCAGGGGTGGGGAACCTGTGATCTTGAGGCCACATGTGGCCCTCTGGGTTGTTTGACTGAATCCTGGATTCAGGTTCCCTACCCCTGGTTAAGCATTGCTTGGCTCTACCCATATCTTCACTTAAAATGTCAATAGCCTTAGGAGAGCAACCCAATGTTACAAAGTGGAGTCATGTATGAATTAGTTTATCAGACTACTTTAGTAGGGGTGGGATTGAGAGTGATGTCATCCAGGGATGAAGAGGGATTGCTATGTTGCTATATGTAAATATTGGCTACTTTCTTAAAGCTAGCTCTGACTTATTGTATAATTTCTCTCCTAAGATAGTGAGGCAGCTGGTGGCATAGTGGCTAGAGTGCTGATCCTGGAGTCAGGAAGACCTGAATTTAAATCTGGACTCAGATACTTACTAACCATGTGACCCTGGGCAAGTCACTTAACTTAGGTTTGCCTCAGTTTTCTCAATTGTAAAATGGGATAATAGTAGAACCTACTTCCCAAAATTGTTGTGAAAATCAAATGAAATATTTGTTTTAAAAAAAGCCCTTTGCACAATACCTGACACATAGCAGGCTCTTCATAAATGCTTATTCCTTTCCCTTCTCCTAGTAGCAAAGTTGGAGCTTTGTACCTCTTTCCATTTTGAAATACACTCTATAAACGGGACAGTGTTAGCAAGTTCTAAACATGTCCAGAGGAGGTTAAAATAGTAAGGGGAATGGAATTCATGTCACACAAGGACCAGTTAAGTGAATTGGAAGGATTTAACTCAGAGAAAACTTGCAAGAGAGGAGGATGTGATAATGGATGTCTCCAAGCATACAAAGAGTTGTTGGATTAGTTATCAAATGGGATGGTAATTGCAAAGTGCTTCATAAATGGTAAAACAATATGTAAATGCCAGCTATTCATTCTGTTTGACAGAGCAAGGAAAGTCCAATGAATAAAAGTTGCAGAGGAGATGGATTTGGGACTTGATGTAAGGAATAACCTGTCTTAACAATTATTGCTCTCTGAAAGCAAAAAGGGGCAGTTCCCAGAGATATTGCTTTCTTTCTCCCTGGATGTTTTCAGGTGGGACTCTTGGACAACCACTTGTCAGTGGTGTAGAGGGAATTCTTGATCGGGAATGGGTTGGACGAGATGATTTCTTAGGTCTCTTCTAACCCTGTAACATCTGTGAATATTAAACAAGAGGTGGGCAGAACCAGGTTATGAAAAAAAATGTCTATCTAACTCATTCTATTTTGGACTTTGTATTTCATCCTGCATGATGTGGCTGTTTTAGCATATGCCTTTTGCATATGTGGTTAGATCTAGTGACTAATCGTGGAATGCAGTGGGAATCTGTCTTAATTGAATACAGCACCCAGCATCATGCTGTGAAACCAGTAGGCACTCCAAAATATTAATCGATAACGATGATGATCATAGTCCTAACAACCTTGGGGTCTGGGGAGAACTTCAGAAAAAAGGAGCTGCCCTAAATGCAGAGTGCTATAATGACAATCATTATCCATTGAAGAATAGAACTCAGAAGGTACAATAGGTGTCTGGTTGTAATAAATTCGTTTGGTAGCCAAAGGAGCCCTATGGGTTCTGTGGATTTTCAGTTATGAGTGATCTGACAGTATCTGAGCATTAGTTAATGGTTACTTTAAAAGAAGTGGTTCTATTGTCTCATAGGCTAATGTGTGGAGCCCTGAGAAGTTCACGGGCAGTGCAGCCTTGAGAGTCAAAGAAGTATGACAAGGACATTATTTAAGACACCCAAGTGGGTCAGTGTGAATGGAAGAGGGTAGCATCTGCATAGTCGGAGGAGGTCTCTGCTGTCCTCTTGCCCGGAAAATATTTCATTTTTAATGATTGTCATAAGATTTTGTTTTCTTTTTAAAACAGGGCAAGACTTTTAGTAGATTCCTTTAATAAGATTTTCTAAAAAAAAAAAAAAGAACCACCCTCAATTGTTTTTCCCTTCAAAAAAACCAAAACATTACTAGCCAAGACAATGCATTTCACTAAAAATGGCCTGATTGTCTCCACTTTTACAGAAAGGAATTGTTTGTTTGGGCATCTAGATCTCCTATATAATCCTTAAGCAAACTGTATCACTGCACTCTGGAATAGACTTTGCCATGGTGGATGAGGGTTCTGTTATGATTTCTGACATGATATATCTGTGCAACAGACTTAGGGAGCCCCATGTCTGACACAATAAAATGCCAGTTTGCTCTTTCATTTAGTATATAGCTAATTACTCCGTGTATATGCCCGCACAAGGTACGTTCACTGGAGTGTCTCTTAATAACTTTGCTCAGAATTTCCTTGCTATCCATGACTTAAAGTTCCAGGGTATTTGATGGACTTTTTTAATGCACGTTGGCTTTGTCAGTCCTGGATGCAGGAGTCAGCTTCCTGAACAGCCTTTTGCTAGTTTTCCGTTTTGTAGGCAGCCTATCTTATGAATTACAACAGATGCTATAGCCCTCCGCTTAGTTGTGAGGGATACAGTGTGTGTGTGTGTGTGTGTGTGTGTGTGAAGATGGAGGGAAAAGATGAGTTTGGTTTTTCATCAGCAAAGACCTGTTCTATGTGCATTTGCTATTTACAACTGGCCCTCTGACCCCCTTCACCTAATCTCTAGTTTCAGCTCAAGATGGAGGGTTTAGGATTAATACAGTTGATGCAGAAAATGGCCGATTGCTTGGCTTCTTTTAAATATATCATGCTCAGTGCACACAGGCTCTAAGCATCAGTTAGAGAAAGACATGACAGCAGACTTGACCTTTCTCTCTGAATCTCATGTGGAAAAGGGGAATTAGCTTGATGTAATAGTACCTGTTCTTTTAATTGTCTGCTTTCCCTTTTTTGGAGGCAGGAATGCACCATAGAAATGGAAAATCATCTGCTATTTGTGTGTTGTTTACAAACTTTAGGCTTCATCATGACATTACATGGAATGTGTCTTTCTTAAATTTTTTTTTTTAACTAGTGCAGTCATCAATAACATCCAGATAAGTTTGACAAGAAGTGGACATTATTTACATTTTCTTTTGAGATGCATACTGAAACAAATCACTGAATTTTGCAGAGGCACTCAGGAGCACAATGGAACAATAGGTCTGATGGTGAGGTGTGAGTCACAAAGAGCTTTAAATTGGCTTCCATGTAACTGGAAACCAAGTAAACGACTATGGAAAATACACAAGGAGAGCGAGCTGGTTTTTCCAGAGTTGCCAATTACTGGTATTAGAAAGTGTAATATGCATGGCTTCTACCCAAAACAGCTGTGATTGATACAGAATTTATCCAATCATATTGTTTCCTGGTCAGCTGTCATTAGCCTGTGATCAATTACCAAGATTTTGGACCAACTCAAATGAAAAGCAAAAACACATTGTTAGCACAAATTTCATCAAGTAAATATGCCATACACAGAAATAGATTATCTCTGACCTCTCTGACATTTTCAAAATGTTTAAAAGCTGAAGTTAATTCTTTCTGATGCCCTTTCATCTTTAGTCGACAACAGAGAAACCTGGCAAGGTGACAGGCCTTGTCAAGCGGGGCTGTCTTATCAAAAACAGTACCCTCAAGATCTTTCAATCCAAATATTCTAATATAAAATAATTGCATTTAAAATTTTCATGTAGCTTTTATGTTTTTTCCCTCCCCTGAACTGTTCTTATGTGAAAAACGTTAACACTCTTCATTCCTTTCTAAGCTTTAGATTTTTAATATTGTCCACAAAAAAACTCCTGCAAATAAAAAAAAATATGGATAATAAAATGATTTTTAAAAAGCACAACAACCCTGTAACTGAAAAACCACAAATTTGCTTTGCTGTTTTACTTCCTTCCTGGACAAGGCTTTTCCGTGCTTCTTTTATTTGTCTCCAAATGTTCAGTATCTATTTTTCTGGTTTCATTTGCCCTTCTGTCTCTGTATCATTGTGCCACGTCCCTGTACTCCTTGTACTCAAGCAGAGCAGCATAAAAATTTTTCTTCGCTCAGGCAGCGTTGTTGATCCAGGATTTGGCTCTGACGTTGGGTTTTGAATCATCTGTTGAGTATTCAGAATTATAACAGTCTTTTAGCTGTATTTTCTGAGTTGCTATTCACAGTTTGTGCAGTGGAAGAGACTACTGTAATTGACATGTGCGATTAAGCAGATAGAGAATTTATCACATTTCTGGCATTGTATCTCCAGCTCCTTGAAGACTTGCTGGCTAATAGATTTGAAGCCGTCTTCTCACCAGCTAACTGGCCTCTTTTAGACTGGGTGCTGACAATATAAAGGAGGAATTTTAAATTTTCATTTTTGGAAACTTTTAATTTTCATGATAGTGACAATATCAACCCCAAATACCTGGGGTTCATGTGCTCTGAGCAAAATAAAGGTCACTGTGGACCGACCTGCGACATTCTTGGCTATTACTAACCCTGGGATCCCTTCTTTTTGTCCCAATCCCATGGTTCTCCCTCGTGGAGGCCTCTTACATACAAGCATGTCTTGCCCCAACAGCTCTCAAGGCACACAAACCTAAATCCCCAGTTCTCTGTTCATTGCCCTCTTTGCCTTCTCCCCTAGCCTCCACCATTCTCATCCCATCCCATCCCTCCTCAACACTCACCAAAAGGGCCTGAGTCATTTGTTTGACGTTGCTTTAGAAAAAAATTCCATCTCAGATCAGAGGCAAAGCTGAGATCCTTCAATTTGGTTGTTGTTAAAACATGCCAGTTTCCTTTCTCCTTATCAGGTGAGAAAGGGTTCTTCTACCTTCTTTCTCACCCAAGTCCTTTTCTTTCTAGACTGCTAATAATTGAAGGTACCAGATCCAAGAAAAAAAAAATACCTAAAATAGATCCTTTAAGATCTAGTCTGATTTAAGTCCCAGACAACACAATAAAAGTGGAAAAGTCCATTTCCCTCCAGGGATAGCTTTTCTTTGAGATATGTGGTAGAGCCTGTAGACTCTACATTGTAGAGTCATATTTAGGCCCCCTTTTACTCTTCACTCAAATTAAAAGATAAGAAAAGAGACCCAAATGGAGTTTATATCTTTCAAAAAGTTGTATGGTATATAGGAGGGAAGTGGAGGGGAAGAGCATTGCACAGAGCTGGAACCTGGTAGAAAACACCATTTATGAGCTGGACATCTGACCCCATTTTAAAGATCGAGTTTGATTCTGTATTATCTTTGGCTGTAAAACAGAGGGAATTAAAAATAATGATAATTTGAGCCAAACTTTGACATTCGAAGGTTGGCCAAAGGTTTCACTGGCCAGTTTGTGATGTTACCTTTAATTCCTGAAAGTTAAATCACATGGACACATTCTTTCAGATGGGAAACAGCACTGTGTATTTATTAACAGGCTTGTTGAAATGCAAAACTGGTTTATAAGTCTTTTGTTTCTACTGCTCCTTCTCTCCCCCTTCCTCCCCACTCCCCAAGGAGATAGTACAAATATCTTAGCTTTCTAGACACAGACACACCTTAGGACACTATATCAAGCCCCAAATGCTATTTGTCTTCAGCTTACAAAATGGAGGCACAGATAGCCAATGCTTGATCTTTGGATCTAAGAAAAAGTTTTAATGAGAAACAGCCCGTGTGCTGAGGGTGTCAGAAAGGTTAGGGTCAGATCCCAGAGGCTGATTTTATTAGGACATTAGTGGTGCCGTGACCGAACCCTCCCCCTGCCACACTGACACACACACAGTCCTGCAGTGTTTCGGCAAGATTAATGGGTACGGCATTATTTACACAGTGCCAGGTCCAAGTTGTGCCAAATGAAGGCGTTAATCATGGATGCCACATTTAGCCAAATTGGACTGTGGGAAAACTGGCAGAATGGGCTCTTTTAAAAAATAAAAAAAAAAGGAACGAATGAATAATATAAAAGTAAATTAAATTAACCAAAGACCAACTAGAATTCCATCCAAGATCCTCATTCTGGTACAAAATCTTAGTATGACCTGGAAATGTGTCATGATCACTCTGGAGAGCAAAATCATCCCCACGGTTTGTTCCAAAATAATTCCTGGAACATCTTACCTAAACAGAGGAAAAGCTACATTTTTGATTTCTCCAATGGGGTATCATATGCTTGAGAGTTAGGGCTCTTTTGCTAATAACTCTTCTTTGCTTATTATTCACACCCGAGTTGCCCCTGGACCAGATAACTGTTTCTCAAGATCAAGCCTTCTGTTATCTCAGCATCTTCTTCCTTTCATTTTTCATATTTTAATCAAAATACATAAGGTGTCAGTTTTCTCTACCCAACCACCCAAGTTTTCTTCTACTTTTGACTATTAAAAAAAGAAATTGGAAGACTCCCAAATTATTCTGTATCACTTAAAACAGGAGTTCTTAACCTAGAACCCTTTGGCAATCTGGTAAAGCCTATAGACCTCTTAGAATCATGTTTTTTTTAATGAATAAAATTGTAAATAGAATTACAAAAGAAACCAATTATATTGAAATACAGTTAAAAATATAGTATTTTTTTAAAATCGTCGACCTCTGGCTATGAACTCCTGAGTAGTGGATCCCTATTTATTCAGTACTGGGGCAGGGGAGGGTAACAGGAGTTTGTCTGGGTTCTAGTACAGTCATTTCTATTTGTCTGGCTTCCCCAAAAGGAAAAATCCTCTGTTCAGGAGACTGTAACCTTAACTGAGTCCTCCTTGGACAGACAAAAAATGTTGACAATTTAGATGTGAGTTTAAAAAATTAGAATGATTGCTCGTATCAAAAATAGATATAAATTTTGCCTTTTATTTGTCTAAATATAAATGATATTTTTATTTGATTAATTTGGTGTTTCCAAATCTCACAATATTGGAATCAATTCCCTTTCTTTGCCGCTTTATTAATCTTATTAGATTTTCATTTTCCCCCCTTGCAACTTTTATTCCCTTTTCTTCTCCTTAATACATTAATGTTTTGGATCTTATTTCTTTTTCCTCTGCTCACCTTAATCTTGATCCTGTTTGGTTTTATTTGTTTTCTATATTTTGATTCTTTTCTTCAGCATTTTCTTCTTTCTCACTCTTTATTATTCTCTCTCTCTCTCTGTTTCTCTCTCTCTCCCTCCTTCCTTCCTTCCTTCCTGCCTTTCTTCCTTCCTTTCTTCCTTCCTCCCTTCTTTCTTTCCTTTTTTCCTTTCCTTCAAAGCTGATACTTAATGTCATGTCATTTTCTTTAAAATATTGCAGTAAATAGTCATAGGATTTAGCCTTTGTTTTCATTTTTTTTTCCTGGTAAAATTGCAAAGCAAAATCCAACACAGGTTCAGAATTTATCTGCTTTCTTCATGCCATTAATTGCATTTAACATTTTAAAATGTTAACATTATTTTCTAAGTCAGATTGTGGGGCAGGGATTCTCCTTAGCTTAGAGGTTCTTATTTACTAATGGACGTTCAAATCTCTCATCACCCTTTGCACCCCTCCTGCCCCCAAACAGAAATGCATATTCCTTTTTTGGGAAAGGATGCACAAGCTTTCCTTTCGTTCATTTGTTATTTGAAACTAGAAAAGCTACTAAACGTGATCAAATAGAAATCTTAAAACATTCGGAGAACCCCATTCTGTTTTAATGCATAATTTTCCTATTACAGCCGCATGTTTGCACCTCTGGAGTTAAGGTCACGGCTGCGTTTGCATTATAAACCCTTTTTTCAGGGTTTATAATGCAGCTGCTTTTGTTTGCTCAGGACTGAAGCTTGGCTCACGAGGTTTCAATTCAAGAGAACAGCTTTTGGGGGACTGAGTATCCTTTAACGAAATTAAAAATTTTAAACACCACCTTGCCCTTTTAAGACATTATTGCAGGTGTCCAAAGCAGATGGAGGAATTTCCCCAGGACAACTTTTAAAATATTTATTTCATTTTTAAAAATTGTCTTCAGTTTACAAAGAAATTTGTACCACATTCAGTTCACAATGAATTCTAATTGCTTTGGTTAGTTTGCAAATCCAAATCCAAATATTTTTTTTTAATTTGGTGAAGAATTATTAACAGAAAGACTTCCTTACAGTGAAAAATATGACCTAAATTTGGTCAGCAAGATAACCAAATCAGAAACTGCTGAGCCTTGAGAGGAGTTATGAATATGGCTATTTTAAGGGAATGCATTTCAGAGTAGCATTGAAATATATTTTTAGGGAAAAATATAAACATTATGGACTTTCTTTACCTTCTTCAAAACAAAAATAAGTGTATACAAAACTGATTTAAATTACTAAATGCAAATCATTGTCAAACAAAATACAAAACCAAGGAATCCATTTAAAATAAGACATAAAGCATAGAGAATCTACCTTCGTTACATTGGCATTGCCTAATTGCACCAAATAATTTTTCCTGGATAATTTTAGGTTGTGTTTTACAATTAGTTTGTAAAGTAGAATGTAGTTACCTTAATAACATTAAGTTATATTTTGCACTTTGGTTTTTGTTTTCTGTATTTTATAACTGAAGATGGCCTATTTTTAAACTCCTATTTTCTATGAAAAGATGAAGGAAATCAAATGCAAAATATTATTGATGGGTATTGTGTTTTAAAGTCTTTGATCCACCTAGAAATAACTTATTTATTTCCTTTGCAGTATTTTCCAAACAAATTTATTTAAATCTGTTTTTAAAAAATATATCATGAATTCTTTGCAGTTAGGGGCTAGTTTTTACCTAGAGTATCTGTATCCCTCACAGCACCTACACAATGCCTCACTAAAAGCAGGGCTTAGTAAGCGTTTGTTGAATTAATGCATTACTTGTGTAGACAGAGCTAGGGTGGGCAATGGTCACTGGTAGCCCTCATTTGAAGAACCTGATGAAACAAAAACAATCTTCTTCCCCATAAGCCTGTGTGTGTGTGTGTGTGTGTGTGTGTGAGACAGAGAGAAGGAGAGAGAGAGAGGGAGAGAGAGAGAGAGAGAGAGAGAGAGAGAGAGAGAGAGAGAGAGAGAGTCTGTCTGTATTAGGGAGTGGGGTTATGGGTATGGGTAATGATAGATTAAATAATGAACAGCAAGAAAAAATTTAATTTTAATTTATTGAGATTTAACACCATGAACAGACAACTGGCAATCCTGACTGCACGCTTTAGCTGTATGTGTCTCCAGCTGCTGATGAAGGGCAAGAGAAAATGGTTTAAGCAAAACCTCCATCCAGACCTCTCTGAATGACTCAAGGGTTGGCTTGGCTTTCCAACCCTCTAAGCCCAGAGGTTCTTAACCTACAGTTCATGGACCCCAAAGGGATCTATGGATAGATTTCAGGAAGTCCATGAGCTTAGATGGGGGGAAAAATGAGATCTTTATATTCACTTTTTTCTAAGTGAAATTTAGCATTGCCTTTGATTATTTTAAACATTATTCTGAGTAAGAATCCTTAGACTCACCAGACTGACAAAGGGGTCTATAACACACAAAAAGGATAAGAACCCTGCTCTAGCCCCATTAAAAAAAAAATTACTTTCTACTTAGAGTTTATCTAAGTAACGATCTCCTTTGTTAAAAGGCAAGAATCAAGGAACTAAACTAGTATTAAAAAAAATATATATTTTTCTTTTTTTAATTCCAGAGTGTGGTATTCTACTGGGATGGCTAACATTCCCTATATATCAGGCAGGTGGTTGCATTTAGAGACTAGGTTAACATTTTTTGTAAAGGGTATCTTTAACTCAGATGCACTATAAATTCAGCATCTACAGAGGAATGAGGATGATCATTTGGTAAATTTAGTACTAACAGGTTCGTTCTTCTATCCGGTGTTTCAGTTAGCAAACTGATCGGACTAAGTGTTTGTTTCTCCTATGGGTAAACAAAAAAAAGCCTCTGAGTGCTTTTACTCCTGGTAAAGTGAAGCATTTTCAGGGCAAGACAAGGAAGGAAAACAAATACATAATGTTTTATACATGGCTATAGATGCACCCACACAAACCTATGTGTTTCTCTCCCTTTCACACATGTGTGAAGCCAACAAGAAAGAGACAATAGTGGTGGGGGTGTGAAATCATCTCCTGTTTGAGGGAAAATGAATTGACCACTCCAATCCTCACTATATCTTACTAATCCCTCCATAGGTTTCCCTCCTCCACTCCAAAGTTAGTGTTATTGAATTATATGCAGTAAGGCCCTGGAAATGCTTGTCATATTGCCTAGCAGAGAGTCAACCATACCGATATTTAATTTTCAAGACATGTGCCTTTGTATCTGGGAACATGAAGGCTGATTCTGATGGCTTGATTTAAGAAAAAAAAAAGGGAAATACATACGATCATGGTCAAGAATTACCCCTAAATGCTTTTCCTAACAGTTTTCCCACACCTAGTCTCAATATATATTTACAAATTTTATATACATATTTGCACGTTTCAGATTGACCCAATCGAATGTAATGAGTCCCCAGAAACCTTTTATGGTCTACTAGGTAAATAATGAGCATCTTGGTAATGGTGCATCTCCTTTTTTTACACATTGGGTTGGAATGTGTGCAGGACTGGACTTGCTTAACTTTGGAATTATTGAAACAATTGGGTTCTTTCACATGCATCTGTAGAAAAGATCTCCCTTGCTTCTCCCCTTCAATTCTTATCTATGTCTTGTCTAGACAACTTTTCACAGGGTATTCCCAAAACCTCAGTTTCATTTTCAACTTTAGTGGCTTATAACTGCTCTAAGATGTTTGGAACATTCTATATTTAACCACCTTGAATTTATTTTGAAGTTACTCTGCTTATTTTGATTAATTATATACTTAGAGATGCCTTGTGGTTTCCTCTAAAAGAATATAAGCCCCTTAAGGGCAGGGACTATTTCGTTTTCATCTTTGTATCCTTAGTATTTGGCACAGAGTAGGTGCTTAATAAATTTTTGATGATGATTTGAGTGTCTCTGTGACTCCTAGAAGCTCTATTGCTTCAGGATTTTTTAAAAGGAAAAATAAATATTATCTATGATGTCTTTCCCCACAGTGTCCATCCCCAATTAAGGGTGAAATGCATAATCTAGAACAACTTTTAATTTAAACAACAACAGCGATTTTGGGACTGTGCTTGCTGATTTGAATCCCAGCACTCTGGAGGAAAATTCCTTTTCATTGATGACAGCATCTTCAATTTCCCTTCCACTCCTCTTAGGGACAGTAATGAAGGGTTTTAAATTGATCCTTTTATTTTTCACGATGGAAGAAGTGTCAAATATCCAGATTCGCCTTGATCATTTATTTTCAACTAGTGGGGAGTAAATACCGAGCTGAGAGACAGACACGTACCGTAGGTGGTCATGATGAGCGCACTCTGAATAAATTGGGTGTATGATACAGAAATCAAGCTATGGAGTTGTGGTGATGGTGGGCAAATCAAATGTCTTTTCATGTCCTCTCACTTCTGAAATGGCGTTAAGTCAGGAAATTCTACAAAAACAATTCCAAATGGCTGTTCTTCAGGCAGGAATAAAAGTTGTAGGCCAGATGAATCAGAATGAAAAAGCAGGTTTCCTGCCCATTTACTGAGAAAAGGGGGAGGGAGGGGAGAAAAATCTACTTGTAAAGTTTACAGGTATTATAAAGTTGCTAAGAATCTTTTGTGTTCTGTGATGTTTGAGTGATTATACAGTCAGAAGGGAAAATGAATCAAACTTAGAAATCACAATTAATCTAGGCTAATGTTGAATGCTATAACAGCCTTCATGCTATTATGAAGGGCTCCAGGAAACTCATCTATTTTGTTAGAGCAACTTTTATCTCATCAGGCTTTTTTCTGAATATATATCTATATATACAATATGCATCTATGTCATATCTTTACACATATTATATCAATATCTATATATTCTATTATTTATATATCCATAAGTGATATTTACACATAGATACATATTATATAGGTGATATATAGATTAACATAGGATGAGTATCTCCATACACTCTTTGTATCTATATATTATATGTGTAGATTCAAGAAAACTGCATATGTGTATATGTATATGTATGTATATATGTATATGTATGTATGTATGTAGACAGACAAACAGATAAAGCCTTCCATGGTGTAAGCAATTAGCTCCTACTTCTCCTATTCATCAGCTTATCCATAGAGTAGGCATCCCATCATCTTGAAGACATATTAGCTAGCAAATCAACTTGCTTAAAGGGAGGGGAAGGCTGTCCTTTGACTATTTAGCAATTAATTAAATTAGCATCATTTGAAAAAGAGAAAAGGCTAAGAAGAAACACATTTTCTATAGTTCTGGGAAAACAGTGTTACAACTGAATAAGTTTAAATTTTGTAATGTTATAATTACAAGGGTAATTATTGCAATATTGTTAACACACATTTAGCTTTGAATGTGTAGCTCATCAAAATGAAATCACTGATTCTTTCTTTTCAATAGTCCTTGAAAGTGAGCTTCAGAAACTGTCCTCATTTGATCCAGATTGGCAAATTCTTCCTTCCATCAAAACAGAGGGGAAGCCTCTTGATCTCATAGAAACATAGAATCATAAATTTAGGGCTAGAAGGGTGCTTGGAAGGATTCTAAACTAATTGCCTTTCTTTAGAGAAAAGAAAGCAGAGATTCTCAGAGGGGAATTGACCTGCTCATTGTCACACAAGTATTATGTAGCAGAAGGAGGATTTGAACCCAGGTCCCCTAATTCAAAATCTAGTGCTATTCCCATTTCACTAAGTTCCTTTATTAAAAAAAAAATGTCTTAGCCAAGTTAAGAGTCATGGATAGCTCACAGACTGATCATCTTTTAGCTTCACAGTGATAATGTATCTATATATTCTATTATTTATGTATCTATAAGTGATATTTACACATAGATACATATTATATAGGTGATATATAGATTAACATAGAATGTGTATCTATATACACTCTATATCTATGTATAAATAGAGTGAAATAACAACTCTAGGCCAATGGAAGCAGTCTAAGGCCTCCAACCCTAGACATACACCCACCTCACCTGGTTTCCACAATCACTTTTCTTAGGTTTCTAAGAGGAAGGTGATATATTTCCTGTATAGCAGTGGTTTCCATGATGGTTACACTTTGTACTGAAAGTTTCCATTTTTTCTCAAATTTTGAAGCCATTTCCAGGAAAGATGACCAAGGTATTTATAACCTTAGTTGTTGATAATAAACTTTGATCACATTAACAATCATTTTTAAAGCACTTATTACATACCATACATCATGCTAGATGCTAATAGAGATTGGGACATTCACATATCCAAGATATGTCCCTGCCTTCATAAAGCCTGCAATCTAATAGAGAAATATCACAGACACAGAGGCATGGGGGCACATGAATTTCTATAAACAAAATTATGTATACACACAAAAAGAGATGCAAACTGAATGCTATGTAAAGTCTTAACAGGAATTGTTACTGACTAAGAGTATCTGGGATGGCTCCATGGATGTGATAAACCCGAGCTGAACTTTAAAGACAGGGTGGTATTTCCACAAGTGGAGAAGAAGAGTAGAATAAGTAGTCCACATGTCAGAAAAAGTGTCAGCAAAGGCAAGGAGGGAGGAGAGTGTGGAGCATATTCAAGAAACAGTAAATATCCTTATTTTCTAGGAGCATAGCATATATGAGACAAACCTAGGATGCAGAATGATGTGAGGTATGGAAGGCTTTGAATGCCAAGATAAAAAGATCGAACTTCAATCAAGAAGAGACAAGCCGTTGAAGAGTTTTATAAACAGAGGAATGATGTGGCCAGATTTGCAGGCATGGGAGGTCTAGCAGCAATATTATGCATGGGTTGGAGAGAAAAAAGAGAGAAGAAGGGAAGAGGAGTTAAAAGGCTTAGTTTCCTCATTAGACGATAACACCATCATCATCTTCATTTTCATCATCATCATCATCAGTAAGTTGAATAAGCATGTTTTTAGGACTTACTCTGTGCCAGTCACTGTGCTAAGAGATTCACAAATATTTCATTGAGTCTTCAAAATAACCTTGTGAGGTTGGTGCTACTATTATCCCCATTTTACAGTTGAGGAAATGAAGGCAGACAGGAGTGATGTGACTTGCCCGGGGTCACCCAACTAGTAAATTGTCTGAGGCTGGATTTGAACTCAATTCTTTTGACTCTGTGCCCAGCTGCTTCATTATCGTTGTTACATAGAAGCAATGAGGCAAAGTGGATAGAGAACTGACTTTGAAACCAGGAAGAATTCAAGTGAAGTCCTATTTATGCCTCACAGTAGCCGTGTGACCCTGGGCAAGTCACTTAACCACTGTAGGCAATTTTTTAAGATTCTCAATGGTGGAGTAGGTGCCACCCTGCATGGGAGAGGGACAAAGTTGCCTACTTGGGCATTTCCTAATCTAATGAAATCACAGGTCCATTTTCCATCATCATCATCATTCTTACTCTTATTCTATTTTCAATGGTAGTAATATCTTGTATCTGTACCTCTTTGTTGCTTTTTCTCATACTACTTTCATATCTATTGCCTCATGTGATTCCTCAGGACCCCTAGCCCAATTCTCTATCTACACTACCTCCTCTGCCTATTAGATTAAAATCTCCTTGAGGGCAGAGACCAAATCTATTTTTCACATGAACCATAAGCACCTGTTTCCAGTTGTGCTCTAAACACCTGGTGTAGTGTATCCTGTGGGCAAGTAGTCAGTCTTTGTTGACCATCTGACTCCTTGAATTAAATCCAAGTATTTCAGCTATGCTGAGAATTCTCATTTAATTTGGGGCCACAGTTAAAAATAGGAATGGGGTTGGAATCTCAAAAGATCAAGCTGCTGGAACGGCAGCATCTAATTTCTGATGTAAAATTGATTTCAGTCAAACTGAAAATCCCAGTGGTAGAATTTTCTTTTGCATATTTCCCTTATAGCCTCCTCCAAAAGAAAGGGAAGGGTCTCTTTCATTTCATTTGATTATCCATCCCACATAATTTATTCATTCATTCTCCCTCCCTTTTTAAGATAAAAATGGAAGAAACAAACTTTATAATACTTGATACTTGGATTTCAAGACGAGTATCTTGAGAATTATTCAGTTTGCACATGTTATAATGTATAATACAAGAAGGTGTTTCCAAAGAGAAAAAGTCTCAAATGTAGATGGTCAGTTTTGAGTCTGGCTACCTTGGAGACAAACCAGCTGGAGAAGCTGTATCAGGCCCTTTGGTATAATCATGGCTTGGGTAGGAGAATGAAGTTCCTGCTGGCTTGGCAGTATGTGAAGGGTGGGTCTAAAGACAGAGCATTGCCTTGGATTTAAGAGGAAACGGATACAATTAGGTTAAAAATAGATTTTTTTTGGCTCAGTCTACACTGGCAAAGATTTTTAAAAGTGTCGGGTAATGGCAGCCAGTACTGGCATGATCCCAAGATTGCTTGGGAAGAGTTGGATAGGAGAGACTAATAGCTTAGGTACACAGGATTTTAACTATGCAAGTGGCTGGGGTCCATGGATCTTGCCAGCTGAGCAGAATTTGTAATGAATAGGAGTTAGGATTATTTGGTGGGTGGGTTTTTTGTGGGGAGGCATTGTTGGGTTTGAATTTTTTTTTCTGTTGTGCTTTTATACATATATAAAATATACACATATCTCTGTCTCTGTATCTCTCCATCCATCTATGGTACTAATGTATCTATCTAGCTGCTATCTATCTATCTCTATCTATCTGTCTGTCCGTCCGTCCGTCCATCCGTCCATCTATCTATCTATCTATCTATCTATCTATCTATCTATCTATCTATCTATCTATCTTTCTATCTATCTATCTATCTCTTCTCAAGCAAAATGAATGGAATGAATTGGAACCCATCAGAATTAGAAACTGTCAGATTCATAATGCTGCTTAGATGAATATTTAAGTAAGTGTAAATGATTTCAGCTTTTAAAAAATTACTTTAATTCATGTGAATCTGAGTTGAAGGAGTATGATGGTTGTGCTTCCTTGACTGAGTGGAAATGGACCATGAGAGGAAAGCCTCAGTGCAGTCCCTGTCATCAGGCCGGGCCAGATTAAAATGACTGGATTTCATGTATTAACATTATAGTTCAATTTGTTGCTTATTAGTGTTATTGTTGTTAATAATAATTCATTTTAATATGGTACATTATAGTTAACAAATATACTGTGGTGTTTTTTTTTAAAACAGGACATTAAATAGCATTCAAATCATGCCTCTGACATTCACTAGCTGTGTTATCCTAAACAAATCACAAAGTCATTTAATCTCTTTGGGACTCTGTTTCTTCTTCTGTGAAATGGGTAGAATGAAATCTGTGTTATCCACTCCATAGAATCAATTTGAGGATAAATCAAGGTATCTGTGTGTATGTGTACATATATATGTTTGTATGTATATGTATATATGTGTGTATACATACACACATAGATTATATATAGACATACAAAACCACACACATTCACATGTATAGGAATGCATGTACCTATATGGCACACATGCATATACATGTATACACAAAGCACTATACACATATATAAAGCACATAAAGATATATGTACACACATGTGCATAGATGTTTACATACAAGATATATAAAATATATACATTATGTGTATACCCATGTACATATATGTATATGTGTATATATAAGATATGTGTATATGAATGGCCTGCAGATAAGCATGTGTTTATATGTAAATGTGCATAATAAGATAAGGTATATACACGCATACAATACTCATGTGTGTATAGACATGCATGTGTGTGCACATGCATACCTATATTTATAACACTTAGAGTGCCATGTAAACATCAGCTTCTCATTTTTTCCTTGCAGCAATCCTGCGGGAATGGGTTAGTGTTCTTTGGGTTGCTATGTACACTAGAGCAGATCTAATTGAGATATTCTGATTTGTGCTTAAAGCAGTGATTCCCGAATCTAGTTCTGTGACACCTTGAACAGTTAAACATCTTGAAATTTGACTTGGTTTTTACTGGATGATAAATAATGGAGGTCTCCTATTAATATTTTGCTTTATAGATTATGATAATCCTTCAAGCTCAGTCGGACCAGTATGGTTATCTCCATTTTGCAGAAAAGGAAACTGCGACTTAAAGAAACAAAATGACATCAGCATCATTGGCTTCTAGATAGCAGGGACCCTAGAGCCCATTTGACTGAATGCTTTATTTTACAGATGAAGAAACTAAGGCTGAATGATTGGCCCAAGGTCACAGTTTATGGCAGAGTTGCGATTTGAACCCAGATCTTTTGACTTGCAATATAATCCTCTTTTGAATACACCATACTTCCCATGAGAAATGGAGGAGAGGAAAAATAGCTCCATTGAGCAAAATCCAGGGCTTGTCAGAACTACCAAAGTCAGTAGATGTTTGACTTTGTGCAAGGCACAGGGAGTAGACCAGGGAGAAACAATGAAATCTGAGGCATGATTGCTCCCCTCAGGGAGCTTCTAATTCATTTGGGGTGGGGGATGAGGTGGAGGAATGCACATGGGAAAAAACTCAGTGATAAAAAGCAATTGTTAACTATACAAAACAGCCTAAGATGTAGTCTAGGATTGAGTACCAAGTGACTAGTAAAGACTGAGTACTGGGGTTACTCCGTTGCTTAGAAAGTCATCAAGAATGGAATTGATGTTTGAATGTCTTTTGTGAACTTGTTGATTCATCCAACAATTTTTTTATTCATCAAATATTTAAGTGTTTGGTATTGACAGGTCACTATACATTTTTAAGACACCTTCAATATTTCTTTGGGGTCTGGGACATTTTGTAACATTTCTGAATAATGAACCCCAAAACTATGGCTTTTTTTTTAATATTGAAAGACACTGTAACAGTGAAAGAGAATCAGGAAACCTGATTTCCAGTTCAGGCTTTGTGACCCCAAGTTATTAGAGCTCTGAATGAGGCATCTTCTCTCTCTAAGCCTTGCTTCTCTTTTTTGGGTAAAATGAGGCAAATTTGTAAGACAAGACAGAAGGATCCTCCCAAACTGAAAATGCTGTGATTCTAACTCTTTCTTAATTACTTTTTTCAAAATCACAATTTTTTTCTCCTTCCTAAACGAATGAGGTACTGTCCCTACCTCTACTCTCTACTCATAAAGATATGTGATAATTAGGGGAAAAGGGTAAGGTAGGTAATCAAAATCCATGAATTATTATCCAACCTCATTTCAGCCACTTTCTCTACCAAACCTTTACCAGAGCTGCTCACAAATTTGTCAAATGAACTGATTAGAATTCAGCCTTCTCTCTGTGTGCATGCCTCATCTGTGGTAGTAATATAAAGAGGCAGGCAAGTGATCAAGAGACATATGGCATCAGTGGGAGGGGAAGCCAGGCACCTGGGTCAGGTATACACAGGCCTTGTCCTCAGCCCCATGCATAATGAAGAGCTGGCTATGAACACTCACTGCCTCTCAGGATTGCTGGGAGACTCAAATGAGATAATGCATACAGACTACTTTGGAAATTGTAGAGTACTATGTAGGTGTGAGTTCTCCTTCCACGGGTGTGGAGAAAACTAGCCAGTTGTTTGAATGCGGTACAGGGGTAGCTGGATAGTGCAATGGATAGAATATAGGACTTGGAGTCTGGAATATCTGAGTTCAAAATTTGCTTCAGATATAACAATTACTAGTTATATGACCCTGAGCATTTATAAAATGGGACTAACAAAAGTACCTATTGGAGCGGGTAGGTGGCACAGTGAATAGAGCACCAGTCCTGGAGTCAGGAGGACCTGAGTTCAAATCCAGCCTCAGACACTTAACACTTGATAGCCGTGTGTCCTTGGGCAAGTCACTTAGCCCCAATTGTCCTGTCTTCCCCCCTCCAAAAAAAGCAAAGAAACCCCCCGAAACTAAAAAAAAACCAAAAGTACCTATTTCACAGGGTTGTTGTGAAGCTCAAACAAGCTAATATATACATTAAAACACCTTGCACAACTTAAAGCAGAGGAGTCAGACTCTCAGCCTGTAAATCTCTGTTGGGTTGAAGAAGATTAAAATGTAATTAGGAAATGTTTAACAAAATTAGTAAAAATACAGTACAATGTATCAGTTATTTTTCATTCATGCCGTATTCTTCATGACGTTTTTGGGTTTTCTTAGCAAAGATACCACACTGGTTTGCTGTTTCCTTCTCTGGCTCGTTTTATAGATGAAGAAACTGAAGTAAACAGGGTGAAGTGACTTGTCCAGGGTCACACAGCTAGTAAGTACCTGAGGCCAGGTTTGAACTCAGGAAGATGAGTCTTCCGGACTCCAGGCCCAGAGTTCTATCCACTGCGCCACCTAGGTGCCCTATACAATACAACATAGATAATGTTAATTTGTATTTTTCTAAGTCAATAGACGCAGGAAGCCATTCCTATTTCAGTTTGCTATCACTATCTTAAAGCATTATATGAATGTTTATTATTGTTGTTGTTTTTACTATTATTGATATTTCATGCTTAATAATATTATAATATCATTTCTTGAATGTAATTTTTTTCGTTTAGCCAGTGGCAAAAACATGTGAAAGAACTTGGGACTTTGGGGGCCTATTTTTCTGTCAAGAGCCATTCAGTCAGATAAAACCTAGAATCTTTCCAACCAGTCCGGGATCTCTTCCCCTCTTTTGTGATAATGTTCACCAAGGTAGCCTTGATTTTTTTGAGAGGCTGGACACACACACACACACACACACACGTCTATATATATGCACACATATGTATATGTGTATGTATGCACATGCATCCACACATCCACACATGCACACATATACTCCATGTTTGTATACATGTGTATGTATATGTGGTGTACACACATACACATACACACATACATACATACACACACATATTACCTAGAGATCTGTGATGTCATGGAATTTGAAATCTAAAGAACAGAATTCAAGTCTCAGTAGAAGTACTTACTATACAAAGCAGTAAGCAAATTACCTAAAACTGTCCTCACCTGTTTCCTTATTCTTCTTAAAATCCCTTACAATCCAGCCTCTGACCTCATCATCCCAACACGGTGATCTTTCGATGACCAAATCCAGTTTATTTTTCTCAATCTTTGTTCATCTTGGCCTTTCTGAAACCTTTGACACTATTGATGGTCCCCTTGCCCCGGACACTCTTTTCACTCTAAGTATTTAGAAGAGCACCATCTCCTGGTTCTCCTCCTACTACCTGACTGATCCCCAACCTCTAACCATGGGTGTCCCTCTTCTCTTCTCCTTCTATACCCCTTCACTCAGTGACCCCACCGGCTCCCATGGATTTCATCCCCATCTCTGTGCTGATGATTCCCAAATGTACCAATCCTGCCCTAATCTTTCTGCAGACCTCCAGTCTCATATCTTCAACTACCTTTCAAATCTCTTGAACTGGACGTCCAGTCAACATTTATTTTTTTTTGTTTTTTTTTTAAATTTTATTGTAGTTTGCATCATTCATTTCCACAAGATTTTGAGTTACATATTTTCTCCCGCTCTTTCCCCCACCCACCACCCCAAAACAGCCAT
>CM053585.1:37184613-37208795 GCA_028646515.1 Pseudochirops corinnae | reverse complement strand
AGTACACCTATAGATGGCTCTATGTATGTATACCTATAGATAGACATATAAAGTATATAGAGCTAAAGATACACACACATATGTATATATGCATGTGTATGTGTATGTATATTTCAAAATGTGTATATTTGTGCCTGTCTATCTATCTATCCATCCATATCTATCTATCTATCTATCTATCTATCTATCTATCTATCTACCTATCTATCTATCTATGTATCTATCTATCTATGTATCTATCTATCTATCTATCTATCTACCTATCTATCTATATCTATCTATCTATCTATCTATCCATCTATCTACCTACCTACCTACCTATCTACCTATCCATCCATCCATTCATCTATCTTTCTATCTATCTATCTATCTATCTATCTATCTATCTATCTATCTATCTATCTGTCCACCCATCTGTCCGTCCATTCATCTATCCGTCTATCTATCTATCTATCTATCTATCTATCTATCTATCTATCATCTATCTATCCATCTATCTACCTACCTACCTACTCACTTACTATCCATCCATCCATCCATCCATCCATCCATCCATCCATCCATCGATGGATGAATGGATCGATGGATCTATCTATCTATCTATCCATCTATCTATTTGTCTGTCTGTCCGTCTGTCCGTCTGTCTGTCTGTCTGCCTACCTGTCTGTCTGTCTGTCTATCAAATCTGACTCCATTCATTAGGCAGAAGAGTCACCATAGCATAATAGTTACAGGGCTGGCCTTGGAGCCACAAAGATCTGGTTTCAATCCCAACCTCTTATACCTGCTAACTATATGTAGCACTTCACTGTGTCCAAAACACATCTCTAAGACTACACATTACAATTCAATATTCAGTCTGGTAGAAGTAGTGTCCACACTGGGAGTTTCTCACAGTAATAAATCATAGCTCTGGAACAAAATATGTTGGCAATATGCACTTATAGTACACACATACACATATGCATGCCTCCAGTCTATCTGTATGTCAGTTGATAAGCATTTATCAGTCACCAGCTACATGCTGAGCAATGGGCAAGGTCCTAAAGATACAGAGACAAACACTGTCTTCAAGGACCTTACAAAACTACATGCTCCCCTCATATAAGTATATACACATGTACACATATACGTATAAATAAATAAACACGTAATATATAAAAAGTAAATCCAAAGTAATTTGAGGTGGGCAAAGGCATAATATCTAATGGTAATCAGCCTTCAAAATATACTAAAAATAATGGCTAGTATTTGCATAGCTCTTCTCTCATTTGATCTTCTCAAATAACCTGGGAAGTAGATGCTATTACTATCTTCATTTTATAGATGAGGAAACTGAATTACTTACTCATGGCCACCCAGCCACTAAGTGTCTGAGGCTAGGTTTGAACTCAGATCTTCCTCACCCTCAGCCCAGAGTTCTATCCACTGCACTACCTAGCTTCCTAAAAGCTATTTTATTGCCACTGAAATTAATTTTAAAAATTCTTCATGAAGATTCCAATTTTCTCTGTTGAAAATGATCTTACTTTCGTTATGATTATAATGGTTTTATGAGAACCCCCTCTAAAGACAGCAGACTTTTCAGTTCTTTCAAGTGAGTAGTTTTGCTCAAAGTTTACCCCCAAATTAGGTAGGGATCACAATGAAAGATTTGTTGGTTAGCTTAGCTTTAGAAGCAAAACCCAGATGATAAAACTGTCAAGAATTCAGGCATTAGTTGACAAAAGTCAGGTTTTGCCTTGCCACTAGGTAGAGAGGATTCTTGATGGCTCCAACCCTATAATCCTGTAAACCAAAAATTCTGGGCCCCAGAAGAGGGAATTGCTCTATCCTGACACCCAGGCCACATTTACCAAATAGAAGTTTAGTTACCTGCAGTCTATTTTTAAAAAAATATATAAACATCAGCAAAATAGTAACATTTTACTCTTGAGTTTACAATCATTGCATAAAGTATTTGAATGTAATTTTATTGAAATATATATATATTTTTTTATTTCACTAATGAAGAGGAACAGTAACATTTATAATTCAAAGTAATGTTTAAGTTACAATTCATTAGAATGGAAACTCATTGAGGGTAGGGACTATTTAGCGTGGTTTTTTTTTTTGTTTGTTTGTTTGTTTTGGTCTTTAGATCCTGAATAATAAGCACATTACTGGGCACATAGCAATTGCTTAACGAATATGACAAATACTTGTTGAATGAATGAATGTATCAATGAAATAGCATTTCTATTTCAACATGGCTATGGAATACACTGTGTAATTTTTTTTACCTGCTCATTTATTGTCGTAGAATCCTGGCTCTAGAGTGAGAAGGGAAGCCAGAGGCCATCTCCTTAGTCAAGTAACAACCACCACCACCATCACCACTAGCTTTTAAATAGTGCTTTTAACAATTACAAATATGATCTCATTTTATCCATCCAACAATCTTGAGAGATGATTGCTACTATTGTCTCTATGAGATAATAGCAGACTAGAGTATAGCAGCATAGAGATGAGGACACTGAGGCTGAGGATGAGTGACTCATAGTTAGTAAGTGTCTGAAGATGAATTTGAGGTCAGTTCTGTTTGACTCCAGGGACAGTCAGGTGTTGCAGCAGATAGCATGGTGGACCTGGAGTCAGGAAGACCTGAGTTCAAATCCAATCTCAGACACATACTAGCTGTGTGACTCTAGACAAGACACTTAACCCTGTTTGCCTCAGTTTCCTCATATGAAAGATGAGCTGGAGAAGGAAATGCAAACCACTTCAGTATCTCTGCCCAGAAAAGCTCAAATGGTGACATGACTGAAAACAACTGAGCAAAAAGTTGTTCAGCCACTAATCCTACTTCTGCCCTCTAGACTAAGTTGGGCCGTTGCTCTGTCTTTGGAGCATGGGCTTCAGAGTCAGAAAACCTGCTTCTGGTTTCAGCCTTTGTCACATGGAAGTCACCTCTCTCAGGATCTTTAGTTTCCTTGTTTCTAAAATGAGGTGACTCATCTAGAGTCTAGAGCAGTGGTTCTCAACCTTCCTAATGCCGAGACCCTGGTGTATCTGCACGTGGGTGGACCCGCCTGGAGACAGATAGAAGAGTGGTGTCTCAGTTCCTAAGACCATGAGAAATATATGTTTTCCAATGGTCTTAGGCGACACCTGTGACCCCTGTGAAAGGGTCGTTTGACCCCCAAACGGGTCACGACCCACAGATTGAGAACCGTTGGTCAAGAATCTTCAACTTGGAAAGAACATTAGAGCCCACTTCGTCTAACCTTTGTGTCTTTGTTTCTTTTCCAACTCGATAGTTCTATGGTTGTGATCTCTATGATTCTAACTCTACATGTATATGATATGTATATTCTAATTATATATTCTAATTCTAAATTAGATTCTAATTCTATAATTCTAAAATCTGGTTGTGGAAATACTCTGCAAAGTGTTCCCAGAATTAGAACATGAACAGTGTGCCTACTATCAGGGTTGTATGCTACTACGGAAGAAGCCTCATCTTGCAAACTGCCTTTTTCAGGCCATTGTTCCTTCAATCAATAATCATTTAAGAGGCCTAAGGTGTGCTTATAAATACTTATATAAATACTTATAAATACTTATGTGCTGATAAATACCTTCCTCTTGGGTTGGGGGAGAAAGCTTATATGGGACACACTTTCACTTTCTTAAGTCGAGTCAATCAACCAAACAAATAATTAGAGCCCTGATTTGTGACATATGCCGATTTCAAGGAGTAAGTGATCCCGATGAAAATTTAACAATTTCGAGGTATGAGCTGACTCCAGCATACTCCATGGCATGGCCCATTCTAGCTGCTTTCGGGAGCAATAACAATATTATTATTGAACAGTATATTAAATTATCATAGTAAATTATAATAAAATTATAAAACATTTAAAATTTAATAATAACTAAAACTAAGTAATTCTTTATAACTTATCAGGCACTTGTCTCTTAACCTGTTGGGGAAACTAGTGAAGGAGCTATAATCTTCATGAATAATCTTAACACAGATGGTTGAAAGTTGATGAATCTTTAGTCATAACCTGCTGCATGGATAGGCCTTAGAGAGTCCTCGACATGCCACAGAATAAAAACAAGGATAGAATATTGTCTGTTAGGAAATGTGTATTAATAAATGGATCAAAATTTAAGAATGCATCATTTGACACAATGCATTTGCATTCAACAAAGATAGTAAGAAAAAACATTTTATGTCAAAGCATAATGATAATATCTCCTTATAATTGTATGTTCCCTATTATATAGCTCCAATATTCCCATTGGAGAATGAAGAACACTGAGGCTACCTCTGATGGCCCCAGTCATGCAACTAAGAAGTGGAAGGACTGAAACTCCAAACGAGGTCTCCTGACTCTCTAAGCAGCGCTTTGTCCATTTTAGCAAAGGACAGAAAGTATACATTAACAACCTCTGTCATCAAGACGGTTCTAGTCTAAATGGGGAATGGGGTTGATAGGAATCTCAGGGTCACATTGCACCCATCAATTTCCTTCCTCTCCCCTTGTTTTGATTTGGGTCTTTGTCTTTATCGTTTCCTCACCACTGCATGAAGGTGATGATCCTATGTTCTCTAAAGCAGTACCATTAAAGTACCAACTGTTTGAGAAAGTTTTGAATGTGGAACAGTAGATTTTGGATCAGGTATAAAAGCTTCAGTTTCCTCTGCTATACAATGGGAACCATAATAGTACCAAAGGGTTGTTGTAAGGATCAAATGAGAGAATATATGTAAAGTCCTTAGCACAGTGCCTGGCACATAATTGTACTTAACAAATGCTTCTTTTTGCCGTGCCCCCTCCTGCCCCATTCTGATGCCCCCTTATTACCTGAGGCAGGTCACTAGATGATATTTTTTGACCACAGTTATCCATGAAGCTAAGGCAGCTAGGCAGTGCAGTGGATAGTGTTCCAGACCTGGAGTTAGGAATAGTAATCTTCCTGAGTTCAAATATGGCTTCAGACACTTACTAGTCATATGACGCCCAGCAAGTCAAGTAACCCTGCTTGCCTCAGTTTCCTTATCTGTAAAATTAGCTGGAGAAGGAAATGGCAAACTGTTCCAGAATCTTTGCCAAGACAACCCCAAGTAGAGTCGTGAAGAGTCAGTCATAACTGAAACAACTGGACAATAACAAATTCATGAAGGTTTGGTGGAGTTGCCATCTGGGTTGGTGAAGGAAGAACACATACTGATGAAATTATGGGTCTTATGAAGTATTGAGGAATTATACTATTCTATATGCAATAGTGTGAAGCAGGGGTATCAAACTCAAATAGAAAAGGGGAGGGGGATGGGCACTAAACTATTCATAAGGATTCCTGCAGGCCACATATTGATTTAGAAAACCATGATCAACATTTTTGTTATTGTTGTTGTTCAGTAGTTTCATTCACATTGGATTCTTTGTGGGGTTTTCTTAGCAAAGATACTAGAGTGGTTCTCCATGTTCTTCTCTAGCTCATTTTACAGATAAGGAAACTGAGGCAAAAAGGGTTTAGCAACTTGCCCAACAGCAATGTTGGAGACCAGATTTGACCTCGGGAAGATGAGACAAGGCCCAGCATTCTAGCTCCTGTGGCACCTAACGGCCCATGATTAACTTAACATTATCAATTTTCTATTAAATTTTTATTTAATTTGTTAAATATCTCCCAATTACATTTTCCTCTGGTTCAGGCTGCATCTGGTATGTCCACAACTACAGAGGAAAAATGTGATGAATGGAGTTTTTCCTTGGGCACCCCTGCTCCTACATTGTGTGACACAAAGGTCCTATAGAACATGAGTTCAGAAATGCTAAACCAGAGGATCTAGCTCTGAGATTTGATGAGAAACTTTAGCATGATATAGCAAAAAAGAACATTGGATTGGAGTCATAGGACTTGAGTTCCAGTTCCACTCTGAGACTTCTTTAATTTGATCTACCCCTAACCCTAACCTTGTTAGGACTTATTTTCCTCTATAAAACGAGAGAGTAAGACTAGGGAATCTCCAAAATATGTTCCAGTTCTAAGTCTTAAGACCTATGATCACCAAGTACCACCCCCTCCAATAAGTTTGGTCATTCGGTGGCTATAATTTACATTTATTCATAGCTTAAGCAAATCAGCCCTCTATCCAGTTTCCAAACCCTGACAACTTCAGGGGTTCATCCTTAGCTTTTGTGCTATATTTTTTAAAACAAATACTGATTCTTGGACTCTTCCTTTTTTGCTCCACAATTGCCAGGAACTCTTTAAATGACCCCTTTCCCCTTACCCCAAGTCCAAAATCCATCATTTTGTCAGGACCAATATAGATTTTTAAAGGCTACAGCAATGACAGAGAGAGCCAAACCTTCCTTAGAGCAAATATTTCTTTCCACTACTAAAAGCCTATACAACTAAAAAGGAAATCTCCCAAACATTTTGAGAGTGGAATGATATATAGAGATATTTTTTAATGTCAGATTTGTGACTTGATGCTTTTTTCGATAGAAATGAAGGATAGGATTCAGTCCTACCAAGAAAACCAAACTGATCAGAACATTTCTCATTCTTCACCTAGATTCTCATGTGGGTTTCATGATTAGTTAGCTGCTGGTTATGTTTGAGGGGTATACAAGGCCCTACTGGGACAGGTCTTGGCAGTGGGAACTGATGTTTATATGAAAACAATAATTCCATCAGGGTATAATGCATATGCTTATAAACCTCAGGCTGATCCCTGGGAAGTTTTAGTTTATTCAGGACCACAGAATCCCCAAATCAGTTGCTAAAAGTAGAAATGTCTATGCACAAAGCTGTTGGTTGGTCTCTGAAAATATATTATCTGATTTGAGATAAGATTAGGGGATCCAGAATGGTTCTTGTGTAGGCAGGAAGGTAGAAATAATTCAGTTGGGTTCCAAAAGCCCATACTAGAAATGCCCAGTGTAGATGTGGTTTCAGGGTAATTGTGTTTAATGAGTTCAACTTGTACACAAAGTTATTTCTGGACGTTATTTCTGGAAAAAAAAAAATGCCAAAAGGTCAAGTCTGTCTATACTATGCCAAAATAATCAACCACTCAAAGAAATCTCAGAGACCTGAATACATCTAGTCCTACCCCTACCAAAAAAGAATTACTAATTTATACAGCCTTTGTTGCAGGTCTCCAATGAGGGGGGAGGAAGGGAGCAAACATTTATCAAATACCTACTACGTGGCACTTTATAAATATCTCATTTTAACCCTCATAATAACCCTGGGAAGTGGGTGCTATTATAAGCCCCATTTTATAGTCTGAGGAACCTGACTTAGATGAAAGTTAAGTGAGTTGCCCAGGTCCACAAAGCTAAGTGTCTGAGGATTTGAACTCATTGTCCTGGCTCTAGGTCACATGCTCTAAACACCTAGGTAGGAGCAACCCTCCGTTCCTGGAGGAGTCCTTTCCCCTTTTGGGTAGTGCTCATATTTTAGGAAGTTTTAATATATATTGTTCCTGTTTGCCTCCATCCAACGACTGTGCTCTGACGCCAATCTGAGCAAGTTTATTCTTTCTTCCACATCACAAATCTATTCTTTTTTCAAGAAGTCTGAGAGCAAGTATCATACTTTCCCTTCCCATCTCCCAAACTTTTTCTTCTCATGGACAAATTTCCTTCAATAGCCTCACTGGCCTCATTGCTTTTATATGAACACAGTCATCCATCCTTCCTAAAATAAAGTACTCAGAGCTGAACACAATCTTCCAGGATTCCATTCCAAGATAAAGTCAAGTAAATGCATAGAATAGTAGCTCTCTCATCTCCCTAGACCTCAACACTATTCCTCTCTCAATGAACTTTATGGTCATATCCGCTTTTCTGCCAGTGATATCACACAGCTGACTCATATTGAGCGTGCAGGTCACTCAGATCCCCAGATCTTTTTCCTATCCACTGCTCTCAACTCTACCTCTTCCATCTTGTACTTGTGAAGTTGTTGTTTTTTTTTTAACTCAAGCATAAGAATTCATGTGGAGCTCTATTAAATGGAAATTAATTACTAATGGGTTACATTTTCATCATTTGCCTGCAACTATACATATGTGTATTTATCTACGTTACATCATATTTACTGTTCAGTCATGTCCAACTCATTGTGACTCTGTGGACCATACCATGCAAGAGGTTTGCTTGGCAAAGATAATGGAGTAGTTTGCCGTTTCTTTCTTCAATGGATTAAAGGAAATATAGGTTAAGTTACTTGTGCAGGGTCACACAATTAATAAGTATCTGAGGTCAGATTTGAACTCAGATCTCCCTGACTTCAGGAAGTATATGTATGCATATATGTGCATACATACATATGTGTGTGCATGCACACAGATGTATATGTATATATGGTATATCTGTGTATACCAGCATGGCAAAGTGACCTTCAAGTGTCCTTGGAGTCAGAAAGACCAGGGTTCACCCTGCTTCAGACATATATTAATTATTTGACTATGGGCAAATCACTTAACTTTAGGTTCTTAAGAGGTACCTCTTTAAGATGTAAGTTACAGGAAGATCACCCAGATATATCAACCAAGGGTATTTCTACACTGGAAATTTCCTTCATTAATTATATGTTAGATCTTCATAAGTGTTATACATGTAAATATAGTTTAACATATATACATGTATCTTTATCTATCTATCCATCCATCTATTTATCTATCTATCTATCATCTATCTATCTATCTCTCCATCTGTCTGTCTGTCTCTGTATCTATCTATGTATCTGTCTGTCTGTCTATCTATGTATTTGTCTATCTATGTATCTGTCTGTCTATCTATCCGTCTGTCTGTCTGTCTATCTGTCTGTCTGTCTATCTATGTATCTATGTATCTATCTGTCTGTTTGTCTATCTATTTATCTAAATACATATATTTATATTCAGCCACAAGGTTCCATTCCCATGCAGGACTTCTCTTACCAGCCATTAGAGTCCTCATGGGAGGATGTGTGTATGTGCAGTTTAGAAGCAAAAATGTACCACGGCTGACCTTCATAAAGGTGCAGTCATTTGATTTAAAAGATACACATATTCTGTCTCTTGTGTAATTCTAGAATGCAAATGCAAAAATATTAAAATAAAGGTACAACAGCCCAAAGAATGCCTTAAGGAAAGAGAGAACAGTCCTCCATTGTCTTTTTCTGTTTCAGCTTTCTTGAGCATCTCTGGAATGTCCTATCATTTTGTCTATGGGGAGGGGAAAAAAAACAACCCACTACCAAAGACCTGCACCCCTCCAGTCCCAAAATTAACTCAATTTTACACCCTGGAAACATGCAAAGTACAATTTCTGCAAAGTTCACGGGATTTACTAGGAGCAAAATAAACAGAAAAGGGCATAGATGCGATTTCTCGGTGAAGGCCATTTCAAAATTTACCCCAGATTCCCATGACTTGACAAGGAAAAACCCAAGGTTTACCTGTCAATAATGAAGTATCCCAAAGACCTGGTCTATGGAGAAGTTCTCTCTTTCACCTTCTCTGTTTGTCTACTTTCCTTTTCTGTGACCATGTAGGCAGCTGTCTGATCCCACCTAGGTATTAAGTATACCTGCATTCAGGTGTACATAGAAAAGACTTCACTGAATGTGAAGGCAGCCCGCACATATGTCTATGCAGGACATATTTTCGTATAGTATGTCCCTACACCAGAACAGAAAATGCCCCTGCATCCACATATTGGCTTCAAAGTTATCTAAAGAAGGAAATTCAAACCAATGTCACTTTATAGGAATCTAAACTGAACCAAAAGAAAACAAACAAAACAAGAACCAAGCCTTAAATGGATTAGATTTCTCAGTAATTCTTAGCTGTCTCTTTGAAACAAATTATTTATTTTGAATGTTGCAAGAAAAAAAAAACCATAAGAAAGGTCCTGCCAAAGCTTGGGACAGACGCGCATGTTAAAACAGAACTATTAGCAGGATGTTGGCTAGGTCCCTCGTGGTGTAACATTAACAGACCAGGGCTGGGATGTGTGTGCATATATGGATAATGAAGAGGCTTTTCTTTTCTCTTTTTCCTCTGTAATAATTATTTATCCAAATACTGGGGCAGAACGAAACCTGCTGCAACCTGAGGTGCATTATCTATTCTCACCCACTCCTCTGGTCCATGGTGGTCCAAATGTGTAGTGTGTTGAGGGTAAATATTTGACCACTGTTCTAGCTACCACTGCACAGCCCCCGAGTGACCCTGCATTAATTAGGTGGGAATTTCAGAGCTTTGAATCTGATTGAATCAAAATATTGTTTTTACAAGTTGATGAAGGCTTTTGATTGAGGTGGGTCCTGCTGATTCTTTACAGGATTAAATTGTATGTACAGATTACAGAGTCCTAGCCAGCCTTGCTTAAATGGGGATTGTTTTTTTTTCTTTTAACAAAGCTAAAAAAGGAGTAGAGGGTATTTGTGTTTTTGACAAACATGTGCAGTGGTCATTTCTGTGGGTCTGGGGGTGCATGGGTACACATTTGCACCTGTTCATGTTTGTGTGATGTATAAAAGAAAAAAAATAGAAAAAATGAAAAGGAAAAAGGAGATTACAGAGAGAGGAAAAGAAGGGAGAACAGAGGAAGAAGGCCTTGTAGTGAACAAAAAAGGTGCTTAGCTCCATTCATCCTGAAAATGTATCTTTGATGAGAACATCTCCCATGGCTGGCCCTTGGATATTTTACCCTGGGTACAGGAAAGGAGGGAGATCATTGGGGTCTAAGCTGGTCAAGGCTTAGAGGAGTTGAGTACCACAACACAGCTCTAGAGAGAGATCTATACAGTGCTCCGGGTCACACAACCCTGTGCATGTGGAATCCAAGAGGACTGTCTATATGAGTGAAATGTGAGAGCTTTCAAGTCCATGCCTAGGTCCCAAGGAAGAGGGCACAAAAAGAGTCAGATAGGAAGAAGAGAAGGGATGAATGTGAAGTGTGTGTGTGGAGGAGGGGTGGAAGGAGGTGAGGAAGGATGAACACAGATTACTGGTGATAATGATTTACCCTCCAAAGCCCCCTGGGAAAATGTTAATGGCAAATAGTGTTCTGAAAATATGTGCTCTCTGAAATGAGGAAAACCTGACTCTAGGTAATCCTCTTCATGTCTCATCTGCAGGTCTCAATATACCAGACAGATTTTGATTCCTGCTTCCCTCCCCTACAAATTTGCACCTGCAAATTTACAAAACTTTAATCTAATTTCATTGTGCACCTGTTAACTTGAAAAATGAGGTGTTCTCATAGACTCTGTGTTGTATAATGAATCAAAGCCAATCAGCATAGGAAAGAAACAATAAAAAGGCACACAAATCATCTGGTGCCTAGAGCTGCCAGAGAGCTGAGACTTTCAAACATTCTAAGCAACTTCAATAACGGAAGCTCTGGTTTTGAAATGCTGGTTTGAGGCATAGATGGGTTCCCCTGAGCCCCTCCAGGGACAAGTGAGTTGGAGCTCTGAATGCCCTTGAAAGTCTCATTCTGCCTTCACTTCCATCTGGAGCAGCTTCCAGAAAGTTGCTTAACCTAATATTTACTGTGCATGTTGCCTGCTGTGGGTACACCTCTGTATGGGGCCATTTTGTTTAAAGTGGTGGTGAGAATATGTGTGATAAGGAGAGTGAATCCATAAGTAAAGAAAGATGTGAGTTGATCAACTGTTTGGAGAGAAAAAACACAACCTTTAGATGACTGAAAACCATTTTAACATGGTTTCAATGGCTGTAAAATAGTAGGAAGCAAAGAAAATATTTGGAAGAAAGGAGAGTGAGTGATCAGAGGAAGGTCTGGTAATCAAGCGGGTTCACACAGAGGAGATGAGTTCTGAAATAGGCCCTGAAGGAAGAGGTGGAGAGGAACAGCAGAGAGGAGGGAAGATAGTGTTTGAAGGAGAAGGTAAGTCACAAGCTAATGGAAATTAGAAGGCCTGAGAGGGGAGTGGTGAGTAAATTGTCTTGGTGAGAGCTAAGAGTAATAATAGTCGGCTAGAGAGATACCAGAGACAAGGTAGCTGATTTTTTAAGGATCTCATTTACTCCTGTATAGAATGAAGGTTTCCTCTTCGGGGCTACTGAGTGATCCTCATACAAGTTGAGCAGCCCTCTCTTGGTTTCTGTCTTCCTTTGTAGTGCAAGTTACATAGATACAGTCTATCTGATGGATGAACAACTGTCTCTTCAGTACCAGAACCAACCTACAACATTACATTCTGCATGCCTTGCTGATTTCCACTTTGCTCATAGTTTTCCTTCCACTCTTCTCTGAATGATCCGTGTGTGACACCATCACAGCATATGCTAGGAAATATTTAACAACCAGCTTTGGGAGACGGGGAAATATACATATATGCTTGGCACACTTTTCAGCTTAATCTCAATCAATAACATTTTCTCCACCACTTTCTTGAGTCTAGACAATCAACAAGATAATAAATCAAGCGCTTATGTGTGTTTGCTGATTTCCAGGTGTAAACAGAGCTAGTCCATGAGAGCTAATGGGATCTAGTCATGGTACCATGCAGTACTGCATGATCATCTAGTCCCTTCCTTGCCCCAGTGGCCCACCTTTGGGTATTTCCTGTCTTATCAATGCCTCTCCTGCCTTGTGACATCTAAAAATGGACGCAACTTTTTTGACGTGGCCTTGGCTGGAGTCAAGGACAGTGTTCCTAGTTCTGGATGCTATGAATTGATGAATGCAGCCAAATGTTGCATTAACCTATTGGTTGCTAACTCACACTGCTAACACCTTGCCATTTAAATCCTTCTGATTTTCACCCCAAATGAACTGCTCTCTAGTCAATGCTTCACCCATCTTGCATCTGCGAAGCTGATTTTTTTTTTCACCCAAGTGTAACCCAGGCTTCGAGTTTATTGAATTAGACTTATTATATTAGTCTATTGAATTAGATTTGGCCCAATGTTCTGCCCTATCAAGATTTTTAAGAAATTCTGATTCTTCCATCCAGTGACTTAACTATTCCCTCTAGGTTCATGCCACCTTCATTTTTTATGAGCATGCCATCCATCTATTCCTTTATCAAAATTGTTGATTAAAATGTTAAGCAATAAAGGGCCAAACACAGATCCCTGGAGCACTCCACTAGACCTCATTCCAAAACGATATCCAATGTCTAGATTCCTCTTTATATCCAGATGCTCAATACACACTGAATTCACCTATTATGTTGTTTAGCCCATATTTTTCCATCTTTGCCATAAAAATAGAATGGAAGGCTTTGTTATACAAGAACAAAGTGATACCTTGTTACGTTACTCAAATCGGGATTAATAGCATTCCCTCTGTAGGCAGTTAGGTGGCATGGTGAATAGAGCACTGGACTTGGAATCAGGAAGACTCATCTTCCTGAGCTCTAATCTGGCATTGGACACAAACTGTGTGACCCTGGGCAAGTCACTTATCCCAGTTTGCCTCGGTTTCCTCATCTGTGAAATGAGCTGGAGAAGGAAATAACAAATCTCTCCAGTATCTTTGCCAAGAAAACCCCAAATGGGGTCATGAAGAGTTGGACACGACAGCACAACAACAATAACAACAATCCTGTGCAAAAACAAAACAAAATATTTAATGGGAAATGAGTTTAACTTGTCATAACTTCTTGATGAAGTTATGCCAGTTCTTGGTAATCATCTCTTTATTTCCACCTGGAAATGATCACTAACCATCATGTAACCTCTCAGAATTTCAGCTTATTCATCTGCAAAATGGGTATAATCACACTAGGTCTAGTCCGACCTTACTGAGAAGTTGCTGTGCAGGAGGTCCTTTGCCAACTGTAACCCTCTATAGAAATATGAGGTGTTGTTTGGGTGAGAGTCTAGGTTAAGCCATGGCTGGTTGGCAGCAGCCTCTTCTGTAGTCAAAGGCTGTATTCCTGCATCCGGCAAAATATTCCAAACAGGAGAGCAGTATTGAAAATTCAGCCATAAAGACCCCCTCTCCCCTTTTCCCCACAACTCTGAGCATTATCTTGGGCTCAGGTGTGTAGCATGAATATGTAATAATGGGGCTAATGGGGATGGTTTGGGGTCATGAAGGGATAAAGCATAGAGTAATCCAACTCAGAAGCTGCTCTGGTAATGAAAATTGTAGAGCAGTCTTGTGGCTAGTTCTGTAATAAAGATATACAAAGATGAATATAGGTTTCCAGGAATTAATCTGAAAGCATTTGATCCAATTTATGCTGGAGTGGCTGCACTGAAGGCAGCTCTATAAGGCAAGGTTTCAATTTAGATTGCTAAAGTGCTTTGGGATCTCTGGGCAGGAAGGGTACTAGGTAACTCAGGAGAGTCTATTTTTAAATTATCCCCATCTTGGATCTATAGCAGGCTGTGTGTGAATGCAACCAGCTACCAGGCAATGGGATCAGTGATGCCAGCCAGTAGCTTAGCAGGCAGACCAGGACACAGACCTCCAGCTTTCGTCTTTCACACGAGCCTCTGAGACAAGCAGTATTCTATTTATTGGGCATGATCGTTCCAAAGACAAGTGACATTTGATTTGGGAAGACAGTAGACAGACAGGAGTATTTTGTTTTGTTTTGTTTGTCTTCTTCTTTCCCAAACCTGACTCAGTAACAGTCCCCGAGTTTTAACAGTGACCAATTTTAAAGCCCTTGAGAGATTTCCGCCTGAAGCCAGAAGCTGGAATTGTCTGAAGTTTGTGTACAAAACCACTGCCGTACAATCCCTCCAAACGTGTCGTTCTTTGGCAGGTAGCCAGAGCGGGGTCTGGGTCCTGGATTCCTGTGTGCCAACCCCAAAGTCGAATGCCTTGACCATCCTTAATAAAATAGCCCCAAATCAAATTGTTTGTGGGTGTCCAGTCACGGATTAATGGATTCAACCCAATGGGACAAGCGTTGCTTTCTGTCTGATCTTTAGAACTGGTAGGGGAGGGAAAAGTTTCTTCCAAAACATTCAGATTCAACTCACATTTGATGCTTTTCATGGCCATTTTTAAAAAGTGGCATTAGGAAATGAGATTGGGGAAGGAGGTTTCTTGACTTCTATCTGGGTAGATAAATAAGAGGTTCCTATATTATTGCTTATCCTCTGCTTAAGGTGGATTGTGAAGCACCGGTCTCTCCTCACTGAGCCCTAGGGCATCTACATAGGTCTCTTACCTGAAGTCTTATGGATTTCGGTTTTGCTTTATATATGTATTTTTTTTAATGGAAATTAATCATGGTTGTTAGAAAGCCTTTTCAACTCAGTCTGGAATCCTGTTGCCTCCACAACAAAAGAGAAAACCTGAATCAAATGTTCAACTTTGACAGAAATGAGCATTTGGAATTTTAAGGATGAACAAATAGAGCAAGGAAAGGGAACTAGGTGGTTGTCAGTTTTGAGCCCCATGGAAATGAAATGTAATAATTTTCTGAGACCTTCAGATATTTTTTTTCTATTTTGTTCCTCCCTATTTTAGTACTTTCCCAAATTGTGTATGTTGAACTGCACACGATACACAGAAGGTTATGCAAGATGTGAACTGACTTTAATAACAAATAAAAAAGGCAGTTTGTATTCAGCTTAAAATAGCCCACAGCTAAAAATGAAGTAAACACTTTTGCAACCACACTGAACCTGGAGAGACGTTACTCATTTAGCCTACAGATTATAATTTAAAGTATTAAGAAAAAGGTGTATGTATACATCAGCTATGTGGTATGTGTGATGTGTTTATGTCATATGTATACATATGTGTACATGTAATGTGTGGGTATATATTCATACTGTGGAATTTTCTTATTACTTCTATAAATCACATTTTTGTTAGAACTCATATTCTTTTAATTATTTTTCTAAAATTTCACACAAAATCTCACTCTGAATGATCCTTTTTTTGCGTGTTTCTCATGATAGAAGACAAGAAGAAAAACGCATTTACAATTGTCAGGAATATTTAATTTCTATCAACAAATTTGTTAATTGTTCTTTTTCAAAAGCAAAGCTTTAATGTGTCAGCCCAAATTACAATACAAAAGACTTCTTAAGAAATCAGAAATTATGCTGTTAACATTTACCATTTTCAGATACCACTGATTAGATTAGAGACAATTATTCTTTATAATTTCACTACAGAAAAAGCTATATGTCTAGTCATATCAGTACATCTAAACGAAATTACAGAGAAATAATTTCTTAGCACAGTGTTTGCAGACTTTTTAGAGACTGAAAGTTTCCAGCATCTAATTTTACTCATGATTTGCCTTCATTAAAAGCTCATGTTAGGGAATTAAACTTTTTTAGGTCTGGACACAGCTTTAAAAGTACAAAGCCTGCTACAATACCATTTGTCATGAACACATGCACAACCACCCAAAATAAATAAATAAATAAATGCTGCTTTTCCGTTAAAGTGATTTACAAATCATTCTCCCAGAAATGTTCTAGTCACAGAGTCAGTAGACTAATGAACAGGTACCTACACAGTTTAGCTTGTGCATTTATGAAAAACAAATTTCTTGTTGAGGTAAACTAGATATTTTCTTTGAAACCTGGAGAGCTCAGAGCTTGCCACTATGCCTAAGAAACCCTTGAAAGATAAAAATTTAACTAAGTTTCCTTTTCCCAGTTTTATTTTTTTCTAAAGCTCATATAAGCCATTGTCAAGGAATAGTCCCTAAAATATCCACCAAGGGGCTCAACATTACTTTGCAAAGTGCTTGCCAGTGTAAAAATTAGAAATGCAATTTTCTATGCATTATTTTTAATGGAAACCCTGACTCCGGTATAGTCAAAACTTTTTTTTTTGACATGATATAAATGTTTTAAATACAAAATCATTGAGGGATTCAGGAAAAAAAAAACATTTTAACCTTAATTATTCATAAATAAGTACCTTAAGTCCATTAAAAAAAAAAGGCCAGCCTACCAAGGCTTATTGTGCAGGAAGAAAAAAATAAAAATAAAAAAAAAAACTGTGCTGTAAAAGGATGCTAAATAAATCAATGTATGTTTAACTTAAAACTGCAATTGAACAGACAGTGTTTGTGATGGGGAAACTGAAGGATTTTCTGCATATGTTAACTTTTTGGATAACTCAGCAGCGATGAAAGCTTATGGCCAAGGAACAGTATTTCTTACCAAGAATTTGCAAGGAGGGCTTTGATAACGTTATCTTTCATGTTTCAAAGAAGCTTTGTTAAAAGTCCAGTTTCTCTAAAAAATGTGTACTTGGGAAGTGTCAGATCACAGGAGGGTGGAGGGGGAGAGAGACTTTTAAATATTCAGAGAATATTTGTTTTCCTGTGGAAGCTCTGTTAAAAAAAATAGGTGGGGGGTGGGGTGGGGCTGGCAGGCATCTTTTTAGGGTATCAGGTACCTCAGCCCAATAGTATTTTCTACAAAGAGTCATCAGCTTGCAAAGTAAGACAAGAAGAAGAGGTGATTGCTTTCTAACAACATTTTATAGCAAATGAGCAGTTTGGTCTTTTTTTCTTTCTTTCCAAATATGCAGATTGATATAATAAAATAAGAGAAGGGGTAAGGGAGAGGGATCCCTGGGGGAATTAACTGTTGTTCTCAAACATTGTCCAAGGTCCCTCTAACATTTGTGGGCTCTCCCAGCTCTGCATGGTTGCTTGTGTGTTTGTATATACAGGTTTTGTTGGCAGACCTAATTTCAGAATACATAATGCATGATTTTGAAACCAATTTGTTATTGTAATAAAATATTTTTTTTAGGAATGCATGGGAGTACTCGAAAGGAGAATGTTAAATTATACATGCATTGTGGCCGAGTGGATTCATTTAGCTCAGTCTGCAGGTGAATCTCCCCGTGACCTTGGCACTTGCTGGCTAGTATAGAATAACAATCAAAGCTTGGATTGGAAATCCGACCATTTCCAAATATTAACAACTTCTTTCAAAGGAAATGCTGATTTCAGCATTTATGTTAATAGAACATCAGTATCTCTTTCAGAGAACTTAGGAGAGAGAGGGGGCTAGGGGATGGGGGGAAGCAGCCAGGATCTTAATAGGATTAAAAGCCAGGCTTTTTATTTTCAAAATGCTAATTTGTTTTCTGCATTCTGTTTTCATATCCACTTTTGTTATTCAGTACCCAGGGATCCACAGTCCACTAAAGGCTTACAGAAATGCATTGGTAAAGATAGGAAAGTGACATAAAGGGTGTCTGGCTGAATGGAATTCTGTATTCCTTCCTAGCCCATTTCCTCTATCCTTGTAAGTCAGTTTGAGAAAGAGAAATCCAGGAGTAGAGGGGTAAAGAGCCAGACGAGTTTGCTCCAGGTCCCTGGGGTCCATTCCTCTCAGCTTATGTCTTCCACATTAAGAAGACAACTTTAGTCATTAGAGGGTGCGTTAATTGAAACAGCCTGTGACCCATAAGAATCAGATAAACTGATTTGGCCCGAGAAGTTTGGCTGTGAAATTCTGAGTAGCCCCCGGCACAAGACATTCTGTAATCTGCTTATCTTGTAGGCTTTCACATGCAGCTCACCCATGGCTGTTCCACGGGAACAGTAGGGTATAGAGAGTAGGCCAGAAGAGAGATAATAATTCACCATGTAATTTGTTTTGAGATTCCTTTGATAGATTTCAAAACCGAAGAATCCTGCAAGAGAACAGGACCCTTGAAACCTCTAAGTCAGGCCAATTCTGTGCCTCATGGTGGGCTATATGATTCCTCAGCAGGCATCCTTAATGAATGGACAACCAAGGCACTGGCCATTATGAATTGGGATCTTCCATTTCTTTACTTACCATGATTTAAACAATTCTCCTACCACTCAGTTCTTCCGATATGCTATAAATTGGGGATGTGAGAATGAATGGGGGGGGGTACACAGCAAGAGTAGAATTCCATGCCCATTTTGTAGGAAATTGTGAGTATAGATTTGTTTGCTAAATGAGGTGTTCCATTTGGGGACATTCACATTTACGGTTTCTTTTCTGGCCAGCAGGTGTGCTGATACAAGACAGGTTTCTCTTGCAGCCTGCCCTGTTTAAGGGATGTTACTTACCTATTTATTGAAAGATTTTTTTTTTTAGTGCCCACAAAACCAAAGTTGAGACTTTAAAAAAAAAAAAATCTAATTCCCCAAACCCTTTTCTGAAAAGTGGGGAAATATCAAAGGGAAAAAGACCCAGGCTTTTGGTTTTTGTTCACTTCTGTTTTTAATAGTTGCTAAATGACCTATAAAGTAGGTTTTCTAAGAAAAAGAGTATAAAGGAATTTGGTAACAGGAGAAAAAGAGGCTGCTGAGACATTTCCCTCCAGCTGCTGACAGAAACAGGACCAGCTATTTTCTGTGTTACTTTGAGTGATACATTCACAGTCCTTGCTATTCTTTCTCCAAATACTAACTTTATAGGGGAGGAAGGGAGAAGTTATCAATATTGCATCTCATTTTTTCCCACACCAAAATAAGCACTTGGTTGTTTTCTGCCCTTCCCCCCTTGTTTGTGGGAGTAGCAGATAAAAACGAAGAAAATAAAATGTATTCTTTCACATTTTGCTCAGTTGATTGGTTTATATTTAATGTCCCTTAAAAAAAAAAAGTTCAATTAGCATTTCTCACCGAAACAAAGATTTTTTTTCCTCTTCTAGTCCTGTTAGTGCAAAATTCTAAGGCGTATAATACCCAGTGTATTGCCATGAAAATGATTTGTGAGTCAAGTCTTAATTAAGGGGGCACTTAGGCCAGAAAATATTCAAGCAAAGTCTGGCTTACAACAGGGGAAAAACAAATGAATAGAGACTGCAAATGGCCCCTTTAAATTACAAGGCGTTTTCAGCCTTCACATGCTAGTGGAATGCATGTGATAAGGTAGCCACTGAGAGGACAGTAGGTGCTAAGTCAGCTCCCTGACCCCTGCAAACCAGAGGGCACTGTTTGGAACTCTTACCTGGCTGTGTGGTAAAAGATAAGGCTGCCGGATAACCTATGGGATGTCTGGAAGTATATGACAGTCTAAGAGAGGTAGCTAGAAATACTGGTTATTGGGTTTGCTGTATTCGGACACTGAGCAGGACAAGCCTGAGAGAGTCCAACCTTGGGGTTTTTTTTCATCTAAAAATAACAATACTTGTAATATTTCTCTCTTAGGGCTGTGTTGAGGGTCAGATGAGATGATGGACAAAAACTTAAGTCATTGAGAGTAGATGTGTCAGCTAGCATTATATGGAGAGTGGTAGCTGGCGGTCCTCCATCTTTAAGATCAGGAACAAAGGAAGTAGGTTTGAACTGTATCATGGAGGATAACTTAGAATTTGTAAGAATTTCCTTATAAGAGAGACTTTTGACCATTGTGTAGGTTACTGAGAAAGATAGTATTTTATGTTGGAACATACCAGCAGAAAAATTATATGTATATTTTTATCTTTGCAGATGCTACGTTACATATCTCTAGGCCCCTTGGCCTGCCTATTATATAACTCTTTGGGCATACAAAGACCTCATGGTTTTCTGGAAGGTGGTGCCAGGGTCTGACTTTTCAGATTTGGAGTGTTGGGGGAGAGAGAAGCAAAGGAATGTTAGAAAAATTGAGGAAGGAAAGGAAAGAAGGAAGAAAGGAAGGAAAGAAGGAAGAAGGGAAGGAAGGGAGGAAGGAAGAAGGGAAAGAAGGGAGGAAGAAAAAAGGGAGGGAGGGAAGGAAGAAGGGAAGAAAAAATGAAGGGAAGAAGGCAAAGAAAGAAGGAGGGAAGAAAGGAAGGAGGAAAAGAAGAAAGGGCGGGAAGGAAAGAAACAAGTATTTATTAAGTACCATGTGCCAAACACTGTGCTAAAAACTTGAAAAATATAATCTCCTTTGATCTTCACAACAACTCTGGGAGGTACTATTTTACAGTTGAGGCATCTGAGCCAGACAGAAGTTAAGTGACTTGTTCAAAGTCACACAGTTAATATGTTTCTGGGACTAGATTTGAACTCAAGGTCTTCCTGACTCCACGCCCACAACCCTATCCACTGTTCCACTAGGCAACCAGTAAAGGTAGCTCCAGGTTTGCCCTGTTCCAGAGAGATCCAGATGAGATCCACCTTGGATCCATGAGGTTTCTTTAGGTAGCTTATACATCCTGCACCTCTCTGATTCAAGTGGCTACCAGTCCCAGGAAATTCCAACATGAAATCAGTCTTGCATCTTCAAAGCTGTGGAGTCTCCATCTGTACCTCTAGGGAAAGGTTCTTAACCTGGAGTCCAAGAACTTTTTTTTTCAAAGAAAATATTTTGATAACTACTCTTGGTTTCCTTTCTATTCCTATGTATTTAATTTCAGTCATTTAAAGATGTTATTCTGAGAAGGGCCACATTGCCTTCACCAGACTACACTGACAGGTGACCACACCCTCCCCCCGAAATTTTAAGAACCTCTCCTCTTGGGTGACCTCTGAGGCCCAATGCGATCCAACAGTAAGAGCAAAGGGTGCCTGAAGACGTCAGTGACGGTGGTATGCTTACTGTGGCAGACCATTTCACAGAACGACAAAATCTGAGATACATTAGGGCCCCCAGGGGCCATATAGTCCAACCCATACCTGAAGGTAATGCTCACCATAACATTTATCCTTTGAACGAAGAAGGGAAGGGAGAGAAAGTAATAAGCATTTGTAAAATGCCTGCTATGTACCAGGCACCATGCTAAGCACTTGACAAATTTTACCTTATTTCATCTTCACAGCAATCCTGTGACCATGTGAGATGGGTGCTACTATGGTGCTCATTTTATAGTTGGGCAAACTGAGGCAAAGAGGTTAAGCGATTTGCCCAAGGTTACACAACTACTGTGTGTCTAAGACTGGATTTGAACTCAGGTCTTCCTGACTCCAGGCCCAGTGCCCAAGGCAACTTCAAAAGTTCTAAGAAGGGGGAACCCAATGCCTCTCCAGCCAACTTAGTCCCCTCCTAAACAGATCTTGTTTTTCTTTCCCCACAACATCAAGTCTAATTGACCTCTTTGCCGGCTCCCTCTAGAGCCAGACAGAAAAAAATCAAAACCCTCCTCCATGTATCAGCCTTTTAAATACTTAAAAACAGTCATCACGTTTCCCTTCTCTGCTCTAGTCTTGTCTTCTCCAGGCTAGAAATCATCAGTTCCTTCCACCAAGCCTGGTATGACAGGTCACGACTGGCTCTAGGTTATGCTGATTTATCCTGTGGCCCTTGGCTTATGTAAACAGCTATGGCAGCCAGTCCTCGGGGAGGTATCTGCATGTCAGAGAAAGGGCCACACCATGCACATCCTCACAGAACTTAAAGCCATAGGAGAAACAGTTCATGGTAGATTATTTACTCAATAGCAACCTCATGTACCAAAACACATCCTATACTCTACATACATACTCACAAACTCTGCATTTCACATCCATGTGGGGCATTGACCTTGCCATGTATCTTTGAGTATTTTTTTTTGAAGAGGCATCTAGACAGTTTAATGCATAGAGTGCTAGACATGTAGTCAGGAAGACCCAAGTTTGAATCCAGTCTCGGACACTTACTTGCCATGTGACTCTGGGTGAGTCATTTAACTTGAGAGCTCAGTTTGCTCATTTACAAAATGAAGATAACAGTAGCATCTGCCTTTCAGAGCTGTTGAGAGGATCAAATGAGATATTGTGTGTAAAGTGCATCTCATTCCTTAATGTTGTTATTATTATTACAATTATGTGCAGATAATGTTTTTCCCCAGTAGAATATGCTCTTCTCAAGGGCAGGTACAACTTTAATCTTTGTATTTCCAACACTTAGCATGGTAACTGACCCTTAGTTGCCACTAAATAAATAGTATTTTAATAATAAAACTTAATAAATGCTTGTTAAATGAATGCAACTATTGTTACCAAGGAAGTGATGCAACAAGTTGGTTCTTTCTTTTCTATTTAACATGTATTTGGGGCAATATTTGGTTGTTCATGCTTGCAGAAGAAATGATGTTGAAAAGTATCACTTGTACCCATATCAGCACTTGATCTTGAGAGGCTATGACATGCCTAAAAGTCCCCAATATCTAAACAATGTGCTTTACTTAATGTCTCTATGAAAAAGTGGTTAAGTGCATAGAACTTGTTCATTTGTTTCAGTCCTTTGTGACTCCTCATGACCCCCATTTGGTGTTTTCTTGGCAAAGATTTTGGAGTGGTTTGCCATCTCCTTCTCCAGCTCATTTGACAGTTGAAGAAACTGAGGCAGACAAGGTTAAGTGACTTGCCCAGGATCACACAGTAAGAGTCTGAAACTGGATTTAAACTCAGGTCTTCCTGACTGCAAGCCTATCACTAGATCCACTGTGTCACCTAGTTGCCCCAAGCATGTAGAAGCTACCTTCTAAATGGGAAGGAAGTACTAGTCAACTTTCTGCCATTTTGTGAACCTTTCTCTACCTATTGCTCTGATGTATATCCATTTTTGCTTCCCTACTCATCTCCTACAAGAAGTCTTCCCTACTTAACTCCATCCCCTCTGAGCACTCCCTTATCCTGTAGCACCACAACGATAGGGGCTTGATTCACACCAAACTCTTTCACCCTTCATATGTTCCCATTCCTCTTCAGGTATCTGTATTTTGTCTGCCCAAATAAGCTATAAGCTCCCTGAGAGCAGAGACTGACTGACTTCTCTACTGATCTTCCTCCCTCCTTTTCTCCCTCTTTTTTTTCTTTCTATCTATGCTTTATTTCTCCATTTTTTTTCCACCTTCCTCACTTCCTGCTTGGCACAGGGTAAATGCTCAATAGATCCTCACTGATTGACTCAATAAAGAGCCTAGTTCCTTAAGCCACAGACAATATTAAAAGGACAATCAGTAAGATGCAGCAATCACTGGCCTTCTATCCCTTGGACCCCCAGTGGGCTGCCTTCCTTGTCAGCTGGATGTAGTCTACTCATAATGTACATTAATTCGTTGTCATTTGACTCAACATGGAATCTGGGCAGTGGCCAATCACAAACCTTCATCCTTGAGATTTACATTTGAGTGATTAATGCATGTAAAAATGGGAATTTTGAGTCAATAGATTCATACACCAATTACCCCCTTGAAGTAATGTCTCTCCCATGGACCCAGCACTGGTTTTTGTCTTCATTGTTAAAGACTCCAGGTTACAGCAATTTAAAAGAAATGTTCCATGGCGGGATTTTTGAGTCACAAGCATTACAATGGGAAATGTATGCTTTA
>CM053585.1:37161856-37181613 GCA_028646515.1 Pseudochirops corinnae | reverse complement strand
AGGTGTGTTACTCTAGGCAAGTCACTTCACCCTCTTTGCCTCAGTCTCCCCATCTGTCAAATGAACTGGCAAAGGCAAAGGCAAAGGCAAAACCACTCCAGTATCTTTGCCAAGAAAACCCCAAGTGGGGTCATGAAGAGTCAGACACACACAACTGAAAAATGACTGAACTATATGAAGTGTGTGGTATCTCTTATTATCTTCACATAGGAGGTGGTCCTGGAGATAAATCTTGATGGAAGAAAGGGACTCAGACAGGGAGGTGAGGAGGAGGTTCATTACAGGCAACTGAGTTGGAGTACAGTATATGAGAAACAGATAGAAGGCTAGTTTGGACTGGGCAGAGGGTGGAGAGAGATGAAGAAATAAGAATAATGTATGAGGAGGCCAGAGAAATAGGTTGGGACTGGATTTTGAAGGGCTTTAAAAGCTAGAGAGAGGAGTTTATATTTTATTATATAAGAGAGTGATAAGGATAGATCTGTCCTTAAGGAAATCACTTTGGCATCAGTGTATAAAATGGGCTAGAATGGAAGGAAACTTGGTGAAGGGAGACCACTTTGGAGACTCGTGGTAATCTAGATGAGCGGTGATAAGCTTCTGGACTCAATTGGTGGATGAGTGAGTTCTAGGTGAGAAGTCATGTGCAGAAATATTGTGGAGGTTCAAAAGGCAAATTTTGGCAACTGATTGCATTTTTGTGGTGAGATAGATGGAAGAGTGAAGGATAATAGTGGTGTTGTATACTTGGGACACTAGAATGATGGTGATACACTTGACAGAAATAGAGAATTTTTGAAAAGGGGAGGATTCGGGGGGAGAAGATGATCAACTTTGTTTTAAGCATATTGAGTTTGAGATGTTTTGAGGACATCCAATTGGAAATGTCCGATAGACAGTTGGTGATTCAGATCTAAATCTCAAGATTGGGACTGGATCTATAGATCTAGATAGATCAGTGGTTACCCAGACAAGGTATACTGTAGTAGGAGAGCAGAGGGACAGATGACAGAAGATTGAGAAACACCCAAAGTTAGGGGACATGATATGGATGATGAACCTACAAAGGAGATGGAGAAGAAATACTAAGACTGGAAGGAGGAGAAGAAAAGCAGTGCAGAGCAGTGTCATACAAAACCAGAGAAGAGAGAATATTCAAAAGAAAGAATGGTTCACGATGTCAAAGGCAGCAGGGAGGTTGAGAATGAGAGCTGAAAGAAGACCTTATTTGGCCATTAAGAGCTCAGTGATGCTTTTGGAAAGCGCAGCTTCAGTGCATTCATCAGAATGATGAGGCTGGGAATCAGATTGCAGTGAGTCGAGATTGAATGAGAGAAATGAGCAGATACTTCAAGTGCAGATACTTTTTTTTTTCCAAAGTGTTTGAAAAAGGGAGAAAAGATAAACTTTTAGCTCATGGGAATAGTATTGTGTAGGATTCAAAATGGGTTTCCTCATACTAGCTGATTACTTATTCCCTTTATTAGCTAATTACTTAAGTTTACAGTGTTGTATGATTTGACAAAGCAATTTAAAGTCATTACCTCATCTCCTCTATTCATCAGCCCTCTGAGGTTAACAGTATGGTTATGATCATACTCATTTCTTAGGTGAGGAAACTGAACCTCAGAGAGGTACATTGAGCCGACCAACATCACACAATGAGGTCCACAACAAAGTCAGGACTAGAGCTTCTAACTCCTTATTGGATAGATTTTCAACTGTACTATAAAACATAAGCTTCTCAAGGGCGTGAACTACCTCTGTTTTTCTTTTGTTTTGTTATGCCCAGAACCTGGCAATAGTTGGCATTTAATAAATGTTTGTTGAATTGAATTAGTGAGATTTTGTTGTGTTTTGCCTTTTTTTTTGTTTCCCCTTCAAGAATTTCATAGCATTTTTCATTATAACTAAGTATTGACCTTGAAATACAAATGGAGGATTCTTTCCTCTTACCTGTGGGGGAAGAAAGCTGTTATTGTTAGCCAATTATTCCAATTCTCACTACCCTCCCCCCTAAGTCAGAAGCAGAAAGACATGAAGATGAAATGTCAGAGGTCCAGACTGTAGGACAGTATATAGACCTAGTAGGAAGTTTTGGAGGGCACCTCCACATTGGAGGTGAAGAAATGGAGGTTTAGATACCTTGAAATGGTTTTCCCAAGTCCACACAATAAGTAACAGAGCAGAGCCCAAGCCAAAGTCTTCTGACTTCAGATCCCACATTTTGGGGTTTTTCTGATTTGTTTGTTTTGTTTTGTTTTCCCACCTCTAATATGCTGTCATCCAATGACAATTTATTTCAAATTTTTATAGAATACAGAATTGTTAGCCTGATAAGACCCTGAATTTCCCAATTATAAGCACCTTTGTTCCTTATTTTGACTTAAATTTAACACTACCGTTAGCCCTGTGCACTGTTACTCTAATTGGAGCTGCTGATAAAGGCTCATTCCAAAGGGAGCAGAATGATGTCTTAAAAAGTTTGTACTGACTAAAGATGAAGAGAGAATATTGTTTATAAAACTGACATGTAGTGAATTATCTAAACCTAACCCTAACTTTGTAGAGGTCATATTAGCCTAATTTAGACCTGCTCTAAGCCTACTTAACAATCAAGATTATGATAGTATTGATTTTTTTTTTTGGAGTATTTGAATTTTTTTTTTTAAAACTACCTTCACATCTGGACTCTGCTACTGGCATTAGTTGTGTGACCTTGGGTAAGTCTTTTCACATTTAAAAAACTCTGTATCTTCATCTATAAAGCAAAGGTGGATGAGACCCTCTCTAAGGTCTCTCCCAGCCCTGGACCCTATGAACTCATGAATCACCAACCATTATCTTCCCTTGTCACCTAGGGTTTTCCCAGAGGTCTTGTCATCCTAACCTGGACCTACTCCAAACCTGCTTAGCAATTAAGATGATGGCAGTAATGATTTAGCCTTTATTAAGTGCCAACTTGATGGGATGATAACATGGGGAGAGAAATACAGGGCTATTAAAGCAGAGAACAAGCATGATATGAGTCAGAATCTCGACGTTGAAAGAAAAGTGTTAAAAATCGACCATATCAATTTCTTTAGAATGAAGTCACCCTGGCTTCTCAAAGGACCTTGCTCTGAATGTGAGCCTACGTGCGGTGGCTCACGGTAATTTCCATAGTGCGTTTGTTCCTTCTGCCAAGTCAATGTGAGTATGCATGTGCCAATGAGGGAGGAGGCCAGGGGTGGTTAGAAAGGGTAGGCTCATTTTCAATTCAATTTGACAAGCACTCATTATGCACCTACTATTTGCCAGGCACTGAGGATACAAACACAATCTGTGCCATTGAGAAACTCCTGTTCCTACTGAGAGAAAACAGTTGTTATTGTTCAGTTGTTTTTCAAGCATGTCCGACTCTTCGTGACCCCATTTAGGATTCTTTTTTTCTTTTTGCAAAGATACTGGAGTGGTTTGCCATTTCCTTCTGCAATTCATTTTACAGATGAGGAAATTGAGGCAAATAGGGTTAAGTGATTTGTCCAGGGTCACACTGCTAGCAAGTGTCTGAGGTTGCATTTGAACTCAGATCTTCTTGACTTCAGGTCTATGCACTATAGTGCCACCTAGCTGCCCTGGAAAACACATGGGCCCACATAGATAAATACAATGAGACAGGGAAACTGGGTCTGTGCATTCTCTGGTACAGAAAATTCTCTCCCTTACCAACACCTTTATTGCAAATTTGTGTCTTAGAGCAAGACTTCTTAAAACCTTGTTTGCACCATGGATCCTTTTGGAAAGCTTATAGACTCCTCAGAATCAGGTTTTTGAGAGCATTAAATGCAAAGACAGCTGGGTGGTGCAGTGGATAGAGTGCTGGGCCTAGAGGCAGGAAGACCTGAATTCAAATCCAGCCTCAGATACTAGCTGTGTTATCCTGGACAAGTCACTTCACCCTGTTTGCCTCAGTTTCCTCATCTGTCAAATGAGCTGGAGAAGGAAATGACAAAACCATTCCAGTGTCTCTGCCAAGAAAACCCCTAATGGAGTCACTGAGCATTAGATATAACTGAGCAACAAAAAGTATAGGATTACAAAGAATGCCGATCATACTGAAATAAATTTAGCATTTTTTAAAAAGTTTGCAGACCCCCAGATTAAGAATCCCTGGCTTAGTGAATTGCCTCAAACATGGAAAGGTTAAGAGATTTTTCCCAGCTCACTGAGCCTTGGTTCCTGGCTCGAAGGCTGCCTCTCAGTCCCCAGCACTTAGCACCAGGCTTGGCACATAGCAGATGTTTAAATAAATGTTTATTGACTGACAGATAAAATACAGTGTGTCCCACATGTCTTAGTGCAGCTTTCACTAAGACATGTAGGACACCACATATCTATAAAGTGGTTTTAGGGTGATGGGATGCACTACCAACCAGAGGAAAGGTCTTGTGGGAGAGCCTGAAAGAGAGCCAGGTGTCTCGGGTATATGTGTAATACTTACAAAGCCCCCAATCCTTCGCCCCACTGCACCCCTTTATCCCTGAAGCAGGCCCTGAAATGTGGCAGTAATTGGGAAATGACCCATATTGTAATTTATTTAGCATACTTGGGGCAGGGGAGGGGGGAAGGGGCCGAGAATCAGTAAGCAGAGAAGAAATGGAAGAGAAGAAAACGGAAGAACTTTGATAGACAAGCTCCCAATCCTGTCATGGCGTGGGGCTTTTTTTCCTCAGGTCCTTAAGAGATGAAATGTCAAGTGCAACAAAGCCTTTTAATTTCTTCTATTACATCCAGCTTTTAATAACAAGGCACCATGGAGGAGGAACAGATAATATTTGTCTTCTCGGATGCAGCAGCCAGTTCTCGTTCTGAACTCGGCTCAGCTTGGAGGACTTTGTGGAAGGTTTAGGACTGACAAGTTTGCTGAGGCTCCAACTTGTTAGCTCATAATCAGAGCCAGATGGGATTTCTAAGCAACTTTCTCACTGTCAGTGCATCCTTAAAGGCAGGGAGAGGAGAGCTAGAGGCCCTATTTTTTTTCATTTTTTTTATTTTTTGTCCTTAGAATAGCCACTGTGTTTTTGTGATCTGAATTCTAGGCTTGCCTGAAGACACAGAGAGAGGAAGTGAGGAAAACAGAAGGGTAGTGACATTAACTAACAATAATAAAATAATGGTGATTACTGATATATAGAAAAAAAAAGTTTATGAAAGACTTCTCATTTGTCATCTTGTTTGATCTTTATAACAATCCTGAGAGGGAGGTGCTGTTATTAAGCCCATTTTACAGATGAGGAAACTGAGATTAGCAGAGGTAAAAGGACTTGCCCAGGGTCACACAACAAGTAGGTGAGGAAGCATTTGAGCTCATATCTTCCTGAGTCCAAGCGCCAAATATGGCACTCTCTGTCCTGTAACACTTACGTGCCCCAGTACAATAACAATAGTGATAGGTACAGAGATTAGACAAGTAATTTCATTGACACAGGGAATTTCCAGATTAGAAAACTCTGCTTATCAATGTAGGTCCCCATCTCCTGTGTAATTTGTAATCTTAGAGAGCTGTCTAGAACACTGAGAGGTTAAGTAACTTACCCACAGTCAAACAACCTGAAATAATAACTTAAAGTTGTATAGGACTTTTATAGTTACAAAGGGTTGTACATGCATGAACCATTTGTACTCTCACAAAGACTCTGAGAAATAGGTGAATCCCTAACTTCTAGAGATGAGTAGCCTGAAGCTAAGCTATCAACTTGGTTCAGTGCTGGAGGCTTTTGATTTTATTGGATATCATAACAATATGCTCATTAGTATTACATATCCTAATATACTGGACAGCTAGAAGCAGTGGATAGAATGCCTGGCCTAGAATCAGGAAGATCTGAGTTCAAATCCGACCTCAGACACTTACTAGCTGTGTGACCCTGGGCAAGTCTCTTACTCCTCAATTTCCTCATCTGTAAAATGAACTGGAGAAGGACATGGTAAACCACTCCAGCATCTCTGCCAAGAAAACCCCAAATGGGATCACGAAGAGTCACACACAACTGAAACAACTGAACAACAGCGATAATCCAAATATTTGCAATTAAATATATCATGAATTGATGGTATAAGGAGATAATCATTAATATTAAATAGAATTTCATATAATGGATTTTTATATCAATAATAATAGATATACATAGCACTTGAAAGTTTGTAAATTGCTTTACCTACATTATATAATAAATGGAAGAAGACACACATCCCACCTCTGGTACTTATAGTTACACAACCCTAAGGAGGTCACTGGATCTCAGTTTCCACATTTGAAAAGATGGAGATAGATAGAACTAGAATTTTCCCAAGGGTTACTGTGAAGATTCAGTGAAATGATGTGTATCAATCTCTTTTCAAACCTTCCAGAACTACATACATGTACACCATCATCATCATCGTCACCATCACCATCATCACCATCACCATCACCATCATCATCATCACCATCACCATCACCATCACCATCACCATCATCATCACCATCATCACCATCATCATCATCATCACCATCGCCATCACCATCGCCATCACCATCAATCATCATCATCACCATCATCACCATCATCACCATCATCACCACCATCATCTCATTGGCTCCTCACAACAACCCCATGAAATAAGGCTACAGGTAGTACTGTCTCTGTTTGGCAGATGAAGAAACTGAGACTGAGAAAGACTAAGTCATTTTTCCAGGGTCACACAGATAGTCATTGTCCGAGGGGGATTCAGCCCAAGATATACTGGACTCCAATTCTTTTCCATTATAATGCGCAGCCTTCTGTGCCCCTGGGACCCAATGTTTAAATATTCACACTTGGTATGAAGAAAAAAAATGCTAATGCCTTCAGTTTTGTTCTCAGACTTTTTAATCTGAGAATCCATTCCATCAGTGCCTGTTTGTTTTTTGTTTTGTTTTGTTTTGTTTTTCACTTGGCTGAGATGTAGGAGCCTGAGACAAGATTAGAGAGTGGAAATCCCAGCAAAATTCAATAGAACACAACTGTACTTGATCAGACTGAGATAGAGGCTGAAGGTTCAATATCCAGTTGAGAACTGAACCCATTACTTTGATTTGGGAATACAGGGTAGAAAAAAAAGTGAAAGAATTCCCATTTGGAGGATGGCTGAGGGCCATTTCCTAGCAGGTTTTACGTAGCCCTTTTAGCCATGTTCTTTCTAGTCATCTGCTCATCTCCACACTTCTTCCAAAGAGGAAAGCCCTGTCAAGGTTCTCCTGATTGCTCGTTATTAACAGCACTGCAGTTTTGTGCATTTAATTAACTTGTTCCCATCTGCTATGGAAATGGGAAATAAACTGCCTTGGCAGCCAGTTCGGGGCATTGTGGTGGCACCCTCAGCTTAAATACCATTTGACAAGGGAAAAAATGCCCTCCTCCACATGGCGAATTATGGCGGAAAGTGTCAGTGTACACATCCAGCCGCCGAGAGCCTGGAATTCAGGGGGCCTTTCATTTAGAAACTTTCAGGCAGCTTGGCAATCTGTGCATGAACTGTTTATGAGTCAAAGTTGTCCTTGTTTATAGGGGATCTGCTTTCTCTCTTTCTCTCTTGAAGAAACCCGTTATTCTGTGGGTCATAAAAGCAAAAATAAAGATCAGAGCCAGTGGAAATATTATAATGTTCCTGAGTAGAAACATTAGAAACTTCCCATAAAATGCAAGGTATTTAGAAGTTTTCACCCTATTATTCTGGTATTGCTGTTTGAGAAATTGCTTTCCCTATTGGTCTTTTTTTCTTCGTCTTCTTCTTCCTTTTCTTCTGGAATATCTTTACTTTTTATGACTTTATCCCTTCTACCCTTCTAAATTTGTTCTAATGTGCCCCCTTCCTGACAAAGAAACTAACAGAGAAATTTAAAACATTACCTTGGTCATTGTAGTTGAAACAGGATGAATGGAGTATCCCAATCTAGAAGTCAAGAGGAGCCTGGGTTTCAGTCTGCCTATCTGAAACGGTGGCAATTTCTGAATTTATACAATAATGAATCCATGTCTCTGCCCATCCAAGTGTACAATCATTGGACAATAGGGTCCAGATGGATTGTTTCTGTAGCCTCTTTCCTCACTGTCTTGCAGGTTCAGCCCTTTGAAGGAACAAGTGGATGGCATGCTAGACTTGGAATTCAGGACTGGATGTTCAGATCTTGCCTTTCTAGAGTTCTTTAAGACTTGCAAAATGTTCCACATAGATGATCACATGCTCTCCTCTGATCCCTGAAGAGTGGACGCTAGTATTACCTCCATTTCACACAGGAGACAATTGAGGCTGAAAGAGCTTAAATGAGTTGCCCAGGATCATACAGCCAGGTAAGTGTCTTACCAGTCTGATAACCCCAGGAGAGTCACTTAACCTTGCAAAGCCTCAGTTTCCTCAATTGTAAAACGAAGGACTTGGGCTCTATGTCCTTTAAATACCCTTCCAACGCTCAATGTATGATCCTTTGATTTAGCTAGGTTCCCTCTTATTAGCTTGGATTCTACACCTTGCAGGCAGGTTATAGGCATCTAAATTTCTGGTGCTCTTCCTCACGTGGCACAGTGAATAAAGCACTGGCTCTTCATCAGGATGACCTGAGGTTCCATCTGCCCTCAGACACTTCCTAGCTGTGTGACCCTGGCTAAGTCCCAGTTTCTGTATCCATAAAAAGGGAATAATATGACCACCAGGGTGGTTATGAAGATAAAGAGTTAACATTTATAAAGCGCTTCACAAATCTTAAAGTACTTTAGAAATGTTATTATTGTTGTAAGTAGTATTAATGGTTCCTTATCCATGGACAAATCCATTTGTCCAATGAACACTTCATACCGAATACCCCCCCTTTTAAGCATATTCCAGAAGAGGATTTTCAGCAGGAGAACTCAGTGGGCTGTGCAAACTGACCCTCTTCAGCAGAAAACACTCCAAACTATGTGAATTCATCACTTCTCAAAACTACTTCCTCTGGCTCCCATTCATCCTCTCTCTCTACTCTTCTCCCCCTCCCCTTCCTTTCTCTTTACATCCAACCCCTTCCTCCCCCCACCAAAAAAAAAAACCAAGGGGGAGGGCCTAGGTTTTTCTCTGGAGAACAATAAGCTTTCTCCTCTTCTGGTGCCCGTCCAGTACAGGGCGAGAGAAAGATGAGGTCAAAGTGGCCGGCTGTACAGCTTTCTTTTGAGGCAAACAGATGGTGAAGGTTAAGTGACAGCTCTGTGACTGCCCCTTTTGAAGTAATTGGAGATAATTTGTATTTTGAATCAGAACTTGACCATTGTCAGAAGGGAAGAAGGTTAATATGGTAACGATTTTACATTAGCCCCTGTTTCTTGGTGTGTGTGTGTGTGTGTGTGTGTGTGTGTGTGTGTGTGTGTGTGTGTGTGTTTGCTAAATTCTTCTTTCTTTCCTTTCGGATCCTTGTTTCTTTAATCCTTGCTTCAGGCTATTGGGGAGATTGTCTCTGCACTTGGTGTGACTCATTTTAGGCTGCAGTTGTATGAAAGCCTGACAACAGCTTATTAAGGCCAGTGATAATCTCTGGGACTGATGCATTGTTCCTTTCCTGAAGTCCTATTAAGACTGTGCATCGGAAATCAGATCCTGGAAACTCGTGGCCTCATACCTAGGACAGTTTGCAAACAAAGACACCAACTGCTTTCTCCTTTCTGAATCAAAATACAAGTTGACTTCATGTCTCTGTAGCCTATGCTTTGGCATGTTGGGAGAGGAGCATGTTTGCTAGAATCCTGGTCTCCTTCAAAACTCAGTCCAAATGTTATATCCTACCTGAAGCCTTTCCTGGTACCCCACTGGCTATTACCTCCCTCTTAAGTTACCTTCTGTTCATTATATGTTTGGACCTACTTCTATGGGAGAGTATTGTCTCTCCCAGTAGAATGTAAGCTCAAGAAAGGCAGGTACCCATTTTGTTTTTCTTTGTACCTCTAGTGCCTAAGATGGTGCCAGACATGATGGAGGTATTTAGTGAGTGATTGTTAATGGATTGAAGTTTGTCATTCATTGCCTGCCATGGATCAAGAATATCTCCTCATTAAAAAGAGAGAGAAAGAGAAGAGAAAGGAAGGAAGGAAGGGATGGAGGGGAGGAAATGGAAAAGGAGGAATTGGAGAAGGAAGAAAGGAAGGGAAGAAGAATGGAAAGGAGGAAGGGAAGGAGAGAAAGAGAGAGGGAAGAAAGGAAAGAAGGTAGGAAGGAAAGAAGGAAGGGAGGAAAGAAGGGAGAGATGGAAGGAAGGGAAGGAGGGAGGGATAAAGGAGAAAAGAAACTTCAACACTATGTACACCATTTTTGTAGTCCTCAGTTATCTCATGGCAATATTGTTTTAAAAAATTAAACTATTTCTGAAATTTCATGGCAAGACATGAAGGGGAGGCTTGGAAACATTGTAAAGTAAGAAATATACTGTGAATCCCCTTTCAATGCCCACCCTTTCCACCCCCATAGCCTTATGAACAAGTGGAAATATCTGTAACATTGCCCACCTAGTCATTCTGGGCTTTGAAAACACTTCTTTATAGGTGCAACAGTTCCAAACTGGCTAACTCATCTCTTCCCCACCTCCTCACCCCCTACCCAGCCAGTGTACTCAAGTCCTAAACCCCACACCAAAGAGAATCAACCTCATTAGGAATGTTTTGGAGGTCAGCTGAATGGAACATTCAAGTGGAGGACTTGACACAATTGGTTCATGCCCCAGAGCTGTCCAAGTGCTAGTGCTAATGACTGGGGATGAAGTGGCCATCTCTAGATTCCTTTGCCACTGTATGTGAGTATCAGAAGGTGGAAGATACTATCTCATGGGAATGTAGCTTAATTCCTTCCTGGACTGGGACTCCCAGAATTTAGGGATGAAGTCTTCAATGGGGGTGGGGGGAAGCAACAAATGAAATGTTTAATTAGAAGAGAATTTGTTACTTTCTGGGCCAACAACAAGATTTATTTTTTTAAAATTTGTTTGCCCAGATTCCAAAGAGAAAAACAGAGAGAGTCAACCCTAGAAAGAAAGAAAGAAAGAAAGAAAGAAAGAAAGAAAGAAAGGCTGTCTTTGCATGGTGCATTTAAGTGCTGTTTGCCGCTGGAGTACGGGAGGCAATATTGTATCATATTCATATACATCAGGTTTATTATAAGGCACATTTTTTCACTAACTTGAAGAAGAAGATATTGCCTTGTTATTTTTGCCTTTTTCTTAACCATCCAAAGTAAAGAAATGGTTGCAAAACCTTTAGAAGCAATTCAAGTACCTCAGTGACTTTCATCAGATGTTCTCTGTACAAGAGAAAGAAAAAAAAACGTTCTATCTTTTTTATTTTTACTTTGCTTTAATCTTATTTGATGATGTCTCAACAGGCTGGGACATGCTTTCTTGGATGGCAATTTCACTGCACCATATGTGTCTCTCACAAGATAGCAGAGTGAAATGAGTCTTGGCAGGAAGAGAGCTAAACACATCGACAAAGAAAAGAAAAAATTTATTTACTTAACTCCCTGTTGCCTGCATGCATCCCCCTCCCACCCCTACACCCCCGTGTACTGCGACTCCTGGTGAAGCGGTTTGGGGTTAGTTTGTTATAAACAACTGTGAGATGCAGGGCCCTCATTTATCACTTTTTTTTTGATCATGTGTCCTAGTTTTTTTGAAAACTCACATTAAGTATTTCAGGGGCTGGATGATAAGCATGGTGAAGGGGAAAAATAAAATCTGGTTTTATCTGAGTTTCTCTATATTAGAGACACCCCCCACCCAAGCCTGTGCTAGGTAGAGATGAAGCAAGACCCCAGTTTCAAATGAATGGTTAGTAATACAGTCCACCTGTTTGTAGATCTCTGCCCTACCATCTAGCCAAGTGAAAGTACAGAGGTCAAACAGGTGAGCCTGTGGCCAGCCCTTCATCCTTTGACTCTAGGGTGTTCTCTATTTCAGATTGTTTTGGAATTGTCAAGACATGAATTGAAATGTCCAGTTGATACAATTTAAAGCACAATGATCTCTGTCATACCTTCTTTGACTTCCAAGTTAACACACCTGGTTTTGAAAATTGAAATGAACAATATCTATTTAAAGTGTAGGGTTGTAGGGATACTTCCAGATTTTAAGGAAAAACTGAAATAAGGACCAGGGAATGTTTTCAGAGAATAGGTTGAAAGTCTGCTTCTTAAATTTCTGGTCACATGTTTAGGACAGAAGCATTGCAAGCCTGTTTCCTAACTTCTGTGCTGGGGACTGTCTGATGACGCCAGTGAATGGTCATCAGTAAAGAGAGGACTGCTAACTGTGTTATTCTGAAAAGAGCACAGTTCAAGGCTTGCCTGTCCTTATTATGAGTTGTTATTCTGTAGACTCTGAAATATATGTGTTATCTTGTGTATCTTATACTTCCTCTGATGACAATTTCAGAACTGTTTGTAAACGATATATTTGTATAGTTAGATATTTAGGGAGAAATCAATACAGGTGTCACAGTGATCTTGCTGGTTAATATGAGAAAAAAAATAACTAGAAAAATCAGAATAGGTATATCTCCAAGTTGGGAAAATACAGAGAAGCCGTTCACTAAGCTAATTCAAAAATGTGTAGTCAGTTACTTTAAAAGAAATTTGTAATTAATCCAAAAGGGATATTTTCATCAGCCTGTAAAACTGAAGTGCTTTGGGGAACAGGCATAGCAATCTGCATTCGAATCATCATGTGAAGATTGATAGCATTTTTAAAAGATTGGACAGAATATCATACACTTGTCATATGTAGAATCTACTGCATGTACTGTGTGTGGAAAAGAATTGTTAGCAGAACATTACAATGTGTGCCAGAGATTTCTCCAGAATTCTTATCTCCTTGGAATTCATAGACTGTGGCTGTGAATGGAGCTTGGGGGAAACAGAGGGGATACAAGGAGAAAGCTTGAAGCATTGCTGTCTGCCTTCAAGGGTTAGTGCAGAATAGGGGGGTCACCTTCCTTGAGTCTTGTTGGTAAAAGGATGGCTCAGTTCACATTAAGAAAATTTGAGTACCTGACACATAGGAAAACTGATCAACCCAGTGTGATATCTGATTTTCTGTTCCTTGATTCTCATTTTTTTTTTAAAGGCTTTCTTCCCTAACTTATACCCAAAGTCAGGGCTCAGAGAATTGAAAACTTGGTGTACAGTCAGGAGTATGCTGGTAAGTGTTTAACAACCAGCTTTCCAAAAAATGAAAAATGTATGCATGATATGCTTTTAATTTTAATCATGTACTATTAAGATTTTTTCCTTTCATTTTCTTAAGTCTTAAAAATCAACTACACACAATAAGTCAAGCTCTGTTTTGTAGCATCCGTTGATTTCTGAGGTTTAAATGCTCACATTGAAAATTTAACAACTGACTCTCTCCAGTTGGTGGGAAATGGCTCCAGTGTAGAAGTATATGGAGTAGTGAATAGACTGTTAGATTTGGAATCAAGACCTGGGTTCAAATATTTGCCTCTGACACTAAATGTCACCTAAAGCAAGTCATTTAAGCTTTCTCTTCCTTAGATTCCTTATCTACGGAATGGGGATGCTCATACTGGTAGCATTTCACAAGGCTGTGAGGATGCATATAAAGTGTTTTGCAAACCTTCAAGTGACAATCCAAAATGTCAGTTATGATTATTATTCATAGTGGTAGCTATCAGAGAAAGGCATACAGTGTGTGTGTGTGTGTGTGTGTGTGTGTGTGTGTGTGTGTGTGTGTAAAGCCCTCCAGGCTTTCATTGAATTGCATAGTAGATTTTTTTTTCCTAATTTATCAATTTTTTGTTTTTACTTATCTATCTAGTTATATATCTTTTATTTAGAAGGGAATGTCTCTGTGTCTCCATACTGGGGACATTTGTTAGGACTTGGTTCCTTGCTGGCATTCATGGTGGATTGCATGTTAGTAAATTCAGATGCTATAACTAGTTCTCACATGCTAAGATTATGGTTACTGGATGTTGAAATCAATTTATATTTCTTTTAATTGTACATTTACTTGATATTGCATATTGAAGGGAAGAGAGAAAAAGGGGAAAAAAATCACTGAAGGAAGTTCATGGCAATATAATGTACTTTTCTATCAGTATTTTGTCCCACCAAAAACATGATTGCATCCATGATAAATACCAGATTAGTGCAATTTATCATTTGCATGGAGATTCTAGTTTAAAGGTACTTTTTGGATAAGAGGAATGATTCTAAATTACCTACAAAAGAACGTCACTACACACAAGGGCTGTCTATCTATTTGCCTTCGCACCCCCAACCCCACCCCCTTTCACGTTTTTCTTGTTCTATTTCTCTGTCTCTGTCTGTCTCTCTTTCTCTCTCTCATCATTGTAGTGAGATTATATTCTTTCAACATGAAAATTCAGGAAGGAGTTTGCAAAAGTTGATGGTCGTAATTGGTATGTCCTCGACATATAGAATTGATTGTACCCCGGAAATGGTGCAGTTATTGCCAGTCCTGTTCCAGAAAGAAGGTTAGGTACAAGAGATCAACTCCATGTCCATATATTTCGAGGGGATGAATCAATGAAAGATTCATTTTTGAATTTCATTAATCAGGCTGGTTGTCTGTCTTTTCCCCATTTCTTTGGAAAGAAACATTACTTAAATCAGTGAGATTTTGAGACTGAAACTATGTCTTCTTGAAGAAGAAAAAAAACCCCACTTCTCCTAGAGAAATAATTTTAAATTGTAGCGAGCTGCAAAGATTCCAAAGAGCATTTAGTGGAGGGAAAATAGCAATCTGTACAAAGGCTTTCAGATTGGGAATGCAGTCCCAAACTGGGCTGGAATAATCTGCATTAAACTCGAGGGAATTTTGTTTTTGTTTTTATTTTTTTAGCTTTGTCACCTCTTCATTAGAAATATTTCACAGCTATTTCCTTATGAATATAGTAGTTGATGATAAGTAAATAGATAATCGGTTAATTCGACTTTTACATTTGAAAAGAAACCTAACGCATAATTTGGTCAAATCTATTAACTCCTTTATGTTGAACCTTTCTGATAATTATGTACATTTCAGCCTATTCAAAGAGTGGTTCGGTTGGGGTTCAGTTTTCAATTGTAGGGCCCAATGAAAAGTCCCTCTCAATTTTCCCTTCTCATGTAATATCAGTTTAATTCTCTAGAGGAGCAGAGACAAGGTGTTAAAACTGGTATAAGGCATCATAATACCAGAAAATCTACTCTGTCAAACCTCCGGCCCTTTTGGCTGGTGAGAAAACATAAAAAGTAAACAAGAGTGATCTCTGGTATAAGATTTAAATATAATTTGTTTAAATAGTAGCAAAAATGATTATTAATTCACCCTTTGAATGCTAACAAAGAGCAGGGTTTTTTCCTTTTTTTTTTTTTTTTTTTTTGGTAGTTTGTGCTTTTGATTCATTCTCAAGCTTGAGTTTGCTTTAGGCTAATGGCCTCTGTCCCTAGAAATGCAATTAACTTTAGCTTTTCCCAGTTTTTTTTTAAACATATTAGAAGTTTGTTAATACAGAATAAAATAAATCCCTTCCAAGAAAAAAAAATCCTGGGCAGCAACATTGCACTGAAAGCAGTATGAATTCGTCTGCAATCCTTCTCAGAAACAATATGAAATTCTTTTTGTTCTTGGCCACAGAAGGTATAACAAATGGATTTCAAAATACCTCCACTATATCGGTGATGTTTAGAAGAAAGAGAAAAATCAAAGCAAGAAATAGAAATTACAAAATGCTTGGGCTGGCCTGCTTTATCCACGATTTGTGTTTGACCTCATTGTTGAAAGAATTTTAGGAGGTTTGGGCTAGCTAGCTTTTCTTTCTTTAATGAAGCTGTACCATTAAAAAATAGTTTGAGCTGTTAAAACCTGTTTGGCCTAAGAGGGACCAAGTCTCTGGAGAGATTGGCGATAGGGCTAAGTCACATTCTCCTGAAGGCAAATAGGCAGTCATACCCCGGGCCATAGCATGCTGTCAACATAGGCACATTCAAGAGCAGTGTCCAGCCTGTCCTGTCAAGTTTATCGTCCACTCCATCAAAGGGTCTAATGGTCAGCAGAGAGGGCTAAATGTGTCCCCCGTGACCTGACATTAACAGAGTGGACTTGTTTAAGTGTTACTGAGGGTGTCTCAGAATGATTTGGACGCCAATACCCGTTTCCCTCGATGAGCAGTCATTTGGATCATGACTCAATATGGCTTTGCCCTGACATGGCCAAGCCCCCAAGTGCTCCTGGGGGACCTGCCCTCACCTCTGAGACCAGGAGACAGAAGGGCTGATCAATGCCTCTGACAACAAGTGAAACAATCACCTCTTCCCTCAACCCCTCCACCCTTTTTCACCTCCCTCCCCCCCTCCCATCTGACCAGCTTGGAAATGATCAAGATAAATGGTTTTATCTAAACATGGAGACTGGCATTGAGGAAAGGAAGGAGGAGGGAAGAGAATCATTCCATTTTTCCAGAGTCCTCGAAAACTCTCCCGTTTATCCTTTTTAAGTCTCATGGAAAGAAAGTTCAGTGTGTAGATCAAATGTAGATCTGAACTGATCCAGGAGACACTAGCTGAAGTTTGGGCACCTTGGACATTACTGCACAGCTTTCTACTGGTATTTAAATATGAGGTTTCTGTGTGTTGGGAGGAAAAAGGACATCTTTTACCTGTTTTTGTGACTAGGAGTAAGAGAAGGGAGGTGGGAGCTAAATGTAATGAATTATTTTAGCTCATGAAATGTTTGAAAAAAAAACAGCACATTTAAAGAAAGACACGAGTCTCTGAAGGAAGTCAGAGGCAGGCTTTAGGGCATTATTTCTATTTAAAGTAGCTAACAAAGGCTTTGGGATGGGGAGGTCCTAAAATAAGCAATTTAACCAATTTTACATTCCTATTCATTTGTGGTTGTAACAAAACTTTAAAAAAAAAAAAGAGGAATGGAAAGGGTCCCTTACCATAAAGAATCCTGTTCACTATCCATAGAATTTATTCCCATCTGGAAAAAAAATACTTGAAAAGAAATGAACATTGAATATTTCCCGAATGAGAAGAACTGTGAGGTGTGTGTGGAATATGTACGGAAAAAGAAAAAAAAAATCTGAATCAGTGGATAAAAAAATGCTTTTTCAAATATGTTCCATTGTATAATTACAATATTATTTTCATATTAATTTCCAAAGTAACATTTTTTTGCTGAATAATTTTTAAAGCCTTTCCTTTGAGTAGGAAAGTGAAGACATATTTTCTTCAGATTGAAAATCTGACTCCCCTAATCTAGGAATGTGATTACACGCTGGAGGTAACATTTAAAAGGAAAAAAAAAAATTATTTCAAAAGAAAAATGCATTTTAAGGTTTCACCTTTTGAGCAGTTTTTCAAAGCATGGTTCTAAATGTCTTTCTTCAAAAATTTTAGAAATAATAAAATTTCGTATGCAATTTGCTAAAACATCTGCATTTTACTTTCTATTTTTAAAGCTTTGATGAATAAGAGGTAGTTCCCATATTATCTTTTAATTTTCTGGAACAAACTAAAAATGGAAATTGAAGAAAAAGAACCAAATAATTTTATTCCTGACAGATGCTTATAGCTTTCTGAGTTTTTTTTATCGTCCTACCCTAATTTGTTTAAATAACAGTCCCCAAACACATTTTATTAACATAACTGTTTATACAAACTATCTTTACTTTTTTTGCCTTATTCATCATTTTTTCTATTTTGTTTACAACTCCTAGTAGAGTGGAGTAAATACATTGTATGTATAACATTTCTAAGTGTTGTTTCGAAAAATGTTTTATAGTCTCGATTGCCCAAAGATTATGTTTATAAAATGTACATAGTTGTATGGGTTATTTATAACAAAAGCCTGAAGTGTACTTTATTCTTCACGCACCAGTACCAATCGCAGATTAATGTCTTCCTCTTTGGAAACACAAATATTTATTACATAATTGTACTTAAGAAAAAAGTCTAAACCCTCAAAGTGTCAAAAGTCAAGCTTAATCAATTTAACAGAAATGAAATGAAAACACAGTTGGGCACAAAAGGTCTTTTCTGACTATACTGAAAGGTTCTTGCAGGAACCGAAGAGGACAAGATCTGTCCCTCCAGTATTCAGTTCATTAGGTCCAATGATCGTCTTCAAAGGAATACCACAGTTGTGTGACATTTAAGGATTTAGAAGAATTCTGTGAATTTCAATGCTTTTGGTCAAAATGGGTGCTGTCTGCAGTTTATCCATAGAAAATTGATTTGATACTTTTATTCATCTTTTGTTCTCCGTCTTTGGTGAATTTAGGTAACTACAGATCAGTCTGTAAGGTATAAAAATCAGAGAGGGTGGGGTTTCTATTTAAAAGCACCCTCGTATTAGCAAAAGACAAATTAGATCCCTCTATACACCCTAAGAGAGGGAAGGAAGCCTTTGCATCACCTTAAAAAAAATTTTAAAAAAATGTGTGTCTGGGAGTTCACAAATAATGCAATGATGGCATATATCTGTATTTGCACAAAGCAGAGAGGGACATTTGTCAATTGTTTTAAAATTATATTAACTATTACCCATATTGCAACTGTCCAAAGTGGTCAGAAACCAACCACATTTCTTTTCCATTTCAAGAATAGTAACCATAGGGAAATAGGGTGGAATTGATCTCAAGTGCCTGTAGAACAAAGTACAAAGCCAGGATCGGGCAAGGAATTGCCAACCAAGGCTATCTTAGTTAGTGTCCATCAAGGGCAATTCCTTTCCATGATTTGGGTTTAAAGGGGGTGTTTTAGACCCGGCATCCCAATAAAATAGAACAAAGTTGACCTTGCATTATGAAAATCAGACTTCATACAGTACCAAAATTGTTGGCAAGAATAATTTTATTTCTCATTCCCACTTCCCCCTCCCATACATATACCATATCCTACCCCTCTCTCTTTTTTTTTTTTTTTCTCCTCTGGATGAAACCTATTCCTGGGGTTAGTCAGGAAGCTTATAGTGGATCTTAAGAGATCTAATTTTGGAAGGAGAGGGCCTCATCACTAGGATTGAAGAGAAAAAAAAAAAGCCAAAGGAAGAGATTGTGTCAGAGGGAGGGTTGCAAAGAGAGAGGTAGGAACAAACTTTAAACAACAACCAAAAGAAGTAGAATTTCATTTAAGCCACAGTGTCACCTTCTTTCATGAGTTTGGATGGTACATAAGAAACTGCATAGGTTTTCCTTTTCTTGGACCCCCACCCCTCAATTCAGTTCAGTGATAGGAGACTTACGTCGCAAATATAAAAACAGAATCTTACAGTGGCCAATATACATGAGGGGAGGAGATGAGGACATATACCTTGGCTAAGCAGTGCCTAATTTTTACAACGGGAACAAATCTCCCTATGTATACTACTTCATTACTAGAACAGTTGTCTATATATTGATATAGATACCAAAATCTTTAGATATATAATATATCTATATATCCATATTTGTATATGTTGATAGCTATATGTAGGTATATCTATATATCCATATGTATACATGTTGATATCTCTATATAGGTTTATCTATCTGTACATATTTGTACATATTGATATATGTGTGTGCATATATATATCTATATGTGTACCTATCGATATTTATATATATGTATAGGTATATATCAATATTTTTACATATTGATATTTATGTATAAGTATATCTATATATCCATACTTGTATATCTTGATATCTATACATCCATATTTGCACATA
>CM053585.1:37145608-37161356 GCA_028646515.1 Pseudochirops corinnae | reverse complement strand
GTGTTAAACATGTTATATGTGTGTGTTAAATATATATATATATGTGTGTTTACATATGTGTGTATTTATCATTTTCCTGGCAAGCAAAAGCCCCTTCTCTAGAGGAGCCTCCTGCTTTTGTGATGTTGTATATGTTATTATTATAAAATGTGGTTATATTCTCTGCCTCTTACATTAACAATGGGGACGGGGTAGGGGGTGGGTCGGAGGGGCCTGAAATGACAGAATGAGGGACACACAATAGGGTGACCGTGACTCTGAACAAATAAATAAAACATGTGAATCGCGGTCCCTGCTCTACCTCCCTCTCCCCCTCACCCCCCAACTGTGATTAAATTTGCTGTGGTCATTTCCCAAATGTCTGCCTGATAAAAAAGCACCCATGGCCTTTTCTCACACCGTGGCTTAAAGCGAGGGCCCTTCCTGTGGCTAGCAATCTCCAATCCTGTCAATCACGCACACTTGCACAGACATGCATGCCGCTTTCATTAGCGAAAATGCTTCACATTTGATTGCTGCCCCCTCACCAAAAAAAAAAAAACCTTGTAACTCCAAATCTTCCCCCTTAATAAACAACTGTTCAAACCATCCTCACTGTTCCACCCCCACCCTAGATCCCTGTCTCTTGCTGTGTTGCTATAATGGGGTTTCCTTTACCCCCAATATACCCACCATCCAAGCTTTCCAGCAAACTATTGGGTGTAAAGTGAGGCAGGGGGGCTGGAGGGGGCTGGGGGGAGAGGTAGGAAGAATACACTTTAATAAACCTAGAAGAAAGAAAAAAAATGATTTGGGTTCTGTAGTCTTGTTCTTTAGGAAGAGAAAAAGGTGAGGTTGTTGGGGGAAAGGGAGGGGGAATTTAATATTGCAAGAGATAATAGCAACTATGTTAATATCCGGAATTTTCAATGTACCATAAGTACATTTTGTTTTTCCTTTTAGCACGATTTATAATTAAAGATTTTAATCTGGCTTCACATTGAGTTAATAAGCCCTTTGATTGATTAGGATTCATAAAATTGCCATTTCCCGCTGATGCTTTGTGTTTCTGGGGATGTTCTTTTGAAAAGCAGGGTTAAGGTGAATAGGAAGCAGCCATTGTTTAGGCTGAGCTGTGCCAATTCTGGGAACTCGGAACTGCTTTATTCAGAGTTTGTCCCCAGCAATATCTTGTTGTTCAGCCAAATGAATGCAGATAGGATCTGCTGGGCTACAGTTTAGCCATTTTTAGGGAAAAGTTTTTTTTTTTAAATTTCAGCAGGTGTTCCCTACAATTCCTTGCCTCTGTTTACTGACTTATTCTTTGGGAAGAAAGGAAGGATGGAGAAAAAAAGGAAGACAGAAGGAAGGAAAGAAGGAAGGAAGAGAAAGAAAAACAACAGAGAAAGAGAAAAGGAAAGGAAGAAAGACAGAAAGAATGAAGAAAGGAAGGAAGAGAAAGAAAAATAATAGAGAAAGAGAAAAAGAAAGGAAGAGAAAGATGGAAAGAATGAAGAAAGGAAGGAAGAGAAAGAAAAATAATAAAGAGAAAAAGAAAGGAAGAAAGAGAAAGATGGAAAGAATGAAGAAAGGAAGGAAGGAAAGAAGAAAGGAAGGAAGGAAGGAAGGAAAAATGAGAAGAAAGGAAAAAGGAGAGGAAGGAAAAAAAGGAGAGGAAGGATTATCAAACTGATAAATGGAATGTAGTAAACTGTTTTAAAAACAAAGGCAAGACAAATACAAACCAAATACATATGAATGTAGTGAATCTAGCCATCTGCACTCCAATTTCCTTTTAAAATTCAGGTTCAGAGTCTGTACATCTAAGAAATGATCTTTTTGCATTAATGGCAAGGATGTGGGAAGTATCCTCCTTCAGCTAAAGGGATGTCTTAGAAATGTAAACACAAATGAAAAAATAGCAAAGGAAAAAGAGAGAGGCAGGAGGAGGGAGATAGATAGACACTGTTGTACTCCTTATCAAGTTAAATAAGATGCCCCACCACCTCCCAACATCCCCACCCTCCCAAGCCAAGCCAAAATTAAAAGAAAATTCAGGAAGCAACAATAAATTCTGAGAAATGTGAGAAAGAGCTGATGATTTGAAATCTGTCAAGTATTCATTTCTCCAGTTTATAACACACTGAGTGTGTGTGTGTGTGTGTGTGTGTGTGTGTGTGTGTGTGCGCGCAAGAGAATTCTTTTTCTCTCCCTTATTTTAGTCAGGGTAAAAAGTGACTCTGTTTAGCCCCAGAGGGGCCTCACCCTGTGGATTGAATCCCAGCAAATTCCCTTTGTGTTTCTTACTCTGGAAGGGACAAGCTATTGTTGAATGCGGGGCCTCTTGTAACACCAAGGAGTGCTGGACTGTGTGCGAGGACTTAGCAAACAGAACTCCAGTTGTTTCAGAATCAATACTGGCTATCCTCCCCCATCATTCACCCCAATCCACTTGGCACAGCTGGCATTTCCTTATCCTTTCCTTTTTTTATTATTATCATTCACCTATTTCCTAGATGCAAACATATAAGGATGAAGACAGAAACTGTAGGCAGAGCCAGCAAGAGAGACAGGTTAAGAGCCCTGGGACATGCGGGACTCCAGCCTCCCTTGCTGCTTCATCCAGAGAGGGGATGCCTGGAACACATTCTATTTCTAGCCTTTCAGTGAAATTTTGGCTGATTTCATTTTTAGAATATGAAAATGACATCTGTCTATGTTTCCAAAAACCTAATTCCAGCGAGCAGTTAAGCCTTTCCCTCGTCCCCCCCATCCCAACCATACATTCTCATCTTATTCTCACAATCTCCTTCTCCCCCCCACCCCCAAACAAATAACTCCCCACCCAAGACTTTTGTTTTTGTCTTAAAATAACAAGCACCGAGACAAAATAGACACAGACCAAACCCTTGGAATCATTCAGGGCTTGGTTTGCAAACAGACCACCGAAAACGTCCCTACCAATACCCAATAATTTCCTGCATCTCCATAACTGACCTCATGAATTCCAAATCGTCAGGGCTGATTGGTGGGCTTTTAAACGTGACTAATGAAGAAAATTTACCCTAAAGGGGGGGAAGGGTTCCCACCCCTCGCCACAATCAAATAGGATGTGCCCTGATACATCATTTTTTTTTAAAACAAAGCCCCACACTCACATTTGTGACAATACTGAAATAAAATAAATTTAAAACAAACTCCCATTTTTTTCTAAACCAGGTCATAGGCAATGACAGCAGAGTCAGAATAATTCCCGGTCCAGTGTTTTACATCAGTTAAAGGTACCTTTGAATGAATGTCAGCTTCTTTCTACCTTACTGCCAGGCGATCGATGCTTCATTAGGGCCGAATTGTCTTTTGCCCATGCAACCTTGAAAACAGTCCCTTTAATTACCTGTGAGGAAGTCGGGGACCCTTTCTCTCTCTCTCTCTTTCTCTCTCTCTCTCTCTCTCTCTCTCCTCTCTCTCTCTCTCTCTCTCTCTCTCTCTCTCTCTCTCTCTCTCTCTCTTCTCTCTCTCTCTCTCTCTCTCTCTCTCTCTCTCTCTCTCTCTCTCTCTCCAGCAGAAGGCTCCGGGAAGTGGGGGTGGGTGGATGGGGGTCACTCACATTTATTCACAGTCAGCCTGAGTACATCACTGCTTGATAGAAAAGCTAGGAGAAGAGAGAGTGGGGGCAGGGGAGTTAGGAAGGAAGAAGAAAAAAAAAAAAAGAAATATCGGACCCTGAGGTGAGAGGGCAGGGTTCAAGTCCAGACTACAGATCTATTGAAGAGGTTTGAGACAGGCAGGCCTCCACTTGACTTCCTCATCAGCCAGCCTTATGGTTTCTTCAGTCTCTTCCTTTTCGCTGCTGTTCCTCCTAACTCCTCCCTGGTGCTAATTACCTCAGCTTACCAAACAGGGAAGGCAAGACCCTGCCAGTATCAGGAAAGCACACTGGACAGGTTCCCCTAATCTAGTTCACAGGGAAATAGGAACCTGCAGGCTAAATATTTTAAAGGTGGAGAGGGAAAAATGTACAGGGAGCAGCAACAGCCTAATTTATTCCCTTCCATTGAAACAGAAGGAGCCCTGAGTAATTGTAGGCCTGGCAAGAAGAGTATTGGAAGAAAGTGCATAAATAATCATATTTGTTATGCACTATTAAAAATTCAGAAAGATTTTAAATTCAAGTGATAATCTGGTCATCCTGAGGGATAGGCTTGTATTTAATGGCCAGGTATTTTTACCTATTCAATTATGATGAGAAATATTCTAATGAAGCCATAAACCTCGGCAGGGGAATGTTAATCATGTATGTGCTCCATGAGAGTCATGTTGAAAAACATACCTGCCCACACTCACCAGGCTGTCTCCCCCTCCTAACATAGTAATTCAGCATGGCGTTTGGAACCCCTCTCCCTGTCCATGGTCCCTGGGCACCTGAAACTATAAAACTGAACACTACAAAGCACAATTGATGATCTGATTGTTGCTCTCTAGCAGCTGTATTTCTAATAGAGGGAGGAGGTTAAGGATCATGGATGCATTCCAAACCAACCCCCCCCCCCAAAAAAAAAGAATCACAAAGCCTAGCAATATTGAATTTTATTTTATTTTTAGGATTTCAAATTGTTCTGTATACTCATGTTTTAAAACAGGCACTTCCCATAGTATGAATAATTGCAGGGGATTGGTGCCAATCTTAAATCTCTAAATGAAAAAAATAATAATAATCCTTTCATGTGTTTTATACACATATCTTCTAGACTGGTCTATGACACTGAGAAATGAGATGTCATATTGCTCTCAGACACCTCTGCTCTGTCGAGAACCATCTCATTCAGTCTTGACATATAAACTCTCCCAATTCAAGTGGTTACAATGGGCAGGTGCCTATTCGTTCAGCTTGGCTGTATCAAAATGAGCACACTTAATAAAGCCCTACATCTCCACCCACCCCCAGTTTACAAATGCTCAGGCCAAGCTGTCATCAACATATTACTGCCCGACTGTATCAACCCAACCAACGCCGAATCATCTATGTAGAAAACACGTGCACACGCACGCACCCAGCCTACACCTTGCTTTATAGTGATGAGCAATAAATATTAGCTTACTAAAATCCCATCATTTGAAAGTGATCAGGGAAGATGTATTCAGAATTCATCGTCCAAGACTTGATCTCACGGAGGGAGCTGTGATGTCACTGTATGAAGCTAAGATAACCACTGAACATGAGAACAAGAGATACGGAGAGGGAGGGGAGGGAAGGAGAGGCAGAGAAATCGGAGCAGGCATATTGCAACTCATGTATGTGGATCATACGGCCGGATTGGGAGCAATCCCTTCGCTTCCAAGTATCTTCTTAAGAGGGAAGAGAGAGAGAGGGAGCCAGCCAGTCCTCAGGCTCAGCACTGAGAGCTCTCCAGCTTGGGCAGGGTGTCAGAGGGCGTGTGAGTGCGTTTTTCATTGTTTAGTCTTTATTTGGTCAGCCAAATAAATAGAAGAATTTGTTTTCTGTTTACATGTGTTTGCCCGTGTGTACAATCTATATATGGTGGAGGAGGAGTGGAAGCCACAGCAACTCTTGCACACATCTTTGCCGGGTGTTATATAAATATTCATGCAGATACGAATGTGTTTCATGGTGCAAGCAGGCTGGGAATGAGAGGTACATCCTGACTGCCCTGGTGATACCTTAGAGCTCCTGCCCAGTGGGTAGGGGGCAGTGCTGTCATTTCTGGAAGATGCAGGCTGCTTTGTGATATGCCATTCCTTGAGCTGGTGATGCCAGGAAGAATGGGTAGCCTTCAAAGTAATTGTCACTGTCCACTCTGAGGCAGGATGGCACTCTTGAAAACACTTCTTCCTTTACAAAGGAGGCCCAAGACAAAGAGTGAAGGTTCATTTCTGTCACTGGCTACTTATCTAAACCCACTTGCTTATGTTGGTTGGTGTTTGTAGTGGATTTTGCGTATGATTTACACATTTAGAGATTCTGCATTTAGGGGACATTACATTTGTGAATTTATCATATGTTATGGGTACCAGAAATGAAGACTATACATCATACATGGAAAAAAAATACACACACAAAAAAAACCCCCAACTTCCCCTGCTTCCCCTTCAGACACACATATTACTTGTACAGCATCCAACTCAACTCTGGGAAGTGACTAAAGTGAAAGTTAATAAAATTATTTTGGCATAGGCAAAGGTGGGGATAAAATTGCCCAGGAAATTTTAACAAACTTTTTAAAAGAAACACCCTTAACAAAATGGATACTGTACTTTGAAAAGAAAGAAACAAAAATTTGAGTTCATGACCTCAGGAATCAAATAATGACATTTCATTTAAGGTGGAGAAAATAATCTCCTATCTCTTCTAAAAGGTACTTGTCCTTTCTTCCAAGGAATGGGATTGGGAGGGGAAAGAGGGAGTACAGAGACTTTCATTCCTAGAAATGAAGTAGCAAAAGGAAAGGGGCAGTATTCTGAAAATGATAGAATAAAATCAAGATCCTGAAACAGATTAAATTCAACAAATTTATTTATTAAACACCTTCGATGTACAAGGCCTTGCTTGGTACCTAAATTAGAGTGTGAGTTTCATCACAAGGGAGATTGTAGAACCGAGCAATTCCTGTCCACAAATCACCAAAACATCAAGGTTGACCAAAATTAGATTGTACAATTATCAGCATTCATTAAAAAAAAAAAAAGAGAGATTATATTATTTCTTAGACTCTCATCTGATCATTGAACTAAACCCCAATATTTGGGAACCGCAGGGGAAACTGTTTCTTCTAAGAACCATTGAATCCTTCTGAATTCTGGGACCATGTCACACGCATGTCAGCAGTCCCGCTACCCCCAAAGAAAAGGGCACGGTTTTAACATGGAACATGGTTTCATTTGAAAGGGTAGCAATGAGCTCTTTAAAATGTAGTCACAATTTTGAGCCTGCAAAACATCCGTGATATAGGTAGATAGGCAGGCAAAAATGCCTAGGTGGAGAATATTCTGATGACAGATACCACATAAATCTTGAATATAATTCCTGCCTTAATGTATTGAGAGATACATACACAGACAAACGCATGTATGTACACATACACACATCTATGTACATACATGTATGTCTGCAGTGTAGTATGTTCATTTCTACAATGTGCAGACACACACATATGTATAATATATTATATATACATTTGTGTATGGAGTCATGTGTGCATATGTATATTATAAATGTGTGTAGAGTTTTTCTCTATATATTGGGTATCAAGAAGCAATTTCTTGCTGCAGTGAGTTTAATATATTCAGTAACCTTCTGTTTATTTGGGTATCATTTGCTGAAAACCCTTGGAAAGCTTTAGTGTAAGAGACGTAGGAAACCCGGACTACGTGTTGATAGGGAGCTTTCCTCTTCCCCCCGCCAATGGCCTGGACCCACACATGCAGACGGCGGCAGAATCGTCCTCCCTTTTAAGCACAGCATCAAATAAGGTCAGTGAGGCTGCTTGCGCATCCTTCCTCTTTTATTGTCCATGTTATCAAGGAAACCTATAAAAGTTCCCTCTTTTGATATCTTGACCTGCGGTGTTGCTCGCATGCTGCTTTGTGGTTCAGAGATTTAAAGGAACAGAGTGGGAAAAGGAGGGAGAGAGGGAGTTTGCCTTAGGTGATAAACAGTGGTGTAAGGCCAGAGGCCTTATTTAAAAAAAAAAAGGAAGAAGAAGAAACAAGAGAGTTTGGAAATGTTCCGGGGAAGGGGAAATGGTGCCTTTTTTGGGGGGGAAGGAAGAGAATAAAATGAGTGCCACTCGGTGCCTGTAGGAATAGATTTCTGGCACACATTTGCATGGAAGTATGCATTCCGACATATCCACTACTCATACCTTCAGATCCCCACATTCGCATCGACAAATGCTAAAATACGTACCACCCCCACTACTACCCCCCATGTAGCTTTCTCTTCACACATTCATACACCTGATTCCTCACACCTGCAGGCAGAGAGAAGTGTTTAACAACATATACTATCGGTATCTTATAGAGAATTGTCTGTTACATATTACTTTGGCCTCATGACCGTTACCCACTGACAGACTTCCTTCTCGGCTCTTTCCTACTCTGTCCATCCGTCCATTCTTGTTTTGTTCCCATATATACCTGTTCATGCTTAGACACCTGCCCTCTGCCTCACCTGGCTCACACTGGATTTGAATAATGGCATTTCTTTGTAGAGGTTAATAATACTGCAGTTACATTCTAACGTATCTCCATCATAGTTGGTGTGTTTGAGCAGATGGGATGTACTTCGACTTTTTTATTTGTTAGCGTGCGGGTGGGTTTTTTAAACAGATGATTGGGGAGGGACGAGATTTGTCTGTATGTTTCCTCCTGCTGCTTCCGTGTGTGTGTTCAGGGTGGGCAATGCAATGATTCTGAACTGTCCCACCTTCGCCGTGCCTGAAAGCCGTGTAGATTAATATCAGTGGATAGACAGTGCAAAGAGTGAGGAGTAAGAGGTTACATGAAGAACAGAAAGGCTTGTGTGGTAGATAAGGACATACAGATGTTACCATTCTCGCCTGTCTTCCCTCTAAAGAAGAGATTGGATGGCTTCTCTTGGAAAAGAAAAGAAAAGAAAATGTATCTGAAGAATGGCATTTTCCTCCCCTGGCCCTCTGGCATGCAAATAAATGGAAATGTTGGATAAATGATCACCAGGTGCATCATTTCTCAAGATCAGCAAGGATTTTCTCTGGAGCTTATGCTTGAAGTTGAGACTAAATATGGAGGGAGTAGTTAGTGTTCTCACCTCATCGACTTGGACTGAGGTCTTATCAATTTGAAGTTCTTAGTGAAATTACACTTCAATCCTCTCTAGCCGACATAGAGGGAGGCATGAGATGGAAAGCATGAGACTGGGACAAGAAGGGGTTAGTTCTTTTCGTCTTTCCTTTCTACACTATTCTGTGAAAATTAAAAACCAAAACAAAAACAACAGTAATCAGCACAATTATTACACCAATTATATTCTCCCAACTGTAATACCTTATGCAGGATTAACCCTCAGTCGCCTCCTGTCAGATTAGGTGGCTACTCTGGTTTCTTTTTTCCATCTGCAGAGTTGGTGAGCCAAGAACAGAGATTGCAGGAATAGCTAACCAATCCCATGTCAGAATATTGAAAAGGCCAAAACTCTCTGAAGAGTGAACCTCATGTTTGAGTCACTCAGATCATTTCAAGCGTTGATCTTTCCATCAATACATAAATGCATCCAACACTCAAGAAGGGTTGGGGGGCAATGAGAAGGGTAACATGAATGAAATATGATTTACCACTAAAAATTTCACTTCCTTTTCTCTGAAATTTACTAGGAGGACTAAGGCCTTCAAGCTTCTATGTCTGAGATTTAAAATATCAATGATATAAATGAATCTGGGACCAAAAGTAATGGTCCTTGGTCCATTTACCAAAGGATCTTCTGGTATACCTGAAATGTCAGCCATTCTCCTTATGAGGATTTCAAAATATGACTGGAGTATTGGAATCAAGAAAGTACAGCTCTCACTATCCAAGATTTTAAGCTTTTTTTTTTTTTTTATCCTACTTCTTCTATCTATTACATGGGATATCTTTCCCAGAGATGTGTCATCTGAAAATTTGACAATCATACCTTGTGAATTATTTTAGATGCTCAACTTTTTGGCTTAGAAGATTAAATATAGCTCAGAGACTTGAAGTTCCTCTACCCACATGGCCAACACCACTGCGATAGCCCCATTACCTTCCTACCTGGTCTCCTTGCCTTAGGTTTACAATTCATGACCCACACATTTGTGAAAGAGATTTTCCTTAACTGTAGACCTGACTTCATCATGCCCCATACTAAATAAGTTCCATTTTTATTGTAGTAGTCATTGTGTATGTTGTCTTTTTGGTTCTGCTTACTTTACTCTGCATCAGTTCATATAGATCTTCCATGCTTCTCTGTACTACTCATACACAACATTTCTTACAGCACAGTAATACTCTATTACACTCATAGACTGCAATTTGTTTGGCCATTCCTCAATTGATGGACATTTACACTACATGACACTACATTACACCAGTTTTATTCTCCCAACTGTAGTACCCTAAGCAGGATTATCCCTCAGTAGCCTCCTGTCTGATTAGGGGATTACTCTGGTTTATTTTATTCCATCTGCAAAGTTGGTGAGCCAAGAACAGAGATTTCAGGAATAGCCAACCAATCCCATGTCAGAATATTGAAAAAGCCAAAACTCTCTGAAGAATGAACCTCATGTTTGAGTCACTCAGATCATTTTGTTCTAATTCTTTGCTATCACAAAAAGTGATGTAAATATTTTGCTTTGCTGTATATGGGGCACTTTCTTCTTGTCAATGGCCTTGGTTTGAATTTTAAAGTCCTTCACAATCTAGTCCAAGCCTATCTTTCTAACCTCATTATAACTCACTACATATTTGAATTATTCTCCTTTCTACACTCTCTGATCCAGTTAAATTTATCGCTCCAGTCCTAACATTTATCATCCTCCATAATCTTTCCTCAGCTCTGCCCCATAGAACATATGTAGACATTGTCTCTCCAGATAGAATGTAGACTCCTTGAGAGTAGGAACTACTTAATTGTTTGTACTTTTTATCTCTAGTACCTAGCATGGTGCTTGGTAAATAACCATCACTTAATAAATGTTTATTGATGAAGAAAAAAAGAAAGTAAGACTTGAATTAGGAGCTTTATTCTTCAAACTATAATTTCCTGCAATAAGGGCAGCCATAATGGTTGAAAACCATGGCAGCTACCATCTTAAGTCATGAAACTTAAGGCCTGAATTATCTAGAATGAAACACAAAGAATGCCTATGAGGTTCCTTTCCTCGGCATTGAATTTAACAATAATGACTCAGCTCTCTGAACCATTATTTGCTGAAGTTAATGTAGATAAACATCATTTGGGAGTATCCACTCTACCAAACCTAGACCATTTCATGACACATCAACAAGCTCAATTAATAGAAAATGATGTATGTGTCTGATTCACACAGAGATGGAAACATAACTCATGGCTGGTACCTTGTAGATGTGCACAGTCAGATTAACCAAACCCTGTGGCAGATTAACCTGAAGTTGGTCAACTGCCCCCTGGATGAGATTTCTTTCTTTCTTTTTTTTTTTTTTTTTAATAAGAAATATGTCATTGAGTTAACCTATGCAAACATATCTTCCCAAATAATAAAATAAAAAGATCATCCTAGATAAATCCATGCTAACCGTGTGTCTCTTTAATTTTAATAACATCAGATTAGCTCAGCAAATCACTACCAGCCTGAGAGCCCACACCTCTGACAAGCCAAGGGTGGTGTGAACCATGTTACATGTGCCACCTCCAATTCATGTGAATAGTGGTGACAGATTTAGAAAATCTAACTAAAATGTGTACAGATGGAGCTATCCAGGGTGTCATTGGGAGAAAAGAGTGAGAACACTGAAGAGGGTGGAAAAAGGTGGAGAAATGAAGGCAAGTTTTACTGATGTCATGATTTTTCCTAGAGTCATCCTTGTTTCCAATGCCCTTTTTTTTTTTTTTGTTACCCCCTACCATAGAGAGATAGGGGGCAGTTAAGTGGTACAGTGGATAGAGCGTTGGGCCTGGAGTCACAAAGACTCCAAATGGGGTCACGAAGATGGGACATGACTGAAAACAATTGAACAACAACAAGAACAAACCATAGAGAAATAATAATAGTAGTGATGGTCATAATAGCTAGCCTTTATACAGTGCATTGAAATTTGCAAAATGTTTTATATATGTTTTCTGAGAGATAAGTGAGATCATTACTCCCATTTTACAAATAAGAAAACTGAGGTCTGAGAAAAGTTAAATCTTTTCCAGTGACATGGTAAAGTCTAAGCCAGGATTTGAACAGAAGTCTTCCTGACTCTATGTTTAACATTCTATCCACCACATTGCCAACATTTCCTCTCCAAGGTTTTGGCCATATTACATAAGATTAGGACTGGAGAAATATATTTTTAGAGATTTAAGAATTTGTGCTGTTTAAAGACATAGGAATTTAAGCATAATCTATGTTGTTTAAAACAGTGGGAATTTGAACATAATCTGTGTTCCATAAATGTTGAATTAATGGATGGCCAGTCAGAGAAATGGATATGGAAGGGTGGCAATTTTAGAATCAAAGTTCTGTTCTATACCAGAAACATATTGCCCTCATTGGCAAAGAGTAATGTATTAGACTGATGTTTTCTCCCAATTTAGAACTACTTCCTTTTTCATGCACAAATCTGAAACCTTACTTAGTTGGGGAAGGGGGGAGGCTTTGCTACATCTGAGCGCCTTTATTATTTGCTATCTACACTAATGATTAGTGAATATAATTTTTATAAAAACAATAAAAATGATGGTGGTGATACTAAAATGATAATATTGTAGATTTTGAACAACACAAAAGGAAAAACACAGTCCACATTTCAGCAGGGTGGGAACATCACCCGACATCACTGGGAGGTCTTGAAATTTTTACAAAACATTTTGATAACGGTATTTCATTCTAATTGATTTCCTTTGTACTCCTATGTATTTTATTTTATGCATTTAAAATCATTATTCTGAGAAGGTGCCAATAGACCTCATCAGACTGCCAAAAGGGCATATGATATACACAAAAAAATGAAGACACCTTCTCTGAAAGTTTAGCATCTGAACAAATGTAAAGCCAAGCATGAGCAGCTCTCCACAGGACTGCTGCTGTGAATAGCTGTAAGGTTCTGATCACATAGTATAGTGAACTCTACTTATTCAGCAGCAAACTAATGCAAAACATTCATAGAAACCAAAGCATTCACGTAACAATTTATAACTAAAGTGGCCACATGGTTTCAAACAGTCCTTAACTCAATCATCCTTAGGGAACAGTCCTCCTTAAGGCATACAAAAGTACAAAGGTCTCCTACCCCTAGGTCACATTACTCATCAATCAGAAAGTCTTCTTTCTTCTTGATTGGAGACTAGCTGCCAATTATCCTTAACTCAGTCATCCTTAAAAGGTTCTCCCACCCCCTAGATCATAGTAAATCATGCTCTCATCAGCCAGCACTAAGTACCCAAGAAGAAATCTTTTCATCTTGGCTCAAGGCTGGCTCCCAGATTCCATGGTTCCTCTTTGATGGTCCCAGCTTTTGCCTGAATTCAACCAACCATCACCTGGATTCACAGGTAGGCAGCTCTCAGTTCCTCATCCAGCTCCCATTCCATATTGAAGCTCACAGTGTCCAGTCCACCTAAAGTCCTTTGCAGTTTCTGTTTCTGGGAAGACAAAGCTTAACAGAGCCACAATAACATTCATCCACATTGCCAGCACCATCATCAATTCACTATCTGCCTGTGAAATCAACACATACACACAAACAAGGTCTGATAAATATAAGTATCACAAATACAAATCAACACAGAGAACAGACAAACAGAATGTCAGCCACCACAAGTGTTCTCCTCCTCAGTTCTGCTCAGTCCTAGCTGTGCTTGAGCTTTTTTAATCTGTCATTAGCTCCTCTCTGTTCTACCCACCTCTTACATTCTTCTTGTTCCTGTCTTTGGCAAGTCCCTCCCACTAAGGGCTTCACAGGTTCTTCTTCTTAACAAAGACTTGATATCAGGGCAAGACTCAAGGACACTTGAACTGAAACAAGGTGCTAAGTAATTAAATAACTGAAACAAGGTGCTAAGTACTTCTTTGCTTGCCATTACAATAAACAACAAAAACAAAAATGGATATAATATCTATTAACTAAGAAATATGCCACCTATACACTCCCATTTCCCTTTTGATACTGCAATCACCCTAATAGTCTCTCATCACCTTGTTGTTGAGTCATTTTTCAGTCATATCTGACTCTTCATGGCCCCAGTTGTGGGTTTCTTTTTTGAAAAATTTATTTATTTTTAGTTTTCAACATTCATTTCCACAAGATTTTGAGTTTATTTTTCTCCCCATCTTTCCCCTACCCACCACCCCAAAATAGCAAGCCTACCAAATACCCCTTCCCCCAGTCTGTTCTCTCTTATATCCTTCCCCATCACCCCTCTAACTTTCTAGTAGGGCAAGATGGGTTTCTATACCCCAGCACTTGTATATCTTATTTCCCAGTTGCATGTAAAAATCAAATTTTTTAAACAATTGTTTTTAAAACTTTGAGTTCCAGATTTTTTCCCTTCTTCCCTCCTCACCCACCCCCACTGGGAAGATAAACAATTTAATATAGATTGTACATGTGTAGTTACCCAAATCATTTCCATAGTAGTTATATTGTGAAAGACTAACTATATTTCCCTCCATCCTATCCCGCCCCCCACTTATTCTATTTTCTCCTTTAACCCTATCCCTTTTCAAAATTGTTTGCTTTGAACTACCCTCTCCCCCAATCTGCCCTCCCTTCTATCATCCCCCCTTTTATCTCCTACCCCCCTATTTTCCTGTAGGATAAGGTACCCAATTGAATGTGCATGTTATTCCCTCCTTAAGCCAAATTCAATGAGAATCAGGTTGTCCCATTCCCTTTCACCTTCCTGCTCTTTCCCTCCATTGTAACAGTTTTCTCTTGCCTCTTTTATGTGAGATAATTTATCCTAATCTATCTCTCTATCTCTCCCTTTCTCTTTCTTCCAATAAATTCCTCTCTCACCACTTAATTTTATTTTTTAGATATCATCCCTTCATATTCAACTCATCCTGTGCCCTCTGTCTATGTATACATGAACATACATACACCCACACTCACAAATATATATGTGTGTGTGTGTGTGTGTGTGTGTATATATATATATATACATATATATATATACATACACCCTCAACTATCCTCATACCGAGAAAAATCTTATAAGTTACAATTATCGTTTTTTCCATATAGAAATGTAAATAGTTCAACTTTAATAAGTTTCTTATGATTTATTTTTCCTGTTTACTTTCTCATGCTTCTCTTGCTTCTTGTGTTTGAAAGTCGAATTTTCTGTTCAGCTCTGGTTTTTTCATCAAGAATGCTTGAACATCCTCTATTTCATTGAATAACCATATTTTCCCCTGTAGCCTTATACTCAGTTTTTCTGGGTAGGTGATTCTTGGTTTTAGTCCTAGCTCCTTTGACCTCTGGAATATCATATTCCAAGCCCTTTCATCCCTTAATGTAGAAGCTGCTAGATCTTGTGTTATCCTGGTTGTGTTTTCACAGTACTCAAATTGTTTCTTCCTGACTGCTTGCTGTATTTTCTCCTTGACCTGGGAACTCTAGAATTTGGCTATAATATTCCTAGGAATTTTCTTTTGGGGATTTTTTTCAAGAGGTGGTCAGTGAATTCCTTCAATGTCCATTTTGCCCTCTGGTTCTAGAATATCAGGGCAATTTTGCTTGATAATTTCTTGCAAGATGGTGTCTAGGCTCTTTTTTGATCATGTCTTCCAGGTAGTCCAATAATTTTTAAATGATCTATCCTGGATCTATTTTCCAGGTCAGTGGTTTGTCCAATGAGATATTTCACGTTGCCTTCTATTTTTTCATTTGTTTAGATCTGTTTTATAGTATCTTGATTTCTCATAAAGTCATTAGCTTCTAATTGCTCCAATCTAATTTTGAAGGAGTTATTCTCTTCAATGACTTTTTGAAATTTCTTTTCCATCTCAAAAATTCAGCTTTTTAAGGCATTCTTCTCCTCACTGGCTTTTTGGGCCTCTTTTGC
>CM053585.1:37105720-37145508 GCA_028646515.1 Pseudochirops corinnae | reverse complement strand
TTCTCTTCCCAATTTTTCCTCCACTTCTTTTACTTGATTTTCAAAATTCTTCTTGAGCTCCTCCATGGCCTGTAATCAGTTCATATTTTTCTTGGAGGCTTTTGATGCAGGAGTTCTGACTTTACTGTCTTCCTCCTGCCCCATGCCTTGGTCCATACAAAAAGGATTGTATGGTCTGTTTATTCTTCCTGTGCTTACTCATATTGCTAGGCAATTACTTGACTTTTGAGCTCTTTGCCACAGTAGAATTCTGCTTCCATAATGGAGAGAGCTTTGTCCCAAATTGCTGCTGTTTTTGCAGCTGCCAGAGCTATTAGGAGGGCGCCCTCTCTACAGACCCCACAAGCTCTGGCTCACTGGCCACATACCCCAGGACCACCACACAAGACCAAGATCCAGATCCAAGCAGGTTAAAGCAAGAGTGATTACCCTCTGAATGGTCACTTGGTCCCTCTACAATCTGCAGGCCAGGAGCTCCTAAGGCAGCCACGGTGTGGCAGCTGCACAGTCACTGCACCTGCCCATTTCTCACCCCAAGGGCAGGGGCCAGACTGTGCTCTTCCATCCCCACCTGTTCCAACAGAGTTCCACACTGATCATTTACTTTGTCTTTGGTGTTTATGGGTTGAGAAGTCTGAAAACCACCACAGCTGCTGGTGATTCACTCTCCTGAAGTCTGCTGTGGCTGTGCCTGCTGGCTTCCTTCAGTGGGAGATTTGCTTCTCCCTGTCACCTTGTGGGTTCTGTAGCTCTAAAGTTTGTTTAGAGTCATCTTTTATATGTATTGGAGGTGATTGGAGCAGGAGCACATGCCAGGTTTGTGCTTCTATTTCACTATCTTGGCTCTGCCCCATTTGTGGTTTTCTTGACAAAGACACTGGAGGGGTTTGCCATTTCCTTCTCCAGCTCATTTTGCAGATGAGGAAACTGAGGCAAACAGGGTTAAGTAACTTGCATAGGGTCCCACAGCTAGGAAGTGTCTGAGGCCAACTTTGAACTCACAAAGATGAGTCTTCCTGACTCCTGGCCCAGTGCTCTATCCACTGTGCCACCTAGCTACCCTTCACCCTTGGAACATTCAATAGCAATGGTTTATCTCCCTGCCTCAGGAATCTTCTCCTTCTAGGCCATTCTTCATTATCAAAGTCATCTTCCTAAAGCACAGGTCTGATCAGACCATTCCTTAATTCACTGAACTGTAATAGCTCACTATCACCTCCAGGATCAAATATAAAATCCTTGCTGTGGCTTTTAAGGCCCTTTATAACCTGACCCTTTCCTGCCTTTCCATTCTGCACATACCTCACTCTCCTCTATATACTCAGCAATCCAGTGACTCTAGTCACCTTTTCTTATCCTGTATATATCTTGTGTATACATGGTTGCTCATTCATAGGGGCCACCATTAGGCTTGAACTCCTTGAGGGCAGGTACTATCTTTTGCCTTTCATTATATCACCAGAGCTTAGCACAGTGTCTAACAAATAGTAGGTGCTTAATAAATGTTTATTGAGTTGAAATGTAATTCAGTGTATTTGGAACACTAGGTAGGAAAAAAGTCTTTCTGTAGAAGTTATTATCTGAAGGTTTTCAGAAGTATTTTAATAAGAAGGTGGTGTTGACCTGGTAGGTAAGCAAAAATTGCTCCGGACATATGGCACAGTAGGGGTATGGTAAATGGCAGAAAGGGACAGAGAAGAACGTGCAGAGCAAAACGACAGCTATTTGCAAAACCAATTAGAACTTGAACAAAGATAAGGGCAGGGGATCCTGAGTCTTTAAAAAGTGATGAAACTCATAAGTTTCCTACAAAATAATGACTGTTTGGAGGAAAAAACCATTTGGCATATTTTGTCATGGATAAACATAATCACAGACTCAACTCTGCTAAAAAGGAGCATTAAGTGATGTTCGGGTTTTCTTTTTCTTTCTCTTTTTCAGCTCATCGGTATGCTCTTAGGCCAGAAGTGTTCCAAAGGACTGGCTGGCTGTGCAGCCATAACTATAGGACACAATAAAAAGATGTTGTTAAGGGGTTAAAAGGGTTATATTAAAATTATATTTTAGAATATTTTAAGCTACAGCTCAGCTTGTTGGAGAAATCAAAGGGGCTTCCAGACTTGGAGATAGGCTTCTGCAGGCTGTAATCACCATCTGTATTGCTTAGGGAACTCTGTTGACTTGAAAAACAAGTAGAAATAAAAAATAAAAAAGAAAGTTACTAAATGCTAATGTCAATGTAAAAAAAACACAAAAAACTCAACCTCAGAATATTTGTCCCTTGTAGAAACCGTTTTCTCTGAGAAGTGAACCTTGGAAATGAAGGAAATTGTTTTCTAGGAAGGCTCAGTTGTCCCATTGCTAAGCATCATCCTATAACCTAAGATTACACAATTAAGCTACCAATAAACAGGTGCATCAATTGAATGTAATGGCAACAATTGCAAATCACACAATTATTTCCAGTACTTGAAATCAGAATTTAAGAGTGTGAAAATTATTTTCCACTGAGTTAGCATCATCTCAGCCTGAGGATAAAATTCCGGTTTCATTGGCTTCCTCAGACGGAGCTCTTTGGGGCATTTCATTCTGTAGCTGCTTCTCCAGGCAAATGCACAGGCCTAGACTGATGGTGGGGGGTTTGGGTTGGTTCAGCTGGTCACTTGGTTTGGGGTCTCCAAACCATGTCCCTATGGCCCACTGCTGAGCTCAACATGTGCCTGGCCCTCATGCTGGCTCAAAGAAAGAAGGAGCAAAAGGGGCCCTTGTAGTCTCCAGGTAGCTTGTGCCACTGGGTGAGAAGTAGCCCCAGGTGAGCTTACAGCTGCCTTTTCTGGTAGGAACCATGCTAAGTTTTCTCAGTAGGATGCTCCTCTAGCAAGCTTTACACAAATAAAACCTGCTGACTTGGCTTCTTTGAAAGGATAGTGATATGGGAGAGGGGGCAAGGGAAGAGATTTTGTTTTTAAATCCATTCCTTGGCATCAAAATGCAGTTAGGTTTCTTCCTCTTTCTCTTATCTTCCTTTGTAGGAACTCCCCTTAAATAAATAACAAAACCTCTAGCTGGAGGAGAATTACAATGAGCAAAAACCACTTTGGAAAGCAAAATTATCAGAGTAGAGGCAGAACTACAAAGGAGAAGCCTGGGGGGCCATGGACTTCAACCTCACCATTTCTTTTCAGATGAGAAAACTGAGTCTGAGAAATGATAAGTGACTTGCCCAGGGTCACACAGCTAGTAAGTGTCTTAAGACTGATTTCAAACTAAGAGCTTCCTGATTCCAGGTCCAAGACTCCATCCATGATTCCACAAGTGATCCAATTCCGCCCTGCCTCCTCCAAGAGATTGCCTCCTCTATCTTCCCACTTTTTAAACTCTCTCCCTGTCTATTGGCTCCTTCCCTACAAACATGTCTATATCTTTCCCATCCTCAAAAAAACCCCCCAAAACCAACAACCTCACATGATCCTCCATCCCCACTAACTATTGTTCTATACCTCTTCTGCCCTTTGTGGCTAAACTCCTTGAGAAGGGAGTCTATAATTGGTGCATTGACTTCTTTTCCTCTCACTCTCTCCTTAACTCTCTACGATTGAACTTCCAACCTCATCATTCCATCAGAATTGCTCCCTCCAAAGTCACCAACGATCTGATAGTGGCCAAATCCAGTGAACTTTTCCCAGTCCTCATCCTTCTTGACCTTTTTTGCAGCCTTTGACAATGTTGATCACTCTCTTCCCTTTGCTATGCTCTTTTCTCTCATATTTTTGGGACACCATTCACTCCTGCTTATCAGATCACTACTTCTTAGTCTCCATTGCTGATTCCTTATCTAGGTCATGTCCCCTAACTGTAAGTATCATACAGGGTTCTGTCCTGGGCCTTCCTTTCTTCTCCATCTCTACTATTTCACTTGGTGACCTCATCAGCTCCCATGGCTTGAAGTATCACTTCTAATCTAATAATTCTCAAATCTGCCTATCCTGCCCTAAGACTCTTTTTTGACCCCCAATCTCATATCTCCAGCTGCTTTTCAAGCATCTTAAACTGGATGTCCAAAGGATATTTAAACTCAACATGTTTGAAACAGAACTCATTGTTTTCCCCCTAAACCCTCCCCACTCCCTCCCAACTTCCCATCCTCCCAGTCCTCAGATTCACAACCTAGGAGTTGCCCTTGACTCCTTACTATCTCTCACCCCTCATATCCAGGCTGTTGCTGAGGCCTGTTGACATCTCTCAGACACACCCCCTTCTCTCTTCTGACACCACCATCACTCTAATGCATACCCTTATCACCTCACACCTGGATTATTGCAATAGGCTGGTTTTGAATTTGCCTGTCTCTGGTCTCTCACCACTTCAATCCATCCTCCATTCAGCTGCCAAAATGATTTTCCTAAAACACAGGTTTGATCATGTCACCCCCCATTCAAAAAACTCCTGTGACTCCCTATCATCTTCAGAATCCAATACAAAATCCTCTGCTTGGAGTTCAAAGTCCCTTATAACATAAAGCCTCAATTTTTCAGCCTTCTTACACCTTGTCTCCCTCTTCCCCCCATATCCCCATATTCTTTGATCTAGTGACTTCCTAGTTGTTCCAGTAACAAGATGATCTATCCCTTGGCTCTGTCATTCTCTCTGGCTCTACCTCATATCTGGAATGCTCTCCCTCTTCATCTCTACTTTCTGACTTCCTTTACATCCCAACTAAAATCCCATCTTCTGCAGGAAGCTTTTTAAAAATTCTATTTTCTCCCTTATCATAACTATTTCTTATTTATCCTGTATATAGCTTGTTTTGTAAGCTCCTGGAAGGCAAAGACTTTTTGCCCTCTTTTGTACTCTCTGAGCTTAGCAACAATGTCTGCTACCTAGTAGGTGCTTAATAAATGTTTATTAATTGACTATGCCAAATAGCTACTTCTACAAAATAAGGAAGGGATAGGAAAATATGTGATAATTTAAGTCCTTCTGAATAAGGGGAAAACTACTTAGCATTGTAGTTTTAAAATTTACGTACCACATCTCATACCACCCCTACATATTGCATATTTTCTGACGTAACACTGTGACGGTGTTGTTCCTAGGCTGGGTTGATTAGAGCTATATCATACCTCCTTGCTGGCCCTCATGCACTCCTTTCTGACTAATTATTTCTGTCCTCCCCTTTGAGCATGACTTTCTCTCTAGTGATTCCCTCAACTCTATCCCTCTGGAGGAATGGTTTTCCTTTCAAACCAGGCTGGAAATAAAATTGAAATGAAAATGACCAGGCCACTATTCCTCATATCCGTTACAAATTGTTCACAACTTTTGTCCTTGTCCCAATGTACCCTCTCTTCAGAAAAGCAAAAACAACAATTACAACTAAAATTACCAGTGCATTCTTGCCTAAATAGATCTTCATTCTTTTCCCTGCTCTGGAAAGGTATGGAAAAATATGGCAACAATTCTCTATTCTTCTTCTTGAGCTGGGGTCTAGGAGGGAAAAATCTCTGGCAAAATGTATACCACCATTGTCAAATTCATCTCTCCTTTTCTCCTTCCTGGTATTCTTCCCGGTTGCTTTTTGTCATGGCTCCATTTTTTCAAGGATGCACACAGATCAGTACAAGGGTTAACCACATTTACATTGGAAAAGTAACTTTAAAACAAAGCAAAACAGAAAGCAAAATCTTAAGATACAAAGATGAAAGAAGATACTTCCCAGAAAAGGATGGCAAGGGAGGGTGGGGGAAGCATCAGCATCAGTCGGCCTCACTGGGTGGGCTCAGAAACACAGAATCCTCCTACACAAGCCTCATGACTCTGGACTCCTATGCTTTGTAACTTTCTCTTGCTTTGCATCTTCTTCCATACTGGTGCTCTGGCTTAGTCTCCCAAACTACTCCTTGTCAGGGCTTCTTCCCAGGGCACCACCTGTTCTCATACTTCTCTTTTGCATTCACCTCCCAGTCCCTAGAACTGGCGCCTCACTCTCTTGTTATGGTTTGCATCTCCCTCCCCAACATGCACAGTAATTGTGAATTCCACCTTCCCTTTTCTTTAGTATAGGAGAATTAGTTTCTTAGTCATTGTGTGGCTGTATCAGTGAAACTCCCCTGGGCAAGGAAGATAAGTTCACTAGGGATTTTCTACCTGCCGTTGGGCATTGACCACCAGAGTCCTGTAACTTTCATATGTACATGATTTTTTTCCTTGTTCACTGGAAATGATTTCTCTTAATACTATACGTGCTAATTCATTTCTAGATACTTACATATATCATACTTGATATTCTCAAGGTAATGTGCTATTAGAAGTTCAGAAGACAGGGCTGCTGGATACCTGCCCATAATGGAGAGACTAATCCTCGACAGTATATTATTATAGCAAAACTGTTTAGCTCACTGGGCTAATGAGGTCAAGAACCTTGGATTCTTGATATATTCTGGTTACCTTTTTCTGTACCAGACTGTAGCCGTGACCTGGGCCTTATTTTATATGCTATGGACATGGTGGGACAAAGTAAGAGACTGTGGGAAGACCAATATCAGTCCATTGCCTTCTTCAATGCTTCAGTGTATCTATGACCTTTTCAGATACTGGTGGTCTTTCCAGAAGAACAGATTGTAAACCCATTCATGCCCCTTTAACCTCTATAACTCATCTATGTCCTCTCATAAATCCTTCATCAGCAAAGTTCACACATTGTGAAGGGGATTTTCCTCCAGAACTCTATCTAGGTCAATAAAGCCCCAAGTTGCCTGTCTATGGTTTCTCATTCTTCTTCCATGACTGGTCCACCTTCTTTTCTTTAGTTGTCTATTGTATGCTGCTTTGGGCACAAAAGTACAGTTATATTGATAATTGCCTTCTAGTTGCAACCTCAACATGTCTCTCCATTCCCACTGGGGTGATTTCCCTTGATCTGAGGCCACATAACATCATCAGAAGAATAGTGACGCTAAAATGGTAGGATTTTGTTTCTGGGGATCATTAAAAATACTTCACAATTCGCCAAATGCAAATCAGCCTCCTGTCTTCATCCTATTCATTTCTGGGCCCCAGTCATTCTCCCTTTGCAAATATATGTAGGTCACATAGATCACAGAGCTCCAGGCCTGGAGTCAGGAAGACTCATCTTCCTGAGTTCAAATCCAGCCTCAGTCACTTTCTAGCTGTGTCATGTAACCCTGCTTGCCTCAGTTTCCTTATCTGTCAAATGAGTTGAAGAAGGAAATGTCAAACCACTCCTGTATCTTTTGCTAAGAAAACCCCAAATGGGGTCACGGAGTCAGACATGACTGAAAACGACTGAACAGCAACATGAATAGATCAATTCTAGAGGATGTCCATCCAACTGTATATTGTTTAGGTAATAGGCAATTTTTCATCCACTTGGTTTTTCATATATATATGGGCCCATCACTTCCTAGTGAATATGGATGTAGGGTCAGTAACATTCCAGAGCTTGATTCAATCAATGTAATATTACCCACAAACAAGCTTCTGGAGAGATCATGGAAGGACTCAACTGACCCATAATCAGAATGACATTTGTTTTGAGTTGTTTTTCCTGGGGAGCAAATGGGTTTGCCTAATCCCTCTCCTTTTTCTTCCTTATCTCACAAGTATAGCCTACTCTACAGGCAAATGGGTCCCTTGTCAGTCCCCCAGGACACTGCCTGAATATTCTTGTTTCAGTTACTTTGCTTACCTTGTTTCCTGAAATACTTAGACCTAGGGGAAAAGAACCCACCCAGAGCTGCTTAAACACTCATTAAAATCCTCCCTTTCTTCAAGGCCCAGTTCAAATCCTTTGCTCCCCGTGAAGATTTCTTTGGTTCTCCCCAAATCAGATGGGATCTCTCACTCCTCTACATTTTCATTACATTTTGCTTGTGTATGAACATAATACTCAGTTTTTATTTTGTTGTTATCTGTGTAATACACATGGTGATCTCTCTCCTAGATTACAAACTTCTTAAGAACAGAAATTTTGACTTTTTTCTGTTTGTAGTCCTTTGCCCATAGTTGACACATTGCTTATTTAGCTGAGCTTAGATTTAAGAGACCTAGTTGGAAGTGATCTCTCCTGTGGATTTTTGTTTTCTTCTTGTTAAAATGAAGAAGTCAGACTGGATCAAGTTCTTTGTGACACTGTGTATCACGAATTATAACGATGACATACCATGCTCAATAGTTTCACATAGGATTTTGATCCTGAAGGGGCCAGAGACATCATTTAGTTCAGTGGTTCTCTAAGTGTGATCTGAAGACCCCCAAGGCTCCTGGGACCCTTTCTGAGGGTCTACAAAGTCAACACTAGTTTCATAATAATGCTAAGATGTTTTAATTTCAAATATGACAAATATGGATAGATAACATGAATAAAAATCTCTTAAGATCCTCAATAATTTTTAAGAGTATAAAGGGGTACTGAGACCAAAAAGTCAAGAAGTTGGTCCAATCTGACCTCTTCATTTTACAGAGAAGAAAACAGAGGCATAGAGAAACCTATTTGCTTATCTATGGTGATGCAGGATACATGGTCCCAACCTATTTTTATTAACCTTGTTGAATGTTGCTCCCTTTCACTCTCATTGAGGTCCTGACAGTCTGACCATTTTGCAATCCATCTCCTGCCTTTGTTCTTTTGTACAAGCCACCCTTTATGTCTGAAATATGCTTCTTCCTCCCCTCTGCTTCTTTGACCTCCCTCATTTCCTTAAAGTTTCAGCTCAAATGTCACCTGCTTCATAAGATGCCTCTTGATCCACTCAACTGCCAGTGTCTTCATCCCCTTCTCCTACGCCAAACATCTCTTTGTTAGAAACTGAATTTGTGACACCTATGGCACAGAAAATCCCTCCATGAGAAATTCCCCTTTACTAGTGGAGGTCAACACTTTCTCTGCAACAGGTTGTCTTGGTGAACTTTGTCCAGGAGCACATAGCCTGTATGTGTTAGAGATGGGAAAATGAATCCTGGTCCTCCTGGCTTTAAGACCAGCTCCTAATCCATTACACCACATTGCCATTTTGTAGATAGATGGATAGATAGATAGGTAGATAGATAGATAGATAGATAGATAGATAGATAGATAGATAGACAGACAGACAGAAGGGAAGGAACAAGGAATAGATGGAAAAGAGGGTAACGAAAAGAGGGATGGAGGAAGGAAGACAAAAAAAGAATAGATGGACTGGATATTGATTTAGATATGAAAATGGAAGGGCAGCTAATTGGCACAGTGGATAGAGTACAAGGCCTGGGATCAGGAAGATCTGAATTCAAATCAAGCCTCACATACTTATTAGCTGTATGACCCTGGGCAAGTCATCTAACCCCTGTTTTCTTCAGTTTTCTCATCCGTAAAATAAGGTAGAGAAGGAAATGGCAAACCACTCCAATATCTTTCCCAAGAAAACCCCAAATGGTGTCACAAAGAGTTGGACATGATTGAAATGACTGAACAATTATGGATATGAATATAGATAGGGGCAGGTTTAAGTTGCTAAAGGTTATCTTTCTCAGAAAGACTATATAAGCTTTTTAAGGAAAAGTATTGTTTCTGTCTTTGTATCCCTAGAGTCTAGGAGCGTACCTGGAAGATAGTAGATTAATAAGCATTCGGTGTTTGATTGATTATAAACTCTTCCAGAGTAGGGACCTTTTTCTTATATTTCCTTTTCAAAGCACCTAAACATGGTGTACAAATAGTCAGAGCTCACTAAATATATGAGTAAATAAATGAATTATCTCTGTATATGAAGGGCAGCACATTGATTGAATAATTCTCATGCCATAAATTACTACCAGATGAATGCAGTAAGGCACATTTTATTACAGCAGTATCTTGCAACGATGCTGCATTTTTCACAGAGCTAATTAATAATAGCTAGTATTTAATAACAGCTTTCATTAACACAACATTTCAAGGTTTGCAAATGCTTTCAAAATTTATCTAATCTTATCTTCAAAACAACCCTTTTGCAGGTAGATGCTATTATTTTTTTGGAAGAGAAAACTAGGCAGAAATGAAGTGACCTGCCCAGGGTCACACAGCTAGTAAATATCTGAGGCTGCATTTGAACTCAGATCTTCCTGACTTCAGGTCCAATGGGTTCTTAGCTACCAGTCCTGGGTATAGGAAAGTCCACCAGAGAACCCACCCAACATCTTGTGTGCACCTATCTCCCACCCTTCCCATTCAGAAGCTATGCCCACAGATAATGTTGCCTTTCTAGGAAATTCTAGAGGAGAGATGTAGTTGCCATCTCTATCTATCAGCCCCTAGATGGAGATCACCCTGAGGCAGTCAGATATGTATATTTGTAGCCCTGTTAGCAGCAGCAATGTTGAATTTGCAGGCTAGAAAAGAGGATAAATCCTCTCTGGTAGAAGGCAACACTCAGATCTCATCCTTGAACTAGTCACCTCTCATTTTGGAAAATAACAATTGTCACCCAGAATTGATTACAACTCCCTGGGAATTTCTTTCCCTTTATATCTCTTAATCGGGAGATTTCGGGACCAGTGTAATCAGAGAGCTTGGGTGTATTAGCCTTTAAGGACTAGATTCATTTTGGTTTTGCTTTTCTTTGAAAGCCCTGAATCCTCCAAATGATCATTTACCCCCAGAAAGTTCAGGGTTGTTGCCAAATCTCCCGAACTTCTCAATCAAGCTAATAATTGCCTTTATTATCGGCCTCAAAATAATAAAGCATCATTTCTTGCGGTTTGGAGTAGCATCTCTTGGATGCTGCTTCTGGTAATGTGAAGTTCCTAGCAAGCAGTTCTCCATATTGCCACTCAGAATTAACCCATAAATTAGAATAACTAAGTGGTAGAGGGTAAGACAAAGACAGTGGAGAACTGAAGGCCAGGGCCCCGGTCATTTTGAATAGGAAATGAAGCATGGTTTATGTTGGGTATTTTATAGGTTTAAAGCAAAGTTAAAGTATAACGTGGAGGAACAAGGTCAGGGTGTTATCTTTTGTGGGGTGAATGGGGTGGGGGTGTTGAGGTCACAGGATTATGCCCAAGATGTGGACCCTCCTTTCTTGGTAACATTTATTTTCCAGAGCTTCTGTCTAATTAATATAAGGCCTGCTGGAGCACACTGGCCCTCATTGGACCTGTCACTCGTTAATCAAGCGACCCTCCTAGCCTTGGGTAATGACCTTGAAAGAATATATCAGCCCATGATGGCGGAAGTGAGGAATTAAATTGTTTCTCTGAGTGCTTATGGTCATTGCTGACAATTTATATCACACAGCTGCTCTGAGCTGGCCATACCAGCCATTGTGTGGTAATCATTTTCCTAGCTGGGAATGGATTGTATTCTGGACAGGGACTGAGCTAGGCCTCTGTACATCTCCATCTTTATGTTCCCCCTCCCCTCTTTTTTTTTTTAATCGTGTCTTTGTTTGAGAGGCAGGGGTTGTGAAAAGTTAAAAGCTTTATTGTTAAGGCCAGTATGGAGAGGCAAAAAGCTCGGGGTAAATTGTGTGTCTGTATGTACCTTGTTTTGTCTCTTATAACACTGCTCTCTCCTCTGCTGATGTAAGGCTTAACAGGGAAGTGTCTTGAGAATTATGTTAGCTCAAAACTCATAAGAGAAAAATTACTGGAAATATTAAAAGGCTGCAAAGGGTGTACCGTGTACAAGTGATTAAACCTGGACCCTTTCTGGGTCTTGCTGCTAGGTCAGGGAGATATTGGCTGCTAGTCCTTTGGGGAATAGGCAAGGATGGGACTTTCATCCTTTTTCCCTTTTATTGTCATAGATTTAGACTCAGTGGTATCTTGGGGTAAGTTGTTATGTGGCTGGAATTGTACCATTACATTGAGATGATGTTCTATGAGCCTGAAATTAACCACAGACCTTCTACTCTGACCACCTGCTCCTCCTCCACTTTGTCTCTCTTTGCTGTTCTTAAAGGAAGTAAATTTTTATAAGTGGTTTTTTTTTAAATTTTCCAAAGGATGCTCTCTCTCTCTCTCTCTCTCTCTCTCTCTCTCTCTCTCTCTTTCTCTCCCTCTCTCTCCCTCTTTCTCTATTTCATTATACTAGATGGGGTTGAAAAAGAGTTAACAGGAAGATCTTTTTTCCTCTTCCATTAGTGGAATCACAGCAAACCAATACATGTTATTATTTCTCTCTCCAGTCACAATGACTAGATTTCATAGTTGGCAATCTCTGAAGCTGTATAAGTATTGGTGCATGGTCTTCATATGTGCTGTTTATTCTCTCTGTACATTTATTCTCAGTAATTGTCACCAATAGGATGTGTTGCAATTGCAAATTATATTAATTATAAATAGGTATCTTAATGGGGGCAGGGTAAACACTGAGTGAGAGAGTTGTCATTTATGATCCAGTGTGGTGTAATTAAAGAAGGTTGCCTCTAGAGCAAAGAGAATCTGGGTTTGAGACCTGTCTTCCACATTTACTACTGGATGACCTGGGAGATGTTACTTTTTTACCTCCCTGGATCTCATTTTCTCCATTTTTCAAGTAAAGAAGCAGGACAAGATGGTGGCCAAATTCCCTTCTAGTATTAGATCTATGATCTTATGATTTTTTCATTGGATTCTTTTCTTCCTTTTTCCCTGAATCTTTAAAAAAATCTTTTAAATTGCGTATTATTTTTATATCCTGTATATACTTACCTGTGAAATGTTTTTTTAGCCCAGTAGAATGTGAGCCTCATGAAAGCAGGGAATTCTTTTCTTTTGTCTTTGTATCACCATAACCTACAACAGTTCTTGGTTTAATGTAAATATTTCACAACTGCTCATTGGTTGATGATTGCTTGATGCTTAGCTACATGGGATTCACTTGTCTACAGAAAGAGCTGACTACATATATCTCCATGGCAGAGGGACACCAGCATAGGCTATATTTTTATCCACCAGCTTGAGAATGATCCTTTCTGCATCTCCAGATTTTTCTCATTGGTCACTCAACCACATTTATTGAGTACCCACTCTGAGAAGAGTGCTCTAGAGGGAAGAATCAAAAAGAAATGGGAAATATGGGCCATGTTCTTAAGGTGTCTTAATGTCCACTTCTCTGCGACCCTTGGGTAGCTAGCATAACAATGATCTTTCTGTCTTTCTTTTTACTTTTATTCACATGTTGTAGTTAAGGAATACTTGACTGGAAGCCCAAAGACTCAAGTTTTGTCTGAACTCTCTAACAACCTGTATGTCACCATTTTCTCTGGTCTAAATTCCCTCATCTTTGAATGAACAGATGGCATTGAAGAATCTCTGAGGTCTGTTTGAAATGTGTAGTTCTGTGAGTCTAAGTGGCACTTTCTGAATAGAAAAGTCTGGACAAATTTTTAAAAATAATTTTGAAAGACTTCCCAAGAAATGCTAGATTGAGTCAATCAGTGAGCCTTTATTAAAGTACCTACTATGTGCCACGTACTGTGTTAAGCCCTGGGGAATCAAATAAAGGCAAAAGTGATCCTGCCCTCAAGGAACTTTCATTCTAATATGGTAGACTACACATAATAATTATGTATAAATTTTGTAAATAATAGGTAATATCAGAGAAAGACCTTACAAAATGTGAGATTTCAGCTGAGTCTTGAAGGAAATCGTGACCATGTATATTACATGTCATGTTGGAGACTATCCAATTTTAATTTACATTAGAACTCAGTCAATTTTGCCATATTCCCTACCCTACAAGGACTTTCACCAGCCCTACCTACTGATATCACTCTAGTATTACCCACGTCCCTGGCAGTTATCACTTTAATCATTCTCCATAAAAGCTCTGTTGTCATTTCTATTGATTGAGGGTTACAAGTTAAAATGGTGGCAGTTTTAAACCTCTGTTTTTCACTGTTAAAAAAATTTTGAGATCAGTTAATCTTTTCCCAAAGTTCTCACTGAGATGGCACTGTGCAACTCCAGTACGGCCATAGTTTGTTTTTTCTTTGACACTGCTTTTATTTCTGTCTACATAGGTTGAGACCTTAAATGATGTATTTATATTTAGTATTTTTAAAATACAAATGACTACTTTGTAAGCATATACATAAAGCAAGACAAAATCAAGGACAGGAGCACTGGAGAAAATTGAATAGAAAAAAATAAAAGCATTCTATTTAAAGGATCCAGAATAAAAATATGAACTGAATCAGAAAACTCCCAGCCTTCCATCTAATACAACTACATGGGTTATTTAATTTTTCCCCTTTGTGAATTCTCATCAGTCTTGGAAAATGAGTGTAAAATTTTTATTATTCTCCAAAACTTCAGGAAGTACACATGTTATCACACATGAATGATTGTGGTGAGGAAATAGGCATGGCTAGATAAGTATACCTTTATTGAATGTCAGGAAGAAAGAAATCCATTGAATTTGGGTTACACAAAATCTCTAGCTTGTGTTTGAGTAGCAATAACTCAATATTGAAAGCACTGACAGTGACTGTGAATATGCTAGCATAGTGCTCAATCTCAAAATATAACAGATTGTACATATATAAGACAGAAGCAAAACATTTATTCAGATACCAGAAAACCAAATCCCCAAACCAGAAAGCCAAATCCATCGTAGTAGCAAAGAAGTTAATACATCGCAACAGCACAGAGAACCATATCATTCCTTAGCCTTCCCACAAACCAATACTCACATGCCTAGCTATCTGCCTGGGTGCAGCCTCTCCTTTCTCCCTCTCCAACTGTTCTGACTCCCAGCTTCCGATGGGTTCTGCTGTACCCTTCAGCAAACTCCTCCCACCACAGGATCTATGTGATTACATTCAGCTTATTAGGGGGCAGGGAAGATCTTCAAATTCCCATTACTATTACAGTTTGATAATTGAAGATCAAGTCTTGTTAATGGCCACAGAAAACTAGCCACACAGGGTGTTACTCTGAGGGTAGTCCTATAGGTCATATCAATAGATTTATACAGAATCCCCAGATCTCTAAATGGTAAATGATCTCAGAGGTTATCTGTTCTAACTTGCCTAGGAATCCCACATTCCCATCATTTGGGAAATAACTGAACAAGTTGTGGTATACGATTTTGAATATTATTGTGCTATAAGAAAGGAAAAGAGGATGGTTTCAGAAATGTTCCTCATCTGGAAAATGAGGATAATAATGACAGTTATTTCTAATGATTATTGTGATAATAAAATGAGAGAATATTTGTAAAGTACTTTGCAAACTTCAAAGCATCATGTAAATGCTAATTATTATTATTATTATTAATTAGCCACTGCACTACCTAGCCAGAAAGACGAAGAAGAGAAAAAAATAGGAAACCAAATCAATACATTAAAAAAAAATCTGGCATTGTATTCAGTGTTCAACACTTGTGAATTCCCCTTCCTCCAAAAATCTGCCAAGAGGTCTCTTCTTTGGGACTAAGTTCTAAATTTCTTGTAATTTTGCAGCATCCATCTTTGATTGTTTTGTTGTTCTTTTCATCTACCTTGTAGTCATTGTGTGTATTGTTATACTTTATTATCCATCAGTTCATATTAAATCTTTCTATGCTTTTCTGTATCCATCATAAGAAAATTTCAAATTGAATGAAAAGACCAGACATCATTGGGATAATAGATTTAAAAGTTGGGGGGAATATCAGAGGTCAACTAGTTTTACAAGTGGAGAAACTAAGGCTCAAAGGGATTTGAGTGACTTGTTAAACATCTTATAAGTACTAAGTGTCAAAGGTAGAATTCTTTTTATGCTTAAGAGTGTCATTTAACATGTACATAGTGTCTGTCCTTTCCCCTCCATTCCAGAGGTGTATGTAAGACAGGAAGGGAACAAATGAAGAAAGGAAGACGAAGGATATTGGTGAGGACCATTAGAAACCTTTTCTTGGTCATAGGTGGCCTTTGAACCGGAATCTGATAACACTGAAATTGATTCCCATGAATCTGTTTAAAGAAATGAATCCATATTTCTGAGCACTAATTTATAAAGATAGGTAATTTCACAGGATATTTTCCAGAGTCTCTTTGCAAGAGAATGGTGATCAATTCCTGAGTGCTTAGGAAATGTTTTGTTTTTTTTTATCTCCTTATCAGCCTTGCCTAATATTCAAATTTTTGAAATCATCATATAGTTTATCTGTATTTAATATGTTCCCTTATAACTATAATTTTAATACTAGACGAAGATCAAAGATTATTCCAAAGTAAGGATGTTAGTTTGGGGGATATTATAAGTTAGACGGGAAGCTTCTCTTTGCCTTTTCACTGTATGTGACTTTGAGGCTGACATCATCATGAAATATAATAATTATAGCGAGCAGCAGGACTACCCTATTCAATGGTTCCATGGAATTTTTATTATAAATTTCACTTTTCATAGTATTGAAGATGGGCTCTTCATCTGATGGAAAAGCTTGCTCGGCCTTTTTTTTTTCTCTTGAATTTTTCACAAAGTGCCTGAAATAAAATTAAATCAGATTTCTTCAATTAGTTGCCAGTAGCCATGAGGAGAAAAAAAAAAAGAAGCAGCCTTCTTACTTTCTAACTTTAAAAGTTTTATTTGCAATGAAACTTAAACTACTATGATTTAGAAAACTTGGGGGAGGGGCAGAGGATTGATAATTAAGCCTTGATTTCAGAAGAATGGTAGGTATTGGATTAGGTGACCAGATGGGTTCCTTCTAACTCTTAGATTGTATGATTCTGTGACTTTGCATCAGAATTTAGCTCTGGGAACCATAAGAATTTTGAAATTCAGAATTTTGAAACAAATTATATATATATAGCCACACAGGGTGTTACTCTGAGGGTAGTCCTATAGGTCATATCAATAGATTTATACAGAATCCCCAAATCTCCAAATGATAAATGATCTCAGAGGTTTTATATATATACACGTATATATACAGAGAGAGAGACAGAGAGACAGAGAAAGAGAGAAACAGAGAGAGAGAGGGAGCCTTTTTGTTTTTTCAGCACCTTGTGGGGTATAGTCCTTGAAGTGCTCTATCACTGGGTCAAAGGCTATGCACAGTTTAGTAACCTTTTGGGGCATAGTTCCAAATGGCTTTCCAGAGGGATATATCAATTCACAGTTCTGCCAACAGTATATTCAAGTGCCTATTTTCCCACAGCCTCTCCAACATTTTTCATTTTCTTTGTCAGCTTTGGCAATCTGACAGATATGAAGCGTAGGAGACATTTTATTCCCAGAACCTAACTATGAAGTTGTGAAAAATCTTTCCACCAGAGAGCCTTTATTGAAATATCAGCTCCTCTCCATGCAGAGATACTCCCAAATAATGCCACAAGATGCCAGATGCTGGGAAAAGATGGGAATAGGCACGCGCACACACGCGCACACACACACACACACACACACACACACACACACACACACACACACACACACACATAGAGTCCCTCCTGACTTTTCCCCTATTGGAACACTCTTCTCAATTTGTGGGTGAGTGGGAGCATCTCCTGAGTCTTACAGAGTCCAAATGGTCTACAGTAACAAAACTTGAAGAGTCTAATGAAGCATTCCAAATGGTCGCATGTAGCACAGGGGAAAGAGCACAATATTTGTCATCAGAGGTGTTGAGTCTAAATCTTGACTCTCCCATGAGGTCACCAATGTGACATTAAGCAAGTAATTTAATGTTTCTGGGCCTCAGTTACCTCATGTATAAAATGAATGGGTTGGACTAGAGACCTTTAATCTCCTCTCTAGTTCAAAATACATGATCTTATGGTCTTATAAATCCTTCTCCCTCAAATATGTGAGCATAGCACTGACCCCTCAAAGCATCAGGCTCCTCAGCACTGAATTAGCCTATTGTGTTCACCTCCATGACTACTGATCATGATGCTAAACACTCTTCTAATAGTACTAATACTTCAAAGAATGACAGAATTCCAGAGATACAAGAGACCTAGGAAACCATGTAGTCCCATCTGCATCTGAACAGGATTCTGCTAATATCAGCCAGTAGATGTCTAGCTTCTAGGGGCACAAAGATGAACAGGACCCAAGAAGGTTGGGTGGGAGCAAAAATTAATTCCTTAATGGCCAGGGCCCCACTCCTCCTCATCAGCTCGTTATCCACGGACACAATGCCAGGAATGACGGGGACAGGATCCCTGGGACAGGGCATCACCTAATATAGTTAGAAGGGTCTCACTGTGGGCAATGGGGCTTATGTGGAGTGATAATTATATAAAAGCAACTGGGTGGAAGAGAAAAGCAAGTACTTCACCTGGAGTCGGGAAGACCCAAGTTCAAATCTGGTTTCAGATGCTCATCAGTTGTGTCATCCTGGACAAGTCACTTAACCTCGATATGCCTCAATTTCCCCATGTATTAACATGGGAATAATAATAACACCTATCTCCTGGAGTGGTTATGAGGATAAAATGATATAAAATTAGTAAAACCAATTATAAACTTGACATTTCTATGTAAATTATTATTAGTATTGGATCTCTTTAAATTCTGGCTAGACAAACCCCAGCTACTATACTGGAACAGGAAGGGACTGCTAGGAGGCTACTTCGGAGCCTCAGGGGACCTGCCTCTGGCATCATATGCATCCTGAAGACACGATCTTCTGAATCATACAATGGCACGCCAACGCCCACAAGTGCTAGCTAATTAATCTGGTAGCACTAATACCAAATGAATTTCTAATCCATCTTCCAATAGGAAGAGGGAAAGGCCTCTAGCCTTGTCTTACAGTTGGAGAGGCTGCTTCCATGAGTGGTAATCAAAATGGCGGTGACTATGGAGTATATGGACCATGTGAGGCCAGCCCAAATGACCAGCAGGATAGTATGTGACAAGATTATGCTTGAGCTTGATGCTGTGCAAACAGTGAGAATTGATTCTCAGTTCTGCTGAGTTGATAGTTGATTGTCAAGGCGAAGGTAGCACTAATACAAGGTGGTTTAGTGGACAGAACACTGGACCTGGAATTGGAAAGACCTGAGCTCAAATTAAGCTTCAGACACTTACTAGCTGTGTAACCCTGGGCAAGTTCCTTTAAAAAAAAAAAATCTCTACTTGCCTCTGTTTCCTTATCTGCAAAATCAGGATCTGAATAGCATCTACCTCTCAGTTGTTGTGAGGACTAAATGAGATAATAATTATAAAGTGTTTAGCCCAGTTCCTGGCACAAAGTAAATGCTGTATAAATGTTATTAGCCACTATATTATTATTAGTTACTAAGGAACTCAGAGCATACTCAGAGGTTGTTAACCAGAGAATATCTTTAGGAATGGGTCACTTAGAACAAGACTAACTCATGTCAACTAGACCTCATGGAAAAGGCATGGGCCAAGCTCATCAGAAGCCAGACAGATACCGAGTCACTTCCCTTGGAGGGACAGAGAATTTCAGAAGTAGAGGTCACTTTGGTAAGAGTGCTAAAAGAATACTTCTGAAGGGTCACAATCAGGAATGTTCCGGAGCCAACTCATCCCAGTTTTCAAAAGTTTTCAGTGGCAAATGCTTTGAACCAGAGCTTGATTGATCACTTTGTTAATTGTCTAGACTTAAGGAAGTGATGGATAAAATATTTACAGATTTAATGTAAAAGTGTGCCTTGTGTACATTTCCCCCTTGGAAAGCCAGTTGTCAAATGTTTATCAGCACACCCTCAGGCAGAATGGTAATACTACTATGTCCCTGTCCTTTGATATGTAAAGCATTTCACAACCTGGACCCTTAGTATTTCCAGTCTTCTTTTACTTCCATGAGCCCTATGATACAGTTATAGTGACTTGCTTGTTATTCTACATACCTGATGCTTTATCTCTGGTCTCTATGCTCTTGTATTGGCTATACTTATGCCTAAAATACACAGAGAAGTTCTTGATCTACAAGTATTGATTGATTGATTGATAAGAGGGACACATGCATCCTGGGAACCCTTGAGCAAGGTACAAGATGGTTTAACACAAGGGTAGAGTTCACCAGACTGGCATGAGGAAGGGGAAACAATGTCAGGTTGGGAGGGTACTACAGGTCTCTAGGAAATTCACTTTTGCCCCGTCAACCTTTTCTTGATGTTTTCCTCCAATTTATAAGATCCAATGCAGCTGGGATAATGTGGCTGAGGTTATAGCATGTCTCTGCTCTTCTAGGAAGCAATTATCAAGCCCATAGCAAAGCAGGATACTCAAGGACTTAAGATTAGCTCCCAAGAGGATGCCCTACTCTTGAGAGAATGACAGAAGTTGTATCTATGTCATGGAGCACCATATTGGACCATGGCAGTTAGTACCACTCAAATCCATAACTATGACAGCTGTCCATTACTTCAGCTAAGAAAAGAAAGGAAGGAAGGAAAGAAGTCAAGAAGGAAGGGAGGTAGGAAGGAAGAAGGTGATGGGGTGATGGGACCTGGACCCAGAATTTTCCCATACATTTCAGTAGCCCAGATCACTGGGGTCTCTACCCAAGGCATTTGGCACACTCCTTTCTACTTTAACTATTTAATTAGCTTACTCGATACTCTTTAATCCCATTGTCCTTTTTGTATATAAAATCAGTCTCACCCCCCATTAAATCATTCTCCTCCTTGTCCTCTCCCTCTCCAAAGGAAAGTCAATTTTGATGAACAAAAGCAGCCTAGTTAATTTGGGTGTACTAGCTAGATTTCCTTCTCAAAAACTAAGCTTTAAACTCATTTCACTCTGGAGCTCACAGATTAGAGGATAGGTCCCTGCCCAAGTACCACCTAATGGTTATTTCTTAGTCCTCTTGGCCCAAATGTAATTCTGAGTGTATGTAAATAGTAACTATTTCTCTTTTGACCAGCAACCCTGAAGGTCTTCCTCTCCCAGTTTGATTTTTTTTTTTTAATTAAAGGGGCCATCCTTTGACTCTTACAGAGACCTATCATTGAATGGACATTACCTCACTCAAAGTGAGAACCTGAAAAGACCTTAGCCTAAAAGATCCAGGGTCTCCCATTGCATCCTGGGGCATCTCCAGTCTTCTTGATGAATATCTGGTCACTGGACCCAGATGGCTCTGGAGGAGAAAGTGAGGCTGGTTACCTTACACAGCCCTCCATTACTCAAATCAAAGTCAACTGCAAGTTATATCATCATCTCTGTGATGTTAAGGTCCTCTTGAAGAACAAGACAAACATAGAACACAAAAATGCAGATTCCTTTAGAATCTCCCAGGCTCCTATTGGCATTACAATAAACCTTGTCGCCTTGACTGAAAGAAGGTTTGAGTGCTTGAGTTCTTTCCAGGCAGACTTACGTTGTATCCTGACATTTTGGGCTTCCCAGCTCCCCAAACCACATCAGAAAGGAGGGATGAAAGTTGTTGTTTGTTCTTCATTCTCAAAGAGGACCAAAAACATCAGAGATGTGATGCCATGATTTACAAATAAATTGGATGTAAGTGAAGAAGGGCTGTGTAGATTCACCAGACTCATTCTTTCCTTGGGAACTATGTTAGCCACATGGCAAGATATAGATTAGGACAATTGGAGATGGTCCCAGATGCAATGGGAGACCTCCTTCTTTTTAAAATACAGTCTTTCCCAGGTCTCAGTTTGACTGAGGCAATACCCATTCAGTAATTAAGGCTAGTTAAGAACATGAGCAAAAAGTAGCTTCTTCTACCAAGTTAAAAAAAATCCATCTGGGAGGGGAAAAGCCTCAGGGTTTCTGACCAAAACAGAAACAGCTGCTATTTATATTCACAAACTATGATCAGGTGGAGCTTGGGTTGGGACCTATTATTGGCCAATCAATGAGACCCAGGGTTTGGGTTTAAGGCTTGGTCTTCAAGAAAGAAATCTGGGCCATAAACCCCAAGATATTTTGTGAGGTTTCAGCAATCAAAATTTACATTCCTTTGGCAGAGCACCTGCAGGTAAGGGTAACCTACTTGGAAAGAGGAGGCTAGAGGAGAAGAAAGGAGGAAGGGGAAGGGAGGAAGTGCTTATGTTGTGCCTGGCATTTTGCCAAGTGCTAGGGATATAAATATATATATATATAACAAGAAAAATGGTCCCTGCCCTCAAGGAGCTTATAATCTAATACACAAAAAGGAGCTGAAAAGGAGGTGAAGGTACTCAGCACAGGTAAACGACTTTAAAGTCCAGAAAGTCAGGAATAGAACAAGAGAGAAATGAAGGCAGGCTGACCTGGGTCCCTTCAAAAAATGGAGGTTCCAAGGTGAACTCACCAGTGGAAAAAAAACAGCAGATATTCTGGAGACACATTCCAGCATAAACAGGCTATGGGAAATGGAGGATGCTCCAGACTGAGAAGGCTTCAGTCACTGAGAGAAGTTTCAGGATGAGACAGCAAATAATTTTGAATCCCCCAAAATCAGGAATAGGAGTGGGAGAGGATCTGCACTAAGACAGTGGAAATGTGAAATTGAGGGAGTCGATGCAAGAGATATTGTAAAGACATTATTAACAGACCAGATATGCAGGGATTAAGGGAGAGGGAAGAACCCAAGATGACTTTGAACCAGAGTGACTCTGAGAATGAAATACCATCATCAGAAATAGGCAAGTTCAGAGGAGGGGAGGGTGGAAGAGAGAAATCTTCCTTGATCAGACCTTTTCCCCTCAAATGAAGGTGATTTCTCCTTTCTCAGATTTCTCATAGTACTTGATTTGGACATCTACTCTACACTTATTGTGGTCTGTCTTATATTGTCGGTATTTGTATACATCTTCTCTCCCCATTAGATTGTAACCAGCATCTTAGTCTTATTTTCAGCCTCACATTCTCAGCTTTTAGCACAATGACTTGTACATAGTAGGCATTTAATAAATGTTTGCTGAATTCAATTGTATTGAATGTACGGAGGTAATAAAGGCAAACAAATTTCAAGTGGCCAAGGTAAATTGTCTGGAAGTTGAAGGATATATGATTACCAAGGAAAGAAAAGTGGTGATTGACTATGAATGATAGAGATGGAATAGAAAACAAAGAAAGGTGATAAATAAAGGGAAGTGAAGGGAAATGAAATTAAGGGAAAGAATTGAACTGATGGAGACAAGTTTTAGTGGAAGTTTAAGAAAAATATTTTAAAAAAGGAAACATTCACAGAAGATTATACTGAGAAGAAATGGGGAAAGTATAAAGAAAAGATGCTTCAGGATGTCATTTTAAGTGAGATAAAGATGGCAGAAGGAAATAAATGGGACTATAATCTATGACGGTAATCTCTTTTTATTCAATGGAAAATTCTGTTTCAGTGACTTAATAGTGGTTTGTCTGCCATTAATTAAAAACCCTGGAAAATTTTCCTGGCTCCAGGTCAGAAAGGAAGGGTCATTTTAATCCCTTTGGAATTCAGAAGATCACCCTTGTTTTCTTGGTGTGCTCTCTCCCCTCCCACCCCCCCACCCCCAGAAGTCAATAGGTTTGGAAACGTTTATATCTATCCACTTACTTAAATGAGACTTGGGAAATTCACATTTTTCCATTAGCGGACAATGAACACCACTTAGTGCCTTTGAGACTTTCCTGGGCTCTGCAGAATCTCCACGCTGCTGCTCCTTTAGATTTCACTCGCCACAAATCTCTCCGTGCTGTTTGCTTCCCTTCATGATAGAGGCCAATATGTATGCTTGGGAAGAAGACACATTAACCTTTTAATGGCAGACTGTGGGGGAGCTAGGTGGTGCAAAGAATAGAGCACCAGACCTGGAATCAAGAAGTCTCATCCTCATGAGTTCTAATCCAGCCTCAGACACTTACTAGCTGTGTGACCCTGAGCAAGTCACATAACCCTGGTTGCCTCAGTTTCTTCATCTGTAAAATGAGCTGGAGGGTGAAATCATTCCAGTATCTCTGCCAAGAAAATCCAAAAAGGGGTCAAGAAGAGTCAGACATGACTGAAATGACTCAACAGCAACAACAACAACAGCCAAGTGCCTTCATGGTACAGTAAGAAGGATGCTACTGGGGGCGGCTAGGTGGCGCAGTGAATAGAACATCAGCCCTGGAGTCAGGAGGACCTGAGTTCAAATCTAACCTCAGACGCTTAACACTTAATATCTGTGTGACCTTGGGCAAGTCACTTAACCCCAATTGCCCTTCCAAAGAGCAAAAAAAAAGAAGAAGAAGGATGCTACTGGCTCTAGAATCCAAAGAGCTGGATTCAAATCTCAGCCCTGACACTTATTTCCTCAGGCAAATCACTGAACCTGACTAGGTTTGTTTCCTTAGCTGCAATGAGAAGGGTTTGAATTAGATGACCCTTTATGTCTTTTCCAGCCTCAAATTGAGGAAATGAGACAAAAACAAACAGGTGGGACAAAATTTAATAAATAGACAGATGGATAAATAAAGGAATGAATGAAGGAATAAAAGGTTTAACATGCAGCAAAAGGGATTTAGGTTAGATTACAGGAAATTATTTTTTTTTCTTTTAAAGCATAATTTGTTTAATGCTAGGAGTAGTTTACTCTGGAAGTTGGGGGATGTCCTCCTGTAGGACTTTAAAATCCTCATTTATCCAACATCACCCAGTGTGATCCTACGTATCACAGAAATTCCCAAACAGTAAATTGGTTCCTATTTATAGAACCTAAAGCCTTGCCTGTTAGTTTTCTTAACTGGTGATGCCCGACAGGTCCCCCTTTTTGCAGTTAGAAGGATCTCCAACATTCTAAGGGGGGGATTACAGCAGGAAGTGAGGACAGCTCCCCCATTCTGAAAAGAGATTTCACTGACAACATCTTGTTCCCCAACACTTAGTGACCTCGCTCACTGTTTTTCTCACTCTTCTCCCAGAGCTGACAAAGCTTCATTCTTGAGATCTCATTCCTTTTGTGTTGATAATCTGTATAATTGTAGTCCATGAGCTCCTACTTACCCTTTTTCTAGGATATTTTCTCTCCCTAAATCTCAAATTCATGTCTTTCTTGGTCCAATTTTCCTCTTCTTTTCTATCACAAGGGTCCCATCATTTCTACCCCATCTAGCAACTCTTCCTTAGTGCTGAGAATCAAATTGTGAGTCCTCCCTCCATTTGCCCCCCTTCTCTGCATTTTAGAATTATTATTCTGCTCAGTCAAAAAGTCATGATCTGCTTAATTAATCCTAATTTTATTGTGAGTAATAGTAGTGATATCTTATATAGCTATTTAATATATTTTTTTGGAGGGCATAGGGCAGCTAAGTGGTGCAGTGGATAGAGTGTCCAACATGGAGTCAGGAAGACTCATCTTCCTGTGTTCAAGTCTGACCCCAGACTCTTACTTGACTGCATGACCCTGGGTAAGTCACTTAACTCTGACCTCATTTTCCTCATTCGTAAAATATCTTTGCCAAGAAAACCCCAAATAGGGTTATGAAGAGTCAAATATGACTTTTTCAGCAATAAAAAATATTTCTTTTATTTTTCAAAGTGCTAAGATATTAAATCATTTTATCCTTGTTGTAATCTTGTGAACGGTTGATAAGACTGATCAGTATTTTTATTTGTCCAGTGAACAGGCTGCTGTCTTTGGAGAGAGGGAGGACCAGGGGTGTAGAATATTGTATATGCTATGAGACTGAGTTGCAATACTTTTCTTAATTTTTTTTGTTGTTGTTCCAAAGGGGAAAAAGGAGTATGCATTTATAAAGTGCCTATTATGCGCCAGGCACTACGTCAAGCACTTGGAAATATTATATCATTTGATCCTCACAACAACCCCGTGGGGTAAATGCTGTTATAATCCTCATTTTAAAACTGAAGAAACTGACACAAATAGAGATTAAGTGACTTGTTCAGGGTCACACAGCTAGTATCAGAGGCTCAAATCAACACTCCATCCACTGCCTGAGAAGAATCACAGAGCAGGGAGGGCTCGAGCAATTTTTCTGGAATTGACTATCATGTAAAAACAAAAGACATCAATAACACTTTTTTAAGTTTAAATTTTTTTTTAAAGTTTTGACTATTTAAATAATGTGTTATCTTTTATAAGTTTAAAAATAAATAAGGTTAAATAAAAAATATTAGCCTAGATTATCTCTTAAATCTAGTGGAAAAATCTATGATTTCCCACAATCCTCTGATTCTAAGAAGTAAAATTTACTTGTTTAATTTACTGCTTCCTATTTTTTTTCTTTCTCATGAGAGGCAGCCCCATAGGATGCTTTGAGAAGTAGCCCCAGAGTCAGGAAAACCTATATACGAATGTACCTCTGACATGACACTGGTTGTGTGACCCTGGAGAGGTCACCTTCCCATCTCAGTACTCCAGGCAGCTCTAGGATACTTTGGAGCGTCGGCCTGAATTGGCAGTTAGTGCTTTAGATGAAGCTCCCTACTCTGATGAAATTCCAAGTACGACCTTTTTTTTTCCTTTCTTTTTTTTTCCACAGTGATTATTTCGTTTGGGTGCATGGCAGATGACCAGTGGAAATAATGTGCTTGTTCTGGCCAAAGGGCCACAAGCCTTCTGCTTAGGCTTGACTGGATGCTTCTGTTCAGTCACCCAATCAGACTGTTTTGAACATGTGGACAAATATGTGGCAAACAGATATTTTCCTTTTCTTTTTAGACTTGCCATTTTATGGGTTGGGAAGGCCCTCTGTGAAAACTCTCTCCAGGGATGAAAAGTGGATACCATCTGTGACTTATAGGAGGGGAGCACAGAGGAATGAGGTGACCTGCCTGTGGTCACAGCCAGTATATGACAGGGGCAACCCTTGAACCCCCCCAGTTCTTACTGGTTCCAAGGCTGACTCCCTAACCACTGTGCAATCCGGTGACTTACACAAAGATATGACTGTTAAGACAAAACAAAAAACAATCTCAGATGTTTCCACAAAAGACCTTAAGATAATCCCAGAGTTCCCCCTTCTGCCCTGTCTGCAAACCATTCCCAAATTATTCCCCAGTTCTAAATCACACCCCACTGCCCATGGCCACCCCCAAAGAAATGGCATCTGGAACTTTCTCTCTGCCTTTACTGTTCCCCCACCTTGGTGTAAGCCCTACCTTGTTGGCTTCAAAGTCACCTTCTATCTCCGTTACCAATGGGTGACCGTAACCAGGTAAATTCAATTTCAATTTAATGCCACGTGACCTGTGTATCACCAAGCACAGAATACTGGTAATTGGCAACCTGGGAAGCCTTAACAAAAAGGTTTCCGTGACCCACTGGGCCTCAGTTGTACTGCCCTTCTTCTAATTCAGAACCAACATAAGCCAATTCCAGTTGTATGGAGAAAGGTACTGAAAGGGGCCCTTCTAATCACACAGAGCAAAGCTGAGGGACTCCTCATTGTGGCTGCCCATGATTGCCTGGTCGAAATGAGCCCCAAGGCATTCTGGGGAGCAAAATCCAGACGACTTTGAACTCTGATTAGAATGTAGACTTTCCAGCATCGTTTTTTCCTTTTTTTCTTTCTCAAAGTTTAATTGTCCTTAGTTTCATGATGAAAATGAATTATGATCAATCATGATCAAGATTTTTTTTAGTCAAGGTTATATCAAAAGATGTGATGATTAGCATTTCTATGTCTTAAGGTCTGCAAAGCAAAAATGATTATGTCGCCTCATTTGAGACTCACAACAACCCAGTGAGGTTGGTGTCATTGTTACCCATTTTACAGAGGAAACAACTGAGACCAAGGGAGGTTCGATGCCTTGCCTGGGATCACAGATCTAGTTAAGTATCTGAAGCAAGATTTGAGCTTAGGCCTTCCTAACTCCAAGTCACAACACTCTGCCTCCTAGGGCACTCAACTGCCATCGGTGTGTCCAAGCTGTGTGTGAGGATGCCTGTGATTCCATGAGCCACCGCTGTGGGTGGCTGAAGAAGGGATTTAGGTTAGACATGCAGGAAAACTAGCGTAAAAATACAAGCAGCCATCAAGATTGAAAGCAGGCCAGTGTTCTGAGTCCTCGACTATGAAACCACACGTTTTTAAAAGTGGTGTTGTTCAGTTGTTTTTCAGTCTTGTCTGCCTCTTTGTGACCCCATTTGGGGTTTTCTTGGCAACAATACTAGAGTGGTTTGCTGTTTCCCTCTCCAGCTCATTTCACAGATAAGGAAACTGAGGCAAACAGGGTTAAGTGACTTGCCCAGGGTCACACAGCTAGTAAGTATCGAAGGCCATATTTGAACTCGGGAAGATGAGTCTTCTTGATTCCAGGCCTGGTACTCTATCTACTGTGTCACCTGACTTCCCTAAACATATTTAGGTTGCAATCATATTAGTATGACAATACTGCGTTTAAACTTGTTTACACTAAAATTTCCATGCTTTTCCTTAGGTCAGGATGTATAGCATCAAACTTGAATGGAAACAGGGGCCACTGAATGGTACATAAAGATCCCTGCAGGCAGCATATCAACTAAGAAAACCACATGTCAACATTATCTATGTTCAATTGCATTTTTATTTATTTTGCTGAATATCTCCCGATTGTATTTTAATCTGATTTAGCTTCTGCTGGGTTGCTGGCTGATACCTTTGTGTCTGACACCTCTGGTCTGGACTAGAGATTTTCTAGGTGTATGGAGACTCCTGCCATCTCCTGAAGATAGAAATCTCATCTATATTTTCTTCTGGTGGTTTGTCATTTCATTTCAAAAAGGGCCAGTGACCTCTCCTTCTAGTATTGTCTGGGGCAGCCAATGCTTAAGTCACTTGCCCAGGGGCACAGAGAAGCAGGCTTGAATGCAGGTCCTCCTCCGGACTCCAAGGTCAGCCTTCATCCGGAGCAATAACTCAAAAACATGCCTCAACATCCAGATTTGCATGTGTGTCCTACGGCACTGGGTTTTGCAGATTTCCTCTTCCTGGGGTTTCTTCACCTCCATCATTCCAGGCACTGAGATGCCACTCTTCTCTTTGGCAGGTATGGGGAGAAGGGGCAGAGACCCCCAGCTCATTTCTTCTGTTTTTGAGGCCTGGGTCTGGGTCGGCTCCCATCTTCTTTCGTGTCTGGACAATAACGTAACATTACATCTGTGTGTATTTTTGCTTTGCCCTGGTCTCCCTGGGCTGTGGCGGATGACGTTTTGTAGGACAGTGAAGAATAAATGTAGTAGGTTTCAGAGTTGTGCAGAGTTCAGCATACGCTCTCCCCCTTCACTGGTTCCATGTGCTAGAAACGCAAGCTTTGTTTTTATGTTGTGGCTCCCTCACATCTGTGTGATGAAGACCCTGCAGGAGCGTGAATGTTGGCTGAACTAGGGGAGGCTTCTATGGAGTGCTGCTCTGCTGGCCCAGGAATCTTCTGCCCTCAGACAGTTTTTGGACAAGGGGGTAGGAGGAGGGATGAGGATAGCAATTACACATTTTTATAGTGGTTTCAGGTTTACAAAATACTTTACAAACATTATTTCATTTAATCACTACAACCCTGGGAAGTTAAGGCAATGATTGTGCACATTTTTCAGATTAGGAAACTGAGGCAGTGTAGTATAAAAGGAAAGAGCACACTGGTTCAGCCATCAGAGGATCTGGGTTCGAATTCTGCCTCTGACATTAATGACCCATGTGGCCCTTAGCCAAATTTCATATCCTCCCTGGACCAGTTTTCTTATTAGTAAAATGAAGATGTGGGGGAGGGGTATTCCAGATGACCACTAAAGTCCCTTCCAGCTTCGTTCCCTGACCTTGCGATCCTATGCTTTGCTGAGACTTACATAGCTAATAGACACATGAGACAGAATTTGAACCCAAGTGTTCTTAACTTCACATGAAGTGCTCCATCCATTTTACTACACTGAGGAAGGAGCATTTATTAAGTGCCTACTATATACCAAGCAGCCAGGTAATGCAGTGGATAGAATGCCAGGCCTGGAGTCAGAGGCTCATCTTCCTGAGTTCAAATCCAGCCTTAGACACTTCCTAGCGGTGTGACCCTGGGCAAGTCACTTAGCCCTGTTTGCCTCAGTTTCTTCATCTGTAAAATGAGCTGGAGAAAGAAATGGTAACCAATCTGGCATCTTTGCCAAGAAAACCCCAAGTAGGGTCGCAGAGAGGTAGCCAAGACTGAAATGACGGAATGTGCTAAGTACTTTATAAATATTATGTGATTTGATCCTCAAAACCCTGGCTGCTAAGTACAATTGCTACCTCCATTTTCCAGTTGAAGAAACTGAGTCAGGTAAAGGTTAAATGACTTGCCTAGGGCCACACAACTAATAAATATTTAAAGTTGGATCTGAACTCAGGTCTTCTTGACTCCAGGTCAAGTGCTCTATCCACTGGGCCACCTCACTGCCTCAGTATAAAAAAGTTATACTCAGGGTAAGATCTAGCTTTCATTTATGTTTTTACAAAATGACATTATTTGAGGGAGCAAATAGAAATCCCAATATTGAAATTTAGAGCGTAATCCATCATGTTACAAAAACTTCATTTTCACCTGGGCTAAATGTCAGTCCATTTCATTGAGGAGAAAGTTGAGCTTCGGGAAGATCATAGTATTTAGAGCAACCTTTGAGACCTCCAACCCTATCATTTTGTAAAAGATGAAACCGAGACCCAAAGTAGTTTTACAGGATTAATGAAAGTCAATGAGAATTCAAAGCCTGGGCCTTTGACCTGAGACTTAGGGCTCGTTCCCTCTTTTCCATGCTATTACTTGATTGTTAAACACCTACAACCCTGCATTACTTCTTCTCCTCTGCTCTGTGGTCCAGATGAATTGGCCCCCTCACTGTTCCTTACTCACAACGGCCCCTCTCCCACCTCACTGTCTTTGCATCGGCCGTCTGTATGACCACGTTATCTGTCCTTCATGACTGCTGTCTATTCCCTTCTTACCCCCACCTCCTAGCGACTCTCTCTCCCTTTATGGCATAACTCATCTGCGTGAGACTTTCCTGATTCCCCACAGCAGCTGGTGCCCCCTCTCACAAACTACCTTGTATTTGATTGTTTTGTATACGTTTCCTATTATTCCCCTTCTGGTTTTTTTCCTTTATATGTCTTTATATTTCTTTGTTCTGTCTCCTGTTGGGATGTACATTCCTCTTGAATAGGGATTGTTTCATATATGTAATTACTGTCCTTGGGGATGCCAGGCAAAGGCCAGGCACACAGGAGATGTTCATTGATTGACTGAGTCCAACCCACAAAGTCAGAATTACAGTTCCTTAGAGCTCAGAGAGACCTCTGAGATCACATAGTCCAGTCTCTTCATTTTACAGATCAGGAACCTGACACAGAGGGAGATTGTGACCTGTCCAAAGTCACACAGCTACATAGGCCCAGGCTTCAAACCAAATCAGGAAGCTCCTACTTCAGCATTCTTTCTCCTGAGCCATATACCTAATCAACAACCATTGATTAAGTACTTGTTATGTGCCGGGCACTGTGTTTAATGCTGTGGACACAAATAAACAGACAGATAGTCCTTGGTCTTAAGAAGCTCACAATCCAATGGGAGAAGACAATACAGAAAAGGAAGCAGAAAAGGGGGGAAGATGAGGGAAGGGAGCTACTGGGGCCACCCATCCTGGAGCCATGATGCTAGCAAAGTCAAAGCCAAGCAGAACCTCTATGGAAAATTTAGTTACATAGAACATCCTCTCCTAATCAGATTGTCTTGCTGTCTCATATTACTTGTATCAGACTCAGGGCATTGATTAAAAGAAATAATTGAGCAAACATTTTAAAGTACTATGGCATGTAGAGCTCTGACCTAGGGGCTTGGAGAGGTACAAAGTGTATGTAAGACATGGTCTCTGCACTCATTGAACTTTATGGCTTGGTAGGAGGATGAAACACATATATGCCTATCTGTAATATCAACAAATTAACAAGTATTTGTTTGGCACATAATAAGTACCAAGAACTATGCTAGATATCAGGGATACAAATCCAGAAGGAGGAGGAAGAAAAGGAGGAGAAGGAGAGGGTGAAGGTGAAGAAGGTCGAGAAAAAGAAGGAGGAAGGAGAAGGAAAAAGAGGAGGAGAAGAAGAAGAGGAAGAAGAAGGAAGAAGAAGAGAAGGAGGAGGAAGAGGGAGGAGGAGGAGAAGAAATATCTATTTTCAAAGAATTTACATTTTATTAAGGGATATGATATGCACATATGTAAGTAGATACAGAATAAATGCCGAGTGAATAATATAGTCATTAAAGACTTGGTAGGAAGAGAAGGAAGGCAAATTCAGATAATTGAGATGATCAGGAAAGCCTTCATTTAGAAGTAGTTCCTGAGCATCATCCTGATAGAAAAGTGGGATTCTGTGAGGTGGAAGTCAAGAGAGAAGAAAAAAAAAGCAAAACTTAATTATCTTACGTGCATTTAGGATGACGCTCCTGTCACTGCCCTTTGTTGAACAATAGCAACTAAAATACATAAATAAATCATTCCTAAATCACATGCATAGACCAGCAAAGCAAATCCCCACAATGCCCTTGCCTGAAAATGTATGTATTTCTCTGTGTATGTAAAGTTCATTACCCCTTGGACAAGAGGTAAAGAGCATATTTCGTCTTCATTCTTTTGGACTAGTGCTTTGTCATTGCACCGATTAGACAAAGTCTCTGAAGTCCAGCCAGTACAATAAGGGGCTGTGCTAAGGGCTGGTGATACCAATAAAGTTTCAGTATTGGAAAAAGGTAGGCCCCCTTCTCAAGGAGTTGACATTGTAATGACAAAGACAACATATAAAAGCGAGCTGAAAAATGGGTGGGAGGGTTAGCAAAGTCTAGAGCAGTGGTTTTCAACCTTCCTAATGCAACCACCCTTTAAACTAGTATGTGGGCATATCTGCGTGTGGGCCAACCTGCCTGGAGACAGATAGAGGAGCCTGTGTCTCAGTTCCTAAGACCATCGGAAATATGTGTTTTCCAAGGGTCTTAGGTGACCCCTGTGAAAGGGTTGTTTGACCTCCAGAGGGGTCGCTACCCACAGGTTGAGAACTGCTAGTCTAGAGCATGAAGTATGGCTGGTCTTGGCCCTTCCTCCAAATGGATGTTTTGGGAAGAGTCAGCAATGAGGAAGAGGGGTCCCAGGAGTAGAGGGAGATTGGAGTTGAGACAGCTTTCAAAGCTATTTTTCTGTATAATGTTGTTATTGTATACATTGTTCTGCTCACTTCACTCTGTACAAATCTTTCCAATTTCCTTTAAAATTGTTCATTTTTTTCATTTCTTATGGCACAATACTTTTTAATTGTGTTCATGTGCCACAATTTGTTTAGCCCTCCCTGAAAAGGACAATAGCTACTTAGTCCCCAATGTTGAGCTATTACAAAAAGACTTGCTATAAACATGTTTTGTACATGTAGATCCTTTTCTTTTTTCTTTAATCTCTTTGGAATATGGACTTAGTAGAGATATAACTGGGTATCTATGTATAATTCAATAACTATTTTGGCATTGTTCCAAGTTTCCAGAATGACTGGATCAATTCATAGCTCTACCAATAATACACTAGCATACTAGCATTGTTTCCCTCTCTACTGGTCAATTTCTTCTTTTGTTATCTTTGCTAGTCTTGTGAGTACAAGCAGAATCTTAAATTTACTATTACTTTGCATTTTCCTAATTATTAGTGACAGAGCATTTTTTTCATGTAGTTATTGTTAGCTTAGATTTCTTCCTTTGAAAACTTCTGTTCATATCTTTGACAATTTGTTTATCTATTGGGGGGAATAGCTCTTTATCTTACAAATTACAATCAGTTTCTTATTTATCTTATTTGTCTCTTTATCAGAGAAACTTGTCATGAACATTTTCCCAGTGTATTCACTTCCCTTATAATTATAATTGCATTAGATTTTTTTATGTGAAGTTTTAAAATTAATATAATAAAAATTGTTCATTTGGGTTTGTATGATCCTCCTTTTTCACTTGTTTAATCCTGAATTCTTCTCTTATTGTTAGATCTAAATGGTAATTTCTTCCTTAGTCCTCTAAATTATTTATGATATGAACTTTTCTACCAAGATCAAGTATGTGAAGTGTGGTCTAAACCTAGCTTCTGCAAACTGCCATCCATTTTTCTCAGCAGTTGTTGAATAACTGAGGTTTCTGGATTTGTCAAAGACTCTGTTTCTATGTTTGCTCTGTCAATGTATATCTAATCTGTTCCATTGATTGACTTCTCTATTTTTTAACTAGTACTCAGTCATTTAAATAGTTATCATTTTATAGTTCAATTTGAGAAATGATATTGATAGACTCTCTTCCTTCCCATTTTTTTATTATTACCTTTAGATTTCTTGATCTTTTGTTTCTCCATATGAATAGCATTATTATTTTTCTAGATCCATAAAATATTCCTTAGTTTGATATAACATTGAATTAGGCTCATTTATTTTGGTACTGTTGTCATAGTTTATATTGGTTCTACCTATCAATGGACAATTAGCCTTCCTCCAGTACTAACACTTGCCTATTTCTATAAAGAGTGCTTTATGGTTGGATTCATATAGTTCCTAGGAACAACTTAGTAGATATATTCTTAAATATTTTGTAACTTCTATAGTTATTTGAATGAAATTTCTTTTTCTAGTTCTTTCTGTTGAGTTTTGTTGGTAATATAGAGAAATGTTTGTGATTTGTGTGAACTTAGTTTATATCTTCCATCTTTGCTGAATAATTTTCAATTTTTTTTTTGGTTCACTCTTTAGGGTTTTCTAAGTGAGTTATTATATTGTCATCAGGCAGCTAAGTACTGTGATGAATAGAGTACTGGACTTGGTTTCAGGAAGCTCTGAGTTAAAATCTGACCATAAGAATTTATAAGATATGTGACTTATAGGCAAGTCACTTTATCTGTGTCTCTGTTTTCTCATCTGTAAAAAAAAAAAAATCATGATAAACCATTGTGGAAACTTAATGAGATAACCTTTGTAAGCATACATTACAAACCTTAAAGCATTGTATAAATTCTTACATTGGGAAAATGTTTATGCCAAGTTTCTCTTATAAAGAGACAAATAAGACAAGACAAATAAGAAACTGGTTGTAATTTATAAGATAAAGAGCTATTTCCCTGATAGATAAATAAATGATCAAAGATATGAACAGGAAGTTTTCTGAAGAAGAAATCTAAGCTATCGAAAGTGATAGTTGTATATTTTTTTTTTGCCTGTATTTATTCTCTTGCTTTTGCTTTCTTGTCTTAAGTGGGAATTTTTAGCACTTGTTAAATAGTAACCATGATAATGAGCATTTTTGCTTTGTTCCTGTTGCAATCATCTAGGCAAAAGGTAATAAGGTCCTAGAGCAGGGCTGTGGCTGTGTGAGGAGAAGGCACGGGTCAGATACCAGAGATGCCGTGGAGGTAGACAGTAAAATTCAGCAACTGACTGGATATATTGGATGAAGGAAAGTGAGATGAGGATAGTATCAAAATTCTGACTTTCAGAGATGGAAATAATAGTAATACTTCTAAGAGGAGTATGGAGTTTTGGAAGAGGGTTGGATTTGAGGAAGAACATATTAAGTGTGTGATATCTCCAGGACATGTAATTTGAAATGTCCAATGGGTAGTTGGTAGCAAAGAACTAAGGCCTAGGGGGACAACTCTGGCATAGATCTGGGAGTCACCTATAGATAAAATAATTAAACCCATAAGAGCTGATAAGGTTAGAGAGAATGGGAGCAAGAAAGGGAGAAGAGGGGATAGAGAAGTAGAGGAGAAGAGAATCCAGAGCAGAACCATGGAAACATCCATAGTTTGGGGGTATGATAAGCATGATGAACCACTGAAGACTTGAAAGCAGATGTTAGACAGAGAGGAGTAATACCAAGGAAGAGTTGTCATGAAAACCTAGAGAGGAGAGAATTTATAGTAAGAGGTGGTCAGCAGTGTCAAATACAGCAGCTAAGTCAAGGAAGATTAAGAAAGAAAAGACCATCAGATTTGGCAATTAATCATTGATAATTTTGGAGAGGGTAGTTTCAGTTGAGTAATGAGGTCAGAAGCCAAATTACAAAAGGTTTAGAAGAGAATAAAAGGAAAGGAAGTTGAAACAACAATTATATAATTGATATAACATTGAATTAGGCTCATTTATTTTGGTACTGTTGTCATAACAGTTTTTTTCCCTAGGAGTTTGGCTAAGAAAGCGTAGTTTGTAGGGTTAGAAGGGTATAATTACGGTTTTTAAAGATTAGGAAGACTCAGTCATGTTTGAAATCAGAATTTGAAAGAACCATAGGGACTGGTTGAATATTCAAGAGAAAGGGGAAATTATTGAGAGACTGATCTGGAGAGGACAAGAGGGGAGGGGATTAAGAACACATGTAGAAGTTTGACTTTGCAAGGAGAATCACACACTAATGATAAAATAATAAATATTACCTAATAAAACATTAAATTCATTAGAGACATACAAAACAAAGGCCATATGAGACTTGAGAGGCAATGTCTTTACCAATATGGACAAGTAGAGAAAGTTCCATGGAGAATGATAATTATAAGAGATAGAGCTTATATACATACCATTTTAAGGTTTACGAAGCACTATAGAGATTATCTTCTCTTATCCTCACAGCAACCTTGGCAAGTAGGTGCTATCATTGTCCCATTTTACAGATGAAGAGACTGGGGCAGACAGAGGTTAAGTAGGGTAAAACAGCTACTAAATGTCTGAGATTGGATTTGAACTCAGGTCTTCTTGATTCCCGCTCCAGTGCTCTAGCCACTGGTTGCTTCATACCTAGCTGCTTCTAGAAAAGGGAGTTATTTGAGTTGTGCATTAAATGATTGGTAGGAATTCAGGTAAGAAGGAGGAGGTAGACATTCTAGCCACAGTTTGAGCAATGACATGGAGGTGGGGCAGTACAAGGGGGTTAATCTGAGCATTGTGGGTAGTCTAATTTGACTGGAGTGTAAAGGTCATGCAGGAACATAATGTGGGGTAAATTTGAAAAGTTAGGGTGGGGTCACATTGTAGAGGGCCTTGAATAAAGGAAGTTGGGAGCTATAGAAGCATTTTGAGCAGAGAGGTGATATACCCACTGATACCAAAAAGAAAAGCTGGTAGAAATAATTTGATATTAATATCTTGATTAATTCTTGACCATTTTCAGAATTGGGGCACATACCAGTATCTGTCCACCAAATCCATAGTCTTTTCCACCAAATTATAATCTACCCCACATTCTTCTTTGGGTCTTTCTAATTGTCTTACAATTTCTTCTCTTTTTTTGGTCCAGTTTCACTTTCCCCAAACCTCCTGAAATACAGGTTTTACATATCCAGAGAAACTAAAGAAGGCCTTATGCAGACAACCCTTTCTTAATATAAAGGAGGGAAATGGAGAAAATCTGGGATGTACATTGAGGAAGTAACTATGCAGGGTCCTTAGTATTGACAGGAAACTGGGCAGTTCAGATGACAAGAGACATTCTGAAGAGGGAAGAAGCCAGATCAGTCCATCAACAAGCATTGATTGGAATTGTCTTGGTATCACCTGAAATAATGATTTTCTTCATACTCTAACCTAGCTTGGAATGGATTCTTAGAAGTGAGAAGACACCTGGTCACTTTAGTTCTCTCAGAGAGAGCAATCCCTAGTCTAGTGCATGTATATTAAAGTATGCAATTTTGCTTGGAGGAAATAGTTAATACAATACTATAGCCTGCTATCTCCTGTCATCTGCTAGGGCTGTTGTGGTTGCCCAGGCTGCTACACTTGGAGCTAAGCCACAGAGCTTCTATAGCCAACTCTATGGAGTTGCACCCAAAGAAAAGGAGAAATTTTATTAGCCAGTAAGGACTAGTCTTACCTAAGAGAGAGAGAAAAAAAAAAATTGAAAAGCCCCTATACCTCAGAGGTAAAAGAAAATTTGGAAACAGGTATGGTAGGCAAGATGCTATATTGAATTATTTATGTGAAAATGTTTTTGATTCCTCAGTGTTATTAGTCCTGGCCTCTATACACTGCACCACAATTCTAAGAGAAGGTTGTATTCATCTAAAGCAGAGGCGACTAACTCAACTAGAAGCCATATATAAGGATCCCTGCTGGCTGAATATTGATTTAGAAAACCACATGTTAACATTATCTATGTTCTATTATATTTTTATTTCTTTTTGTTAAATGTCTCCCAATTACATTTTAATCTAGACTTGGGAGTATTATGGGATGGGGCCCACAGGCCAAATGTTTGACACCTTTGCTAGTCTAAAAAGTATTCCCTGAGACTACTGGCCACTTTTACTCTAGTAAATCAGTAAAGATTTACTAAGTACCTACCATGTGCCCAGCACTGTGCTAAGTGCTGGTAACAAGAATATGACCAAAAGATAGTACTTTCCCTCAAAAAGCTTACGTTCTACTAGGGGGAAAATAGCTGGTAAAAAGAAGGAGATGAAAAGAAAGGTGAGGGGAAACGGGATAAGTAGTGTCAAGGAAGCCAGGTGAAGCGAGTCATTGGGGTGGGGTGGAAGAGAGAGGAGTCATGAACCGCTCGGGATTTTAAGAGCGTGTTTGCTTGGCATTGATGTTTCCTCAAATTGAGGGTCAGGGCAAAATTCGCCGATCAGAGAAGGAGCAGTTGGAGTAGAGGCATTGCCAGTAGGAGACTAAATGTGATTAATTGTGTGACCCTGCCTAACAACCACAACTATTCCCATTTCTTCAGCATGTTATAATCTGGAAAGCACTTTCCTCACTACAACCCCGTGAGGCTGGTAGGGAAATGAGCGTTATCAGCACCCCCATTTTACAGATGAAGAAGCTGGGACTTAGAGAAATTGCCAGGTTTTCCCCATGATCGAACTCCCAAGAGTAAGACTTTGCACGCAGTCTCCCACACTGCCCCTCTGCAAAGTGGAGTAGAATGCACATTGGTCATTTCCTTCGCCAAGTCTTGGTTTCCTCATCTGTAAAACAAAGCAGGATGGGTCGAATGATTTCCAGTTTCCAAAATCAGCTCCGACTCAATGACCGAATCTCAGAATAGATCTTTCAGAGGCAAAGTGCCAACTCTACTGGTTTAAGCAGCAAAGATGTTGCTAAAATAAGTCTTTTTTACCTGAAGGTCTTAGTGCCTTGTGCAGTTGGATTTCTGGGAACAGTGCAAGTGCATTGGGAGACAAGCAGGAAGCAGCTTCATCTGCTGGGGATAAACACTGAGGCAAAGTCTAGGGCTCTAAGCTGGCCAGGTGCACAAGGCGAGATTTACAGCTGGTGCGGTCAAGTTCGTTTTAAACCCCGAGCGGAAGCGTTGTGCCTGGAGCCCTGTGGGCTGCTAGTAGAGTGGATGGCAGTCCCTGCAGTCTTATCACACTCGGGTTTGCTGGAGGCTGATGTTTTTATGTGTTTTATGGGCTTCTTGGTTTTGTTTGGCGTTGTTATTTTTGTACCATGCACCGCTTTTGTAATTGCGTAGGAATGGCTGGCTAGGTAGTTAGTGGACAGGTTTCCTAGGAAGAAGGAGACAAATAAAATAGCCCCTCGACTTTGCAATCAAGCCAGATGTTGTAGCCCATTATTTAAGGGGATGGGGGAAGAAATCAGCTAAAGAGAAAGTGAGCAAGGGGTCCACAGCGATGTTCATGTTCTGCTTTCCATAAGTGACAAGTGACGTAAGCCTTCTCTAAGAAGCAAGGCATTTTAAAAAAATGTTTATTTCAAAAAATTGTCAGGTGACAGATTGGTTGCCATTCTGTATTAACACGGGAGAATGGCGAGGATATACATATATATTTATATTTATCATATTTTTTCTGTATGTTCATCTGAAAAGGCTTGGGTTGATTAATATTTTCCGCTGTCCGGTAACCATGGCAATAGGGTCAGCAGATATAATACTTAATTTAATCTTCCAACTGCCTCAGTGTGCATCACCAGTGTCCCGAATAATAGAAAGCCATTTGCCTCTCTCTCATATT
>CM053585.1:37091950-37105620 GCA_028646515.1 Pseudochirops corinnae | reverse complement strand
CTCTCTCTCTCTCTCTCTCTCTCTCTCTCTCTCTCTCTCTCTCTCTCTCTCTCTCTCTCTCTCTCTCTCTCTCTCTCTCTCTCTCTCTCTCTCTCTCTCTCTCTCTCTCTCTCTCTCTCTCTCTCTCCCTCTCTCCCTCTCTCCCTCTCCCTCTCTCTCTCCCTCTCCCTCTCCCTCTCCTTCTTTCTCCACCTCTCTCTCTACCTCTGTGTGTCTGCCTCTCACCCTCATTTTGTTGCTTCATACATTATTATCTTTGCCAGTGGCTCCCTCACATGACCCAAAAGGAATAAACAGTTTTCCTCATTCAGTAGATGCAGTTAAAATAAATTCCTGCTTGACCCCCCCCAAGCTAATTCCCCCCACAACCCAACAGTCCTCTCCCCCTCCACCCCCACCCCCCACCAACCAACACTCCAGCAGCCAATCTCCACGGAATGACAGGAAACGTGGGAAGATCCTGCTAGCTTTCATAGCAGCACTGTAAGGTTTATGAAACACACTCTTCGGCCAAATGAACCCATGCGGATTTTCCTCTCCGTCGCAGACCCCAGGCGATTGGCTGAGAGTGACTTGATGCCCTGTTTTGCACTCCAGGTGGGTTAAGTACATTGCTTTGTCTTCATTTGGCCCAGATCCCTTGTGTTATCTCTCTTTATTTTCTTTCTTTTCCCAGCTCTCTCTTTCCCTCTGATAATTATCTTTTTTTTTTTTCTTCCTGAAGCTACCATGTTTTTTGCACACACTCGATATCTGGTTGGTTCTGGAAAAATGGAGGGATTGGGTTTTGTGACCCAGGTAGACTTTTTCTAGGAGCATGAGAAGAAAAGCACATACCGAAGACATAAAGGGTGTGGGTCTAGAGAAAAAGAAATTATATATTCATATAAATATACGTTTCTGTACATACATCTACATACACACATATATGATACACTACACACATTCCTGTTATAGTGTGTGCTTTAAGTATATATACAGTATATATGCCATATTTATATGTACATATATACCTGCTTACATTTGTGTATATTTTTTCCACTTTCAAAAAATTAATGTGAATTCCTTGATTTAAATCCACTTATTCCCTTTATCAACTACCCTTTGGCCATACATTCCATAACATCTAAAAGAGAGATATTAGCCAGTATGAAAATGATCATTTTCCCCCCCAAAGCTGGAGGAAATTTGAAAAGGAGAAGAAAGAAACTCTTGGAGTACGAACGATAAGAGAACAGTGGAAAGAATGTCTCCAATTCTGTTTATTTATTAATCAGCTTTTTATTAGTCCTGTCACTGAATAAAAAAGCAGCTTGTTTTTCGTTTGCCACCCCTTCTCCTTTTTTCCTTTCTTTTTATTTTTTTCTTCAATAAAGGACAGTTTCCAGAGCAGAGCAGTATTTATGGTGCAAATAAATGAAGAAATGAACAAATACTTCTTCCAATGAAAAGAGTAAACCTCTTCCCCCTTCTTCCCATAGGATAGAAAGAATCTATTCTATATTTTTCTCACTCATTTCGAAAAATAAAAACTGAAAAAAAAATTCACCCAAGTCTCCAGGTGGATTGGTCATGGCCTGGAATGGACCATTTGAGGAATGATGCTTTCACAAGATGGAGGAACATCTCCCAGTGTTCCTTGCTGCAGATGCACTGCTTTTTCCATACTAGTCCTCTGAGTACACTTCCCTCCACACGTATAATTGTTTCTCTCTCTTCCCCTTTTGCTCTTTTGGGAAACAATGTACAATATACCCAATCAAATCATGACCATGTTTTTCACTAACATGTTCATAGGAAGGAGTGACCAGGAAGGAGAATGGTCAATGTGAAAATCTCAGTGCTGAAGGACAGGGAACAATTTGGAACTTCGTGAACCCCTAGACATACGGATGACAGTGGACAAAGACATGTCTTTATGAGATGTCCTAGACAAAGCTGTGTGACATTTCATTGGCAAATCCCAGGATGTGGAGAGTTTTGGCTTAAAACAAATGAAAGTCCAGACTGGTAAATACTTTTAAGCCAGGGGCAGATGAGAATGATTTGTTATCCCCCACACCCCCACTCCCAGACATAGGTGCACGTAGAGTCGTAGACCATTATCATGGAAGTCCTTTAATTAAATCCCAAGCTATACATATGCCCTCCATTGTCACCTGGAAAAGGATTTACACATGGGTGGCTGCTAATGATTCCTATGACCACACATACCTACCACTAAAATGAGCCTATGAGCACATGTGCCTGGCACCATATGGAATGGACTCATTCAATAAACAGTAATTAAGTGTTTGCTGTGTACAGAGCAGCTCTTCCATTGTAGTTATCCGGATGCTACTACCCCCATTTTAGGAATTCACAATACAACTGTGGTCAGAACATCCCTAGAGAAAGCTGGGTGGGGACAGACGTGGTGAAAGCAATATGAAGGTCTATGCCAACAAAATCTCTTCCCATGGAGCAATATAACACAACAGGCGAGCAGGTTATGAACAGTATTTGTCATGGGACATGAAACTGATGGGCCAACGAGTTTAATCATCAAGCAAGTGCAGTACTCCTCTAGGTGCCTGGAGTGCCTTATTGGCAGGAGAAACAAAACTTATCAAAGAAAATTCAAGAGAAAGACTATATGCATTTACTATGTTGCTTTTCTTAATGGCCCACCAGAAAATTCCATTTGTATTAAAATTGTTCACCAAGAGATCTGTATATATCACTTTTCTTTTTTTTCATTTTTTATTTCTTCCTTTCTTTTCCCCTCCCTCCTTTTCCTTTTCTTCCTCCCCTCCCTCCCTTCTTTCTTTCCTTCATTTTTCTTCCTTTCTTCCTTTTTCCTTCTATTTTGCTTCCTTTCTTCTTTCTTTCCTTTCTTCCTTTTTCCTTCTGTTTTTCTTGCTTCTTTCTTTCCTTTCTTCCTTCTTCTCTCCCTGCTCCTCCCCCCACCCCCACTCTCACTCACTCTTTCTCTCATCTCTCTTTTTTTCTTTCCTAAGCAAAGACTTTTCTTGGCATATCCTCAACCACTTTTCAATGAGTTTACCTCCTGGTTAAAAGAAACCACGCAAAGAAATAAACTGCTGCTCATGAGAGTCACAGTTTATCAAAGTAAACAACGGGCTTTTTGTTTAAAACAAAGTAACAAGAAAGAAAATTCCCCAGGGACCTCAAACCATCTCTTTGAATGTTCCCTCCACCCAGAGAAAATGAGAGAGCCCGGTTCTTCATCACCTTAGCGGGAGAGATGCTGGACAGATCCATCAGGTGAGGGAGGCACAGGGGGATAGAAACCCAGAACTGTTTCTCCAGAACGTAGAGGGAAGATGTCAATTCTCTGAACTTCAGCCACTTCCACACAGTGGTTTTCTTTCAAATTTCTTTTAATTTTTCTAATTAATTTTGAGAGCTCTTTGAGACATTTTCCATTTTGTTCACAGTTTGAGTTCTGCTCTGAGGTGTGCTCAAATAAATGCTGTGGTGTCTTTAGAGGAATTCTTTTCATTTAATGGATCCTTCGAAAGGGACTCATATTCATGTTTAATTTAGATGCTTGATCTGATTGTCAGTTTCAATCCAGAGATGGCTTTGATTATCGACGGGCTGGCTATAAATCACAGGCACTCAGAATGCAGTTTCAAAAAAAAGGGGAGGAAGTTCTCCAGTTGAATGCTTGAGAATGGGAGAGCTCAGATTTGCAAAAAATCATCCTGACAATCTTGGGCTACATCCATTCCTCAAGGTTCAAGACGATTCTTGAATGTTGTCATATTGTTTCTTATAAGACAATACATTATTGAATAGATTTTCATGCTGGATTTTTCTAATCACCTCTAATTTTTGCCATATACCGGATTTTGTGGTGACTTGTGTTGTTTTGGGTTTGCTGTTACTGTTGTTGTTTTTACTTGACACGCCTCCCCCATCATAATTTAATCCTTATTTCTTGAAGTTTCTTTCCTTACAAATTTAATGTGGAATAGTCAGTTACTTCTCAAGCTGTGGGTTCTTCTTCCTCTGTGTTTGTGCACCATATGGATATTTTTACCACAACATGAGGACATAACAAAGAATTTTAACTGTTTTCTTTAAAGAGTGGGAACCAGTATTCCATAGTGTGAAATACACAAATGGCCTCCCACACTTCTGAGCATTCCTGTCAGTCAGAAGCCACCTGTTAAGAAGAAGCCAACTAGAATGTGGCAGCTTGTCATCAACTTCCCAAACCATAGCACACTAATTAACTCATACCACTACATACAAATTTATTTGCAATCTGAATAGAAAAGCACATCTTGCGGCTACTGCTGTCCCTCTAGCACCCATTAGGTGAATGAAACAAGGACTCATGCTTTCTCTTTTAGGAGCAACCCTACAGAGCACATCATAGGTATAAGTCACTAGGCAGGAGCCAGCCAGTTACCCTTTCACTCTTATGCCTCGGCCCTAAATACTGCATATTTCCACTTGCCACTGGAAAGTGGGTAGCCCTGCTACCCATTATCCAGCACCTTCCAGAGGTCCCCAAGCACTATTACTTTGAAAGTAGTCATAGTATTAAGAGGACTGAAATCTCTAACATCATCAGACCTCATTCACCAATGGCAGAGTGCCATATTGGAATGGGCTGCTATCAGAATGGGAGATGATTTTTGGCTAAAGCTTAGTGCCAAAGAAGGGCATTCCTCAGACCAACCTATGACCTTATCTCTATTCCTTGACAATCAGATAGCCAATTGTTGAGTTAATATGTATACATTTAACATCTGAGAATCATACTATACAATAGGGATTCTTTGCCTTTTTTTCTCTTACATAGCCTTTGGCAGTCTGGTAAAAAAAACAATGGCCCTCTTCTTAGAATAATGTTTTTAAAAGAATAAAATGAATGGGATCACAAAGGAAACTAATGATTCTGAAATAATGATGGCTTTTCCCCCCATTTGAATTCATTAGCTTCTTGAAATTTATCTGCAGACCTTAAGTAGAACCTTGCTATAGAATAACAAGATCATTAGAGTGAAAAGAGACCCAAGAAATCACCTATTTTAGACATGAAAAAAACTGAGACCCAGAAAAGTAAAGGAACTTGATTAAGTACAATGAATTGATTGATGTTAGATCAAGGACTAGAATGAAAAAACATATATTAAGTACCTACTATGTGCCAAGTACCATGCTAAATGCTAGGGCTAGAAAATGAGAAAGTGCCTTGTTCTCAAGGAATTTGCCCTCCAATTGGGGGATGTGACATATGGAAGGAAGTTCAGCTGCAGAGGAGATAGGAAATCCCAGAAGTCTTGACAGGTATCAGATGAGTAAACAGCTGCTAAGTCCTCAGGGCCCATAGTAGGTCTGATGATAGTGCCTGGGTCTACAGGGTGTCAAAGCTGGGCAGATGATGATAAGGTCTCTGATCTTCCATCTCCTCAGGAGGAATGAAGCTGGTTACCCTTGTCTCATCCAAGCTATGTGAGTTATCAGGAAGTCCCAATAGGATCTAAGCAGCTCAGCCCAGGAGAGACTCCCAGACCAGTGCTTTTGTTATACATTATTCTACATTGCCCTCAAGGAACATGACACTACATTGTGTATAGTATTAGCTTTCATTGAAAAAATTAGCCCTTTTAGTATTTGGAATGAGATTTGGAGACCTTGATGAATATGAATATTTTGTATATGGTGGGGGGATTTTGCCAATAGTTTTTTTTTTTTCAAAATGAGAGAGTTTCCCTTTTTCTATTCCTAAAACTAGCTAAGGAATAAAATGAAATCCTGCAGACCCTATCATGAATGTGGAAGAGATTCATACAAGAGTCCAGGTATAATTTCAATATTGATTGTCATCAGCAATACAAAGATATATCATTTAAAAAAGCAGAAAATGAGTTGTGAATAATTTTGCTATTGAGAGGATCATTAGGCACTATAGAACAAGAGCTCAACAAATTTAAAATTTAGTGATAGGGTGAATTGAATTGGAGAATGGAGTTGTTTATTCATTTTAGTCATGCCTGACTCTTCATGACCCCATTTGGGATTTTCTTGGCAGAGATATTAGAGTGGTTTGGATTTCTTTCTCCAGCTCATTTGACAGATGAGGAAACTGAGGCAAGCAGGTTAAGTGATTTGCCCAGGGTCACACAGTTAGTAAGTGTCTGAGGCCATATTTGGACTCAGGAAGATGAGTCTTCCTGACTCTATGCTGGACACTTCTGTCCACTGCACCACCTAGCTACACCTGGAGAAAAGAACAGTTAAAGAGTGCTTGGGGGTTCAGTGTGGTTAAGCTGCAGAATGTTTAGATGTTTGGTTTTTTTAAAAAAGATTTTATAAAATGTTTCTAATTTTTAAAAGCATTCACTAAATCTCATCTAACCTCACCGCCATCCCTTCTTTACCTGCTACCAATGAGATGCTCATTTCTCTTTTCTTATGATTAACAGGCCCTGCTCCTTTTCCCTTAGTGGTGAGATGAAGAAAAGCAAGAGGCTAGCTTTTGTGGCTTTCTCTTTTCAGAAGAGACTGAGGAATGGGCAGTGTTCAAGGCTACCTTGTTTTTTACCTTGTAAGACGGAGAAAATGGCAAAGTCCCTGGTTATTATAGTAGCCCACTCCTGACCCCTCAGCAGGCAGATAAAAGAAGCTTCTATGTCATAACTAAGTCCTTTAAAGCAAAACTGTATGCACATATGTACTTGCATGTGCACACACACACACACACACACACACACACACACACACTCACACAATTAGTCCCAACTGCAAAATACTGAAAAACTGAAAATGTCTCTCTTTGTTTGCTGGGGATGGGGGGTGGTAGAGAGGATGGGGGTGGTAGTCGAGCTGGAGGCTATGATGCTAGGGCGCTGTCTCTGTTCATTGGGAGTTTATGAATGCAGCGCTGTATTTGAGAATTTACAGGCTATCACAGTTTCATAAATCAGCGATGTGTGCTCAGTGTGTGATAGTCTGCAAATTCTAAACTAATATGTCGCTCCCTTTCCATGTAGCATCATATTTATGTTGAGCTTCCATAAATTGTACCCTAAGCTGTTGCCGCACAGACATGGTCGGGCCATGATGAACAGTGACATAACTAACAATAAGAGAGTAATAAAAATTAAAATGCAAGAAAACGAAATGAAATAAAAATTCATGTGATGTGGTGTTTAACGTTGCTTATTTCAGCAATGGGCCTCAATAAAAGCATCCTAGGTCTGCATTCCCATTTTTAGCAGTCAAATTTCCAAGCCATTTCATTGTCTTTGAAGTGTCAAGGAAAAAAAAAAAACCCAGGCTCCTTCCACTGAGGAGTTGCTGAATAGGATGGGGTCAACATTGATGACTTGAATCTTTGAGTCTCAGCACATTTGAAGAGAAAAATCCGATGGTGGGAACTTATTTCCCATGTTCTGGGTATTATACTAAGGGGACTCAATGACAAAAGTGAGAGTCCCTGCCTGCCCTCAGGAAGTTTATAGTCTATTAGAGAAGACAATGGGCACAAATATAAGCATGTGGAGAATATAGACAAAATATTGGTAGAGTAGTTTGGGGAAGGACAAGAAAAGCTTCATTAAAAAGTATCCCCTGAGCTGAGTTTTGAAAGAAGCAAAGGATTTCAAGGGATGAAGGGAAGGGAGAAGCGAACAACAGTGTGATTATTTCTGGAGAGGTGGCTTATGAATGGAGCCATGAGAAGAGTGTTGCCATTCATGGGAATCTGATTTCTAGTGGGTAGAGGAAAGGATAAGGGTAGACTTGGGACTGCAAACCAGTACCTCATGACCTTTAATGAAGGAATTCAACCATTTCTTGTGTTGTTGAACAAACTGAAAGTCGATATATCTCAGTTGATTAGATTCAACCTGGCCTTTTTCATCTTAGGGACATTGGGATGGTTCATAGCCAGAGTTTGCTTTATAGGGCAGCAAACTTGGGGGAGACTGGAGTGTATCTTCAATGTAGGACAAACCAGTGGTTATATTGTTAGAGAAAAGTGATTTTAAAAGGGCACAAACTATGTCCCCCTACCCCCTCAACCAGAAAACCTTCCCTTGAGTTCTGACTTTCTTTTTCTTTAAGATGTGTGTGTGTGTGTGTGTGTGTGTTTCAATTTCAATCTATTTATTCCATTGGAAAACAGACTGTAACATCAGGTTACATGACGGACAAAGGAATAAGAGGTGATATTTTCGCATTCAAACAGAAAACCTGCCAAGAAGTCATAAGTATCAATCCATCATAATTATCAGAAACAATGTCCTCCAAAGAAGTAGAGAGATCTAGCCAATATGCAGACACAAATGCTTTAATAAATTCCCTCCCAGACTGGCTTTTTCCTCTCCTTCCCTGGCAAATGCCGGAATTGTTTATACAAAAGAGAAATGATGAGAGGTGGACCATAACGCCATGGATTTTTTCTGGCTTTAGTCATTCCTGTAGGTCGGCAGACAGAGTGTGTGCCAGCTTCACAGACGGCCTCCCGAAGCCATAGGGCGTCTCCTTCTGGAGCCCTGGGTTTAATATACATGAGAGATGAATTACAATAGTAATAATTATTTTGAAACCTTGACAATAACAGGCCTGTCAGAAAGGAAGAGATTAGGGCTTGGGGAAAGAAATGGAGACGGGGAGAGTGGAGGAGATGAAGTTTCAACCTAGTAGAATGACAAAGGCTGTGTAAACCCTTGAGACACACAGAAGGACACAGTTGTGCGTTGTTCTTGTTGGATTTTTCCTCTGGTCACATCTTCATGAGCTGTGAGAGAACCCTTGGAGGCAGCCAATCCCTCCATCCTGTAGCTCTTTGCTTTATGTAAACCAGCTAGCAAACCACTCCATTAGTATTGATGTAGACATTACCACAAATCGCCACTCAGGGACCAGAAAGAATTGACTAACTAGTCTTGGGTCCAATACACATAACTTGATCAGACACAAAGTTTAAGTATACTCCCAGGCTGGTGGCACCAGTCTCTCCTTCTCAGGATAGTGACTTTTGCTGGCAGCTAAGGAGACCCTGAAAGGAAACCCAAGGGGGAAAAAAAGATAGATCTGGAGTTGTTATTGGTCTCAAGATGGAGAATTGCCTAAATTTGAAAGAAGCAAGGCATTCTCACTATTGAAGGGGGACTTCACTACTGTATAAGGTTTGTTCCTTCCTAACCCTCCTTGGCCGGAGTACACGTGATAAATCTCATTAATTTGATTTTTTTTTAAACCTCTCTTCCAACAACACTGAGATGTGGGAGTCTCAGTGTTGGAACACGTGGAAGATGACTGAACTCTCTGCTCAGAAAAGTCTCCCCTGGTCAGGAGTCAGCTCTGTGTGCATCGACCCATCACACGGTAGAGGTCCAGGAACAATCCCTTCTGAGTGGATTGCCTTCTGGGTAGCCTGGAAATCACCTGGGTAGGACTGATGGAAAAGCTTGGGGCTGAATGGCAATGGACCCCTCCAGGTCCGATCCACTGTGTGGGCATGGTCAGACCTCTGGACATTGGGAGGCCTTGAAAGTCCCCATGGCCAGAAAGCTCCCTGCCAATGCTGGGAGAACCCTGACTAAGTTGCTGACAGGCCTCCTGTGCTATTGGTGGTTGGTCTCATTTCTGACTGGATTCAATTATGCCATTAATTGTTTCTATCTCCCTAGGATCAGGTATTTATCTTTCCGTCTAGCCAACTGGGTCTGGAGAGCTTTGATTGTTTGTTGTTTCTAGCATTAAGACCTTGTCCTGAGCATTGCATAATGGAGGAAAGTGGGATAGGGTCTGCCTGGTGGGCTTTTGGGTCTGTGACCATGGAAGCTTCTCTTAAACTCATGAGACCTGTGCAAATCTAGGTAGGTACCTAGCTCATCCTTTCATTGTGAGACTTAGGATCCTCTTGCAATTACAATAAGTATATTAGAAACAGATAAATGAAGGATTTGAGGCATTTGAATCTTTGGGACCAAGATAAACCCAGAGGGTCACAACGGGTGCTAAGGGAGTTTATGCTTAGCACCTAGTGAGCAGGAAAAAACAATTAATCCAGATTAAAATAGGAAAAGTCAGTGTTGTGTAATGACTAGGGAGTAGGCCTTTAAATAAATGAATAAATAAAAAAGCCATTTTGTTAAGCACTTACCCTGTGACCAGACACTTTAGATCTGAGGAAAGAGACAGTCCCTGTCCTCACAGAACTTACATTCTAATAAGTAGAAATGATTGGTCTGTGATGAGGTCATTGGTTTTGGGAAGTCACCAGGATGGTGAGTGGAGTCACAGGGTAAAATACATATTGGTTGTGTGAGTGAGGCCTTGCCTTATCTCCAGGCTAGGCTTTAAGACTAGAAGATGCTGCCTCCGAGTTTCATCCCTTTATCAATGAAATCACAGTTCCAGAAAGGAAGGATCCAATAATGTTAGTTCTAAAGTCCCCTTCCCCTAACCCCAGTGGTGGGCTGCTGAGGTCCGCATTGGATGTTCCATGTCTTCTATCTCCATCCCCTCAAATGAATTTGTCTTTGAAAAAAAATTTCCATGCTGCCTGACACTGGTGTCAAAAGTTCTAGTCATTGCTTTGCTTTTTCGATTAGACTCAGAGATGAAAGTAGTTTAGCGTCAAGGGCATATTTAAAAGGAAAAAAAACACACACACACTCACACATTGAATCATAGAATCATAGAATTCTGCTGTACTGGTAAATTTCATTAAATCAGGGAAAATACTACACATCTTAAAAAACGTCTCATTCATTCAGTCCAGAAAATTAGATACTTATGCTTGGAGGCTTCAAAGAAGTTTTAGATATTTTTGTCAGAATGACTTAATCTCATAGGTGCATAAGGAGAACCTGGGTTTATGGGGCTTCAAAGGAAGATTTGGCAGAAATAGTATATCACCCTAGTGATGTGACCCTTGATAAATACCATAACCTGATCCTCAGTTTCCTCATTTGTGAAATGGAAATAATGGTACTTCCACTGCCTACCTCCTAAGCTTGTTGTAGGGAAAGCTTAAAATATTATCTATATTAGTGTATGTTGAGCCTTGAAAGATGGAGCAGAGTTAAATAAACAATAGAGTTGACAGATAATATAAGTTTCTGTTTCTAGAGTATTTTCAATTTTGCCACATTTTTTCATCACAATGGTCCTGGGGTAGGCAATGATATATCACTATTCTCTTTTAACATATGAGAAAACTGAGGTAAAAATTAACTGATTTGTTCGAGGTCACTTAGCTGGAAAGTTTCAGAGTTTGGGTTTGAATTCATGTCCGCTAAAACCAAGACCATTGCTCTCTGAACTGCTCCTGGACTCCTGTTTTATGTAGAACATTAATATTTGCTGAGATTTTTTTCCCCACAACAACTCTGAAAATATTTTTATCGACTAATTCCTGCCCTTTGTTAAAACTCACAGAAACAGAGAGTGAGAGGTGGGGACATTGGAGTTCCTTTACCTAAACTCAGTTAACTTGGGGACTATTTTGCAAAGCAGGTAGCTGTGACAGGGGCAGTCATAGCAACAGTGATGGGTGATGGCGCCACAGAGCCCAAGCACTGCTGAATCTCCCATGGACCAGAGAAAAGGAAAGTTGTTGTTTAGCCCTGGAGGTGATGACAGTGGCCTAGTGAGGTCCTAGGGGCAAGATGAGCATGACAGAGAAATCCAGTCCTACAGCAGAGGGGAGAGGCTAGGACAGGGGTGAGGAACCTGGGGCCTTAAGGCCAAAAGTGAAGTCCTCAAGTGAGGCCCTTTGGATCCAGTCAAGGGGCTACACTTGAGGAGCTAGAGGGCCACATGTGATCTCAAGGCTGCAGTTCCCCATCCCTGGGCTAAAACCAAGGAGAAATGAGGCTAGAGGAGCAAAGTAAGACCTTGCTTTTGTGAGTTGATTCATATGAACTGGGCAGGTCTGAGATGGAGGGCAAGAGTCTACTCTCTGGTGACAAGATTTTTTTCTCTTCCTGGGGTAGGCGAAGGCTTAATCCCAGGGTGGAGCTATAAGTCTGGAGTGATTGTAGAAATTTCTAAAAAAGTTAGGCTTCACCAGAGAGGTAGGTTACTTGGCTCCCTAGTAAAGCCAAGTTCTTTTCCCATATTTTGGGGGACAAGTTCCAGCACCAGGGTGGCCCTGAGAATAAGACGCTGGGATCATGAGAGTGGAAAAGTATCATTGTCTCTCTCTTATTATTGTATGCAATAAACTTGGAAGTCTGATGCTTACTTGGAATTTGAGGGTTCTTGGGGGGAGGCGTCTAGAAAGAAGCCAAATTAAGATACTCTAAGAAAAACCCGCCCTGAGTGGGGGCAGTTTCATTCCTGAGAAGCCTTTGAGATTGAACTCCAGCATTTGACTAACAGATTATAAGTTTCATTAGAAAATGGCAGAGCCCTAGGCGATCGATATCTCTACTGTCTTATCTAATCAAAGGGTTTGCTGGACATCATAGTAGACCAACATATTTACAAAAATGCTCAAAAACTGCATTCTGGACAGAATTCTCTAGATTGACTGAGGATGGTGCTTCCAGATCATTTCTTGTTTTATTCTGTGGATATGCATTGTGTGGGTATACATGGGGCCTCTGTTTGGGTCTTGGGCATATGCCCACCCTAGTAAGTTTTGGTTTTAGTTTTTCTTTGTTAATTTTCTGAATACCTAAAAAGTAGCTTTCAGTTTTCTCCTTTTCCTTTCTGATAGACTAAGTTGGCAATGTCCTTTGTGACCTGGTTTCTGATTGTGTTTCAGACTAGATGAAAAGCTGTTTTTTTTTTTCCTTATGGGAAATACAATTTGGATTTGACCATGTAGGTAGGTGGTAGCATTTTTCTCAACAGGCAAACACAGAAGGATCTCACACCTTTGGTGCTTTAACTATGTGCTGTTTTACTAAATGTATGAATTCAGTAAAAATTAGACAGGTTTCTACTTAGATAGAGGAAGGTAAAGGAAAAAAAAAAGGTATGTTTCAATTTTTTTATAATTGGGCAGATTCTGCTACCAAACTAAGGAGACCAAAACTAAGAGATATGAGAATTAATTGCAGATCAAAAGCTCATTTATTAAAAAAAAACAAACCAAAACTTAAAGGTACATGAGAAAAGGAAGGGCTGAGAACCCCAAAAGAATGGAAGCTTGCCCTCCGCCCCCCAAACCAAGTTACCCGCTTGGCTGGCAAGTCCGCCCCAAGCTGACCATTTGTCTTTCCTCACCCATGGCACCACACAAAAGCCTGATCTCATCCCAGTGTCATCTGATATTCCGATGACCCATCTGGTCACCAGTAGTAGAGCTCTTGGGGATAAGGAATTAGACCATCTCGAGGGAAGGCCCAGGGCTAAAGACTCCAAACCTTTTCGACTTGAGTTTGTGACATAATGCTCATGATTGGAGATGAATGGGCTTGGAACCTGATGTGTTCAGGGATTCAAACTAACCCATAGACCCTCAAATATTTAAGAGGGAGTGAGAGAGGAGAATGAGGTGGAAGATAAAGGCAAATCACAAGGTAGTAGATAGATACTTTCCGTCTTAGGTAAAATTTGGCATCTAAGATCCTAGGAAAGAGCATCTTCTCCCTAACATGAACTCTGATGTTGTTCCTATCTACCCATGACTCAAGGTCAACGCTGTCCACCCTGGTACTGTCATCTTCCCAACTGAAACCCCA
>CM053585.1:37053682-37091450 GCA_028646515.1 Pseudochirops corinnae | reverse complement strand
GTTTTCTTATTACTAAATAGCAAAGTATTAACAGCACAATGTAGGAATAAAAAAAAGGCGAGGGGTGGAGGGTGGGGGGAGGGAAGGGAAGAAAAGACAGACGCCTGCTCTTTTCTGCTTGGTATTATTATTTGTGACAAAGCCCTCGGTCCATTTTTCTTCATAATTTGCAGGACTCCTAATGGGAACAGTACCTCCCAATTACCATGGCTGCCAAAGGCTAATTTGGTTACCCTCAGGATCCACAATAGAGAAACTGTGTCGGGCCTTTGTAGATATTTGCATACTATACATACCAGGAATGTAAAACAGCTGCCTGGCCCCTATTCCACTATCATGGCAATTATGGGTCATTAGTTTTTTTTTTTTTCTTTCTTTCTTTCTCCCTTTTTTTCTTGTTCTCATCTTCCAGACTCCAGTAGGCAGTGGTAGGCAGCTGATGTGTTTGCAGAGACAGAAGCAATGAGAAAGGGGAGCTGCCGGGTCCTATTTGTTAAGAGTCAGGGGCTGACAAACTACCACTTGAATAGGGTTAGCACAGCCCTGGTCTTTTATTTCTTGATTACCTCCCCCCTTTCCTTTCTTTCTTCCCCCCCTTTCCCCCCTCCCCCAGTATTGCCCTCCCTTCTCTTTTGGGAAGCCTCTGGGGGAAGCGTTTGTGACCAGGCCCTGCACGTGTGGATGGATGGATGGATGTGTGTGGATGTACTTTGTCCTGGTTACTAAGGGGATTCAAGCAGGAATCGTGCCTGGCTGGGGGTAGAGAGGTGGGGGGTGAAGCCTTGGACTCAGAGCTAAGGCGTGTGCCGGCACTTGGCTCACTTGGCTCTTGTCTATGTTCGGCCTCCTCCCCAGACACCCTCAAAGAGCTTGGACTCCAAACTTTCCCTGCAAGACCTGAAGCCCCAAGCCAAGCCAAATAGAGAAGGGGGGGGGGGACATTTTATTTTAAGTTTTTGAATTGAATTTGAGCCCTTGGAATGATAAGTAAGAAGGGAGGAATCTCTCTCTCTCTCTCTCTCTCTCTCTCTGTCTCACTCTCTCTCTCTATCTCACTCTCTCTCTTTCTCTCTCTCCCCCTCCCCCTTTCCCTCTCTCTCTTTCTTCAGTCTTCTCACTCTTTCATATCTCTCTCTTCCTCCTTTTCTCCTTCCTCTCCCTCTTTCTCTCCCTCTCTTCTTTCTCTTCCTCCACTTTCTGTCTCTCTCTCTCAGATCTTTTCTTCTTTTTCTCTCTCTCCTTTCTTTTCCTCTATCTTTTTCTCTGTCTTTTCCCCTTTCCCTCTCTCTGTCCTCTTCCTCTTTCTATGTCTCTTTCTCCTTTCTCTTCCTCCTCCTCTCTCTATCTCCCTTCCTAGTTTTCTCTTTCTCTCTTTCTTTTTCCCTTTCTCTTTCCTCCCCTCCTTTTCTCTCTCTTTTTTCTTTCTCTGCCCACTCTATTTCTCCCTTCCTCTCTCCCTCCCTATCTTTTATCTTTCTCTGTCTCTCTTTTCTCTCTTTTGAAAAATGTGTTGTGTCTTGTGGTAGTTAATGGGAAGTTATGGTTTTGAATATAATTTTTTCCTTCAAGCTGCTAATTTTATTGACAATATAGATAGATTGAAAGACCCAAAGCTTTTGTGTTGTTTTGTTAAAGCAAATAAGCGAAGCACAAATGTAAATTACATCTCCAGGTTCACATTAGAGGTTTGCAAATAATACTGAGCTAATGGTTATTGCAAAGGAAAATAGCAGTGGGATCAATATTCTATACAGTAGAAGGCGATACCTCTCTCTCTTTTAATCACCTCATTGCAGAAATGGCATTGAAATTTGAAATCTCATTTTCTCCATTTGTACAAATTGAACATAAATCACTGGGAGTGAGGGGAGGTGGCAGGCAGCTTCGCTCTTTGTGGGATTGCATTACTAATTAGTGTTGGGATAGAGGAGTAGAGAGAGCCAGGGAGGGGTTGCACCGACCTGCTTGGCCCAGACACAGGTGGATCTCCAAGCACTAAAGACCTAGAGGAAGGGCCTGAGAACCTTGGGCTTTCTGCCTTGCCACTTTGGGGTAAAATAGACTTGAAGTTCACCTTACCAGAGAGAGGAAACAAAGGGCCAAGAGAGACCTAAGATCCCAGAATGCACTGCTTGCCAAAAAGAAGAAAAGGATTCTTAGTTCCTGCCTTAGCTCTCTCAATGCTGTAAGAACAAGAGAAGGTCCATCACTGTCCATGGTAAGCCATGAATGTGTAGTCTCCTTCCTGGTCTTTCTTTCCTTTTGTTTATACATCTGTAGTATTTCAGCAGTAGGTGTGATTCCTGCCCAAGAAGGCCCAACAAGCTAGGACCTCCACACACTTGCTTATGTTCTATTACACACACACCCCCCCTCTGCCCCCATTAACACAGTCCCTCATCTACTTCATCTAGGGCCCACATGCTCTCTGATACACACACAGAGCAGGTATTGTTTTTACATGGGAAACCAGTGGCAGTCTCAAAACCTAGGTAATTTGCCAAGGTCAAAACCTGGAATAATTGAGCAGCCTCAGAATGCGTAACTCACCCTTGCAAATGGCTACTTGCCCACTCATCTGGAGTCAGTAACTATTTCTGCTAGATGGGTAACGTAGAACATTGAGTTCATTTAGCTGACTACCCTGAGGGCAGAGTGAGCTGATAAAATGCTTATATTTATTTGAAGGACTGTTTTCACCTAAGGGGTCAAAACTACCTTATATTCTCTCTCTCTCTCTCTCTCTCTCTCTCTCTCTCTCTCTCTCTCTCTCTCTCTCTCTCTCTCTCTCTCTCTTTCTCTCTCTCTCTCTCCAGACCTGTGATTTCATCAGTACAAACCAGCAGCTCTTTTTTAACTTACAATCTTCAAGAGTTGCCTGGGGAAATAAGAGAAGTTATATGACTTTCCCAGGATGATCCAGTTAGTATGTTTCACTGTCAGGTCTTGAACAAAGGTCTCTCCAACTCCCAAGGCTGGGACTCTATCCACTATACATACTGACCTACGTTAGGATAATGAAATAACATATTTGCCCCCAAAGGGTCTTCTTGTCTTTTTTTTTTCAAAGGGCTGTCAGGAAATGAGTTTAACGATAGCCACAAAACACCAGCAAATTCTAATGCAAGCTTTAGGAGCAACCAAATAGTCGCATTGGCTAGGGTCTGCTTGAAGAAGTCTTACAGGATGTTCAGTGTGATAGGGAAAAGATATGCTTTTTGGTCAACAGCTCATTCCATTCAGAAAGGATCTGAGGCGTATTCTTTGCCCATGTTTGAGATTTGTACCAACTAAGCAGTATACCATACCTAGACAGAATAGAAGGTGGCAGTAGGTTGGTTCTAAAGGATGCTGGGAGATATCCCACTTTTCTCTTCCTACAACTCTTTTCCCGACTTGGTTGGAAATGCTGTGAAACTCCCATAGAGTTATCCACACGTTGGCATATTTCCATCCTTTCCCTCCATTCTCAGCAGTTGCACCAGGCGATAAAAATAGGGGAGGTTAGGGGAAAAACTGGAAACAAGGTTCATTACCGAAGGTTTTTCTCATCCATTTCAATAGATGAAAGGAAAGAAAATAAAGCAAAACCCATCCAAACAGTAAGCAGGTGGCGGCTGCTAATAGAGAAGAAATAAAAACCTTTTAGAAATCAGACTAGACTACAAAAAACACTGACAAAGTGGAATGAAAGTTTTGAACAATCGGTTCAAAAAGAAAGGTGTTTGAAATAAACCCTTAAAAACATTTCAAATGCCGAATAAAAAAAAGAGAGAGAGAGAGAGAAACAGCTTTAGAAATTTGAAGCCAGGATGATTTAATCTAGAGAGAGGACTTTTTTTTATTCAACTTTAAAAAAATACCTAATGAGTCCTCTGAGGCTTTGGGGCTTAGCGGGCTAAGAACTAGGATGGGCTGTTAACCATACCCTGCCTGACCTGACTTATCTTCTCAGCTCCATCACTGACTCTGAGTGACCTTGGGCTTTTAACCTCCCCGTGCCTCTATTTCCCCAGCTATAAACAGAGGTTACTAATAGGGATGTCCTATCAACCTCCCACATCCCTCAGGGAGAAGAATGAGATAATGGACCTGAGTCTACTGATGAGAATTATTGTTCTTTTAGACCTTCAGGGTGCTACCTTGAGATCTGAAAACCCTCTGCCCCACTACTCCACCCCCCAGGACCAATCAAGAATCTGCCCACTGGCCTGGCAGGAACCCTGCACTTTGGGGTCGGAGCATTTTATAGTGTACTCATCCCTTTTAGGGGCATTTGGACCATCTGTCTGTCTTGCCAAATGCCCTGAAGAGTTCACATAAGAGCTGAAAAAAGGGAGTGCTGTAATGAGGGGCTGTGCTTGAATGAAGAGGAAGGAAATATGTTACACTGGAGGAGAGGGAGAGAGAGAGAGAGAGAGAGAGAAAGAGAGAGAGAGAGAGAGAGAGAGACAGAGAGACAGAGGAGAGAAAGACAGAGGGGGGAGAGAGAGGGGAAGGGAAGACAGAGAAATGCAGAAAGAGAAGAGGGAAGTGGAGACGAGGAGAGGGGAGCAGCATGGCAGAATCAGAAATGATCTAGGAAGAGAGGAAGCAGACAAATATAGCAGACACCCAAGAGCAATGACACAGAGGGATACCAAAGAGAGGAGATGGCACATCTCCAGGCCCGTGGGGACTGAAACCTAAGTAGCCCAGACACAGAAAAAGAAAGAGAAAAGACCAGAGTAAAACAGGAATAAAGATTCAAGGAGAAGGAGAAAGGGAAACAGAGCTATACATGCGATGGTCCCCCTTTCCCATTACAGAAGATGAAATCCCTGTTTGGAAACCACAGAGTGGTTCAGTGAAAAGAATTCTGGACTTAGAGTCAGAGGATCTGAGTTCAAATCCTGCTTCTGTCCTGCCTGTGTTACCCTGGGCAGATCATAATGTTTCTGGACCTCAGTTTCCTTGACTGTGAAATTAGGAGTTGAATTAGATGACCTCAAAGCTCCCTTCCATCTCTAATGAAATGCACACTCTCCTTATTATACACTGAGGGATATGTCCCCTTCCAAATGCCACCAAATGAACTAACATCCTGGGATTTTGCACAGCTCATTTTAAGAATATTGCCCTACTCTGCTTAAATGAGGTCATTTATTAAAACAAAGAGTTAGTTCAGCATTTAAGAATGAACCGTTTGCTCCTTTCACCAGGGGCACGTGGCCGTATGCCATTATGGTGCTTTGAAGTCCTCTGAGGGAAAAATACTGCTAAAGCAAGACACCTGGTTTTGCTGTGGTTAGTTTTTAATTGCATTCTGAAGGCAATAACAGGGTTCCTGAAGAGCGATTCATTATGCTACCAAGGTGGAGTTTTAAGCTTCTGTCTCTTTAGTCTCATTGTAGACAATGGAGTGGAAGGACCCTTCAGGAGTGCTTAGCCTTTGCATGTGCTGACCTCCCAAGGAGTTTTGTATCAGCATCCAAATACAACTTAGCAAATAATTCTGTCGTTTGAGTATTGAGCAAGCAGTCTAGGGTAGGAGGTTGGAAAGGGTGAGGGGCAACAAGTAGAGGGGTGGTTCTGTTCCATTTTGAAATATCTTGAGAACTTTTGGGTGGATACTTCCCTTCTCTGTGCATCAGTTTCTTCCTCTGTAAATGTAGCGGTTGACTTCCGAAGTCCTTTCTGGCTCTAGGTCTGTGATTTATGATATGAGGTTACATGGTCTCTTCCTGTTTATTCCAAATTATTGACATCTTCATGGAGTGGTTAAGAAGGAAACATTTTGTAGAGCTGAGTCAGAGTCCTGCAGAAAGAGGAGTTGTTGGTTTTGATTTTGCTTTTGTTCTCGTCATTGTCTACCTAGCACCAAATGGGGACCTGGCACGTGGGAGGTCCTAGTTAAGTGCATGTTGATTGGTAACTTTTTGTTCACATTTATTTATAATTATCATCATATTAATAGTTGTCATTGTTTAGAAAAAATCATTTGTTGTTTGATAGAATTTAGATAAAAACAGACCTGGAACAAATCTTTTATATTTGATATTATTTTATATTTAATGATACTGCTGTTGTTATCACTGCTTTTTGTGTTTGAATAAAAGCATTCAGATATGGGCTCATCCTCCATAGGCTCATGGGAAGACTCCTCTAATAAAATTCCAGTAGCAGTCAGACTACGGGGATGACATGCCTCTTATCCAGCGTCATTCATTTATTTCAGTCTTGTCTGATTCTTCGTGACCCTGTCTGGGGTTTTCTTGGCAGATACTGAAGTAGTTTGCCATTTTCTTCTCCAGTTCATTTGACAGATGAGGAAACTGAGACAACCAGGGTTCAGTTACTTGCCTAGGGTCACATAGCTAGTTAGTGTCTGAGGATGAATTTAAGCTCAAGTCCTTCTGATTTGAGTGCCCAGTGCTCTATCCACTGTGTCATATATCTGTCTCCTTATCCAGTAGCTACATGATTTTGAGTTCTTGTTTTAGATCTCTACATTTTGAGAGCTTTTCTTGCTGTAAAACTTGGAAATTATGAGTATTTGGTATGATAATGTAGTAAAAAACATTCTTCTTACATTTCTATGGATCAGTATTATGTTTGGGATTATGGAAAATAATTCAGTCTGCTATAATATTCAAGTTCCTGCAGTTTATTGGTCGATTTTTCTTCAAGATGGTTTGAAGTCAGTGTTTTTGTGGTATATGGAGCAGGGGACACTTATCATCTGTCAATCCATGAGAGACAACAGTTGCTAGGGGTAATTCTAGCCACCAGGTCATGTCTTCCTAGATATTCAATAGGTACTAAATCTTTAAAACCTACAGTGATATAATGTAACATTTCTTTGAACAATCTACATTGATAACTAGGTCTGGGCTCCTTAAGGATAATTTTTCTGTAATTTCTGGTGGTCCTGAAATGCCATTGTATACCCCTCTGTTTCCACAAACAAATCCGTTCAATGCAGCCAATATTTCTTGTTTACTGCAATCATGTAGATGTCACCCAAGGTAGAGTTTGTGATTCTGTTCTTGGATATTAGCTGTTTCATAATCTCCATGTGAAGGTAGACCACTTTCAGTTAAATTCGGCTCATCAAATAAAGTGTCCCTGTTGTCAAACTATACTATTTCTCAGTGAAGTGATGTTTGCTTGCTCCCCAAATAATTTCTGTATGGTTTTGATCTGTTTATCATGGGCTCTGGAATGGCTATCAATCTTCTTCCTCAATTTTGGAGAAGTATTCATCTCCTTATGACTGCCTTAGAGTGATGGGTTCTATGTTTCTTTAATATTGTATGGGATTTTGGCTGGGATACTGTCTGAGTATGCTGTTGTCCATTTCCTACAGCCAAAAGTGCACATTATCTCTGGTACTGTATAGGTGTTAATTGCTTTAAATGTGTTCCTCTGATACATCATTGATTTCTGGGAGCCATGAAGTCTCTTACCATAGTTAGCCATACATTTCTTTTTGATAAGTCTTGCCTAGAGGATGCCTAGATATTTATAGTTATTGTCTTCATCTCTTGGTTCAATTTGATCAAACTTAAAATTTTTAAATTTGTCTTTTTTGGGTGTACTTTGAGAATTTTATATATGTGGTGTCCAAATGACTTTTTGGTATCATTAGAGAAAGAGTAAGATCCCATGAGATGAAGGAGGTGTTGATATAGTTTACCTGCTACTTATATTAAACCATCAAATTCAAGCAAAATTTTCCAGAATTCCAGTCTGAAAATGCTCATCTCCTTTCCAAATAATTTGAGATGTTAGGCTTGTGTCTGTCACACCCTTCATTATTAGGTATAATTCCTGGACTTGGCATTAAGTAAAGGTTTTCAATTTCTTCAGGTTCCCAATTTTTCCATATTCATAATTTAATAACCTAATAAATTCAGTTTTTATTTTTATGATTGCCTTGTATTGGTCGGCAACATGTTGTTATATGACTTGGAGTTGAGAGTACCATTGAATAAAAAGTAATATGAGGCCCTTATTTATGATGGGCAGATTTGTTTTCAATTTTGTTATGATGTAGCTCTGATATGTAATGTAAATATGTACGTCTTCAGAGTATTCCTTGGACAACACATGGATTGTCCATTTTAGTGGTCAGTTTCATATGTGTTAATGATTTCCAGCTGGCTGAATAGTTGTATTTCTGATTTCTTCTGACAGATCATGACTCCTTGGAGTACCACATTCCTTTGGGTCAAGCTGATCATCATGACAGTTCTGAGTAGGGCTGACTTGCGATTTGTATCTCCTTATCTATTTTTTGAAGCTTGGAAACAGTTTCATCCCATGGATAAGAATGCTAATCCAATCAGATTGATAACTGGAACCCAGTTGGCCACCATTTCAGGGTTTCTACCAAAATCAATGTTTCTTGGATTTTAGCTGTCATCTACTTCCATTCCATTACTACTTGGCAGCTACCAGAGCAGTCTCTGATCTCAAGAAGACTCTACTATGTATCATCCTGCTTAATATTCTCCTTCTTTAATAGAAAGGACCATGAGTTGAACTTTGAGGGAAATACCATTATTGTCATAAACTGCCAGTCATGAAAACAGATAGGAACAGAGGTTAGATCTGTGATTTCATGGGATAGGGAAATCCCAAATCAAGAAACTTTACCAAGATGGGTCATCACCTTCTGTGCAACAATATAGGATGTTGTCTAGAGTATTGAGAGGTTCAGTAACTTACCAATGATAGATAAGACAGTCAGTGTGTATTAGAGGCAGTACTTGAACCCATGATCAAACTTCAGACATTACATCTGCCTTTTTATCAGCTATGACATTTTATCCACTATCTCTGTTCATAAGAGACCCAGGAGAAAAAGAAAAAAAAAACTGTGCAATTTTATTTTATTTTAGAGTTTAAGACAACAAAAGCTTGGTATACTCTAGGCAATTTTACCAAATTGCATCATAGTATTTGCTATATATGGGACATCCAGCATCTGTTAGATCTGATATTTGGGGAATGCAGTCAGCAATAAAATTCCCACTTTAGGGATGTAACAGAGACAGCAAGATATTTAAGTGACTTGACTAAGAGCACATAATTCATCAATGGATCAGAAATGAAATCATTTGATCTCAATTGACTTCTGATATGTTCTCATTTATTGATGCCAAAATAAGATGATCCCAGCTGAGAAAATCCCCATTATTCTGAGCTGCTAGTAGGAGTTTACATATTGTTGCTACACTTTGATCCTTAGTTTCCTCATCTTTAAAATGGGCATAACTGAGAAATTAGCTTTGCAAATAGTATCAGTCATCATTGGCTCTTATTTTTTCCTTTGCCCTTCTGGTTCTCCCCTTCATATTTCAGATATGAAGGACCCTTAAACTTAGCTACTCCTAGTCGTTCTCAGAGTCCCCATCAAGGCTAACCCTCAGAAAGATGAATAAATAGGTACTTGCCCTTTCCAATGGGGACCATCCCACATTGTTACTTTTTTACTCCTCCTTTCTTCCCCATGTCCACAGACATTTACTCATCCAACTCCAAGAAGGTAGAGTAAAAATGGAAGTGTTGTTGTTGTTCAGTAATTTTAGTCATGTCCAACTCTTCATGACCCCATCTTGGGTTTTCTCGGCCAAGATACTAGAATTGTTTTTTATTTCCTTCTCCAGTTCATTTTATGGATGAGGAAACTGAGGCAAACAGACTTAAGTGTCTTGTCCAGGATCACACAGCTAGTAAATTTCTGAGACCAGATTTGAACTCAGGAGGATGAGTCTTCCTGACTCTAGGGCCAATGGTCTATCTATCCATTGTACACTTAGCTGCCCCATGGCAATGAAATGGAAGTAGATGGCATCTAAAATCTGAGACTTTGATTTTCCCCTTTGGACTTTCATTGAAGTGCACACTTCTGACCTCAACCTCAGGGTTTTGTGACACCTTCAAAATGCCATGTGGGGAGAGAATAAAGGCAGGGTAGTAGATAGAGGCATCCAAGGTCCTGGTCTATTCAACCTAAGCCTTCATATTTTGGCATCTTAAGTCAACATGATAATTATCATGATAGATAGATAGATGGATGGATGGATAGATGGAGGATAGATGGATATATGGATACATGGATGAATAGATAGAATATTTATTAAGTGTTATGTGTAAGGCACTATGCTATATTCTGGGAATACAAACACAAGCAGAACAATAATCCCTGCCCTCAAGGGGTTTGCATTCTAATGGGGAAGAAACAAAGGAGGGTGAAAAGTGGTTGGGGGAGTAGGTAAGGAATAAAGGCAAGGTGTGAAAGTTCAGAAAATTGGAAATGGAGAATTGCTGACCTGGGTTTGTCCTCACATGGAGGTTTCAGAGGAGGGGACCTTCTATAAATCTCATATTTAGATAATGCTTTAAAGCTTGAAATACCACCCCCCGAACTCAGTGACATAGTTAGTGAATTATTTTGTTATTATCACTTTAGAAATGAGGAAACTGAAGTTCATAGAGCATTGTCAACACAGTTAGTGTGTGGCTGAATTGTACCTCTATGACCTCAGTCCTAAAGCTAATTGATATGGGACTCTCTCCTTATTGGTGGAGTCCAATGCCCTGTGCCACTGTGAGGGGTGGGATGGGGTTGGCAAGAGTCCCATACCAATGGGTTTGTGGACTGGGGTTATACTTCAAATTCAAGTTGTCTGGCTCCAATTCCAGTGCACTTTAAAAGTAAAATCCCATCTGTATTGGTTTGTGTCTTCTGATATGCTGTTTTATACACAATTTGTTATGTCATAGAAAAGAACAAGGGACCAAGAGGCAGGAGATGTAAGATCAAGTCTTGGTCCTACCATTAATTGACTGTGTTTCTTGAGTAAATTATTTTGCTTTTCTGAGTCTTATTTTCCTTATCTCTAAAATGATAATGTTGGTACTGAATTGGGAAATCTGTATACTTTGGTGAGGAAGTTGGTGCTGGAACATTATGGGATAAAGGAAATAATGTACCACTTAGTCAATCTATACACAGAATAGGGCAAGGCAATGGAGTACCCCAGACCTCTTCTCCTAGAATCCAAGCCCTCCTGGCTTGGACAAAACAAAACAAACAAACAAACAAACAAAAACAGTGAGGAATACTCATTCTCAAGGCTGAGGTCCTTTTCAACTATCACATGATATAATTCTGTGATCTATATACCCATCAACTTTGTAGATGACACAAAACTGGAAGAGCCAACCCAGTAACATCTGATCTAAAATGATCTTGACAGGCTAGAACACTAGGCTGAATCTAAAAAAAAACCTGTGGAGGGTCAGGAGTACAGCCTGGGGAGGCATGCAGACATGGTTGGCCTGGGTATCCTCCATAAAATGTAGGTTCTGGGAGGAATCAGACAACCAGAAAGAGAAGCTCCCAGGATGGAGGGCACTTATAATGTGAGAAGTAGTCCAAGGGGTGAAGTGAGTTTCCAGGGTGAAGAAGTTTCTTTGATTTGACTCTATCCAACTATGTTAAGCACTGCAGACGAACAATGAGCTGGACCCAGAACTGAATAGGAGGGAGAAAATTGCCTGGTTTGCAATTGGGAAATTGAAGGGGAGATTTCATGCTCTTTTCTGACACGCAAAACAACTCTCTCTTTAATACCAGTATTCTCCTGGTGGTACCATATAGCTTGGTTGCAAAGCATGGAATAGCAACAACCTCCAAAGAAGAGAAAATTGTAGGTTATGCATAATGTAGGGTCAGCATGAGTAGACTATAGCATATTTCCAATGATAACTTGTGTGCAAGAAATGGCATAAGAAATATCATTGGGTAAACGTCTGAATGAACAAAGAGGCTGGCCAGTTATATCATAGAGCAAGAGTTGACTTAGGCCAAGAAGCTTGGGATGCATCTGCCCACCCAACATCATTTTGATCTTTATTTAGCTCCAACAAAATTTGTAGCATGACAGCATAATAAGCAAGCAAACATTTCTTCTGAAGAATGCATAATGTCTTGCATTTATATGTGTACTACTATTTTTTAAAATGTATGATATATGTAGACACTATTGTGCTTAGTAAAATACAAATTAGTGTTACTGAATTCCTGCAGCATTTTTTTCTTTTTCTTTTGCCATCATATAGTTTGGTGTTTTGTTTTTTTTTTTTCAAACCAACCTATACCAACAGTACAACTATGACCACGTCCGGGACATGTTTTGTTGATAAAATGGGATCTTCATATTCAAAAAAGCTAGGGATCCATTGACCCAGAGGAAGGTATTCAAGCAATTTAGGTAGGGGCTCTTTGGAGGATTCATGGGCATTGACACTGGATTTAAAGGCAGAGGCCCTGGGTTCACATCCTGACTCTACAAGTCATTTAAGCTTTCTGCAATTCAGTTTCCTTGTTGATTAAATGATGGCCTCAGAGTCCCCTCTGGTTCTAAATTTATGATTCTCCTGTCTTCATCAATGGAAGAGGCATGTACATCATCAAGATTACCACTTCACTGGAGCAGGGCAAAAATACAAAGCTGAGCCCTAGGATTTCCCTGTAGAAGGGCAAGGGGATTCCATTTGCCTTCCTTGGGTTTTCACGAGTACCTTCCGCCTGGCACCATCATGGCTCAGGGCTTGCCTCATCAGCTCTCTCCCCATCTATTGCACCAGATCTTCCTCCTCTTTTCATTTTTTTGAGGTCTAGAGTCTCCTGGAATTCTTTCTTCCTTTGAAGCAGAAATTGAATCAATAAACATTTATTAAGGACTTATTTCATGACAGGCACTTTGCCAAGCCCTGGGAATACAAATAAATAGCTGAAAGAGAGTCCTTGTCCTCAAGCTGCTTACATTCTAACAAGGAAGACAACACATTGAAGAAGGCTGAAATGAGGTGGGGGGGACTAGAGAAGATGAAAGTGCCCTGTGAGGAGGGATGTGGTAGAAGATACTGTGAATAGTTATGAATGTAGCTTGGGGGGAATGAAGACATGGCTGACCTGGACATCTTCCTTAAAATGGAGCTTCTGGGAAGAATCAGACAATCAGAGGGAGAAGCCACAAGGTGCCATAGTACACAGAAAGCTGAGCCTGGAGTCAAGGAGTCCCAAGTTCAAATCCAGCCTTAGACACTTACTTAGAAGTATGACCTTAATCAAGTCACTTAACCTGTTTGCCTCAGTTTCCTCAACTATAAAATGGGGGTAATAATAGCACTTACCTTGTAAGGACGTTTTAAGCATCAAATGAGATAAAACAGTGCCTGGCACATGGTAGGCATTATAGAAATACTTATTCCCTCCCTCCTTCTCATGTGAGAAGTAGTATAAAGGTAGAGTGAGCTTCCAAGGTGTGGAGGTTTTTATGATGTAGTAGAGAAATCTAATAAGATGAAATCCACTAGGGATAAATGTAAAGACTTACATTTGGGTACAAAAAATCAATATCACAAGAATAAGTTGGGGGAGGCATAGACGGTTAGCAGTTATTTTTTTAAAAAAAAAGATAAAAGGATTTTAAAGGTCCCCAAGTTCTATATTAGTCATCGTTATAATGCGGCAACCGAAAAACCTAGCATGATTTTGGGCTACATAGTTTCCAGGAAAAGAGAAGTGATAATTTTCCCTATTCTGAATAGATTCTGGGCTTATATGAAGAGAAGAATCCAAGTCAGAAAGAAGAATATGGTATTGAAAAATTAGCTAGTATAGGGAGCCCTACATTAGATTCTCTCCTGTGAAGACTGGAGTGGAACCCTAAGGACTTTAGGAGAGAGTAGTTGGTCTTCTCTTTGAACAAAAGGTTCAAGAAAGCTCATTTACTTCCCATAGATAATGGTAGATTGACATTGTCCTTGCTGTAAGAATTTAGCTCTAACCCATTTTCCCATAGGGTTATTAAGTCACAGAATGACAGAGTATAGAAAAGAAGGGACGTTAGTGATTAATCTATCTTTCTCAATTTTACATTTGAGGAAGCTATATTCCAGAGAGGGGAAATGACTTGTCCTCATGGCCATATTGGTAGTAAATCATAGGACCAGGAATCAAACCCAGGTTGCATGACTTCCAAACCACTGTTATTTCCATTAGACTTCACTGGATTGTCCAACACACCTCTCTATGCCTATATTCCAAATGGAAGAGTGGAATCAACTGCCAATCATTTTACAAGACCATCATCTCTGTGGACCTGAGCAGGTCTCCATTGTCCACTAACAATTAATAGTTTCTCTATTGATCCTCATTTTAAATGCAGGTCTTGGAATTCCATGTTATAGGGGATAGAAGAAATGTAGGCAAGGAAGTTCTCCGTGACTATTCATGCCAGGTTGCAGGGCATGAACAGCCTACTCCAATGAAAGGTACCCCTATAAGGGCAGCTAGGTGGTACCATAATGGATAGAGTGCTGGGTCTGGAGAAAAGGACAACTGAGTTCAAATCTAGCCTCAGACCCTTACCAGCTGTGTAACTCTGGGCCACTTAAATTCTTTCAGCCTCAGTTTCCTCAACTATAAATGGAGATAACAGGGGATATTAATATAATACAATTAATATAATAATGGTAGGAATAATAATAACAGCACCTACCTCACAGGGTTGTTGTGAAGATTAAATGAGATGTTTGTATTGAACTTAGTTAGCCCAATGCCTGGCACATTGGAAAGGTTATACAAATGCTAGCTATCGTGATTTTTCTTAGGGGTTGATCGCTAGTCCCATTTCCCACTATTTTAAGACTGTCTGTAGATGACCCGGTAGCCAGACTCAACCAACATGAAGCAGGCATCTGCATCTTACCTGGTGTTTCATAAAGAAAGAACTCAGCATAGCTACTAAAGGAGAATGTGGTGGCAATGTAGTTATTTTCGCTTGTTCTAAATCCCCAAGGGCAACCAAGACTCCTAAATGGGGCTGAAAATTGTAGGTTGTGATAACACATCTCCTTATCAGTTTTCCTTTGATGAATTCTTAAGTAAATGTGATTAGTAGTTAAGTGCTACATAATAAATTAGTCTATGTTGGTTTTAAAAATTGTAGAAAACCACACATGTAGACACACACAAAGCTGCAAAGGACAGCTGTGATTTGGTGGAGAGAATCCTGGGTTATTTGAAGTCAGAACATCTGCGTTTGCATTGGAGTCTAAGCCTCGATGCTGCTCACTTAGCTGTATGGCTAACCACTTTACGCATTTAAGTCTCAGTTTGCTTGGATGCTGAATCATCCTATGCTACTCTTTCAGGGACCCTCTTTTCATTCTTTACTCTTTCATTTGGTGATCTCATTACATCCCATGGGTTGCATAGCTAGGAACTCAGGAAGGTGAGAATTCTTGACTGCTGGACTCAGCACTCTGTGCATTCTGATGCCCCCAACTGCCCGTTCAAAGTTCCTCAAAACCTGGCTCCTTCCTGTCTCTTCAACTCCTCTCCCTCATGACATCACCTTCCTGATGTCATGGTCCTCTTTGGGAACAAAGGACAGACAACGATAACAAAGCACCCCTCTCAGTGTTTTCTTCCAGGCCTACCTGCTACCAATCACCTTAATTGGTTACTCATTAACAAAGAAGATTTATTAAGCACAGACTGTACTATGTTATCTGTGATAGCCAATCCAAGTTGAAATTGCTTCCATGTACACAATGGCGTCTCCCATCACTTTGCATGGGCAAAGTCCTCATGCTTAGAATGCTTTCTTTCTTCACTTCTATCTCTTAGAGTTCTTGGTTTCCCTCAAAACTTCTCTCAAGTTACGCTTGCTCCATGAAGCCTTCCTTGATCCCCTCCTTCCATCCCCAGCAGTTGCTATGACTTTCCCATCCCAAACTATCTTGGATTCTTTTCATATATATGTTGTCTCCCGTATTCAAATATAAACTCTGTGAGGACAAAGGCCATTTCATTTTTGTCTTTGAAACCCAGCACCTGGCACAATGTAGGTTCTTAATAAATGTTCATTGATCCATCTGTAAAATGGAGAAAACAACTCTTCTTGTTCTCTGTCTTCCAGGAAAATTGTGAGGCTCAAATGAAACGATGTTGTTGGTAAGAAATGTAAAGATCCATATAAATCTAAACTCTTATTGTTTGTTGTTGTTTGGTCTATCTCTGTGACCCCACTGGGGGTTTTCTTGGCAGAAATACTGGAGGAGTTTTCCTTTCCTTTCTCCAGCTCATTTTATACATGAGGAAACTGAGGCAAACAGGGTTAAATGACTTGCCCAGGGTTGCATGGTTAGTGTCTGAAGCCAGGTTTGAACTGGGGAAGATGAGTCTTCCTGATTCCACACCAAGTGCTCTATCCATTGTGCCACCTAGCTGCCCTTTATTATTATTAGTCTGTCAATAAACATTCATTAAGCCCCTACTATGTGCCAGGCATTGAGCTAAATGCTAGAGATACAAAGAAAGGCAAAACCATGGTCATTTCCTCAAGAAGTTTATGATCTAATACAAGAGACAACACAGAGATACCAGATAAGCCTTCTCACCTCCGTTTCCTGACTTTCTTCTAGGCTAAATTCAAATCTCACCTCCTTTAGGAGGCCTTTTCAACCCCCTTCCTCCTCCTAATTGCTAATTTCTTCCTTCTGAGATTGCCTTCCTACAAACAGAGCTGGAAGGAAACTTAGAGGTCTTCTGTTCTAGTCTCATTTTACAGATGAGTAACTTTAAGCATAGACAGGTAAAGTGACTCAACCAAGATCACATGTGTAGGAAGTAAGGTGATCTCCGGAGACCTAATTGGCTGTGAGATGCATCAACTCTGGTTTGGAACCAAGATATGACGTCCTCCATCTTCACTCTGCTTCCCCCCCACCCCCCAAAAAAAGAAGCGTATAAAGACTGTGTTTCAAGGAATACATTGGTTCCCATAGGATATCTGTCCATGATGAGCAATAGATAAGCAATCTCAGTTTGTCAGCACCCCATGTAGGGAATTAGACACACATCTTCTATGTTAATGATACTTTCAATTTTCATTTCCTGTGTGCCACATTGAAAATGTATCTGTTGAAAGCAGAATTTCATTCCGTCCAACTGTCTCGTTAAGTGAAGACATTGAGGTTGTATCTGTCACAACAAGATTCTGTAAACTCATTTAAGCCTATAATTTGGAGGGGAGCAGAGAGGACTGTTCCATGTAAGCCCATAACCGTTGGCTCAGTGTCATCATAATTGCCATTAGTAATTGGCTACTCATTAACACTAAGTATTAATTATTAATAAAGAGGATTTATTAAGCACTGCCAATGTGGGATATTATCTGCTAGAGTCAACCCAAGTTGAGTTCATGGCCACTGCTTCGTGGATTGACAGACTAAACTGTCAGATGGACAGGTTCCTCCAAGGGGAAGGAAATCCACTCAAAGGAAGGTGATGCCAACAAGGAGAAATCAGTGCTGGTCTCTGGACAGGCCTTCTGGTCTTACGACTTGATGCCTGACTAAAACATCAAGAATTATTATTAATAGTAACTTATTTTATAACTAATGATGTAATTAAAAATTATAATAATGTGTACAGGATTTTAAGCTTTACAAAGCACTTTACATATGTGAACTCTTTTTTCCTCAGCAACAACTTTGTTAAGTCTGTGCTAGTAGTATTCCATTTTACAGATGAGGAAACAGAGAAGTTAAGTGGTTCATCTATGGTTACCCAGTTACTGTGCTGAGGGTGGAATTTGAACTCAGGTTCTCTTGATTCCAAGTCCTACACCACCTATCTCCTGGGTGTGAAATAACTCATGCTGTCTCCAAGGTCTGTCACAGGGAAATAGCTGAACTTCAGATATTTTAAGCAAAATAAAGTTAACATTATTGATATTTTAAATGCATTTGATGGAAGTTTGATTGTGTTTAATTAGTATTTGGGGGGAGCAAGGTGGCACAGTGGATAAGGTGCCTGGACTCGAATCAAAAAGACTCATCTTCCTGAGTTCAAGTCTGGCCTTAGTCATTTCCTAGCTGTGTGACCCTGAGCAAGTCATTAACCCTGTTTGCCTTACTTTCCTCATCTGTAAAATGACCTGGAGAAGGAAATGGCAAATCACTCCTGGATCTTTACAAAAACAAACCTAAATGATGTCATGAAGAATCAGACATGACTGAATCGACTGAGCAGTATTACAACAAAATTGGCAATGATTTAAATAGGTTTAATTTCATATCTCCAGAGTCCCTTTCCTGATTTTGGAACCTGTTCCTTTTTGGGGACCTTCTCTTCCCTTTTGGAAATTCCCTATCCTAGAAAGTCAGGGCTTCAGTGTAAAGAGGGAAGAGTGGCATTCCAGGCTGGAGAGTGAGCATCTCATTGTGGCATCCCTAGGCTTAAGCTGGCTACCAGGCCTTGTATTCTCATGCTTGGCAGCCCCATTTACTTGGAGCTGCCATCTTTCCTGAAGCTGAAATTACCTGCACTGCATGTCACCCACTCAGGACCAGAGTATCCAAGGCTGACAAGGTGTCAGTTAGCTAATCTGATCAACTATTTTCGGCTTTTGTGCTAATGGGAGAGGGTCGGAGGGCCTCCTCCTGCTTGCGGGTAATATATGTACATTTTAACAGTGGCCTTCCAGAGATAATGTGCCTCCTGAGGTCAATGCTATGGCAGGCCAACAGGGGAGACCAGGGTCAGCCTCCTGATGAAACGAAGTAGGCCAGAATTCATTGAAAGCCTCTGGGATGCTGTCAATTGGCTGTATCAACGTAGTGAGGCATCATTCAAGATGGTTAGACTGGGACACTTATTAAGAACATAGTATGTGTACTTGTTACTGTTCAGTCATTCAGCATGTCCGACTCTTCAAGCTGGCCTAATTATGTGGGAGTCACTGCCTGGGAACCAACGCATTCTTAAAACATAGGCCTATAGACAGGCAAAAAATGATGGATGGCCTTTGAATGTCAGCAATGCCGTGCGGTTCAGTGTGTCTTTGGATAGCAACACCCTCAGTAGACAGATCACAAGCCTCTCCAGAGTCCCGATAGTCAGGGTCTATGAGCCAGCATAGCCCTTTCAGCACAGAGGGGAAGGATGCGTAGGCAGTCTGCTGCTAAGCATCCCCTTAGGCCCACCCCCCATCTTATCCTTAGAAGTAGATAGTGCATACACTGCTGGGCTGTGAGTCAGGAAGACAAGAATTCAAATCCTACCTTAAACACTTACTAGCTACATATCTCTGGGAAAATCACTTAACCTCTATCTGACTCAGTTTCCTTATCTGTAATATGGGGATAGTAACAGCTTGAAGGATTCTAATGGGGAATGAATGAAGTTGAAATATGCAGAGAGGGTTTCCAATCTTAGAGCTCTACATAAATCTTACTTATAAGGTCTCACCCCATTCCTAGATTGCCTTCCCACCTCACCCTGGCACGACTGACTTCCTTCAGTATTCAGCTCAAATTCTGTCTTCTGCTGGAGACTTTGTCTAATCTCTCCCAAGCAGGAAGGGACTTTCCCTGTAGGATTACTTTCCATCTACTCCATATCCATCTTGTATATGCATTATTTGGATGCTGTATCCTCCATTGTACTGTGAGCTCCTTGAGGCCAAAAATTGTCTTTTTTTTTGTATTTGGATTCCCAGTGCTTAGCACAATGCTTGTCCCAGTGGGCATTTAATAAACATGTGTTTGTCACTACTGTTGTTAAGGTCAAGGGTTATGTTTTTTGCCTTTCTTTGTACCCCCAGTACCTGGTATAGAGTAAGTGCTCAGTAAATGGCTGTTGATTGCTTGACGTGGGATGTGACTCAGCTTCTAGAAATCATGGCTGAATATTGAGAAGACTTCTGAAAGTATGTAGGCATCTTCTAGGATTTCTGCTGTTCACCTTGTCTGACATTGGAGCTTCCACTGAGTCTTGTAAGAAAGAAAGGACTTAAAAATAGAGAGGGGAAAGTGGTATTCCAGACTGGGGAGTAGGTAAAAACATGGAGTCATTTTGATGAAACTGAAGCATTTATTTAAACAAGGAGATACTGTCAGGAGGCTGCATCCAAGCTACCTACATAGCTAAGGTTGATGGATTGCTTGAGCTCAGGAGTCCTGAGCTGCTGTGGGATTAGCCTACAGGGTATCTGTGCTCACTGTCTGGCCTCAAAATGTTGAGTGCTCAGGAGTAAGGAGACAGAGGCATTAGGTTGACTAAGGTCCAAGTCAGAAATGAGACAAATCAAAAAGCCTTCTGTGCCAGTCAGTAGTAGAATCGAACCTGCTGCTCTTCTAGCCTGGGTTAGATAGGAAGACCCAGTCTCAAAACAAACCCACACACATGGACAAACACAGAAAGTAGTTAAGGATAGATATTGGGGCTAGATTGCAAAGGGTCTTGAATAATAGAGCGAGAACTTCAGAATTTACTCAATAGACCAGGGCAGTGAAGGACCAAAAGTGGAATTGTTGTTACCAGTTTTTGTGAACATAAATGCATATTTATGGATTTTATTCTTTAAGACTCTTTATTAAGCTCAACAGACATTAGGCTCACTAACTGTGGATATGTAAAGATCCCTGTGGGCATACATTGACTTATTTTTTTATTTTGTATTTTTATTTATTTTGTTAAATATTTCCCAATTACATTTTAATCTGGTTTGGGCAGGAGTCAGGAGTGCTGTGGGCTGCATGTTTGGCATGTCTGGATTAGACTATTGCCTTTATTCTTGCTCACTCAATCTGCTGTTTTCCAGTCTTCCCTCTTTCTTGTTCTTTGCCTCTTAAGGACTTTTCTTCCCCATTTTATATGGAATAGAACCCCCAGAAGTCATAGCTGAATTGTAGAAGCATCACTTTGGGAAAAAGTCACCACTGAAACAAGGCAGTGGAGTGGACTTCAAGGGTTGATTCTGCTGTGCATTCTGCTTGTGGATGGGCCTCAAGCAGGACCTTGAAGGAAGGGCAGGCTTTAGGCGAGTGGAGAGGAGGAAGATCCTAGAACGAACTTGTAGGCGGGTAGAGAGGCAAACCTCTTGGGTCATTCTCTGGCAGTTGGAAATGGGTCCTGGAAAAGCAGCAGGGACTTCATACCCACCCTGCTATGCTAATGGTACAAGTGAATGAAGAGAGGGAACTCTGGTTTCTTGATAATTCCTCACTCATGAGAGAGTACGATGCCCAGGATACAGAGAAAGATAATTTCTGAATACTTTTTTATCTCCTAAACTTCTCATGCTTTTTTATCATAGATTTCAATCATAGATTTCAAGCCAAAAGGGACCATCTAGACCAGTGCTTCTCAACCTTCTTAATGCCGCTACCCTTTAATACTTGTATGTGAGCGTATCTGCATGTGGGCGGACCCTCCTGAAGACGGATAGAAGAGCCGTGTCTTGGTTCCTAAGACCATTGGAAATATGTGTTTTCTGATGGTCTTAGACAACCCCTGTGAAAGGGTCATTTGGCCCCCAAAGGGGTCACAACCCACAGGTTGAGGACCACTGAATTTTAGACCAACTCCTTCAGTTTATAGATGGGGAAACTGAGCCCCACAGAGGTAAAGTGACTTGCCCAAAGTCACACAACTAGCAAAGGAAGAACTAAGATTCAAACTAGTTTCTCTGTCTCTAAATCCAGTAGAGCACCTGCTGTCCAGTTCTGCCTCTCAAATTGCCCTTTGTCTCATCACGCCATAGGAGGCAGTGATGAGAAATTACTATTAACGCTGAGAATTGAAATCAGGGAAACATGATTAATAATTATGTGTGTGTGTGTTTCATAAATGCTGAGACCATTTCTACCCTGCTCCTCCCTGTGTAGTGAATACTCATACAGCTCAAACTCTGTGTGTGTTTATTATTTTTTTTCCCTAACAGCCTCTTAGAACCTATTTCTGTCATTTTAATGTCCTTTAATCTCTTTCTTCCGTCAAAGAGGGAGCCCATACCCAAGTACCCAGATTCGGCAGCCAACCTTGACCTCATCTAGCAGAAAACTTGATGGAAACTGATCGAGATACAGCTTTGGGTGCTTGGGGAAGGTACTTGGAAAAGGAAGTTTTCCATTTAGACAAAGGGAAGATGGCAAGAAAAGAAGGACCCAGAAGCAGGTCGAGTCCTAAGTGAGTCCCCGAGGCCCCTTGGCGTGACTCTGCCAAAGCGCAGCTGTGACATTAGCAGACAGACATTGGAAGCATCATCATAATTCTGCAGATAAAAGCAGCCCCTTCTTCAGACAATTATAGTAAAATTGAAGCTCTCCTCCAAGAGAAACACATGCCCTTGTTGTGGGTTTTTTTCCCCTCTTTTCCCCTCTTTATTTTATTCTTTATGAGCAAATTGGTTTTTCAGGGCTATAGAAAGAGCCGATTGGAAGCTTAAATCCTCCCTGTCTGCCCAGGGGTGGGATTCGCAGGGTTAGACATGTAACATCTGAAGGCTGATTTTTTTTTAAATTGATATCCAAGAATAAAAGAGAGAATAGTAGGAGAAGCTGATCAGGAATGAATAAAGTCTCCTTTTAAGCTGAAATAACCCTCCTCCCCCCCATCTTCCCTCCAGAAAAGCCGGACTGTAATTGCTTGCAATCACTCGGCACAAATTGTCTCCTTGTATTTGCTTTTTAATTTTGTATAATCTGGTCCATTTCGCTCTCTCTGCCTTTGAGCTTAACCTCTCTCTCTCTCTCTCCCTTTCTCTCTCTTCCTCTCATTCGTTCTCTCTTTCTCTCTCCCTTTAATTCTTCAGTGGTGGTTTTTTTTGAAATTGTAATAATTCCCAATGATATTTGATGGTTTTTTACTAAGCAAAGGCATTTAAAGGGGAAAAAAATAAAGGGAGATTGAATAGATATGGGCTGCATCTATTTAAATGTTCATTTCAGTCTTTGAAGTATTATTTATTTTAATGTGTTAATATTTTTTCTCGAGATACTAAGGATATTTTAATAAATAAGTGCACTAACCACACAGTAAGCCAAGAGAGAAGTTGCTTTTGTGCCTGGTGGGAAGGAGAGATCATTTCCCAGAATAACTGAGGGCTGTTTTCTTTCTCTCACTCAATATGTGTCTGTTTGCTAGCTCATAGTACTTCTCCACTCACCTTCCTTATGAAGGTCCCTCCTTCCTCCTGTTAGGCTTACTCTCTCCCCTATCCCTGACCTCATTCTCCTAAGCTTGGTTCTCTCTTATTTTTGAGTCTCTAAGTTATTTATGTGAGAGAGCTTTGAGTCAAGTAGCAGAAGCATCAGTTGATAGGGTTTCTGTCTGAATATCCTAAATTCTGGTTGGGTCAGGGCTTTGGAATATGGAGAGAATCACAAGGAAAGTTCCTCAGTGGGGGGTATGAAAGGAAAACAGGTGAACAACAGGTGTACATGTAAAGAAGAAGGGAAAGAAAAAAATAGCACGAGGTAGTTTAACCATGGTGTGATCTTTTCATGTTTATGGTGCCTGTTATCATAAGATCCAAGCCTTCAAACTGAGAAATTAGCCTTCACTAGAAGAAAAGAGTATCCAAGCCAGGCATGAATGAACAGGTTCAGAGCAATGGGAAGGATCTTAAGTAAAAGAAGAATAAATAAGAGGAAGACAATTAATGGGGTAGGGTATGCAAGTTCTCATAGAGGTTCAGTTGTCCAAACTGGACACTAAAACCAAAATGAATCCCCTGTGAAGTCAGGCCTTGTTTGTCACAAACAAAGCAATTCAGGCAGGCCCATGCTATGCGGTGGTTGTCATTAAATATGCATATATATTCATATTTTATTTCTGCCACTTTTCAGTTGTTACTAACTCTTTGAGACTGCATTTGGAGTTTTCTCGACAAAGATACTGGAGTGGTTTGCCGTGTCCTCTTCTAGCTCATTTTAGAGATGAGGAAACTGAGGCAAACAGGGTTAAGTGTCTTGCCCAGGGTCACACAACTAGTAAGTGTCTGAGGTCAGATATGAACTCAGGAAGGACTCCAGGCCTGGCACTCTATCCACTGTGCCACTTGGCTGCCCGTGCATATACTTATATGTGTATATAAGTATATGTATATTATATTATACTTATATATTATACCTATACCTATACATACATACATATACATGTATATATATGCCTCTGTGTGTCTTTGTATATTACTACACTTTAAATTTCATTGCATCCATTTGTACGTGTGTGTGTGTGTGTGTGTGTGTGTGTGTGTGTTTAACTCAGAAAAACTTACCAGTCTGTACTGTTATTTTGTGGAATTTATTTCACTGAACCTAGCATCCTATTTCCCAGAAATAACAAAGCTAGACAAAACTCTTGAAGTTACTAAGATTTTTTTTTTATAGGAACTGACTTTATGTCAATTTTGTATTAAGTTCATTCAAAGCAAATGGGGTGGATTTTGGGGCACCTACATATTGCGCATACTATAATAAAGAAAATGTTTGTTTTAGAGAAGGGTGGCAGGTTGTTCTGAGAAGATTGACAAGTTGCAGAAGAAGACACGTCAACAGCAAGTTATTTGAACCCTACATCACGGGGGAAAGCTGGCTGAGGTTGCTTCCCGTGATTCGATGAACAAGGCTCTTCAGATTGAAATACCGTCTTCCCACAGATAGTGACAGAAAAAAGAAAGCTGGTTCTAAAACTGGAGTAGGATAGAAGTGGTGTCATCTACACCATTAACATGAACTGTTTTCACCTCGAAGAATTTCAAGAAAGCATTGTGTTAAAATTTATATTTGGGGCTTTTGTTCTGTTTTTATATTTAGCCAATTTGCAGTGTTTCCTACACCTGCAACCTTTTCCACATAAAATGTTAAGCTAGCTTTTCCCTTCTTTTCATCGTTATTACTCAGAATACCTAAAATATCCTACAAATTCAGCTTTTGTTTTCAAATAGTGTAAACAGGTAAGATACCAAAAAGCAAGATAGTACAAAAAGCAGATGGCCCAGTCCTTGGGACAAACTTACAAGTAGCACCCAGAGCCTCCTTAATGGGCCCCCCTTCCCAGCTCCCACCCCTCATCCCTACTCCCAGGGTAGAGGTATTCAAGGGGTAATTGTTTTTCTCATTCCTCACCTCCTAAGCCCCCATTACCATTGAACCATCCCAAGGGAGGCCAAATGAAACACACTAAATCAAAGGACATTTCCTTCGAATAAAACATAAGGTAAATAAAAAGGAATTAAATCCTTAAACCCAGCAGCATACACTCTCGCCCCCATTTCCCCAAACCACCATCTTGCAAGCAACTAGGGTCTGAAATTCAAGAGGCCTCTTCTCACCCTTCTGCCTCACCAGTCTTCCACACAATGAAAGAGAGGACAGATGCTTTAACTCATAGTCCAGATGTTAAAGACTAGCAGTAGAGGCAGTCTCTATGCTGGTCACTTTCCTTGTTCTGTCTTAGCACAGCTTCATAAGGCAGGGTGGGCTCCTGAAATGGCAACCACAAGGGCATTGAAATCATGCACTGTCTTCTACAAAAAATGAATGGAAACTTATGGGCAAAAATATTCGTAGTAGTTCTTTTTTATAGAGGCAAAAACCTGGAAAATAATGAGAAGTTTGATTGATTTTGATTGATTTGATTCAAGTCATTGATTGAAGAACGACTGTAAGTTGTGGTATAGGAATATGAAGGAATACTATTGTACTATAAGAAATAAGGAAATGTATGACTTCGAACAGATATAGAAAGACTTTTATGGACTGATCTAGAGTAAAGCAAGCAGAATCAGGAGAATGATTTTTATATTAGCAACAACACTGCAAAGACCAAAAACTTTGAAAGTTATAAGAACTATGGACAATACAATGACCATCCATGATTCTCAAGGACCCTTGGTGAAGCATGCTCTGTGTAACATGGAGATGATTGACCTAGAGGGGAGAATGATATACTCACACAGGGATATCTCTATCTCTATTTCTATCTCTATCTCTATCTCTCTCTATCTCTATCTCTACATCTGTCTGTCTATCTATCTATCTATCTATCTATCTATCTATCTATCTATCTACAACCATTCAACCACTGAGGGAATTTGTTTTGCTTGATTATATATCCTTGTTACTAGAAATTTGTTTTTCTTTTCTTTTATTCAATGCATTAGAAAGTGGGAGGAAGAGAAAATAGATTTCTGTTCATTTTTTAAAACAGAAACAATTAGCTAAAATTGCAAAGAGGCTGATTTAGATTGGAAGGAAGGAAAACCATACTGACAATTAGAGCTATCCAAAAGCAGAATAGACTTCTTTGGGAGGTAGTGAGTTCCTCATTATCAGAACTCTTCCATAAGAGGTAGGGAATGTCCATAAATGTGATTCCTTTCCCCAGAAGTCCTTTCCAAATCTGAACTCATGTCCTCCTGATTCTATGGCCAGTTATCTTTTATCTGTGAGCAAAGTATATAGGAAGGTACAAAATATCATAGGAGTTCATGGGGGAAAAGGTCAATTATCAGCTAGAAAGATAGGGGAAGATTTCCTGAGCAAGGTGGCATTTGAATTGGACATTAAGAGATGGATGGGAATTCCAGAAGTTTGGGTACTGCAGGCAGTGGAAAATATAAACAAAGGCATAAAGGAGAGAAAGCAGAATGTGTACTGGTATCTCAAGTAGCCCAGCTGGCCACAGAACATGGCAGAGAATAGTATGAGAACAGGTTGGAAAGGTTGAATGGAATCAAACTATCTTTGAATGCCAGACTATTAAATTCCCACTTTTCTTTGGGGGGAGGGGAGAACAGGGGAAAGAGTATTCCATTGAAAATTGGGGTTCATTGGAATTGAATGAAACATTCAGTGACTAGAATTAGGATAAGGCAGTGATTTGGTCATCAGACAAAGGGCAAGAACTCCAGTGACTAGAGATGAGGTCAAATAGGTAGCAGTAACATTTAAGCTACCTTGACTACATATCTGTGAATCATTGTTTCTCCCTTCCCTGTGGTCCTCCTTGGCCCTGGAGCCAGGGGTGGGACTTCCTCCACATTCGGAAGACTAGGTGGATTTGGGAGCAGGGAACAAATATGGCTACCATACAACATGAATGCTTGTCTATTTAGCTTTTTTAGGTCTGAGAATGTCAATATTACTTGTCTGGCAGGTTGATGGCACAGTATTAAATGGGGGATTTGTTTGGAGTCAAGAAAACGTGAATTCAAAACTCTGGGTTTTTCAACCTCAATCTCCTTATCTATAAAGTGAGGATAATAATAACACCTATTTCAAAAGGTTATTATGAAGCTAGAATTTAGAGTGACACATAAATGTTTCTTGTTGTTCAACCATTTCAGTCACGTCCAACTCTCCATGGCCACATTTGGGGTTTTCTTGGCAGAGGTACTAGAGCGGTTTGCCATTTCCTTCTCCAGCTATTACAGATGAAGAAATGAGATAGGGTGGCTAGGTGGCACAGTGAATAGAGCACTGGCAATAGAATCAGAAGGACATGAGTTCAGATTCAGCCTCAAGACACTTAACCCACACAAAAAAGCTAGCCGTGTGACCTTGGGCAAGTCACTTAACCCCAATTGCCCTACCTTTCCCCCTCCAAAAAAAGCAAAAAAAAAAAAATGAGACAAAATCACTTGCCCAGGGTCACACAACTAGTAAGTATTTGTAGATATTAGGTTATTCTTATTAAAAATAAGTCAGTGAAAATTATTAGCATTCAAAGTATATGCATTCCCAGTGTCTTGAACATAAAACAGTCAAAAAATACTTGTTGAAGGAAGGAAGGAAGGAAGGGAAGGAAAGGAAGGAAGGAAGGAAAGGGAAGGAAGGAAGGAAAGGGAGGAAGAAAGGAAGAGTAGATGAAAATCCAAACAATTATTTGATTAGGATTTCCCTTCTAAATGGATGGTAGGGTAATGGAGTGATGCAGTGACCCTCAAATCAACTCTCCATTAGTTTTGATTTTTTAAGAGATTTTGTGCTTTCAGCATCAGCCTATAGAAAACTGAATGGAGAATAGATATCACAACAACAACAACAACAAAATTGCTTCATGAATAGTACTTGCTTTCACCATATCTGACTGTAACCCTTTTTTTATAAGTGTATGGCTATTTGCCAAGTCAATTCATTCAACAATCTCTAGGGCAAAGCAGTAAGTGTCCTGTGTAAGGGAAAGTATGATTTGCCAAGGAGATGCATTATTAAAGATATTTTCTGCTGGATAGACTCTCTCTGGGATTTTAGCTTGTTTTAGTCTTGCTTCTTTGTGTCATATGGAAGATGGTGTTTAGCGCTCCCATGGGGCCTTGCCATTCCATACAAAAAGATATAGAAATAATGGATAAAGGATTTGTTTTTGGAAATTAAACTAATTTTTGTGGGTTTTTTTCTCCAATTGAAAATGTATCTTTTCTTCCTAGGGTCTCAAAAAGAAAGACCAAGATTTGATGTAAGGTTTACCCTTCTTTGGGCCCTACTGGACTATTTCCCAAGTAAGGAATACAGACAGATGCTTCACCATTCTCAGGGAGAGAAGTGAGAGGATCTAGAGCTTGGAGAAGATCTTCCATTGACTTCCTCCATTTTCTGGAGCTCTTCAGAGAACTGCAGTCTTGATCCCTAGCCTCAGGAAAGACTGAACTTTGCCTCTCTGGTAAGTGATGCTACCTTCTCCTTTGCTGTACTGAATCTGGAAAACTGATAGATTAGGAGCAAACTGCCAATTGGCTGAGAGTGGTGCACCCTAGACAGAAGAGTTCAAAGCCCTTTCTAATCCAAGCAAAACAATTCTTCAGACTTGGCCCCCTTATCTTCCCAAAGTCACAGAGATTCATTCTTGATAAACAAACAGGCACCACTTCTTAGCAAACAAACATTGGGGGGGGGGTGTGCATGAAAAAATGTAATATAAAAAAGAAAATTACATGTGTATTTTCTCCTGACACAGTTTTAAAGGCTGTTTGTAGCTGATTTACAATGCTTATATTATTCAGCTTTTCATTTGAAATTCTAATAAGTCCTTTGAATGGGTTGGCGCTTGCCAGAAAGTGGAAGGAATGAAATGTCTCCATTGAATTGTTATCTTTTTTAGCGACTTCTTCCTTAACATCCTCAATCTCCCCTTCAGTGTCCCTTTCCCTTCCATGGAATTTACTGATTTGATATTGCCACTTGATTAGAAGTAGGTGGTGGGAAGAATTCTTGGACAGACCATCATGCCTGAGCCTTTTCTGTGTATGCCTATGTGTGTTTTGCTGTTACATCATCTTCATGTCCTTCTTTCTAGTATGTTGATGATAATGAGGATTATATCTTTGTTTAAAGAACAATCTAGAATTTTCAAAACCTGCTTACAGGTTGTTTGATCCTCACAATTCTAGGACATGGCAAACCAACTATTACTATCTTCTTTTTGTTAGGAAACTGAGGTCTGGCTCACTTAAACACTGAGCCTTGAGGCTAGTTAAGTGGCAGAATCAGGATAAGAATGTGGGTCTCAGGGTGCTCTTTGTAGCACATCACTGTTCTGAAGACTTGTTCCCATCTTCTCTAGGGATTCTTCTTTTTTCTAAGCTCTAGGGTAGTAGTGGGGTGTATGGGGTATGAAGGAAGACTAGAATCTCTGGTGTGAGGGCTGCTGAGCCTTTTTCAGAGCTGCCCATCCACCTCTGGTACTCATCTGATTCACTTAGCTCTCACCTGCTGCCCTAAGAAACTGTAGCATGCACAGTGGCTACACCTTGATAAACCTCTCAGCAGATGAACTAAACCCTTGAGGGTAACTTATGGGGCCTCAAACCCATCGATGACTTAGGGGGATATCTACTCCAAGCACGTAAAAACTTCCTTACACTGGAATGGGTAGATGAGAACAATTTGTTCCAGGAATCCTGAAGACAGCTGAAACAGGTGCCATGGAGATCTTAGAACTTAGACACTGAAGACACCAAGGTCACCTACTGCAAACTGGCCCATTGTACTGACTTTTGTCTTGCCACTGGACTTGACTCAGAAAAAGAGAGTGAGGCTGACAATTTAGTACAATTCTGCCTGATTTAAATAAAATTCACACATGAATCAAGACCACCTGTAGTGTCATTGGTTCTCTTTGAAAATGAAGTACAAACAACAAGGGTAGTAAGGAGTGACAAGTTTATGAGAAGGGCTTATACTAAAATGCTGTTGTGAAGTGTTTGTATTATGGTTATACTAGTACTGGAGGTCATAGTAGTAGTAGTAGTAGCATCAGCAGTTATATTAGCAGTGGCAGCAGCAACAGTAGCAGTAATAATAGCAGAAGTAGCCACAGCAGAAACAGTAGTAGTAGCAGTAACAGCAATTGTATGTGCAGCAGTAGCAGCAGTAAGAGCAGGAGTGGTAGCAGCAGCTGCAGTAGTAGCAGTAGTCACAGTAACACCTATAGCAGCAGTAGCAACAGTAGCAGTAGTAATAGCAGAAGTAGCAACAGCAACAGCAGCATTAGTAGTAGCAGCAGCAGTAGCAGTAGTTATATTAGCAGCAGTAGGAATATTAACAACAGCAGTAGCAGCAGCAATAGTAGCAGCAGCAGCAGGTGTATTAGCAGCAGCAGCAGTAGTTGTATTAGCAGCAGTAGCAGCAGCAGCAGGTATATTGCCAGCAGAAGCAGCAGCTGCAACTGTGGTAGTGGTGATAGTGGTACTAGAATTAGTAGAGGTGGTGGTAGTAGTAACTTCACTATAGTGCTTACAGATATTACCTCATTTAAACTATCTTCCTTTGTGAATGAATACCACTGTCCTAAAGGCAAAGCATTATTCTTAGCTAAGAGCTGATGGAGCAATCCAGGGCTATAGAACTTTTCTCTTTGTCAACAAGTTATAGACCAACTTCTGTTGTTAGTCTTATTTCTGCAAAAAAAAAAAAAAATACAAGTATCATAACAGAGAACATGGTGGGGAGCAAAAATATGCTTGAAACTGAATGGGGTAAGCCTTTTTTTGAATGACATGTATGGAGCAAATAGTCCCCCTCTCCCCCATGAAAAGTGTAATTCTAATTGAATCTGAGTCCAATAAGGAAAAACAAAGGATCTAGTTTTCTCCTTAAATTAATTTTCTAAAATTATTTTTGTTGCCTTAATATGGGAGGAGGGTCATGGGAGGGGAAAAGAAAGGGAGTAAACATGATGCCATTGGAGTAGCGAAGTTCCAGTGAGGAAATTCCATCTACCACTACACATCAGCCAGAGTTGTATAACTTAAGTCTTAAAGATCTGTCTTGGGGACTGAGAAGTTGACTTACCTGTGTTGGCAGGATTTAAACCCAGATCTTTCTGACTCTGAGGCTAACCCCTTCTCTGCCATCCCATGCTGCCTTTCCTACAAGTTCACATTTATGCAGAACTTTAAGATTTGCTACGCATTTTATGTACATTATGCCATTTGTTACTCAAAACAACTTGGAAAATTGAGTGCTTTCATTATTCCCATTATGTAGATGAGGAAATTACAGCTGAGGTTAAGTTACTTGCTAAGGGTCTTCCAAGTATGATTCAAATTCAGGTCTTTCTAACTCCAACCCTTTATTAACTATGTCACCTTGATGCCTAAAATTTTCTTGTTGTTCAGTTGTGTCTAACTCTTTGTGACCTCAGTTGGGATTTTCTTGGCAGATACAGAATGGTTTGCTACTTCCTTCTGCAGTTAATTTTACATATGAGGAAACTCAGGCAAATGAGGTTAAGTGACTTGCCCAGGGTCACACTAGGAAGTGTCTCAAGCCAGATTTGAACTTAGGAAGGTGAGCCTTCCTGACTTCAGACCTGGTGCTCTATCCACTGTGCCATCTAGCTACCCCACCTAAAATCTTATTATAGGTCAAATAATGGTAGCAGCAGATTCCTGCCTCCTAGGATTCAGTGACCACATAATGCCAGGCCACCCCAGTAGGCACAGACGTGTTCTTACAGTGGCCAACACTGGCTTTGTCATTCTCTCACATGGAAATGTGAAATAGTAGCCAGTGACTGATAGGCAGGGCTTCCTGTAACCTTGATGTAGGAAAAGAACTCTCAGTCCTTCCCATTTCTAACCCCAATGCTCTCTTCCTTTGAGCTAAGGTGAGACTTTAGCTAGGTGTCTGCCACTCACTGAGGGAAATAGATCAAAGTACCTGACCAGCTTTTATTCTCCTTAATTGGTCTTCCATCTAGCACATGAGTCAGAATTTCTTTTTCCAGGGCCTACATTTGGGAAGGCAGCAGAATATGCCATTCCAAGCTAACGTACATTGGCTAATTGGGGAGAGATTTATGGCTATTTCTTTGTCAAACCACAGCTCTGTTGGGAGGCAAGATTTCTGGTACTTGAACAAGTTGGGGGAATCTTTTTAATTCCTGTACATTAGACTTTTCAGTGTCTTTCAACTACCTAGAAAAGTTCATTATATTTTTAATATGATTTTAAAAATTAAAATAAAATAATGATTTGATATACAGACATTGATGAAAGATGTGTTTTTAAAGCAGTAAATTAAAATCTCATTAATATTTCAGTGAGAATATTTTGTGCTTATCTGTTTCATCTCTATTTTTGACCTATGGCTTGGAGTTCACAGCATGAAGGAGATGGTGAAATCTGTTCACCATAAAATGTTAATTATAAGTAAATTACAGCACAAACGTTCAATCAGCCACATTAATTCTACATAAAGTGAATTATTGTAGCAGAAAATTTTCAAATGTGACTGAATTTTGTAATCTTCAGCCTCCATTTTCTACCTTTCTTGCCAGTGCTAAGTCTCGGATGTTTATCCCAGACATCTCTAAACTCTTTGTGTGGTATTGAGCTCTTTGCACTTAGTATGTTTTAAAAATTCAGAAGTACAGTATGAGCCCTTTATGTGCATCCCCCGCCTTCTCAGTTGATTCTTAATTGCACAAAACTCCCTTTGCCCCATGGCAAATTGTAATGGAAGTTTGAACCAGTCAGACTTCCTACGTCTCTAAAACACTAAGTCAAGAAGGTTTTAACTCAGTTGTCTAACAAACAGAAAAACATGGTTCAGGGTGAATAGGGTAAATGAGCTGTTTCAAGTAGCTGAGAGAATCTCTATTGGGACTCTGAGAAGAGTTTGAGGGGGTGTAAATTGGAGAGATGAGAAATGGAAAGGGCCTCCTGTGTTATCTTACTCAGCCTTCCTTTGGGGCAAACGGCAACACAAGGCACTCCCCTAATGTGTTTTCTGGGTCTTTGCCCAGTCTGAATTATGTGATCAGTGGAGGGAGTTGATACCTTCCCTCATCTTGATTCCTTAATCCTTTATCTCTCCTATCTTAGGAGGCCCTTGGCAAAGGAAGCGTTAATGGACAGCCTGCACTTGAAACCAAGTTTAGGATAAAATAATATGGAAAGAAAAGGAAATTCCTTCTAGTTGGTTTTGTGCTTTGGTCATTTCTGAGTTATTTACTCATCTTATTTTCTTAACTATAGGTCAGCTGCTTCTTGTTTCCCTTCTTCCTAATCACTAAGGACTAACAGTTTTGGTTTGCCCAAATGATATGAATATCAAGGTGACTTGTTTTTTGGTTTAATTGGTTGGTGGAGTTATGAGGGCCATACCTTCCAAAGGAAGCAAAGGTATTCTCAGTTCACACATCAACAAAAAATACCCAAAGACACCAACTATAATCAAATCCATTCTTCTGCTAGCTTGTGGACAGTGGAGTTCTCTGGTGCCCTAATTTATAGTTAGTTGGGAGCTAATTAGTGCCCATTCTGCTTTATAGTCCTTAACCATGAACCTAAAGAAATGAAGAGGCATAGGAACAAGACCCTAAAATATCTCTGCATTCTAGAAGAGGGTACAGTTGTTAACCCAACTGTATTGAGTACTTCATCAGAAATGGTACCACCCCGTAATGGTCCATTTTTCTTACCATATATGATCTGGATGTCCAAGCTTTAGGACATGGCAGATATAGAGAAGACATGGTTTTAGAAATGTAGATTTCTTTGTGCTCCTGGCATATTGAAAAATGTTTAACCGGTGTGTTTTTGATAGGGGAAGATGATGCATTTTTAGCCAACAACCAACACAAAGGAAAAAACTGTTGGGGGGGGGGGGAATCTGTTGTAAACAAAAGTACAGGAAGCTCATCCTGTCAACCTTGCTAATTGGTCATTAGGAGCAAAGCCACCAATGAATCCCTGAATAAGAATGCCCCTATGTATTCGTTTCATAATTAGGAACAGGTATGTTGCTTGCTATTAGCAAGATCTTTAATCCAGTGACTAGATATCATTAGGCACTGGACACAGGGGAAGCCACTGATTCCAGTTAGGTACAAGATTATGTAAACCACCTGGAAAACTCTTTGATATATAATCTGCTGTGGTGGTACTTCCTGTGTATGTGTTTCTTCACAGGACAGAACTAAGAATTAATTGAGGTGGTCTGATAGCCTCTGGGAACCTTGAATAGAGTCCTTTGGGGAAGGAAAAGTCACTCTCCCAAGAAAGTTTAGAAAGACAGCTAGATTGGGAATCACCCATTAGGCATGAATCACCCTAACCAAGTAGAGAGTCAGTCTTCCCCTCTTCCCTTTTTGGTGTACTTCTCTGGCATTCTCTCGCTCTTTCTCTTTCTCTGTCTCTCTCTGTCTGTCTCTCTGTCTCTGTCTCTCTCTGTCACTCTCTGTCACTCTCTGTCTCTGTCTCTCTGTGTATCTGTCCCTTCTTTCTTCCTCCTTCCCCTCCTCTTTCTCTTTCCCCTTCCTCTATTTCTTCTTCTTCAACTCTAATCTACCCCTACTCTCTTTCTCCATCACATCCATTCACTTAGAATTAGGATGAAAAGATTGATAAAGAATTCCTCCTTCTGAGAAAACCATCACTGGAATTTTTCCTAAAGGGAGAGTATTTAAGGAATAAAATTTTGTACTGTTGAGATCCTAATACCTTTGACTTAGAAATACCTCCAAATCATAGAATCACAGATTTCAACAGAGAGATAGAACTTCCACAGTCATCTAGTCCAAACACATATAATAGACCTGACAAGTGGTCATCCAATGTCTTCTTGAAGATTTCCACAGTGAGGGAAATTCATCACCTCTCTAGGCAGGTTCCTTCTACTTTTGCTCAGCTCTAATAATTAGGAATTTTCTCCTGACTTCATAGCTTCTTTGCAACTTTCACACACTGTTAGGACCAAAAATATAAGTTCTCCTTCACTTGACAACCCTTCAAATATATAAACACAGATATCTTGTCTCTCCTAGTCTTCTTTTCTACTGGCTAAACATATCCATTTCCTTCTATGAATCCTCATGTGCCATGAACTCACAACTCTTCACCATCCTGGTTTCTCTTCTCTGGACATCTAAGAAAATTGGTTAAGACTCAGGTTTTAACAAAAACTCAATCTCTGGTCTTATGACAAATGCAGCATTGATCAGCTCTTTGGTATTCTTATGTTTAAGACCTCAAGCAATTTAAAGCATAGCCCAACATATAAAATTTTCTTCAGGAACACCTACAACTCAAAAGAACAGAGAGAAAACCACTAGGGTAACCAGATGAATTCATTTAGAACTACATTTCTCTAAAACGTAGGTCTCCCCTAGCTATCTGGTTGTCATCTTTCTAATATGTTTACATTTATAGCATAATTTAAAGACCAATCTCGAGATGCTACCCCAGGAGCCTGGGTTCTCCCACCATGGCTAATGACCTTGTTAAAGCTATTACAAGATATGCTTCTTCCCTGTTCCTATAGCAAAATTTCTGACTTTGAAAACTTTCACTTAGCATTGTAGGTGTGATAATAAGACTTCAGGTAGAGGCAATGAGACATGCACTAAAAAAAAGAAGTTAGCACTGAGAGAGTCAGCAGTGAGACCAAAGGGTCTCTCACCAAAGAGTTCTTGGAGGACCTTCATGGAGTATACCATTACAAGAAAACTCTGAGTGGGGATTTAAAAGTGACACTGGGGGCATTTCTAACACTAGAAGTTTCTAGAATTCCCCTCCCCCCCCCATGGAAGTGGAATGGGATGATGGTGGTGTGGAAGAACTCTGATTTCATCAGTATAGAAAATTCCTAGAGTAGTCTTATAAATATTCTTGGGACACCACAAGGTCAAAAAGAATTCAACCCTAGTCATAAAACTGATACAAGGGACTTGAAGCAGGAATTGTTCCTAAGTCTTCTGGATTCCAAGACCAGCATATCCTATTTTCTACTCTCTTTTTTCTCTCATAAATTACTTGTCAAAAATGTGAAGTCTGTTCATTTTTCCTCTTATTTTGGTAAAATTTCAGAATCTGTTTGCATTCTCCATTTTCCCTCACCAATCATCTGTACCATGTTCAGTTGATTATAGCTCTAAAACTCTTGTCTCCATTTGCTTTGGTTCACTCGAATAGTTACTACCCTAATTCGGGCTGTCCTCAGTGAAGTCTCTGGGCTAATGTCTCTAAATCACCTTTACTATGGTAGCCTCATAAATCATCTCCCTGCCAGGATCTTCCTTCTCTGTCCATCCTTAATTCAATAGCCAAAATGAATCGTCCTGTTGTAAAGGTTTGACCATCTCATTCGCATGATTAAAAGCATTCAGTAGGCTTACTGCTACCTCTATAATAAAATACAAACCCATTGGTCTTGTATTTAAGGTCCTATAGGATCTGGCTCCAGTAGACCCCCCCCACCTTTATTCATATATTATTCTCATTCAAGCTCCATGTTCCCTCAAAATTAGATGACTCCCTAAACTTGGTATACCATTTCCCATCCCTGTGACTTCTCACCAACTTCATCTCATCATTTCCTGTACTTAGAGTCCATTTTTCTCTTCTTCTTGGTTAAGAACTTATATCTTTATTCAAGTTCTCTTTCAGGGTCCACATCAGCAATGAAGCCTTCCTCCCTTCCTTCCTCCCTCCTTGAATTATCCTGGTACTGAGTCTCTTCTTTGTTCTCTTCACACCTAACCCTATTTCGTACTTATCTGTGACCATTCCCACTCAGTACAACATAAGTCCCTTGGGCATTGGAATCACTTTGGTTTTGGTTTTTATTCCCAGCATTACAGCTTTAACCAGAAATCCCATCGTTTGGAGCAAATTCAGGCCAGGGTCAGCCAGATAAAGGGATGGTAACCTATGCCTCCTACCCTTGTCTTCACTGGACCCTCTTTTGATCTGTCCCAATGTTTTTATTCTCAAATATTTTACTAGAGGGCTAAAAAGCATAGAGACTGGGGTGGAGCCAAGATGGCGGTGTAGCAGCAGCAACATATCACAGCTCTCATATAGCCACCCCAAAATACCCATAAAATAGGACTCTAAACCAATCCTAGAACTCCAAAACGCACACAAAGATACTTCCCACTAAAGTCAGCTCGGATACTAGGAACCATATCAGCACTGGGAACTGAAACCAGCCTAGCCTGAAGCCGTGGCTGTGCCCTGGGGGCGGCTGGAGGAGAGGAGGGGTGAGTGGATTAGTGGCAGCTGCAACAGTGTTGAGAACTAGGTCAGTAGAGATTGCGAAATTAGGAGAGTAAAGCAGTCTCGCCGAAAAGGCCTCCAGAGCGGAAAAGTGAAAGGCAGAGGTTTTGCACCCGCCTCCACATTGCAGCTTCCTGCCCGTGGCCTGCAGACAGCAGGGGGACTAAGCAATTGTTCTGAAGCCAGTGCTCTCGCGTTGAGCGGCCTGGATCCGGATCGCCGTCTTGGGCCCCGGTCTTGGAGTCTTCACTATCCAGTCAGCCAGAAGTAAGTAGGAAGGGTCCCAGCACCTTCCTGAGAGCTACAGCAGCTGGGAGGACCCCAGCGATTTGGGACAGAGCCTTCCCTTCTGGAAGCAGAGCCCCACAGAGATTTAAAATAAAAATCACGGACTGACCAACCAT
>CM053585.1:37001113-37053182 GCA_028646515.1 Pseudochirops corinnae | reverse complement strand
AAAAAAAAAAAGGAAGCAGTGTAGAGACTATGTATTGGAGTAGAAAACAATTGGCCCCCTCTGAGCTGGCCAGTCCCAGTCCCAAAGCTATCTGTCTATGGCAGACAAATAGGATTGCAGTTATTCACTGGGACTAAGGGCTTGATGGGTATTGGATTATCCACCTTCATTCCACACCCTATGGCTTAAATGTGCTGTGGCTGAGGAGTTCTTTCTGTTTTCCTCTCTTCTCTCCATCACATTTGTTAAGTGCTTACTTACTCTGTACTCAACTAAGAGTTAAGAGAGACAAAGAACAATCTCTCCCCTCAAAGAGCTTACAATCTAATTGGGGAGACACCATGTAAATAACTCTCCACAAACAATATATATACAAGATAAACTGGAAATAATCAAGGTTCTAGAATTAAGGGGCACCAGGAAAGTTTCCTGTAGAAGACGAGACTTTAGCTGGGATCTGAAGAAAGTCATAGAAGGGTAGAGGCAGAGATAAAGAGGGAGAATGTTCTAGGCATGGAAGCAATCAGTGAAAATTATGGGAAATGAAAGATGGAGGGGCTTGTGTTCTTCTTTCAGGCTAGGTATGGCCTAGACAGAGGCTTAGAGTGGATCCTCCAAAGAATCGTGGTCCGCTCCCTCTTTCTACTATATTTTCCCTAGGTGCCAGAATCCCTTGATAACACTCTACTTGTGATACTGAGTCATCACTAAGAAGTAAAGCCATTAGGGCCTGGACTCACGTTATAGCAATAAGAATGGAAAGGTAAGGGGTGAATCCAAGAGATATTTCATAAACAAGAATAATATTTCATCATAGAGTGACTAAAACAAAAATGATATGGAAGAATTGAAGGGGGAGAATTTCTAGCCTAGGATATGGCAAAAAACATTATGGATTTTACAGTTTCTATGTCAGTATTTACTCATCAAACATCAGCTTTTTTACAACCTCTCATCTGGTGATCTCATTGTATCCAATGAGTTCCCAAATACATTTCCTGCCCTTATCTTCCTGCTCAATTCCAGTTCTGAATCATCAGGGCATCTCCCTCTTGATATAAATAGAATATAACCTCAAGACTAGGGACAATTTGGTCTTTGGTTTCATAGCCACAGCACCTAGTATAGCATCTTAAACAGTAGACACTTAATAAATGTTCACTGAGCTGAGTTGAATTCTCCTTAGATGCTGAGAGAAGTGTGAAATTGGTTCTTGAAAAGAAATGGATTAGTTCAATTTTGAGTGATATCACAGTGAAAATTCCTGTAGAAATTTTGAAATATGGAACTAAAGCCCAGCTGTGAAGTCAAAGCTAAAAGTTAAGATCTGTCTTCAGAGAGATCTCACCTTTTTACCTCTTGTTGTTATTGAGGTGTTTCAGTCATTTTTGACTCTCTATAACCCCATTTAGGGTTTTCTTGGCAAAGACACTGAAGTGGTTTGCCATTTCCTTTTCCATCTCACTTTACAGATGAGGAAACAGAGGCAAACAGAGTTAAGTGACTTACCAGAGTCATATAGTTGGTAAGTGTATGAGATCAGATTTGAACTCAGGTCCTCCTGACTCTAGGCCCAGGGCTATATCCATTGTGCTACCTAGCTGCCCAGTTGCCATAGAAAACTAAGCAGAGATCCTTATCTGGATCCCCTGCATCTTCCCGCATTTCCCATTACAAGCAGCTGAAGCTCTATTCAACCTTGTCACATTTGGGATCTAGGACATATGACTTCCAGTCAGTCGTTCACCAAATTATGATGCTTTTTCCATTATGGCATCTAATAGATCCACCCCCTTATTACTAATCTCTACATCTTGTCCAGTTCCTGGTTATTTCATTCCTAAAATCTGCCTCTTTTGCCTTCTTGACCTCAGGAATAGATTTGTCAAATGTTGGGTGGAACTAGAAGAGTACTTAGTGCAATGTCATTTTTTAGGAGAGCAACTGAGGCCCTGAGTTCCCATATCTAGATTGTAGCAAAACTGGGCTTAGAACTAAGATCCTCAGAATCCTAATCCAATTCTGTCTTTCTCTATGAAGGTTGGTCCTACCACTTGCCCTAATAATTTTTTTTAGGCACCTCAGTAGCCAGTATGCCTTTCCTTGTGCCTCTACAGAAGTTCTCAAGTGTCCTTCATATCAAATCAAGACCCTAGCTTAGGAACCTAAAACTCTTTACACAAGCAGATATGGGTCCCATGACTCAGTGAAATCACGTTATCTAGGAAATTTCAATTTTGAAGGCAATGGGCCATGGCAATTCTGGTTGTTGTTGCTATTTTCTTGATCAACAGAGGAGATTAAAAGTACATACACAACCAGTTATTGTGTTCCTCATTTCCTAAAAGCCAGAAACATTAAGTTCATGAGCTTCCCCAAAAGTCAAGTGCGTTTTCAAAATGGTCCAGGGAGAATAATTTCATGATGGGTTCCTTTTCAGTTCAGCTAAAGGATGGAAAATATAATGAGCTCCAAAGAATGTAAGAAGGATTCGTGATTTCCTAAGTGCTGAGAATTTTTGTTGTGAAAACTCCATCTTCCTAAGTGTTATTTTTTTTTTAGTCATTTTCAGTCATGTCCAACTCTTTGTGACCCCATTTGGGGTTTGCTTGGCAGAGATGCTAGAGTAGTTTGCTATTTCCTTCTCCAACTAATTTTACAGATGAGGAAACTGAGGTAAACAGAGTTAAGTGACTTACCCAGGGTCACACAGCTAGTAAATGTCTGATCCAGGTCTTTCTGACTCCAGGCCTGGCGATCTCTCCACTGGCCTTCTAGATAAACAACAACGAAGTAGATCAGTCTTAGAGGGGTTTCCCAAGGTACAAGACAGAACTTATGTGTCTGGCCAAGAGTCAACCTCTAAGAGAGAGAGATACCATTTGACCTCAGGATCCTGTCTCTAAATTTAGCACTTTAAAGTGTTATGTAAATGTTTGTTACTGTTATTATTATTACTTTACAACTGATGATTAAAGAATAAGTGTGAATCTATATATTAACTAGTTCGTTAATTACCATAAATATTTTGAGCACACTAAATTATATATTTCTAACACGTATACATATATCCATATATATTCATATGTACATACACATACATGCACACATACACATACATGCCCGGGTTCAAATCCTACCTCTAATTCTTACTAACTGTATGACCAGGAAGAAATCATCTCTCCTCCCTGAATGCTAATTTCTTCATCTCTAAAATGAAGATAATAATACCTGTATGACTTATTTCCCATGTTGTGCTAAGGTTCAAATAAAAAGTGTTCTGCTAACATTAAAGTACCCGTGACACGTTGATCATTATTTTAAGACTTAATTAATATTCATAGTCATATTTCATCGCTATACATTTTTCCCAATCAGAGGACATTCAAATACCTTTTCTGTCATATAGGGGGCAGAGGAGGGTCCATGAAATTTTTCAGTGTTCCAAAAGGGATCGTTCTGCTCAACAATGTTGGGGACCACTGGTCCAAGGGACCTCTCCCTCTTCTGAATTCCTCTCACATTTGCTTTTTTATACCATTCGTTCAGTGCTTATGGACCTGCTTTAGGTTTTTGTTTACGTAGAGGGACCTGTCTTCCTGTGCAAACTGTAAGCTCCTTGAGGGGAGGCACCAGCTGATTTTTTTTTTTTTTTACACACTCAGTAAACATATGTGATGGTTGGTTGGTTGAATGGACTTATTTTGGAGCGTGCAACTTTCTGAAGCTCCTTATGAAAACGCCTGGTGTTTTTGCTGCTGACCAGATCTTTTTGCATAAAGGGTGAGAAAGGGTATGTATAAAAATGATTCTGCAGATTGACGTTATTTTAATAATTGTAATTATTATACCCTGTATTTATAAAAAAAACATCTCTCTTTCTCTAAGGAGCTCACAGGCATTTGTAAGCAGTGGTCCTTATCCTGCTGCTAAGTAGAGAGTAAATTGCTTATCTTCTAGAAGAGCATTAACTCTTTCAGGGCACTGGGGTATCATTTAGTAAATGAGTACGATTCTAAATGGCACTCCAGATACCTAAAGATAACCCAAATGAATCTTGAAAATGAGTATATACTCAGTGCTTAAAAGAAATCGGGGCATGTCTCAAGGAAATCAGGCAACAGGCCTAAAAGAAATTTAATTTACGCTATCTCTTGTCTCTAATACTTTTTGTCAGTTTTCATGGATATCTGTTCAGGGTTGCCAGAATATGTTTGCTAAAGGCTGATGATTGTGATCTCTTAATCTGCCGTACTGTGGGAGCAATAAAAGAAGGGACAGCGAGCTCAAAAAAAGAAGGGAGTGGCATTTCTAAATGAGGTTGGTGCCAACCAAATTGAATTGAGGGGGAGCTAATGATTTTGAAGACCATTTGAAAGGCTGGCCATAATGGTTCCTTTATGCCCTGGAGAATCCATTTCACCATAAACATGGTGGTTTACTTCATACTCTAGGAATTGAATCGACTTGGTGAGCTTCCTCATCATCTTTATGAAGGTACGGTAGGTAGAGGGCCATAGTTTAGAGACAACATGATTTCTTCCTGGTACCATAAAGGTATCCCACATAAGAGTAGAAAGTAAGCTTTCTGAGGGCAGGGATTTGTTTCTAGGGTTGTTTTTTTAATCTTTCTACCTCCCAGTACCTAGCAGAGTGCTCTACACATGGCAACAATATTATAAAGTTTACTGAATTGAATGACGCATCAGATAATGTGCTGTGATGTTCCTAATTAAGGTAGGGAGAGAAGAAAGGAAGGAAACTAAGAACAGAGGTAAGGGGGGAAATAAACATTTATTAAATGCATACTATGTGTGAGGCATTCTGCTAAGCATGGGAAATACCAAACACAAAATGAATTTCTGACCTCGACAGGCTTACATTCTAATAGAGGACATCAAAGTGGTTTTCCATGGCAGGAACTAAGGGGTGTACTTGGCTGACTGGTTGTAATTTGGGAGGGACTGTATAGTCATGTTTGGAAACAATAGTTTTCTGTTTGTTTTCCTATATGGTCCTTTGTACTTGTTTTAAAAACTTTTCTCCAGAAATTTAGGCCATATTAAATTCAACTTTTTTTTTTTTATTGAAAGTTCATTCAGTGACTTAGATACCTCACATATATATTGGTAGTCTGTTGGGTGTTTCTGTGAATTTTCCCTTTGCCCTATTAAAACCTCATTATTCCCTAAGGCTTTCAAGTTACATAAAATGAGATGGATTTTGGAAACCCAGTGGCAGCTGAGTGACTTCTGATTTGTTCTATTGGGTAGTTCACTGGAGGATCGGACTGGCTGTTGAAAAGGAACATGATAGTGCCCAAGGTGCTTAGAGTTCCTCCAGTTTTGTATGAAGTTGATTCCATTTGGAACAATTTCCTTGAGTAATATGCACCCTGCCTATCCCTGCTTTTCAACCAGAGACACAAGGATTCATCTCTCTTAGGTGTAGACTGATTTTCCTGTGTTCTATTTCTTTCCTGTTCCTTCTGCCCTTCTAGCAGTGTATTTCCAGGGGCCTTTTTACATAGACCCTGAGCTTTTCAAGGTAAATATGCCAGCTAAGTCTAATTTCTGCAATCCACACACCTCTGAGCCCCTCAAACTCCAAGGAACAGCTTGAAAGAAGAGAATCAGCAGGCTTCTGAAAAGAGATCAAGAAATTCAGCAAAATGTCTTGGGAAGGGAGTGTGGGGGGAAGGAAAAGTGAGCTGTACATGCTAACTAACGGCCTCCCTTTTTCCAGTAAGCAGCGTGACTGGCAACAGAAATAAACACTAATGGGGAAAGTGTGTATCAGTCTAATTGTCTAATTGCAGGTTGCTTTCTGTTCTGTGTGCAGAGATGGAAGGCGCATCAGAAGGGTAGCATTGGAGGTTTCCTGTATGCATCTGTATATGTGAGGAATATTGAGTTTGAGCAGGGGTGTAAGTCAATTGTATCGGGCTGGAGAATTAGAACATGCATCTCTTCTAAATACTCAACACTCTGAATTTTTTTTTTTTCCTACTGAAGAAACTTGCCTGGAAGGACCAACAGAAAGGATGCTGGTCCTCACACCACTGAGCTGAACCAAACTGCCAGGAGGAACTGAGAGAAGGTTCTCTCTTTCCTTCGTCTCCCTGGTGGCCCTTTTAATATTCCAAACTGTCTTTAATCATCCTGCAGTGGGTTAAACTTAGGAGCCAGGTCAGCAATCCCTTCTGCTGACTGACTGTTCTAACTTTGCAGCAATTAATGAACCTGATGGGCCTCTCGCCCTACCCCTCTGCTGACACCAGGCCCTAAGAGACCTTTCCATGGAAGAGAGAGCTGGATACAGTTAATTTCCTTCAGTTTGGGGAGGAGGGGAAATCTCTCCAAGGACTGAGTCCTACAGAGGTAGGCAACTAGTAGACAACTAGTACCTTTTTATTGGCGCTTTCTGAATCTCCTGGAATCTTTCTGAAGTTTCATGGAGTTTGTTTTTTTTTTTTTAGTTATTGACAAATACAGCTCTTTTCAAATTCTGTCCCCAGGTACTCTACCCTGGTAGTAAAGGAAAACACATTAGTGAAAGCACATGGCACAGTCACAACACGGGCAGAATTCCACACCCGTAGCTGCCCTCCCTGCCCCAGCCTCTCTCAACAAAGTGATGGGACAGTTACTTAATGGGGAGTTCAATGGTGTAGTGCAGGGGTAGGGAACCTGCAGCCTCGGAGGCCACATGTGGCCCTTTAGGTCCTGAATCCAAAGGACTGTACTTGAGGACCTAGAGCAGTGGTTCTCAACCTTCCTAGTGCCGCGACCCTTTAATACAAATCCTCATGTTGTGGTGACCCTTGACCATAAAATTATTTTCATTGCTACTTCATAACTGTAATTTTGCTGCTGTTATGAATCAGAATGTAAATATCTGATATGCAGGATGTATTTAAATTGGACATAACCCACAGGTTGAGAACCGCTGACCTAGAGGGTCACATGTGGCCTCAAGACCAAAGGTTCCCCACCCCTGGAGTAGGTAGAGAACTGGGCCTAGGGTCAGGAAGATCTGAGTTCAAATTCAGCCTCAGACACTTACTAGCTGTGTGATCTTGGGCAAATCACTTAACCTCTGTTGGCCTCACTTTGCTCACCTGTAAAATGGGGATAATGATAGTACCTGCTGTCTCAGGGTGGTGCAGTGGATAGATTGCCTGGCTTGAAGTCAAGAAGACCTAAGTTCAAATCCAACCTCAGACACTTACTGACTGTGTGACTCTGAGCAAGTCACTTCACCTTGTTTGCCTCAGTTTCCTCATCTGTAGAATGAGCCCCAAATGGGGCCCTAAAGAGACAGACAGAAAAATGACTGAACTTCAACGATAATGGAGTCCACTGTCTCCCTTTGACCTCTGTCCCTTTCTAGCTCCTTACAGCCTGGCCCCTTCCTATCTCTCTAGGCATCTTACACTTTCCTCCCCAACATAAACTCTAGATTCCAGGTCCCCTTTCTATTTACTGCTCCTTGAATGTGACCGTCCATCTCCTGGCTCCGTCTCATACCTCTGCACCACCTAGAACTCTCTACTGCTTTACCTCCACCTGGTAGAATCCCCAGGTTCTTTGGAATCTCAACTCAAATACCAGGTTCTGCATGAAGCCTTTCTTGGTTCCCCCTTCCCACCTCCCTGCACCTGATACTAATATATTCCCTTTGAAGATTATCTTCCTTTTAAATCCTGTGTATCTTGTATGTGTCTTGTTGTTTGCTTTTTGGTTTCTCCATTTGAGTAAGAGCTCCCTGAGGGCAGGTACTATAAGCTTTCTTTGTTACCTTCTAGGTTTAGCTCAGTGCTTGACTCCTAATAGGCACTTAAAACAAAATCTTGTAGACTCATTGCTACACCCCAACTTGTGGCTGTGAATATGTTGCTATGGGTGTAACTTTTCCTTCTGTCTTTAACATGTTGGGGCAGGGGGAGGGAAGGTGGAGGGTGGTATCTGCCTGCCAGTGAGATGTTTGATTCAAAGATCAGAGATGTTTCAGTCACTTTTCTCCTAGAATTCCAAGTTGTTTGCCAGATTTAGCAACTTAATCTATAACAATTTTCAGTGTCTCCATCTTCCCTGCATCTTTAATCCTGAGCATTTCTGGATTTTCTGTTAGTGGTGTTGATTTTTTATGGGGAGGCAGAGAAGGAAAGGAAACACAGCCCATTCTAGATGGTCAGGTAGGAGGTGGGACATTCTGTGAAATTGAATTTTAACTGTATGTGTTCAGAAAATTAAATGCAGTATTCACAATCTCAGGTTTTCAAGAGGAAGTTATAGGTATAGAAAGTAGCTAAAGAGATATTGTTTTGGTTTTTTTCAGGACGTGGGGGGGAAGTATGTTATTTTTTTGAGACCACACCTGAGATTTCATCGCAGCTGTATAATACAGTGGATGGACCTAGAATCAAGAAGACCTGAGTTCAAACCAACCTCACTATCCAAGTTTCCCTAGACAATTACTTAACCAAGGAGTAGGGAACCTGTCTTATCTGCTCTCAGCCTCAATTTTCAATATTAAATGGGGATTATATAATCACTCCTACCTTCCTGGGTTGTTGTGAGCATAAAATGAGCTAACATAAGTAAAGTGTTTCACAAACCTTGAAGTGCTTTATAAATTCTAGTCATTATTCTTTTCTTGGTATGAGGAACTCCAGAGGAGGAAATTCCTCCCACCAATGCCAATAGAAACCCATTCTACAGCAGTTGCCCAGGGACATTGACAGATTAAGACATTTGTCACCCAACCAGTTTGGATCAGAAGTGATGCAAACATAGCCCTAGGTATCCTGGACTCCTGAGATGACCTTCTATTCCTTATACTTTACTGGGTTTAGGATGTCAAAATTCAAATTTATATTATTCAAAAGTCTAACCATGGCAATTATTTTAGGAGTGACCACTCCACTTGGTCACCCTTTACTTTTTTTTTTTGCTTTTTTTTTTGGAGGGGGAAGGTAGGGCAATTGGAGTTAAATGTCTTACCCAAGATCACACGACTAGTTTTTTGTGTTGCGTCCAATGCCAGACTTGAACTCAGATCCTCCCGACTCCAGGGCTGGCACTTGATTCACCGTGCCATCTAGGCACCCCACTTGGTCACCTTTTAAGTGGGCCTAGTGGCTAGTATGTAGGATTTGAAGATGGGAAAACCTGAGTTCAAATCCTTTCTCTAACACTTGCTAGCAAGTCACTTGTCCCCTCAGCCTCAGTTTCCTCATCTGTAAAATGAAGCTCATAACAACTATGGCAACTTTTTTATCTGGTTGTTAGGAGGCTTAAATGAGAAGACATAAGACAAGTGTTTTTCAAATGTCAAAGTCCCATAAAAAAATCCACATAGGCATTTATTATATGTAATTAATACTTTTGCTTTTTAACCTAGAGGCAGAATGAGGCACCAAGGAGGTGAAGTGGGTTGAGTGCTAGACTTGGAGTCATAAAGATTTAAGTATGAATCCTGCCCTAGCCATTTACTAGCTGGGCATCACTCAGCAAATCATTTAACCCAAGTGTGCCTGAGTTTTCTGATCTTTAAAATGGGGATAATATATACCTAAGTCCCAGGGGTGCTGTGAAGATAAAACAAGATGTAATAGATGGAAAGTGTTTTATAAACTTTGAAGTGCAATGAATGATTTGCTATTATCATTTTTAACAGTGATTTTTTTTTAAATGCTGATTCCTGTGCAATCTGAAGGCCATAGGAAGATAGTTAGATTTTCATTATTTTACCAATACAAGAAAAAACATTCTAATCATTTCCAGAACTGAGAAGAAGCCTGGGAAAGAGTTCTGGTTATTTCTTTCATCCAGCTATCTGAATTTTACCGTTTGCTTCTTACTCTCCTGCTTTTTTTTCTTTCATCATTTTTGCCCCTTGGTTCAAATGGTCAGGGCTGCATTTGAGCTATTACTAGTTCATAATGATTGATGCATTTGCTATCACAATCACTGCACGAACAGAATCTGCCTCTGCTTGAGAAAAGCCAGTGTTTGTTCTCCAATATTTGTTGCTAACCTGACAAAATTATAATGGCAGCAAGCCATCGTCTATACTCATTCTGTTGATGGATTTGAATTCATTGGGAATTGGGTCTTGGTGGGCATTTCCAGATTAGGCAAATCTACTGATACTACATTCCACCTCCTTCCTCCCCCCACCTTGAGACAGAAGATTAATGTTCTCCAGACCCATGTCTGTCAGTTACCGGGTATAGGGCACCCCTGAACCACTCATTATCGAAACCAGGCTTTGTTGGAAGTCTCTCAATAAAAAAAGAAGAGAAATTAAACATTGACAATTGGGCATTTGTGATGGGGGGGGGAGAAAAGGCCAGGCCTAACCTTCAGCTTTCCTTGATCCATCAGCACTGCTCTGCCCTCTGATTTAATAAAATGGCATAATGTTGAGGTAGTTTGCGGTGGAGTATGCAAAGAATGCTCTGGTAATGTCTGCAGATGCTTAATGATAAATTAGATCTTGTTATTGTATGTGCAAAAATGTGCGAATGTGACAATGCACGCCTAGACAATGCACTTCCATCCCATTCACATGCTTCACATTTTTTCCAGCTTAATAATACTTATTTTCCATCCTCTAGTTGATGTAAAATATAAATGCAGTTGGTAATATATCACTTTTCAAGAGGTCACAGATCTGGTAACCTCAGCTTATCAGAGACATAGAGAAGAATCAGAAAGGTAAGGAGAACACAACTTGAAACAATCAAATTGACCCAAAGTCAAAGAAGAGAGGACTTGCAAAAATATTGGACATGAAATGTTTTAAGGTTTGCAAATTGTCCCATCTGATCCTCACAACAACCGCATAGGGGGAGGGACTATTAATATCTCAACTTTACAGTTAAGGAAACTGAGGGATGAAGTGACCTGCCCGTGGTCTGTCTCCCAGCATCTGAGGCAGGAGGGGAACAAACACAGGTCTCTTCTGACTCAAAGCCCCACATTCACACTATTTGTTCCTGAGAGCTCGTCAAGTCATCCATCACTAAGAATCTCTTTATTTTCATTCATTTCATTTCATTTCAGCCAGAAACCTAATGAGATTAGTGATCTGGTATCGAAGTCCATAAGGTTAAATAAAGGGGAATATATTGGGACATAGGAGAGACAGGATGGGAAAGGTCATGCTCAAAGTGAGAATACAGTAGAAAGAAGGAATAGTTGGAAATCTGACCATTAGGATAGAATTAGAAAACTATGAAAAGTAGAAGATTCTGGAGGGAGGGTTAGAAGGGAAGGAAATATAGTCAGTCTTTCACAATATGTCCATTGTGGAGATGTTCTGCATAACTACACATGTGCGGCCTGTATTGAATTGCTTGTTTTTCCAGTGTCTGTCCTCAGTGGGTGATGAGGGAGGAAGGGATAGAAGCCGGAATTTAAAGTTCTAAAATCAAATGTTAAATATATATCCCTACTGGAAAGTCAGAGGGGTGATGGGGGAGGATATAGGAGAGAGCCGATTGGGGGAGGGAGTATTATACAGTGGGATCTCTGTTTTGGGGTGGTGGGTAGGGGAAGGATGGGGAGAAAATTTGTAGCTCAAGATTTCATGGAAATGAATGATGTAAACTAAAAATAAACAAAAGTTAATTAAATTTAAAAAAAAAAAGAAAAGTAGATAGATTCAGGAACTCAAATAGCATATCACTCTGGGGCCATTTAGCCAAGGGATGATAGTCACTGATGTTTCAATAGCCCTAAAGGACAACATCATAATGTTGCTGTTCAGTTGTTTCAGTCATGTCCAGCTCTTCATGACCCCATTTGGGGTTTTCTTGGCAAAGGTACTGGGATTAGTTTGCCATTTCCTTCTCTAGCTCATTTTACAGATGGGGAAACTGAGGCAAACAGGATTATGTGACTTGCCTAATGTTACACAGTTAATGTCTGGAGTCAGATTTGGACTCAGGAAGATGAATCTTCTTCATTCCCAGAACAGTGCTCTAACCACTGCACAACCTAGATGCAACACTGTAATTAATACACTATAATTATTATTAGCAATACCGTTACTACTAATAGGTAGCATTTATATAGCTCTTTAAGATTTGCTCTTTAAGATTTAAAAATATTATCTCATACAATACAATAACCCTGGGAGATAGGCTCTATTATCTCCATTTTGCATGTAAGGAAACTGAGACAGATAAAGGTTAAGAGACTTGTCTAGGCTCACACAGCTAGTAAGTATCAGACACAGAATCTGAACTCAGGTCTTCCTGAATCCAAGCTGGGTACTAGATCTCCTGCACTGCCTCTGCAAGAAAAGGTGAAATCATATTCAAGATAATTCTACTCGGGAAGGCAAAAATTAGACAATATAATATTATTTATAAAGATCTCCATTCAGAATAGATGCCATTTAAGAAGTTTCAGTGCTCAAAAAAGGAGAAGCTTCCACTGTTTAGAAAATTCACTTATAGAGAATAATACTTTATTTCCTAATTCTATCAGGTAAATGGAGAATGACTGTGTTTAATGCCTTTTCAACCCTAGGGTCAAATGTTAATATTTTATTCTCTCTCTCATTTGTTTGTGCATATTGCATTTCTGTGAGGTTTTCAAGTTTCTATTGCAATAGGAATAAACATCAACAAAATTATTTTTAAAAGACATTTATTAAGAGCTTACTACTTGTGAGGTACTGGGCAGGCAAAGACAAAAATGACTCCTGTCCCTACCTATAGGGAGCTTACATTCTATCTGGGGAGATGACCTGTGCACATATAAGCACATGGAATTTTTAAACATGATAGAAAAAATAAATATTAGCTCATTGGGGAGGGGGAAGGTAGTAGCATCTGGGGAACAGAAAAGGCTTCATGTAGGATACAGTGTTGCTCAAACTAAGTTTTGAAGGAAACAAAGTGATTCCAAGAGAGAGGGCATACATTCTAGGCATGGTAGCAAACAGGGCAAAGACACATGTTGAGATGCTGTGTAGAAGCAACAAATGTTGCCATTTTTGTTATGAACCATTAATGTGGTGGGTGAGATGAGGGTGGTAAATATGTAGTGGCTTCTATAATTTAATGACTAGTCCCTTCACCAATGGAAGTCACAACCCTTTTCTGACTTCCTAGATTGTCTTGAGAGTTGGTGCACCCAAAATATTCATCATTCTGTGGCCAACCTGTTGTTCAGCCTCTCTAGACTTGGCCAACTTGGTCCTTGGTCAACACGTGTCTGATACTGAAAGCTTTCTACCTTGGTAGGACTTGCCTGAAGTCATGCTGTTCTGGCATGGCCTTTAAGAAGCTGAGGTCTCCTACATGTCATGATGAGATGCTGAATATTAGAAGAAGAGATTGATATTGTGTCTCAGTATCTAAAAGTTTGGGCAAACCTCCTATTGGTCCAAGGAAAACAGTAAGGCAAGCAGAGTGTTTAAGTGGATCAGCTGGTAATTTCAGCAAAATGATTGATTCCCCCAGTCTCATGTGGAGGTAGCCTGAGTAAATGATCCAAATCCTGACACTACCCCCCCCCCCCCAATCCCTTCAGCTCTCTAGACAAATGAGAAATAAAACCCTGGGCTCCCAGTTGTCTGGGGTCATTCCCTTTTATCCGGGGTCAGCAAATTACAGCCAAGGGCTAAATCCTCTGCCACCATACAGTGAGGTAAGAATGGATTTTATGTTTTTAAATACAATAAAACTTTATTTAAAAATGTAAAAACCATATTTAGCTCTTGACTGGTCCAGGCAGCTGGCAGGATTTGGTCAGCATTTGGCCAGCAGTTTGCTGATCCCTGTTTTACGGGCTCTGATTGCTTCCACAAACACTTACATGTCAGCAAAAAATTATGAAACCTTTGTTGAGTTGAGACAGCATAAGATAAAGTGGAGAGTTACCACTGAACCAGTGAATTTGAGTATCGGCTATTGGATAGGAGCTGTGATTTCATTGATGTGGGGAACTTCCAGAGATAAAACTCCTAGACTAAGGCAGACCTCTTGCTCTACAAGAGACTTGTCCCTGTGCACAGAGAGGCTAAGAGACTTGTCCAGGGTCATATAGCCAGTATTTATCAGAGGCAGAACTTGAACCCAGATCACCCTCCACTCTGAGACTGGTTCTCTATCCATTACAACATGTTGGCTCTCATCTGAGGCTGCTGAGCTAGATAATTCAGGTTTGGTGCAATCTCTTTTATCGTAATTGTGTGAGTAATTTAAGCAAATGAAAATGACTTTTGGATTAGCCATATAATTGGGACCATGTAGGCCTGTTCCTTTTCAACAGTATTTTCAGTAAGGTAGCCTTAATGAGATGCACTAATTAGTACTTTGGCACTGCGGTTCAGTGACATTAGATTCTTCAGAGGAATGGCACAGACCTCCCATTCACCTTTGATTTCAATCAATCCATCTGGTATTTACTAAGTGCCCCAAGAGTGGGGCAGGAGAGGAGTGGATCATTCAATTTGTCGAAGCACATATTCTCAATATTATGATGAGAAGACAGGGGACGCTGACTGTATTTTGTCAACCTGCAAGTTCATGATCGATCCGCAAATAGATAAGCCAGTCTCATGTTATGAATGAAATGGTATGGGTCTTTTTTTTTTTTGCCGTTTATTGACAGTTGATAACTACTGGCCATTGGTCCTGATAGAGTTACAGAGGTCAGGTCAAGTCAGGTCAAAGACACAGGGGAAACCTTTGTCTCTTAGAATAGGTTCTCCTCTGAGATGGGAAAGGGAGGGTCAATAAGACAGTCACCTGTAGGCTCTGGCAGGATCATTTCTTTTCCCCTCTGGCTGTTCTTTAACATGGCCTCAAAGCAATTGTGTCCTGTGCTGCTCAGACAGACACTGATTACATCCCCAAAAGTTGACCTTTGAACTCCCACAGGTGGCTTGGGAAGCCAGAGATCACTCAGGATTTAAAAACTCAGAAACAATACATAGGTCTGGGGCTAACCATGAGATGCCCTCTGAATGCTTCTGAAAAGGGCCAAAATGCAGAAGGAAGGATTTCAACTCCACCAGATACAAGAAGTTTGGGACAAACAAAAGATATTCCCCAAGAGAAACACTGTCTGTCTATCTCTGTACCCCCACTTCTCTTTCTCTCTCTGCCCACTCTGTCTGTCTGTCTCTTTCCTTGACTCTCTACCCCATCTCTCTCTCTCTCTCTCTCTCTCTCTCTTTGTCTCTCTGTCACTCTCTCTCTCTCTCTCTCTCTCTCTCTCTTTGTCTCTCTGTCACTCTCTCTCTCTCTCTCTCTCTCTCTCTCTCTCTCTCTCTTTCTCTCTCTTTCTCTCCTCCCCCCTTTCTACCACTCTCCTGGGAGGTCTGGTCCTCCCTCACAGAAGTTTAATTAAAAGACTCTCTGAATGCCTCTCTAACTAGGGTGGGCCTCCATCACCATGAGGGATCTTATCAAGTGGATTTGAAAACATACAAAGGATAGGCCTTGTTCCTAGTAAATGTCATCTGGTTTCTGTCTCGCTTCCTCACTGGGGGGAGTGTGTGCATTATACCATTGTCTACCTGGAATATGCAAATGATATTCAAATTTGGTTCCAGTGTATGGGCTGCTTGCATATACCCCACAGCTGCCCTCCAGCAAGTGACTAATGGGAACATGTGTTCTTTCTATTTTTATAAGGCACTGAGAACAAGGAGAAAGGAGGGCTGAGCTTGTGGAGTTTGAAATCTCTTTTTTTCCTGGGATGTTTTGCTGTCTATAGTGACAGTAATACCTACTGGCAGATGTGTAGCAGAAAGTCTGACCTGCCTCCTTGCTCTCTCTGCTGAGGCCCAAAGCTGTGCCAACTGACCTTGTCAGTGTTCACTGTCTAAAGTGGGCAGTGTCTGAGGACAGTCAAGGCCTGTGGGGCTCCCTCTATCCCAGCCCCACTCGTGATAGCTGGCATGGATGCCATTGTGTCAGCAGGACCTGCTGAAACTGGGTGAACTTTGAGTCAGCTTAATCCAGTGGTGAGGTGAGGGCTGGAGAATAGAGGAAGCTAATTAACAAATCTCCATCTGCATTTTTTATAATTAGGTAAAATCCTGTTTGAAGGAACCAATTGTAGGGATGCCATGGTAGCTGAGGAGGCTAGGACTGGTTAAATAGAACAATTCATCCTGGTTTCTTAAAGCTGAAGAGATATCCCAGGCCCTGCCAGACTCCCTTTGGCATTTTTCAGTATTTAGTGGAAAGAACGCTGGCTTTGGGGTCAGAAAACTTAGGTTCAAGTTTACGTGACCTTGAGCACAAAACCTCTCCAATCTCAGCTTCATTATGTATCTGTAAGACATTCTATTTCTACTACCTGCCAGTCTAGTTTGTTGCAAGGAAATTACTTTAAAAAAAACTATACAGGGTGTTCTGAGTCTTTGTGAGGTTTGTAGCTTTAATAGAGTAAGAACTGCACTAAAGACTTTTGGAACACACTGCATTTAGATGTGACCTCTTGTTATTGTTGTCCCAACAGACTGTGCCAAGTACAGCAGAAGGACTCAGGTGGCCCTTATTACCAAAAAACATATTTTCTATTGCTTAATCTCTGTTGTTGACTTCAGTGGAAAGCCGGGGGGGGGGGGGGGCTGCATTTTGATTGCTTCTGCTGGTCATAGTACAGAGTAGAGTTCCATATAGGCTGAGGCACCCTCTAGTTCGTCAGAGGATGGAGTCAGAAAATGGGAGTTGCTTTTGTAATTAAGTGGCCTTTAATAAAGGAAGATAAGACATCAGGTCTTGATATTCTAGAGTTCAAAGGGACCTGAAAACATTAAGCAGTTCCCCTATCCTGACATCAGAGATTATATGAAAGCAAACAGGTGAATATCCATTCTACTTAAAAAACAACAACAACAACAACAACAACAAAAACCACCTCTCCTTATTTAGGTCCTTTCCACAAAAAGAAAAGTTTAATTCTCCAGTCATTTATAATGCTCTGATGAAATATAAGGGGATATTTGGAGAAGCATGGGGAGCTTGGAAGAGAAGAGGAGAAAGAAGTAGTCCGGAAACACAGGTCTGATGAAAATTTATTAATAAAGCTTAAAAAGAAATAAGCAGGCAATATAAGGAGCAAGAGAAGGGTGAAGATGAGTGAAATGCAAAAAAGTTCTGAGGGTATCCCTTTTACCAGTGTCCTGGAGACCTCTCCGGTAACACATTCATGACCACCTCCATTCTGGGTCATACTAAGGAGTACAGAAAATGGGGGACAAAGAGAACACTCAATGCCAGAAGAATGGGACTGGTGAAGAAAAAAAATAGGTCCAATTATAGTGAATATTTAGAGTTTCTCTGCAACAATGGCTCAACTCGGCACCCTCACCCTCCAAAGGAGGCAAGATCTTTTCTAGATCAGGGAGTTGGAGAGAGCAGAGAACAGGCATCATGATCTGGTGGAGGGGGCAGAGTAGCACCCCACCTTCTGAAGGGAATTGGCAGTGAGTACATGTTCAGTAAGGAGGCCATAGGAAAGTCACCAGAGCAGGTGACTAAGACAGACAAAAGCTGACCAAGCTGGAGGAGGAGAAATGAATATTCCAAGAAAAGATCAGTCTTGTGGACAAGTAATTTGCAACAAAGGAAAGTGACTCAAAGTCTTCTGAGGAAGGTGAGGATATCTTATCAAATTCTAGGCCCTGTGAAATGAGAATGGAGTAACTCCAAGAACCTAGGATAGTTTAGAAAAGCAATCAAAGGATTAAATAAAAATAAATTGGCAAAATGAAATGTCCCAAAGATATTGGGACAGAAGTTAGAAATCTTAAGGAAGATACCAACAAGTCTACCTAGAGACTAGTGAATTTAGAGCAAAAGACAGAGATACTTCCCATAATAGTAGACCCTCTGAAAAAGAAAATGACAATTAGAATGTTAGAATGAATAATGAAAAGAGATAATCTAAGGATTAAATGACTTCAGTAAGTATATCATGATAAGAATAAACCTAATACCATACTCCATATAGAAAAAATTGCCCCGAAATATTGGAATCTAACAGCAAAGATCAACTTGAGATAATCTATGGAACAACAACAGAAAGAAACCTGAAGTTTAAATCACCAAGAAAATAGTACTAATATAGTCAAGTTTTAGAACTACAGAATAAAAAAAAAATTTTTTTTAGGCAGAAATACCTCAGATTCCATGGGAATTGAATTAGACTACCAATGAATTATTCTGTGCTTATGAGAAATAAAAGGAAAAAAATTGTTATATGATATTACAATCATATTTTGATGGTAGGGGAAATGAATCAATATTTAGGGGCAAAGTTTCCTCCTTCATTAAAAATTAATATTATATTTGGTAGAATAATACAAATGAATGCCTCTTGTTAGATAGAGAAGAGGGGAGAACAAGGAGACCCTGGTAATGACTATTCCAAACTTGTTCTTACAAGTCTAATCCTCTCATACTAGGCTTATAGAACAATTCCCACTTTCTCCATTGAGAATTATTATTCCTGGCAATATATTTTAGAGAATCCTAGAAGAGGTTTAGAGCAAGAAAGGAGGTAGAAGGGGAAAATACTTCATGAAAAATAGCATTGATTTCACAGGAAAGGATTAATGAATGAACTGGGGAGCTGGGAGGATTAGGTTCTAGTATGCTTTTAAACTGGAAAAGTATGCTTCTAAACTAAAGAAACGAGGAATAGAGAATAATAACATAATTAGGCAGGTAATGGGAGGTACTGCCATTTGGAAAGAGGAGATAGGGTTCATATTAGTGAAAACAGGAGTATTGACTTAAAAGATGTGGGTGTGTATTGTATACATACAGATGTATGGAAGAAAATGTACACTTAATTATAACTGTAAAAGTAAATGAATTAAATTTCCCAATTCAAAAAAATACATAGTGATGGATAAGAAAACAAAATCCAACAATTAGTTGATTACAAGAAACACATTTAAAATTGATAGACACATACAAAGTGAAAATGATGGAACAGGATATAATCCATCCTACTTCAGGTGACACTAAGAATGCAGGAGTTTCCATTAAGGCAATGACAAAAATGGGTAAAGTCAAGAGACAAACAGGGAAAATGCATTATGCTTAAAGGTACCATAGATAATGAAAAAAGAGCAATTTTAAATGCATATTAATCAATAGCATAACAGCTTAAATTTTTAAAAGAAAAGCCAAGCAAAATATAAAAAGAAGCAACACATTTTTAATAACAGCCTTTAATATTCCTCTCCCAGAAGCAATTAATAACTTGAACAAGGCAAGAGGATACAAATTAAAATTTTAAATCATTGGCATTTCCATATGGTAATAAAAAAAAAACTGGGGAGGAATGATAAAAAGCATTATACTCTAAAAAGCTAAAAAAAAAATGCATGAAACATCTAAGAGTTAACCCACTAAGACACTCAAGATTTATAAAAAGTAAGCTCCCTGAGGGGAGAGACTGTTCAGTTTTTGTCTTTGTAACCCATACCTAACACAATGCCTGACTCATAGCATTTAACAAATTGATTGATTAATATGAATAAAACTATAAAATACTCCTTATAGAAATAAAGAGAGATAGAGGGACATTCATTGTTCACGGCTGGGCCATGTCAATGTAGTAGAAATGACAACATTATCAAAATTAATTTATAGTTTTAGTGCTATGTCAATCAAATTGCTGAGAGAATATTTTTGAGAACTAGATAAAATATATGTATGTATATACATATATCTATTAATGGATCACAAATAATCTAGAATCTCATGGGAAATAAAATAAGAAAAAGTTAGAAAGAGGTAAATTAATTGCCAGGCCTCAAACTATACTATGAAGAAGTAACCATCAAAAACTTTTTAAATATTGGTTAAAACTCTGAACATCACATCAATGGAACAAACTAACTAAAAAAAATAAGAAGTAGCTATCCAAAACAATAGTCTCAAGTCTGATAAACCCAAGAATGTAAATTACTAGAGGAGAGATGTCCTTTTTGACAAGAACTGCTACCATTAAGTTTAGACGAATATCTTTCACCATATAATATACCACAAAAACTCAAAAAGGATATGTGAACTAAAAAAGGTCAAGCAATACTTGATTTCTTATATAATAAGGGCAAGGGGAAGAATTTTTAAGCAATTAAATGATAATGGAGAACAAAAAGATAATATACACAATTTTGACTAAATAGAATTAAAAAGTTTTACACAAAGAAAATGATTGAACACTGAATTAGAAAATAAATAGAAGGATAAAAATATTTGCATCTGTCAAAAGTCCCTTATCCAAAATATTCGAGGAATTGAAACAAATCCATAATACCAAGAACCATTCTCTAATAGACAATCAAAGATATGAATAGTTTTCAAAAGAAGAATGGCAAACTCTAAGTGAACCTCTCCAAATCACTAATAGTGAGAGAAATGCAAATTAAAAGAAATCTGAGGTTTCACCTCATGCCATGCAAATTGGCAATGATGACAGAAGATGAGAAAGGTCAGTGCTAGAGGAAGTACCATATAGTCAGCCCTCTAAGGGTCTTCCTGTTTACTAGGCATAAAGAGTCAATTTGGGTAACTGAAGCCAAAAGGAACCCACTCTTTTCCTCAACTAATTTTTTTGGCCTTCTTTATCTTGAAAATTGCCACTATTTCCTAGTTCTCTCTGCCTGAATGGGGTGATTCTAAGTCTGCCTCTTATTACACATTAAAATAGGTGTAGTTTGTGACCTACTAAATCAGCCATTTAAATGGGAGTTGGACTCGGGTTGGACCATATAGGTAACTGATGATCCTGAGGGACTCATGAGGACAAGAGAAGGTCAAAGCATGATAGAAATGCCTGATTTGGGGCCACATTATAGCCTCATTCATGTTTTCAGGTAGTTTGAATAAGTATAAGCCACTTTTTGATTCCCATGATCCCTCTTTCATGTCTTGTCTACATTACATTGAATTCCTGTTTGTGATCCAGTCTCAGAAGTTTAAATGGAGAATCTATTTATTATGTTTGGGAGAAATTCTATGCATCCTAAATCAGATGGCCTATGATGATACCATTCCCCCCCCTCCTTTTTTTTTAAATTTGGGAGGCTGTGAGGAGCAGAGAGGGAAGTGATGGGTAGGGTTGGAAATTGCTTCTAATGGAGATGACCTCACATCTGTTCTGACATTGCTCATTGGCCCTGGTGACTCTTCTCTGGGCTTGTGGAAACTTGGGCATCTTCCTACTTTTCTCCATCTCAGTCAATCATGGCAGTTATGGTGAGAAGGGGTGGGAGGAAAGAGACACATTTATGTGTCAAGAAGCCTGCCCCATAGCCGGTGTAGTTGTTTATCAGACAGGGAGCATTACCGAGGTGTTTCCTTCTGCTATTAATAAGATTGTCAGCACTCCTTCCTGTTCTGAATAGTGGAGGAGAGTGATTAAGGCTGCCAGAATTAGAAGCTCACTCTTTTTAATTAGCCCTAATGCAGTGAAGGTTGTTTTCTTGCTCTGGCAGAGGGGAATAGTAATTAATATGGTGAGGAGACAGACGGAGAGTTCAAGGCCAGCATGTGTGCCCCTGACCCAGAGGTCACTAGGGAAGGGGGGTTGTGGGCAGAGGGCGCTCACATCTATAGGCCAGGGAAGACAATAGCCCAGTTCCCACAGGGTTGGACAAAGGCCCGGCTGTACTTCTCAAATCTCATCTCGCAACTGCCACATTATAGATAAATTCTGTTCTCCTGCTACCCTAAAGTGACTGGCTTTCCTGACCTCCAATTGAGGTGTTTTTTTGTGTTTATAATGAACGACTTTCTTCACACTTACACTTCTAAACGTAGCCCTAAGGTCCCTTTCCTTCTTGACTTCTGCATGTGTAACTCCCATTAAGGCTAATGGATGCTGCGTTTGCAAGCCTAACTGGCAGAGAATAGGCTCTTTAGTACATTCACCTTAAAGCTTGCAAAGCATCATGGGGACCTGGGGCTCTAGACCTAGTTGAATTTTCCCCCCAGCTCAAGGAGCAGACCCAGGAAGAGGCAGCTTAATTGGAAGAGAAGACTCTAATACCACTATGCCTTTTCAGAGACAGTCTCCCAGGCCCAACATCCTCTTCTTCTTCTTCTGCATCTCAAAATGCCTAGTTTCCTTAATAGCTCAGTGGCCACATCTTACAAGAAGTAAGTAATCTTTCCCAAATCACATTAACATATACAAACTTAAAGCTACAAAGAGTGTTAGACATCATCTAATTCAATGTCTTCATCTAACAGGCCCACAGAGGTGGAAAACCTACAGGCAGTAAGTGGCAAAGCTAGAATTTGAATCTAGATCATTTTGTTCCAATCCCAGTTCTCCCTCCATTGTACTGCAATGCCTTCTTGTATCCCTAGGAGATGGAATATAGTCCACTCCAAAGAAAGCTTATCAAGTTGGATATTGGATAATGCATAGCTGGTGAATTGAATGCACCTATGCATATGATGAAGACAGAGGTTATGAATCATGCCCGCCCACTCTCCTTACCAGATAAGTCAAGGAATTGTCCAAGAATATTCTTCCCAATGTACCAGATGATGTCTGATAATGGTGAATGGAAACTCAGATATTTCTTTCCACATAATTGTGTGCGAAACACCCCATCCCCCCATTCCAAAGCAGGAGCCCAGGCAGATTGCCCTTTGTCCCCCTATATAAGAATCTCTCTCAGTACTTGTGGAAGCAGGAATAGTATTTGAGGGTGATATCTTCTTGAATGATAGAGAGATATGAAGTCACTGCCAATAAAAGAAAACTTTTAGGATCTGAATCACCTCTCCCCTGATTTAAGATTTTTGATCCCGCTTGAGATGATTTGGGTTTTCTGAAGATTCCATTCAGCTTGTCCTTTTCCCTTCTTTGAAAAACAAATAAATTTGGCATTGCTTCTTAACTCTTTCAGGTCAACACGGATGTCATGAGCGCCAGCCATGAATCATGGCTCAGGCGACATTTTAAAAATAACATTGGCAGGGTTGTGAATGCAGGCCAGACACCCAGGCACAATAGCAGGATACCGTAAATTAAGCTATAAGTCTAATCAGAATAATAAACATTGTGACGTCTTTATGCCCACAGAAAAAAGGGACAAGAAAGGACTCAACCTTGGCCAGTCTGAGATTTCATAAATAATAGATACTGTTGGTTTCTGGAGTTGTGTGGAGAATGTTTGAAGCAGGCAGTGACCTTTCGCCTCAAGTTTTTGCATATTACAGGGAAAAAACGAACACAACGTTTTCTTCACTATGGGACCAGGCAGCTAGGACCTGCTATTTCATTGGTGTAAAGATCTCCCAGGGATGAAACTCTGTCTACTAATGCCAGTCAGTACCTACTTTGTAACTTCGGGTCTTAGAGAATTGCCTGGGACCCTGGATGATAAAGTGACTTGCCTAAGGAAGGCATAGTCAGTATAGGGATTGGGTAAGTCTCAAACCCATTTTCCTGCCTTTAAGGTCAGTTCATGATAACTCAACCATGCTGCCTCTCCTTCCTTGCTATATTCTGGTTAATCTGAGTCTTTGGCATCTTTGAAAATAAAAGACAATGTGGTAATAGTGGATAGAGGACTGACCTTGAGTCAGGAAGAGTTGGGGTCATCTCAGCTCTGATACTAGCTAGGTGACAATGGGAAAGGTCACTTAGCTTTTCCATGCCCCAAAGAAACTCTTGAATACACTGAATTTCAGACACATAGCCAGTGTGCATCCACGGAGAAATTCAACACCAAAATTCCCCTATAGCAGTAAAATTACAGATCAAGTCTAAAAGAGATTTTCAGATGCCAATATGTTTCTCAATCAGTGCAGACACACAGATTTAGTGTAAAACTTTCATGTCTGGAAATTTTCATTCGTAGCCATTTGCATTTTTACATACTTAACTACAGGTCTACATTTGGGCTCATAATTGTAAAGTCAGTTTTCATAATTTTGACTTAAATCCTTTGCAGTCATGATAATGTCATTTCCTATGACTAGAAAAGACCCTTACCTTCTTGGTATACACCATTCATAGTGGATAGTGTACTTCGGAGGCATAGAGACTTGAGTCCAAACCTGCCTCAGATATTTCCCAAGATATATGATTCTAGGTGTCAGGTAAACTTTTTTTTAGACTCAGTTTTCTCATCTATAAAATGGAAGTAATAAAATCAGATTATTCAGAGGATCATTGAGAAGATCAAATGAGATAATATATGTCAATATATGTTCTACAAGCTCTGAACACTAGAAAAATGTTGTTATTATTAATAATGCTATCGTGACCTTTCTTTCTGGTTCCCTTTGTCTTTTCTCATTACCTTCTTTCCCCCCTTTTGCCTCTCTTTCCTCATTTCCCCCAGATCTCCCTTTCCTTTGCTCTGGTGGACCATTCGGAGAGGAGCTACGCTCCATCCGTCACATGAAAAGGTCAGAGGTTGCCTCTCCCCACCTACATATGCAGAAAGGGAACCCAAATGTGATTAATTGGCCCAGCCAGATTGCAGGCACAGTTAGCCAATTTGTCACAGGCTGGATGGCGGTCATCCCAATTGGGCTGCCTTTGGCCGATGTGCAGCCTGGAGGTACTGGCCAGCTGTTATTCCCCAGTTAGTGTTTCTTGGTGGGTTGCCAGCCATAGGAAGTGAATGCATTTTTGAAAGCCTATTACATAAGAGTTCTAAACCCTACAAACAGACAGACACAGAGAGTGAGAGAGACAGAGAGACAGGGACAGACAGAGACAGAGGAAGAGACAGGCAGAGGCAAAGATAGGGAGACAATGACAGAGGCAGAAAAAGAGAGTTATAGAAATGGAGAGAAGAGAGTGGGGAAAGGGAAATGAAGAGGGAGAGGGGAAACCAAGAGTATCTTGGGAAAATATTTTCCCCAAACAGTCATTACAAAGGGATAGAAACAGACTCAAGTTTTTGTTGTTGTTTTTCCAAAGAAGAGTTGATGTTGTGATTGGTGGTGGAGGGGCAGGGGCAGCAGCGTTCCATAGAAAAGATTTCTAGGAGCCCTTAGGAAACTTTTCCTATTGGTCTGTGTTGCAATGTGGGTCAACAACACAGTGCCAAGACTATCTAGAAGTCTTCTATAGGACTAGCATATAAAGATTTAACTATTCCTGTAGAGTTTTGTACTTTTCAAAGAACTTTCCCATTCTTTTTTTTTTCATTTGATTAGCATAATAAGCCTCTGAAATAGTTAAGACAAATATTAGCATCCAAGTGATGCATCTTCTATGACATGGTTATTGGTGGAGCTAGAGTTCTGGAAGCTCAGGTTCCTGACTACCTGCCCCAGGGTTCTTTGCATGACATCACACCAAAGAAACATAGTAGTTAATTTGTCTTAGTCTTGTACCTTGTAGCTGGGAAGGAAACACAGTTGATGAGCCTTGTCCATGGGATAATTTTCAGTCCAGAGTGTTGGGACAGCTGGTCTACCTGAGGACTGCTTAAAGAACTGAGCTTCCCAAAACATAATAAGTATGAGCCATTGGTCATAAGGGACAATATCCAACATGCTAATTTCCAGCCATAAAATATGGAAAGGGATCAGGGTTCCATCTGAGTCAATCTAGGAACAAAATAATAATAATTACCCACAGATAACATCATAATGACATAATTAACAACAATAATAGTAATAATAAAGCACTCTAAAGTTGGCAAAGACACTTTCTTCATAGCAACCCTGGGAGGGAGTCCAAATATTACTATCCCCATTTTACATATGGGGAAATTGAGGCTCTGAAAAGTTGGCTGACACACCGAAGGTCCCAGAGCCAGTTAGTGTCTAAGGTAAGACTGAAGCCCAGATTTTCCTCAATTTAAATGTGGTAGTCTATCTAAGACCTCACCCTCCCTCTTGTGGTGTAAAAGATGGAGCCCTGGATTTAGAGCACATTTATACATATGCATATATGGACATATATGTGTGCATATAAACATACACACACTTTCTTGCTCCTGATACATACCTGCAAACTACCATGGAAAACAAGAGATGGAAAACAGAGCCAGCATGGGGAAGGAGGAGTATACCTTCTCTGCTGATCAAGGTATTTCACTGACAATGGAAAGAAGAGATGGAAGTTATTTCAAAGTGAATAATGGATAGGAGGGGGACTGAATGGATATAGGGGACAAAGGAGAGGAGGGACTCAAAAGTGATTCAAAGGTTGGGCCTTTCATGAAAAATAGTGTTGCCATTGACAGAGAAAGAAGTTGGAAATACATGGTAGTTTCAGGGGGAATAATAATAACTAGCATTTTAATAATATTTTAAAGGATGAAAAGGATGAAATAGTATTTCATTTGAGCTTCTCAACAAAGCTGTGAAGGAAAGGTGCTGTTATCCCCATTATATAGACAAGAAAAGTGAGATTGGGGGATTGGGCATGATCACAAAGCTACCGTGTGTTGGAAATAAAATGACAAACCAGGTCTCCTCTAACTCCTAGATCATCTTCAAGACCAGCACTCTTTTCAGTTATCCAGAAGGTGATAGACTCAGCTTGTGCCCTTACCTTTCTTTATTTCTCACAAAGTAAACACCTTTCCATTCAATGGGAGCCCAGCTCCCAACTCCAACCCCATCTTCCCCCTAAACACATAACTTCCCTGGGACTAACTGAATAAAGTGAATATGGGACTGATTTTAGGAAGTAAGGGTAGGGTTGGCATTAGATCTCATTGCCCCGTGATGCCAATTCACTGCTGGAGTCTCTGATACTTTATGTAAAGAAAACTCTGGGTCTAACTAAAAAACAATTTTTAGGCTTTGAGGGTGATTAAGAAAAAAAAAAATCAGAGTTGACCTGCTGTCTAAAGCTAAGATTTTTTCCTAATAGTCATTGTTGATACTGCGAATTATCTCATCCACTTCCCCAGATGGAAGAATGAAATGCTTGTGAAATGACTGGATGATTCCAAATAGAAACAAGGAATAAATAGAATGCCTGGGAATCAAAATAAATTGCCACTAAACTTTAGTAGAGAAAATTTATTTTTCTCATAGAAAATCTTCAGGCTATAAGTTTCATTTCATCCCTGCTATTAATTCTGGAATTTGGAGGACTAGCGGCTTTCTTCTCAGACTTCAAGGGATTTGTCTGGTTGGTGGAATATGGGTTTGGTTTCACTTGTAGCCTTTTTGGTGTTCAGAAAACAAAGATCCCATGTTTATGGGAGAAAATCATTGCAAACTCTTTCCTTCAGTAGTGACTTAACCTCCCCCTGGTATGTTCTTTTGCAGCCATGAGGATGAAACCCATCTATCCAGTTTGAGTCCTGTTAACTTCATAGCTGCTACCACTCTTGGCTACAGAAAACTGAACAGTGGCAAGGAAAACGTGTCACCAATGGCTGAAGTTAGGGGGTGGGGAGTGGTCAGAGAAAGTGAAATGTTGACACTCTATCCATTAAGCAACCTAAGGCATTTGGATTTGTGCCAGATCAGCAAACTCTAAATCAGTGTATTCCAACTAGAGGATTTATGGCAGATCTACAAAGATGATAATTTATTTAAGCTCTCGTGCCTAGAATTTCTTGTCTTTTTTTTTCCTGTTGATTTTTATTGGCACGGAATGTTTTACATTTACTTTTAAGCATATATCACCATGACAAGGATGCTTCGATGATGACTAGAAATGAAATATGTATCCTGGGGATATTTATGTAATTTAAAGAAATTATTTTTCAGGTTTTATCCAAAAGAGCTTGTTCAGTTAGTGTCTTGCTGGTGCCTCATCCTATTTTACTAATCAGATACTAATGCTGGAACTAGTACACATTACTTAAATGTACTAAATATATGAAAATAGAAATTGTATTTAAAAATATCTCTCATATAATAAATTATGTTCACTATGTTAAAATACCAATTTCTAGATAAAATTGGTTTAAGAAAAATAGCTAATCATGGTACCCTGTGAAAACAGCATTTTTCTGGAATCATTTCATTTTCAAGTCCAAGAGATTTGGGGCTGTTGTTTCATTCTGCGTTCCGTTATTTCCCTTTCCATTCGTTTGCTGAACAATCATCTCCTAAAATATTGCACTTCTGCTGTGGTATCAACTGGCTTCTTTCCCAAAAAGATATAAATGATTTCTAATTGAATTAAGTTTAATGAGGGAAATTAACAGTTAAGCATATCATACATAAGCTTGTTCTGTTTATACTCCATTATTGAGATAATTTAGAGCCAAAGCAGAATGTGCATGACCAAAATTCCAATGCAACAAGCAAGATTGCCTGGGGAGGAAGAAGGGGGAAAAATAACAGTGGCTGGGTTAAATCTGAGTTGATAATTTGTGCACTCAATTCATTATATGATTTGAGTTGTAGACGAAGAGTAGTTGATAGTCACAGAACATGCTCAAAAGAGAAGAAAGAAATGTTATTGCCAACCAAAAGTGTGTGACAGATAGAAGCATTTCTTATTTTTTTAATGGACCCCTTTCCAGTTAAATACTGTCGAATTTTACTAATTCTGACTAACTGGGGCCTATCACCTATCTGTATGATGTGTTGTTTTTTTTCTTTAAGAAATACAGTTTTATTACTTTTACATAGCAACAGTTATACAAAACAAAGTGTTGTCTAGTAAAGGTTTTTTGGTAAATCTGCTTTAATAAATAGGTGAGGATGAATTGTAATTATTTTACTAATTATTTGCATGAAAGGCAGAGGATATTGGAGAGCAGCATTCCCAAACTCTGTCCTATGGACCCTGGCTTTCTACATGCCATGAGTTCCATGAGAAAATATGAAAGCTATTGGCACTTTACTTCTAATGTGAGTAATAGGAAATTACAGTCATGGGTATTAATGTATAGACACACATAGATCCACATGTGCAACAGAACACAGAAGTATGCATGCACAATAATGCACACATACATCTGTATACATGTATGGATTATGTCTACATATGTTTGAATGTGTATATAATATTTTTGCATCAGTTGATGAAAAAACATTTGTTAAGATATTATTCATAAAGTGTTTTGCAAACTTTGAAGCTCTGTATAGATACTAATTATTTTTATTTTTACTGATGCTGGCGAGGATGATGTTATGTGACTACTGTGTGCTAGACACTGCTGAGCATTGAATTGAGAAAGGTAAAAAATGATGCCTTCCCTCAAGGAGATAATATTCTAATGGTGAAGACAACATATAAATAATGATACGCATCCAAGGTATAGAGAGAGGAGGTGAATGGTCCTCTCCAAGGGATGGTAATGGCATCTCAGGGGACTAAGAAAGGCTCATACAGACAGTGGCATATGTGCTGAGACATGTAGAAAGTCCAGGGTTCTACAAGGTAGGAGAAGAAAGTGTATTCTAGGCACGAGGGCAGAGGTGGGATGTGTGAGATAAAGCCAATAGACTGATGTAGTTGGATTGTAGATTTTGTGGAGGGGAGTAAAATTTAAAACTGGAAAGTAGAATGAGTTTGATTTTTCTCTATTCTTCTCTAAAAATTTCCCTGATTCCTGTTTATTCTGGGAGCTTTCCATGTCCCAAGCACCAACATTGGTAGATTCTGTTAAAATATTTCATGTTTAAAAGTATTCCACAGATAAATTCACTTGGTAAATGCTGTCCTTGTGGTGTTTGCCCAGTATCCACTGCCATGGCTGGGATGTAGGAGGAGATGGTCTTTAAGGTCCCTTAGAATATCTATAATTATGTATCTATGGTCTCTAAGTATCTATGATTCTCAGTGGGTCTTTCTAAAATTGTTGCACAATGTGTTCGTGTACATATTTTAAACACTCCCCCTTTTTGGTCTCTTTACAGTCTTTGTCATGTTTATGAAGGTATTGAGTAGGAGCCAAGAGGCCAACACTGTCTGACATCTGAGAACTAATGTAGATAAGTTTGAAGACGCTTGTCAACTGAAGTTTTGGAAGAGGCTCATTATTATAAAGGATGAGCGGAACTCTGAGGTCCTTCTAGCTGTGACATTCTGGGTTGACCATCAGGTGATAATTTGTTGGGGAAGGGGGCAAGACAAGTAGTGGAGATACTTCATTAAATCATCTACCAAGGCATGTGTGTATCCCAATACAAGTCATGGGATGAGGAACTCAGACATGGAATCACAGAAAGGTTTGATACATCAGAATAAGCAAGCCAGTGCCTATGTGAGCTGTGTAGTATCACTTGTCATCAGGGCCTCAGTTTTCAAAGGGAGCATAGAAAGAGGAAATGGACCCGCATGTACAAAAATATTTATATCAGCTCTTTTTGTGGTGATAAAAAAAAACTGAGGGCATTCCCATCCACTGGGGAATGGTTAAACAAGTTGTGGTATTTGGATGCAAGAAATGCTATTTTATTTTAAGAAATCGTGAAGGAGATGGCTTAAGAGAAACTGGGAAGACTTGTATGAACAGATGCAAGATGAAACAAACAAAACCAGGAGAATAATTTAAGCAAAGTTTAAAGAAATCAATTGAGGGGCTTTGACTGTTCTCTCTTGCCCACCCCAGACACAGACACATGTCCTGGGCCTAATTAGATATCTCTTAACTAGGATATTTAATATCTCTAGACCTCAGTTTCCTTTTTTAAAAATTAAAATGGGTTTGTAGTGGATGATCACCAATGGGCCTTTCCCTTGCCTGGAGCACAGAAAGTGCTTTAGAAATGTTTATTGAATAACTGACTTCCAATTTATTATAAGTTAACAAGTATTTATTAATGCTTCCTATGTGCCAGCCACTGTGCCACTTGGTGGGGATACATAGTATAAGCAAAAAGGAAGACCTGCCCTCCAGGAGCTTATATTCTGATGGGGAAGACAGTTTATAAAATGGAGGTCAAAAGCAGAGGTGGAGGTGGAGGAAAGGTACCTGCATGGGAGCATGGTGACGAAATTGGGAAAGACAAAAGCAGATCTGGTTGAGGAAAGAAGGATAACTGTTTTAGGCCCTTCTTTGAAAAAAAAAGGTTCAAAATAGAATTCATCAATGGGAAAAGGACCAAAGAATATTCCATGATTGAAAGACCATAGAGAAGGAATGATTTTCCAGAATAAGGAGGCCACAGGCACTGAGAGAATTTCCAGGATGAGAAGGTGCCTGAAACATGGTGATAAATTTCCAAGTCAAACTCAGAGGTAAAAGAAGGATGGCCCTTCCTCAAAATGGAGATTCTGGGAAGAACTCAATAATGGGCGAAGAGGCTAACGCCTATATAAACCAGCTTCTTTTAGGTGGAGACTATATTTGTTCCACCTAGAGGTAGTCAATTGACTTACAACTAGGTAATATGGCTGGTTGGAGTGCAGTTGGCCCAGGGCAACAAATCATTGAGTTTGGGGGCAAAAAAGTACAAACTGCCTCTCCTACCGATCTCCTACTGAATGTTGATTATTAGCTTCTTCATAGCTAAAAGCTCATCCCATTTTTACTAACACACAGTGCTATGGACAATTTGTCCTCTGATTTCAAGTCAGTTGTTGCCAGTTTAATTTGTTTATTGTACCATGAATAAAATAGAAGGTTAGTGTCCTTTTAGGCATGAATTATTTCCTAGCACGTTTCTGTTTCTCAACTTTTCCCCCCATTCCCACTAGTGATGAAATAGAGAGCATAGGTTTCTGGTGTTTTTATGCCCCTACATCTGGGATGTATTGTTGAATACTGCTGAAGTTGTCCAAAAACGTGTCACTAGATTTTTGTTTATTCAAAAGTTGAAGTGAAGTTAAATCCCTTAAATTTGTAATGTCAGTTTGATGCCTGTGTTAATCTTCCATGAGATTTTAGGATCTGGGATTGTGGGGGGTGGTTTCATTCATGCAAAAATCCATAAATGGATCTGGTGCCAAATGTTGCCTTTTTTTCCTTTTTGCTACAGAGGTCAGGGTGAGCATGCAACCATCTTTGCTGGAAGAAATGTGCATTTTCTGTGTTTTTAAAAAAATATATATACAAAGGAATTTGGATATTTTGCCAGCCAAATTTCCAGCATCTTGCTTGAAATCTGGCTTTTTCATTATGTTGAAAATCAGTAATAACCCAATGGAGGAAGAAAGAGAGAACTGTTTTGCATTTGGAAATACCAACAAAACCACAATCCCACCCCTTCTGGAAATATATCCCCAATGTATATTGAAGCCTTGTATACATAAAGGAATGAAGGACTTGAGCTGTTTTTGGGAGGATTTCAACATCATACACACACGTACACACACCAACTACTGCAATTCTTCCATGACAGATGTGAATTCTTTTCAGTGATACACTTGATTGTTAGAAACTTCTTTGTGACAGAGGAAAAAAAATAATGGAGAGTTTTGTTCTTATTCATTTGTCTCAGTCATGTCTGGCTCTTCATGACCCTTTTGGGGGTTTTCTTGGCAAAGATATTAGAATGGTTTTCCATTTCCTTCTCCAACTCATTTTACAGATGAGGAGACTGAGGCAAAAAGGATTAAGGTCACACACCTAGTATGTATCTGAGACTGGATTTGAACTCAGTGTGCTCCTCAATAATTACCAAACAGACTTAATTAGCTTTTTAGAAAATGATATTTACTGAGATAGGAGAGTAAGAACAGTTGGTACTAGAATAGTTCTCAAAAAAGCCTGGGACATACTCTCTCCCCTCATATATGCAAAGTCCCTTGGGAAAATATGCTGAAGCCCATGTAGTAAAGAAGTAAATTGCAGCTTCTGCTTTCTGGAAGTCTTTTTCTCTTTTCGTGGAGTATTTGTGAAGTTCCCCTTAAGTACAGCACTCTACTGGGCTCTAAGGGCCAGTGTCCTTGTAAAGTTCAAATCTGTTTTTTGTTTGTTTGTTTGTTTGTTTGTTTGTCTTTGGATCCCAATACTAACACAGCCATGAATTACTACTGTTCTGGGCACACTGCTACCAATATCTTTCCCTTTCAAGTTAACAAAATCATTATCTGATGGAGGAAAGGATGAGGGGGTTATTCAGAAATGGAGATTCTCTCTCTTCCTCCCTTTCTTCTTCTTCTTCTCCTCCTCTTCCTCCTCCTTCTACCCCTCCTCCTCCTCCTTCTCCTCCTCCTTCTCTTTCTTCTTCTTCTACCTCCTTTTCTTTCTCTCTTTCCCTCTCTCCCACTCTGTCCCCCTCCTCTCTCATTGTACTCTACAAAATCAACTACTTTCGTGCCATATTGGCTCTGATTCTATTTACCTGTCTATCTATCCATCAGCATTTACTATTATTCACCTATTATGAGTCAGGCATGGTGCTGGGTGCTGAAGATACAGAAACCAAAGTGAACAATCTGTGCCCTCAAGAATGTACATTCAAATAGTAGAAATGTCCCAATATAGAGACTTTGGGGCCATAACCACTCATCCATGTTCCCTGGATGGGTGTTCCAGTATTCTAGTAACAAATGTTTGCAAGTCTTCGATACTTAGATTTGGTTGAATAGTAAATGTGTTAAATGTCAGTATTTTGGGACTAGTGCATGCTCTTTTCAGTGGGAATTTGTAATCAGCTGGTAGGTTCCCTTTTTAAAAGAAATTTCCTATTTTTGATATTGTTATTGAGTCGTTTCAGTTATGTCTGCTTCCTAGCAGTGTTATATAAGACATTACCAACCTCTTGTGTCTTTCCTTCCTGCCTCTTGGGATGTTCCTCCTGTGGTCTGACATTATGGGAATTTGCCAAGCCAATTAGACCCTGATTCCTAAAGGGGAGAAGTAGGGAAGAAACTATTAGGGATATTTCAAAAGAAAGGAAAAAGAAGAAAAAGGGATAAAAGAGGGCAAGATAGAAGGGGTGGAGGAGGGGAAGCGCGTGAGACAAACTGTAGCTAATTTCTCCGTACTACTTAACAGTAGCTCCAAACAGAATGGTAGCAGCAGAAGGGGAATTTGAGGAGCAAGAGTCTAAATTGTCTATGAATCTTTTACAAGTACTAGTGATACTAACATTAACAATATTTTCCACATCAAGGAAAAGACCCGAGTGGAATGGTGAGGTTGGGGAGGAGGCAGCCAACACTTGGAATGAGGTCTTTTATCTTTGCCTTGATTGTGAAAAGGATGAGTCAGCCCTTTGCTCCCCAAGGTTGAGGAATTCATAGTGTGTGTCTCCACTGTCTGTTTCATTACTTCGTGTCACAGATTTAATACCCATTTGAGGCCTAATGGCTTCAGAATTACAGTAAATGTAGAATATGGTTTTAAACTGGATGCTTTAGGAGCTAGAGTTTCATTCCTATCTTCTATTTAAAACTCATGGAACAGCCAAGCCCTCAAGTCTAAAAATTCTTTTAATCCCCTCACAATCTCAGCCTGTTTCTGCTGAATTTTAGCCCAGATCTGACTTTTATTGATGTTTTAAGCCCACAGTTAGAAGTAAGTTTATTCTACCTATTTCCCCAGTTAATTTTTGGAATATAAGACATCTTTAAGAAAGAGACAAACATCTGGGAGACAAACTTCTTTGGCTACCAAGAGATGGTTTGTCTCCCCAAAGGTAGCTAGAAATAGTGAGTAGGGTAAGAGGGGATTGTAGGCAATATAGCTGGCTCTCAATCGGTACCATGATGGTATCAATAATTGAAATCTTAGTTGTTCAGTCATTTTTCAGTTTTGTCCAACTCTCAGTGACCCCATTTGGAGTTTTCTTGGCAAAGATCCTGAAGTGGTTTGCTATTTCCTTCTCGAGCTCATTTTACAGATGAGGAGACTGAGGCAAACAGGGTGAAGTGACTTGCCCAGAGTCACACAGCTGTAAGTATCTGGGACCAGATGTGAACTCATGAAGATGAATCTTCTTGACTCCAGGCTGGGTATTCTATTCACTGTGCCATTTACATAACTTTATTTAATTAACTAATGTTGTTACTGCTGAGACTGAATCTCCCTCTGTCACAAAGGCTGGAAGGGCAGTTGTCCCTCCTGGGCACTGTTGTTGTTGTTCAGACCCCGTGGACATTAGCCATGGGGTTTTCTGTTTCTTCTCCAGTGGTTTAAGTGACTTGCCCAAGGTCACACAGCTAGTAAGTGTTTGAGGCCAGATTTGAACTCAGGTTTTCTTGACTCCAGGCTCAGTACTCTATACACTGTGTTACCAAGCTGCCTCTGTTGATGAACATGGATGAACGTGGAAGCTTTGACCCATTTCATTAATGACCTGGGATGATTAGACCATCTGGTGGCTCTTCTGGTGGCTCAGACTTCCTGTTCCTTTTTCTTGATTAGCTGCAAATTAAAGACCAGAGAAGCTGGATTGGGAGTCCAGAGCCCTGTACCTCCAGGTCCAGACACATACATGTAGGAAGAGTGTAGGATGTGGAGGAGCCAAACGAGGGGAGCCTTTCCTCAAGAGAAAGTTTGCGAGTTATTGATACACCATCACTACTAAGGGTCACCCAGAAAGATCTACAGATCTCCTCCTCATCAGAGCCGGCATCCCAGTGGATATATAAAGTGCTGGATCTACAGACAGTCAGACACTGACCGACCGGTGACCCTGGGCAAGTCACGTGAACCTCTCTCAGCCTCAGTTTCCCTATATGTAAAATGGAGATTGTAATAATAACACCTCCCCCCTCCCATGGTTGTTGTGAGGACCAAATGAGGTAATATTTATAAAGTACTTTGTGGACCTTGAAGTGCTGTGTGAATGGAAGTTATTAGCTCCTTCGAGCACGTCTATGATTTTTAATGGGTTCATATCCATCAAGCATGAAGCATAGGTCTCTACGGTCTCCATGATGTGAAGGGTTGAGGCAATTATTCCCTTTTGTCCACGTGATCTAGCTAATTGCCTTTAACTTTGCCTATTATGTATCTGGTCATATGGGCCTGAAGCCTTTTGCAGTCAGCTGAAGCGTAGAATGTCTGCCCCCGCCCAAGTGGGAGGCACATTTAACACCTAGAGGAAAGGCATAGGCAGACAGACAGATAGATGACCTGGGGGTGTGGGCATATACACACGTACATACATGCACAGATACATATACATATATGTATATACACATGCGTCTCTGTATAGTTATAAGTATTGTATATGTGCATGTGTATGTATGTAATGTGTTGTATATATTCAAAAAGTCTTAGTGCAATTTCAGGCGTGTTGTGTATGTAAATATAGGAGTGAAGTAGCACAAGTGATCCTGCTGGACTTGGGCCTGAGATCAAATACTGCTACAGACCCTTAACTAGCAGTAGCTCCCTCAGACCACCAGTCACATTTTGCACAGAGGCAGAGACTGACTGGGCTTCTTAGATTTAGAACTAGAAGGCATCTTGGAAGTTAAATCCAGCCCCTTAGATGAAGAAACTGAACCTCAGATGGGCCCAAGATTATACAGTGAAGGACGAGAGCCAGATTTGACCCCAGGTCATCTGACTCCAACCTGAGTAGTCTTTCTCATTGTGCCATGTTGTGATAAAGTCAGGATAAGTATGAAGTCATGCCATTGGGAAATTTTGCCTCAAAATGTTGGGAGACCCCAAGGTAAAGCTAGCCTTGATGTACCAGGCTTGTTAAGCTCAAATAGAAGGGGGGAAGGGGCTGGCACTAATTCTTACATAAGGATCACTGCAGGCGGCATATTGACTTAGTTTAAGAATGTAATGTGATCTATGTTTTATTGTATTTTTATTTATTTTGTTAAATATTTCCCAATTATGTTTTAATTTGGTTCAGGGGCACTTGGGAATATTGCTGACTGTGTGTTTGACATCTCCGATCTAGGTGAAAGCTTTATATAGGTACGCCCCCTTTTTATGCAATTAGGCAGCAGATAGATTGGCAGAGAGGGTGGGGTGTGGTGTACGTTGAATCGGTGCAAGCTGAAATATGTTTCCCATTGACTTTCATTAACATTTCAAAGATGTAGTCTTAGGATCACAAGAATTAAAGCCACAAAAGTTGTTAAGAGAGTATATATTAAAATAGCCTCATTCTATAGATGAGGAACCTGAGATCCTCAGTATTTGAGTGGTTTGCCTACTGGAACAGGGAATAAAGCAAAGCCAGAATTCTCACTAAAAATAAAATTCAGTCACAAGAAGGTAGCTCATAGAGGTAATCAAAATCATACCTTAGGAAACATGTTAAGGAAATGTTAAAGGGAAATTATAATTTATGATAAAATATAAAATGATTCAAATTTACGTTAAATTTTGTAGCTGTTACTAACATGCTAGGTGGCACGACAGTGGATAGATTCCTGGGCCTGGAATCAGGAAGACTGCTTTTCCTGAATTCTGATCTGGCCTCTTGACACTAGCTGTGTGACCCTGGGTAAGTCACTGAACCCTGTTTGCCTCAGTTTCCTCATCTGTAAAATGAGCTGGAGAAGGAAATGGCAAAGCTGCTCCAGTATCCCCAAATGGAGTCTGAATAGCAACAATAACACTCCTATTAAAAGGTGAGGGCAAAGGACTCTAAAAGTATAAGGACACTGGACTTATCTGTCAATTGGTAAATGTATTAATTTATTTTTTTGCTCCGGGAGTTTTCATAGCAAGAACATTTAATTAGGGAAGCAAGCTAATGGCAACTAGATAGCTAAGTGGTTGGAGGGCTAGGCTTGGAGTCAAGGAGACCTGAATTCAAATCCCACTTCAGAAACTTACAGTCTTGGTGACCCTGGGCAAGTCACTTAACCTCTCTGTCTCAGTTTCCTAATCTTTAAAAGAGGGATAATATCCATATCCAGAGAAAGAGCCTTTGGAGTCTTGATGCAGGTGGAAGCACACTATTTGTTCTCCTTTTCTTTTGTTGTTTTGTGTTGTTTCTTCTTTCTTGTGGTTCCTCTCATTAGTTCATGACTACGAATATGCTTAATATGAATGTATAAGTAGAGCCTATTGTGTGCTGTTTTGGAGAGGGGGGAAGAGAGGGAGGGGGAGAACATGTCCTCAGGTGTCTACCTGAGGACAGAGGGAAGTGCAAGTTGAAGACTAAAAGTTAACTAATTCATTAATTAAAAATTTGAAAAATAAAGTAGGAATAATAATAATAGAGCCTATCTCTGAGGATTGTTGTGAAGATTAAATGAGATGTTGGTAAAGCACTTTGCAAACCTTAGAGTGTTGAATGTTATTGTAACACAGTTACACACATGTTGGGTGCTTAATAAATGTTGATTTTTGGTTGATTGATCTTGGTAAAAAAAAAAGTCACATAAAAGTAATAAGCAGTCTACGTCCTACATTTTCCTGTTGGATACACAGTTAGTCATCTACAAACATTTGTTAAGCACTTAATATGTGCTAGGCACTTTGCTAAGCCCTGGAGATAACGAAGAAATGACATTAGTTGCTGGAGTATCAGGAGAGGCTGCCTGCAGAAGATGGGATTTGAGTTTACTCTTGAATGAAATCAGGGAGGTTAAGTGATGGTGGTGAGGGGGCAGACAGAGCTTTTCAGACATTGGGGACAACCATTCCAAAGGCACCTACAGAGGAGATGGAGCATCCTATGGAAGAAAGAGCAAAAAGGCCAATTTGCTGTATTGTAGAGGGTGTGAATGGGGAGGACCGTGTAAGGAGCCCAAAGAGTCAGGAGAGGGCCAGGTCTTAAAAGGCTTTAAAAGCCAAGGAGAGGATTTTTAAAATTTAATCCCAGAGTTTATTAAGTAGTGGGTTGGCATGGTTTGGCTGCTGAGTGGAAGAGCCATTGACATGGGGAGAGATGAGGTTGGGTAGCCAGTGGCAGGAGTCCTGGTGAGAGGTGATGAGGAGTTGGTCTGAGCAGAGCAAAGGGAATTTATACAAGAGATGCCAAAGGTAGGTGAAAAGGACAGAACTGGACAATGGATTAGAAATGTGGAAGGGGCTCAAGTGAAGAGTTAAGGACGACATTGATGCTGCCTGGAGAAATCCTTTCTTTTCTCTAGAGCTCAGTCTATTTCCCAGTTGGGTCAGGGTGGAGTGGTGCTAAGCTAACCCATCTCTGAGGTCTCTCATGGTTCTAGAACTCTCTGACACTGTTGGATTAAAAAGCCTTTCGAATGTCTGATTAGTAATATTTTGGCAGAGTCTTAACTCATGATCTCTATATCCAAAGTAGGCAGGGGGTTTTAGGAGACTCTCAGACCCTGTGGGTATGCTGCTGGGGAGGTAGCTTCTTGGAGACAGAGTCAGGCTGGGGGAAAAAAGCTCACCTGGGGCGTGTCTACCTGAGGACAGAAAATGTCTCAAGATTCCTATGTTGCCTTTTTATTTTTAAACTGGACTTGTGATTTCATTGGGAACTAGCACTGGTCTACTACCCTATAATTTATAACAATAAAGATTTGCCTGAAGGAGTGAGAGGTAGTGACTTGCCGAGGGACAGAGCCAGGATGGATCAGAGGCCAGAATTTGAACCCGCCTTTCTGTTCATGGCTAGTAACAGCATTTATAGAGCGCTTTAAGGTTTGCAGACTTTACTAATATTACCTCATTTGATCTTCTCAGCAGCCTGAGAGGTAGGTTTAATTTATTCTTATTTAATTGAATTAATTTCATTTATTTATTTAATTAAATTTAATTTACAACAATAATAATTTATTATTTTCCCAATTTTATAGATGAGGAAACTAAGGCAGACATAGGTCATGTGACTTGCCCCAAATTACCCAGCTAGTGTCTAAAGACCAATGCCTGCTGTTTTCTATCACCTCACATTTAAATCAATTCTTTTTTTTTTTTTTTTTTTGCTTTTTTGGAGGGAGGGCAGGGCAATTGGGGTTAAGTGACTTGCCCAAGGTCACACAGCTAGTTTTTTTGTGTTAAGTGTCTGAGGCTAGATTTGAACTCAGGTCCCCCTGACTCAAGGGCCGGTGCTCTATTCACTATACCACCTCGCTGCCCCAAATTAATTATTCTTAGTAATTAAGTAATAATAGTTGTTTACTGCTAGAGCAAAGCCTCCTGGCCTTGAATGAGTTACATCTCTACCTTTGCTTTTGTTGTTCAGTCATTTCAATTGTATCCGACTGTGACCCCATGTGGGGTTTTCTTGGCAGAGATCCTGGAGTGGTTTGCCCTTTCCTTCTCCAGCTCATTTTACAGATGAGAAAACGGAATCAAACAAGGTTAAGTGACTTGCCCAGAGTCATACAGTTTGTAAGTCTATGAAGCTAAGTTTGAACTCAGGTCTTTCTGACTCCAGGCCTAATGCTCTCTCTGTCCTTGGCGCCATCTACCTGCCCTTTTTCTTTGCTATGATACCTCTAAGATTAGGGCTATCAACCTTGCAATGGTGGCCAAAGGATAACCAGGAGGACTCTTTGTGACCCCTGATTATAGGGTCATTGGACTTAGAACTGGATAGGATCCTAGAGATCTAGGAAGAATCCTTAGAAATCACCCTGCCTATAATTCTTCTAGATACATTTATCTTTTTTTGTGGTTTCTTCTTTTTTTAACTTCTCGAAGATGTCCAAGTTAGGTGTATATGAAGAGAGACTTGAAATTATGCTTCTTATGAAGGAGAGAGGCAATGGGGTCAGCTCTCTCAGACCTACCACCCCAGATGAAAATACCCATCAGTCTATCCTGGGCAACTTGAAATGAATGCATCTGTTTCTTCCTTTCGTAGGAAGGGATTGGGTTGTATAGTTTAAATAAGAGAAGTACATGAGCTCCCTTAATGGCTGACTAGGATTGCCCCTGGTTTATCTGTAGGGGATGCCTTTTCCCATATGTTATGCATCTATGTATCATCCAGGGCTGGGGCATTTCTAGGTAGGAGGACTATGGAATTGAAGGGATAATAACGGGGCAATGAAACTATTCTCCATCAAATGCTGGAGGCTTAAAAAGCTGGTGAATTTTTGGAGGGTTTCATCCCCATGGGTTCACTTGTCTTCTCCCTAACGTCTGGCAGAGGCTCCTAGGCCAAGACAACAGGGGACAGCCTTCGGGGATGAAATATCCCAAATACTACACTTGTTTTAAGTCTCCTACATTTGTCATCCAATTCAGGATGCCTAGTGATCATTGAACTAAGTATTTTTTGTCCTTGTTCCAAGGACTTTTATACATACATATACACATGCACACATACACACATACACACACACACGCACATAGATATAGATATAGATCTACTTCATGCTGAGGAGCAGTCAGTCAATAAGCATTTATTAAACACCTACTGTGTGCCAGGCCAAATGCTGGGGATACAAAACAAGGCAAAAGAGAGTTCGTGAACTCAATGAGATCAAGATCTAGTTGGGGAAGACAACGAGCTATCTGCAGGGTAAATTGTGAATAATTAACAGAGGTAAAGCACTAGAATTAAGAGGGATTAGGAAATGTTTTCTGTAGAAGGTAGGATTTTAGCCAAGACATGAAAGAATCCCAGGGGAGCCAGGAGGCGAAGAAGAAGAAGAACATTTCAGGCATGGGGACAGTCAGAGAAAATGCCCAGAGTCAAGAGACAAGAGGGTCTTGTTCATGGAACAGAAAGGATGTCACGGGATCAAAGACTTCGTGGAGGAGAAGATTGGAAAGGTGATGACACCTAGGCTATGAGTGACTTCAAATGCTTAACAGAGGATTTTATATATGGTCTTGAAGGTGATGGGTGACCACTGGAGTTTATTAGAGTAGGAGGTTGACATGATTGGACTTTTCACTTTAGAAAAATCACTCTGATGACTGAATGGAGGATGGACTAGCATGAGGAGAGACTTGAGACAGGCAGTCCCACCCCAGCAGCTAGTGCAATAGTCCAGGTGTGAGGGGCTGAGGGCCTGGACCAGGGTGGGGGAAGTGTCAGAGGAGAGAAGGGGGCACATTTAAGAGATGTTGCTAAGGTGAAATCAAAAGTGCTTAGCACAGATGTGCCAGATGTGCCTGTATCAGCTAACATATAGAAATCTTGTTCTACTATATAGATTGCATATGTATTATTTATCTTTGTGTGTGTGTGTATATAAAGAGAGAAAAAGAGGGAGGAAGGGAGGGAGGGAAATAGAGAGAGAGAGGGAGGGTGAGAGAGAGAGAGAAGTTAGGGAGAGAAAGAAGGAGGGAGGGAGGAAGAGAGAGAGAGAGAAAGAGAGAGAGAGAGAGAGAGAGAGAGAGAGAAAGTTGTAACATGAAGACTCCTTCTCCGACTTACCTGTTTTGCAGAACTAGATTTCTTTATGTGAGCTACCTAATCTATGGACCATTCCGGCACTATTATTCAGTGGGTGTGGGACTCCCATGTGTCTGTGCATGTCAGTGTTATCAGGAACAGATTGTAAACTTCTTTGGGAAGCTGGTGGAGACATTCTTTCCTTCCTCTCTTGTCAAGTCATTTCAGTCATGTCTGATTCTCTGTGACCCCATTTGGAGTTTCCTTGGCAAAGATACTGGAGTGGTTTGCCATTTCCTTCTCCAGCTTATTTTACAAATGAGCAAATTGAGACAACCAGGGTTAAGTGACTTGTCCAGGGTCACACAGTGTCTGAGGCCAGAATTGAAGTCAGAAAGAGGAGTCTTCCTGACTCCAGGCCTGGCTCTCTATCCACTGAGCCACCTAGCTGCCCACTTTCTCCATTCAGCTAATTTAATTAGGACGTTATTTTTAACAACAACAAAATTATAGCAGGTAAACTATATTGTGGGAGGGAAATATTCATCTGATAGGTAAATTAACTCTTCTAGGGGAACTTAGTTCCCTGAGTAGACCATTTCCTAAGAGGGTACCCATACTCTCTGCAGAATAGAGTCCATTGAAATCAAAGTTGGAAAAAAAATCTACGGTCATCTGGAATCTCTCCCCACTTTTTGGTCCCCATAATCCCTTATACAAATTGTTGTTGAAATGAGGGAGAGTTTTGGTTTGGGGTTGGTTTTTTTTCCCCTTAGACCACCCTGTGCTGGACTCTATAAGGCTTGATCCAATCCAGTCTAAATAAACCTCTACTACATATGTGTTTCTCCCCCAAAGACTGCTAGACCTAAATGTTCCTTTTCTTAATTCTGCTTCAGTGTTGCTTGTTCTGGTCCCCTAGGGGGGATAGTGAGATAACATATGGGCCCCAGATGATGCCACAGAATCCTTGCTTCTGAGCTCCAGTTGTATGAGGCCATGCAAAGGCTAGGAGCAGTAATCCTTCCTAGGCATGCCTAGAGCAACATCTGGGCAGTTAACTCAACCAGTACAGCGGGTACTAAGGCAAGCTCAGCAGCCGTCTCTGTCACTCTTGACTATAGGCAGCTTAAAGGGTCCTGAGGTCATTTTCAATGGAGTCAGGGTTTCTAAAGCAAAGCTCCTACCTCCCCTGCATCCAACTCCCAAAGGATTGAGTGTTCCCAACCCAGAGATACTCACGAGTCATTTGCCTTGAATTGAACTCTAACTCTCCTCCAGCTGTCAGAATTCTGGATCATCTTTATTTCTTGGCCATAGCAGAGGATGAACAGAAAGGGGGAATGTGTCAATGAGGAACCAGTAGCAGCCACATCTGCAGCTGGTTAGGTTCATTTGCATTCACTCAGCTTTCTCTATAGCCCCATTAGATTTAGGTTTCAGGACCTCATGGGGGCATGGCCGGGCCCTGGTTGATTTTCTTCATCTGGGGCTCCCCCCTCTATCTTGCTGTAGGATTGCTTTCTCTTCACATCTATGTTTGATGGTGTCCACAACAATAGACTCATGTTTCCTCAGCATCTGCTGTGATGGAGCTTAATGTAGCTATGCCCACGGGGACTTGGAAAGAACAACCATCCTCTTAGGTCCTAGGCCAAATTCCTTCACCCAAGCAGAAACATCAGTTACACTTGCTTTTACAGTAGAGCTTCCTTCTGCTCCTCTAGAGCCCCCTCCTCTCTTCCTCCCCCCCCCCCCGCCCATCCTTCCCTTGCTTTCCTGTGGCAGGGGTCTCCCATTTCATTCAGAAGACAGGGCACACTGTACTCCTATTTGTTTTCCCCCCTGCCTGTGGGAATCAGAGGTTGGGGGGAGGAATTGATAAAAGCAAGCATTTTGCCATAAAAAGAAATGAAGAGGGCAATGGAAGGCCATCGGAACGATTCCCCAGGCTGTCTGTCTTTGAAAAGGGAATATCTGGCCAGGCCTACAGAACTCGCTGCCTCTGGAATTCACTTTATATTTTACTGTGTGCAGCACATCCTTGTGTATGAATTAAAGATTAAAGGCAACTTAACCTGCATTTTGCTATATATCTATATACAGGGGAGAATATGTGTATGTGTCTATAAATATATGTGATATCTTTATATATGGGTGTAAATGTATGTGATATCTATATATGCACCCTGCCAGCATGAACTCCTGTTTGGCACCAAAAAGTCAGCCTGGCTCCAGCCAGCCGTTCCAGGCTTACTGCCCACTCCTTCCCTTCACGCACTCTTTGGCCCAGCCAAGCTGACCATCTTGCTGCTAGTTTCTTCCCTGAGATGTTTGTCTCCAATCTCAACACTGTCCCAAATGCTTTCCTGAATGCTTAGAATGCCCTTTTCCCCTTATTTCCACTTATTACAATCTCTAGCTTCTCTTAAGAGGCTCAGCTCTTTATCCTTTCTTCTCCTCATTGTTAGAGTCACCCACCCTCAATATTTGTTAGCCCCCACCCCCATTTAGGCATCTGGGTGATACAATGTAGTGCTAGCAAATTAGTATTGAGTTTAATGGACCATGTATCTCTCTGATAATGTTGTAATGACTGCAAATCATGAGATACCCTTATGGTCTGAAGGAGAGGCAATGTGATATGGTGGGAAGAGCACTGGCTGGGAAGTCAAAGGATCTGAATTCAAATCTTACTATTTATGTGACCTTGGGCAAATTACCTAACTTCCCTGGACTTCCTTCTCTTTCATCTATAGCATGGGAGGAAGGGAGTTTGAGGACTGGGCTAGGTAGACTATGAGGTCCCTTCCACCTCTGAATCTTTGATATATAAACTAAAGACCACCCAATATGTAATAAAGAAGCCTATAATGGGCATGAGGAGGCTACCAGAGATGATAGACAAGGAATTCCATGCCTGGGGGTGTGAGGAGGGTACAGTGGATGTTCAGAGAAACATATGACTGGAAAAAGAGAGAGACCAGTGACATATCAAAACAGTTAGATAGCCTATAAGCACCATTAATATTCATGAAATTTCAAGAGATCTAAAGGACATTCCCCAGCACATTGGGTAGATGTCTATGTCAGATTTGCAAGCTGAAATGGACAGGAGGTAGATATGATGGGCAGGCATGGATAAGTAGCAGTCTTCATCTTGGATAGAGTGCCCACATTATAGAGATTTCAGATGCATAGAAAGGTTACGGTATCATCAGCTTATCACTATGGTCCAAAAAGCCAAAGAAGGTGAATTCTTGCTTTTGTAGTGTGCTAGGAAATGAAATGGTCATGGAAATTTGGACCAGTACTCTGTCCAGAAGTGACATCACTAGAAGTGGAATCACCAGAAAGAAAATGGTTAGAGTACAGTCACTCTGGTGGGTATCACCAAAATAATGATGAGTTTGAAGTCAAGGGACCTGGGATTCATATCCTGACTCTTTCACTTTGATACCTGGGTGATGTTGGACAAGATACTTCACTGCAGTAGGATTTGGTTTCCTCATCTATGAAATGAAAGGGGTACACTAGGTAACTTCTAAAATCTCTTTTTAGCTTTCTCATCCATCTAATTCAGCCTAGGATCTGTCTACTGCCAAAGAGAAACAAAAAAAAATATGTGGCTGGATCACCTTGACCACCATTTTCAAACTCCAAGTGCCTCGGCTTTCTCACCTTCTACAGGAAGGGGTTGGGGGGGGAGGGTTAGGAAAGCATTGCCCCACTGGGGCTTTGAGCCAGTCTGTATTGGGCACCAGCCCTGAGTGCTCCCTAGAAACCATAATCCTAAATGGAATTGTTTGTGTGTCACTTTCTTACTTCCCCTGGAGCCAAGAGAGAGAGATTTACATTTCTCTGTCAATGTGCAACAGGTCCCAGTCATTTCCTCTCCTTTCAAAAAGATTCCAAATGAACATAAATCTCACTCCGGCTCTGACAGCCCCCAGTCATCTGTTTACCAAAATAAACTTTAAGCATACATTGAAAAATAATTCCTAGTGAAATATGCATCCCTGTGGCATTCAAGCCTGGTATTTAATGCCTTTTTTATGGTTAATAATGCATCAAAAGCATTCCCAGTCTGAAGCTGTCATTACATCACATACATGATGTGCGAGGCCCATTTCAATGACTAAAAAACTTGGAGTCAGTTTTTATTTTTTAAAAATACTAATATATAATTACAGTGGCCTGTTTCCCCCATCTGTATTTCCTTTTAATAAGGCTGTAGCTTGATGAGATCAATCCATTATAAGTACCTACAGAGGTCCTTGGCTTATATAGATAAAGAGACAGACTATAAAAACAACTGCAAAATCCCCTCATTAGAACAGTGTTTGGGCTTGTAGAGCTCTCTGCTTTTTTATTTTATTTTATGCTATTTTATTTTAATAAAAATCAACCAAGATCATAGAAGCGCAGCAAAGCCTAGTCCCTAGTAGACTTGAAAAGTAGAAAATTACGATAAGATCACAGTTTCAATTTCAATAGTTGGGCCTTTAAAAAAAGGAAGAAAGAAAACAGAAAGTGCCACTTCCTTTTTTCTTTCTTTCTTTTTCTTTCTTCCTTTCTATCTTCCTTTCTTTCTTCCTTTCTTCCTTCCTTCCTTCCTTCTTTCCTTTCTTTTCTTTTCCTTTTTTTGTAAACTACAAAATTTACCTATAATCAAAGCGTTTTGGGGGTGGGAGGAGGGGCTGCGTTTTATGTCTCTGACAAGTAAGAAACCTAGTACTCGGAGGTATCTTTCCTAGTATTAAAATCTATGAAGAATCCTTTTCACCACCTACTTAAGACACCTAAAACCGTTACTCCTCAGAGACTTTCACATGGATTAAGCAGTCCCTTTGTAGCCTACCTCTCAACCTAGCTGCAAGTTTATTAGTGTCCAAAGGAGCCTTTCTTGCCATCCCTGGCTCATTGTTTCCAATGGGTTGAACTGTGCCCAGGACCTACCTACGCACATGCCTCTGTGTGCTATATGTTATTTGATGTTCTTTGAAGACTGATATATGGGACAAAATGCCCCAAGATTGAAGAGGAAAACTCACCCAGGGTCAGTTATGATCTCTGTCTCTGCCAATCTCTCTTTCTCCGTATCTCTTTCTGTCTTTCTCTGTTTAGCTCTCTCTCCTTCCTTCTCTCCCTTCTTCTCTCCTTCCTTCCCTCTCTCCCTCCCTCCTTCTCTCTCACCTAAGAATGTAGTCAAAGGTACAACTGGAGGAAGAAGGCCTTTCTGGAATTATGGGTTGCTGGTTATTGTTTATTTTTTTCTTTTTCTTTTTTTCTTTTTTTAATCCCAAGAAACCTTTCTGAATCACAGAAACAGTGCTGAATTCATGTATTCAGTTATGTTTGGAAGAAGGGGGTGTAGACCAGTCATTCCTAGTCTAGGGTCCATTTCTATCCATGGTCAAGATAAGTGAGATGAGCCCTGGGGGTCATGTCCCTCTGAGATGGCATCTCTTATCTTTTTCCCCCTTTGAGACTTGGTAATAGTTTTATTTGACTACTCCTGGCAGAGTATTTGTGAGACTAAACTCATAAAGGCTGGAGCTAGGAGCTTTTTTTTCCTCTGCTTAGGTCTCTTACGTCCTGAATTTGTGGGCTTCCCAATGGGACTCATGCACTTCAAGTCCCATACAGTGTTTCTTGCATCCCTTCCTGTAAAGGAACATACAACACCAAAGCAAGGGGGGCGGTTTGCAATGCCCCTGGAGCCCGCATGTTTTTGGCAGCTTTGCTGGGTTGACTTATTCACCATTCATCTTTTGCTGCCCCTACATCTTCAATCTCGGTTTCCCGGCCCCCACCTCCCAGCTGCTGACAGGTCTCACATTCTCAAAGTGAATGCTGCTGATCTTCCCCTTTCACTGGCAGCTTAAGAAGTTGTGTTCTCCTTTGGACCCGTTTCATTTTTGTCCTTCTTCCCTCCCGCTTAGTGCAGTCCCTTTCTTGGTAGCCCCATTGTTTGGCTCCACGGTATTCTTAAAGTGTCAGACCAAATTTGTGTTTCCAGCTCTTGTACCTTTTGCTTTTTGCCTTATTTTTTTAATTGCCAGTGGCCCTAGCAACTCGAATTCCCATGGAAAAAATAAATGCATCCACAGGAAAAGACATATACTGAGGAACGTAGATACAGAAGCCATTTTTTTTGTGCTTGTGTGTAGAGACACACTCTTGAACACACAAATGCATACCATAAAGCTGGCTATGCATCCAGGTCAAAAATGACAGGATATTGTGGGAGACCAGTCATTTAATGAACCCCTGTGGGACCAGACTTGGTTACTAACAATTTCTCTCCAACTCATCAGGCAAGAGAATCACAACCCTCGATGCTTCACTCCATCACATCCGCACAGTGCGCCTTCTCCCTGCTCCACACAAATAAACCAATTACAGCAAAGGATATAAATTGGAACCCTTTTCTCAACCTTTTCTCCACCCTCCTTTACATGGCCCCAATCAGCTGACTCACCGGACGCCCTACACATACACACACACACAGCATGCTCACAGACTTCCTGCTAGAATGTCTCCTCACACCACCACCACCACCCATCCCACTAAATCATCATTTCAGAATTCAAGATCTTAGTTGATTTTTCTTTTTAATTTACACTAATTTTCTTTTAGTAAAACAAACTAGGGGAGGGAAAGAAAATCCATTCCTACCCCATTATTGAAGCTTGCCAGCTGACTCATCTTCATACAATTTCTTTGTGATAGCACATTACAGGTAACTATAATCCTATTTACCCTGCCAGATAGTTCGCTGGACCTAGAGTCAGGAAGACATGAGTTCAAAATAAGCCTCAGATACTTACTAGCTGTGTGACCCTGAGCAAGTCACTTAACCCTGTTTGCCTCCTTTCCTTAGATGTAGAATGGACATAACAATAATATTTACTTCTCAGAGTTGTTGTGAGGATCAACGGAGATAATATCTGTAAAGCTCTTCACACAGTGCCTAGCACAGACAGTGTACGTGCTTTAAAATCCTAATTGATTGACTGCTAATTGATTGACTTATTGTATGTGTACACATAAAAAGACTCTAATGAATCTAAAATCTTTTTTCATTTGGATATTCCCTCCAAAATCATAGATGGCAACCCATCCTATTAAACTATTGTCCAAGATCTCCCACAGGTCAGTCACAGGTGGTTCACCTGACCTACTACCAGTCTTTCCCACTTTCTCTTCACATCTCAATGATACCAGCACCCAGACTGTCCATCTATTATCCTTTGCTTCAACTCTGTGGTCAGCCTATATTCTTTTTTGATCATATAGTTCTCTCATGATGTCCTTTACTCCAGCATTGTAGTATGTTTGTTAGCCACAGAGCACTGAAGTCTCCCTTAAAAATTCATGTAACTGAGAAAACAATGGAAAAGTACATGACGATAACAAGCAGACCACAAAACGTAACATATGAAGAAGCCTAGTAAAGGATGTTGACAGAGAAATGGATGTATACTCCCACACAAACTTAAATATAGAATTATAAAGCTCTAAATGACCATACAGTTCACCTCTCTAGTCCAAATATACCCTTTTGCAAATGAAGGAAACTATGCCCTAGAGAAGTGGTTTTCCTTAGATCATATGAATGGTAAACCAAGGAGTAGAACTGGTGTCTTCTGACTTCAGGTCCCCTGTTCTTTCCAATGCCTCATATTACCTTCTTTACCAGGTGGCCTGCCTTAGGATACGAAAGAAAACAAAATCATAGGTGGTAAGGTTTAAAGAATATAAATTGATGATTCAATCTTGTAAGTTACCCATCAATCTATGACATGGTTCACTCCATTATTCAATCTTTTTATCCTAAACTCTTGGCTAACATAGATACACATTTGTATATTGCATCATTATTTAATAAGATTTCAATATGTCTTATCAACTAAGCTCACAGCCCTCATCAGTTTATCAAATGTTATTTATGTATTAAACTGGAAAAAAATCTCCTTTCTAAACAGTAGTTACTCATATCTATCTACATGTTAAAATCTTTTAATCTTCTAGATTAAATAAATATTAAATTTACTGAATATACTGCAATGAAATTAATGACAAAACAAAGATTATTATCTACAATATTTCACTTGTGAGAAAGATCAAAAATTCTCATGGTGATAGCATGGCGATAGCAAAAGACTTCTTACCTTCTGAGAACACAGTCCCTCCATTCAGGATAAGCAAGTCTCTTCATAAGAATTTTCTTCATGCTCTTCACTAGATAAAAGTTAAAATAGTAACATTAAGAAAAACTTTCCTCCTCCTTCCCTTTGTTTTCTCTCCAGGCATGAAAAGAAAGCATCTTTAGCTTCTCTCAAACCACAACTGTTATTAGTCTCTCCAAACTAACAGTTTAAAATGCCATTTTTCACAGCATTCCATTTGGCTCTTAAAGCTATAGTATCCATAACTATAGCCTCGGTAGCAAAAACTTTTGAAAAAGGTATTGCATATGTTATGGTAGATGCAAATATTTTAACGTATTCCCAGTACTTTCAGGTCTATCACATATCATCTAGACACAGTGATTGTGCTTATTAAAGACAATCAAATCTTCTTCTGCAGGTTTGATGCTGATATCCTAGCTAATTCATAGAATCAGCAGGATTTTGCTAATTACCTAGGCAGAATCACAAGTGCCAAAGATAAACCATAGGTGATAGAAGGAAAAGTGAACAGCTTCTCAGGAATCCATTTATTAAGTGAAATTAGTCTGGCCCATATTGCCTTATAAGGTATATCTAAATACCTTACTTGTGGAGATTATAATGGAACATGAAGGAAACTCTATCCATGACCATTTTTACTTTGTATGCAAACACCTGTGAGAGACAATGGGGTCAAGTGGCTAGACAACAGGTCCCAAAGCCTGAAAGACCTAGGTTCAAGTCCTAATATGTGTCAGAACACATATTGGTTGTGTGACCCTGGGAAAATCACCTAACCTCTCAGAATTCTGGGAAACTTCAAGACTCGTAGGTTTCAGAGAAGATGCCAAGCTGCATTGGTGGATGGAATTGCTCCATATGAGAGTTCCTTGTCCCAATGAAATCACAGATCTAGTCACTATCTCTGTAAGTACAAGGAAATGTTGAAGATCAGATGCTGTTGGGTTTTTGACACTCTGGATTTTCAGGTTTGATTTTCAAACGAAAATACCGATGTGTTCCATTAGCCAGATTGTGACCTGAGGCAAGGCAGAAAGGGAACAGTAGGCATTCAAAATGACAGAGAGCTTTCATTTGTGCATGCTATCAGAGGAGGATGGAAATGGACCTATTTTCTGAGGCCAGGGCAATTTGCAAGCACTGCCCTCTATACAGACTGGCTTGGAATAGGCCCTGCCATTCCCAGGGAATGAAGGGTGATTGATGTCCCCTCATTACACTATTGTGGGGGATCATATTATGTAAAACTCAGAGGAGGACAATTTCTGATTCTTTCCTTACATTCCAAACTCGAAGAGGTGGAGATGAAAAATAAGGGATGTATCTGACCCAGAATTATGCCGAGGTGATGCAGGCTCATTTCTGGGGTAGTTACGAGAGCCAGAGATGAGAAGGCTTAGTTTCTATAGAGGATAATATTCCCATTGGGGAAGAATGTAAGGTGATAAATGACTTTTGTGGTAATTAAAGTGTAAAGGAAAGGTGAGGCTTCAACACTCTAATGGTATTCCGTGTATAAGAACACTAACAAAAGCCACTGTTAACCTAATCAAAGAACTTTTCCTTCTCACCCAGGACACGTGCAATTGGCTACTACTTTATTTTGCTAGTGAACTATCTATAGCATCAGTTTTCCAAGTGTGGTCTAGGTGCCCTGGAGGCACCAGGGGGAGTCCCCAGAACCATTTTAGGAGGTCCACAAGGTCAAAACTACTTTCATAATAATACTAAGACTTTTTAAATTTTTAATATGGTAAATATCAGTAGCTATAACGCACATGGACAAAAGCTGTTTGAGGGATTCTCTTTTTTTTTTTTTTTTTTTTTT
>CM053585.1:36971942-37000613 GCA_028646515.1 Pseudochirops corinnae | reverse complement strand
CTCTGAGGTTCAGGGTGCTGACTTTTCCCCCTGAACTAGGTAAATGATATGTTTGATTAAAGTAAGATTGTTAACCCATTTTGAGTTGCTTTCCTTTAGAAAAGCAGATCTAAGAACCTGTGCCAGCAGCCGCCCTGGGTATGCTGGGGTGCTTGCTGTTACACATGGCTACCCTATCACAACATCTTCCTCTCCCACTTGACCCTTTTTCCTTTTTTACATGCTGGTCAAACTAAAGGGAATGATATAGATGGAATTTACCAGGATTTTAGCATTTAATAAAAGTACCTAATGTAATTCCTGTGGAAAAGGTAAAACAATGAGGTGGAGGACTACAACAGTGATGCCGTTGGCTGCATTTGGAGCCAAATGAATGGCTGAACTCAGAGCAGTCATTAATGATTCCTTGTTATTTTTAGGAGGTCTCCAGTGGAGTTATCCTTGACTCTTCATTCTCCCTCCCTCTATTTCCCCCAATCTAATCAGTTGCAAGTGTTGTCAACACTACCTCCTCAATCTCTCTGTCATCAATCCCCTTCTCTTCACTGATACCAAACACACTAGTCCAGGCTGTCATCTGCTCTTGCCTGGACTTTTGCAATAGCCTAATAATTGTTCTCCCCACATCTGGTATCTCCTCCTCTGATAGATCCTCCACACAGTTCCCATATTGTTATGCCAAAAATGCCATTCCTCTATTCAAGAAGTATGGTTCAATGGTTCTTTCACAAAAAAAAAAAATGTGGGAGAGAAGAGGTATTAGACTCTCTGCCAAACTGAAAGTCTACAGAGCTGTTGTGCTGATCTCATTGTTGTGAGTGTGAAACTTGGACAGTATAGCCATGCCAGGAAACTGAATTGCTTCCATTTGAAATGTCTTGGGAAGGTTCTGAAGATCACCTGGCAAGATAAGGTACTAGACACTGAAGTCCTTTCTCAGACTAAACTGCCAAGGATTCAAACTCTACTTCTGAGAGTACAACTTTGCCAAATGTACATTTTCCTAAAAGACTACTTTACAGAGAACTTGCACAAAGAAGCACTCAGCAGAGGTCAGAAAGAGTGGCACAAGGACATTCTTAAGGTTTCTCTGAAGGACTTTAGTATTGATTGTGAGATATGGTAGACACTGGCATAGGACCACTCAGCATGGCAAAGATGGTGCTGTGCTCTATGAGCAAAGCAATATTGATGTAGCACAAAGGGAACATGAAATGTGCAAATCTAACAACATCTCCACTCCAAATGTTCAGATGGACCATTTATGCCTGACCTGTGGTAGAGCCTGCCAAGCTTGTATTGGTCTGATCAGCCACAGTTGGACACACTGTGATGTCACACTATGACATTGTAATGTCATTGGTCCTCTTTGAGTATAAATGATGAACAACAAACCCTCTTCCATTGACATTAGGTTGAAAAACAAACTCTTCCATTTAGTATTTAATATGCTTGACAATTTGACTCTAGCCAATTCATCCATATTAATTACATATCATTTTTTTCCTCTCATCTGCCTTTTTAAACCCCCTACTCCTTTAAAGGTTCAACATGAATGCCACCTTCAAGAAGCTTCTGAATTCCCCCCAATAGCTAATAAGTCTCATACCATATATATTTTTGTATAAATCTACTAGGTAGGATTCAGCATGTTCACAAATTAATACAAGATCTGGATGAATAAATTTGCAAAAATCTACTCAAATCCACACAAACAAATGCTTGTTGTTTACTTAATTTGTTGAGTCCTCTCGGGGATTTGTGCTCTTTCCTAGGCTGGTTAATATTTTTATCAGTATTGTGAACAAATTTTAAATGACATACTTGTAAAATTTGCAGATGGCACAAAGGCAGATGGGATGGCTAACACACTATTGAACAGAGTTAAGATCAAGAAAGAACTTGACAACTTAGAAAACTGTACATTTGAGTCTAAATTTAATAGTCACAAATACAGTCTTCTGCTTGGATTCATGAAATCAGCTTCTTAAGTGTAAAATGGGAGAGGGATGGTTAGATAGAAATTTGCATGAAAAAGATCTGGGGGTTTTAGTGCAGTACAAGCTCAAGATGACAGCGATTACATGATATGGCAGTCAAGAAAGTTACTTGAATTACATTAGAGTGTCCAGAGATAGGAAGGTAATGGGACTACATCCTTCACTGGCTCAGTTGAAGTCATATTGGTCAGAGAGCAGCCCAAAACAGATTAAAACATAATTGGGATATGTTTCACAAAATAAATACAACATAAATGTTAATTTGTGGTTTTTTTTTAATGTGCCATGTTTAGTTTTCACTACCATGCTTTAGGGAGGACATGAGTAAACTGTGGAGTATATAGAGGAGGGCAGCAAAAATGCTCATGAGCTTTGACTCCATACCACATAAGACTTAGTTGAAGAAATTTGAGATTCTTAGAAGGAAAGAAGACTGGAGAGTAAGGGAGGTTGAACAGAGGGGACATGTGATAATTGTCTCCCAAGAATATGAATGACTTTCAAGTAGAAGAGGTATTACAGTTATTCTGTTGGTCCCAGAGGACAGGGTTAAGAGGAATGGGGGAAAAAAAGGCCCAAAGAGGGAAATTTAGGCTTGTTAGAAGGGAAAAAACACAACTTCCTAACAACCAGAGTTTTCCAAAGGTTGAATGAGTTGCTTGAGGAGTTAGTAGGTTCCTTCACCCTGGAGGTTTTCATGCAAAGACCCAATGAATACATAACAGAGATGCTGGAGTGATTCTTGGGGCAGGGGGAGGAGTAAGATTTGGACTATATGGCCACTGATAGACAACTCAGAGCTGCTGTGATTGTGTGACAAATTACTGTCATTGCTATGATCACAAGAATTATCTCTGCAGAAATCTTTGGGGGAGGGAGGAATTGCAAGCAATTCCGTTTATACCAGTTTCCATATTTAGCACATAGCCTGTTCAATGTGCCAGCTACCACAACAAACACCTCCTATGTTTCCTATTTATGTTCACCCATCACCCAATTAACACCCTATTAATGGCTATACACATGCCTAGGCTCTACCTTCCAAGCACAGCCCTATAACTTTTAACTCTCTCCTTTACCCATGTTTCTACATAATAGGCCCTTAATTAATACTCCTATTCAGACAGAACTCAATCTGTTAAAAATCAAATGACTTTGATGAGAGGATACACAAAACCAATCAAACATGGTCATTCCTTTGTTCACCAAAGCAGACACCCAGGTGAAAATGCAGCTGAATTGTGGTTGTGTGTGTGCTAGACGGATTAAAGCAATTATTATATAATTTGTTTTTCTAGCCAGATGTGAGGTATTTCCAAAAAACAACTGATGTTGGTTCTCCATCATAAGTAACACTGGCCATTGTTGTTTACATGGTGACCAAAAGAGTGGCAATGGTCATGGAGCACGGTTGCAAGTAATCATTTAAGATGTAGTAGAATTATTCTAAGATCATAGTCTTGGAGATGGAAAGGACTATGAAAATCATCAAAGCACTGAGATGGGAAAGATAAAGAGACTTTCCCATGATCACATAGTTACTAAGTGTCAGAGGAAGAATTTGAGGTCAAGTCTTTCTGATTCCAAGGTTAATGCTCTATCCGATATGATTTTTTTTTTTTTTACATCCTCCTATAAAAAGTAACCTTCCCTAAATGTTACAGCCTTGGAGCCATGGAATGTGCTGATCTAAGGATGTCTGGATGGTATCTTATAAGGGAAAATTTGGGACACTTAGAATCATAACACTGCTGAGTTAGAAGGGAACTTGGAGACCCATGTAGCCCATGGTTATCATACCTAATCATACCTAAGCAGGATTCTTCTCTACAACACCCTGAAAAGACCAGATATGTCAAATTTTCCAGAGACCAGCCCAAACCAGCTTAAAATGTAATTGGGATATGTTTCACAAAATAAATACGACATAGATAATGTCAATTTGTGATTTTTTAAGTAAATACATGGCATTTGGGGATCTGTTTCTATTTGAGTTTGACACCACTGCTCTAGTATATTAAAATGCACAGAGTATTTGCCCCCAAAGTGGATTTCAAGTATGACTTTATAGACTATAAGAGCAACAAGGTAGACCTTCTTGTCAGCAGAATGGTCCAATTGGCCAAGAACTGCCTTACCTACAAGGGAAGTAGATTGTTGCTTCCATCCTATGGTATGGGGGTGGTGGTATTAAAATGGTCTTGGAGAAGAGTAACTTCACACTGTCATTGCTGTGGACAAATAAGTCAGATTAACTAACCAGTCTCTTATCAAGAGTCTTGATGACAATGTAAAGATGAAATAGAATAGAGAAAAGGGCCAGTAAGGCTCAGTTCTATGACTACAATGCCATACTGAGAATTCAGAGGATAATATAAGGGAATAGCCTCCTGGTAAAAGGAAAGTACCACCTTGCTGAGGGCTAAAGACTTTTCTGCCCCTATGATTATATGTCAGACAGGGATATGAGGTTTCCACGAGGTAGGAGAATTCAGTTATCACAGAAGTGACCAATAGGAGATTGTTTTCCATGCGTGGCTTTGAAGAGTATATCCACCCTGTTAAAACAGGAAAATTAGCTTAATAGCACCTCTCTTCCTAAGAGCTCTATGCATTCTCATATTTAATTTATAAGATTACACTTATTAGTTATAGAACATGTAGTGGATTCAAAAGACCTGATGTCTGTTCCTGGCTCTGATACTGATTGTGTATCCTTGAATGAGTCCCACTGACTTCTGGGCCTCAGAATTATCACACGTAAAGTGAAAAGATTTCATGGGTGCCCATCACCAAACAATTCATCACTTAGTGACCAAACTTCAGGTGACATTTAGTTAGACTGATCCTTAAAATAACAGATGCAGTCTGGTTACCAGGCAAATACTTAAAGCATATCCTTTCTGGTAGAAACTGAGAGAGTGTATATATTCCATTGGCATAGATTTCAAGAACCTCAGGGAAAGCCATTTATACTCACTTCCTCAAATTCCTCTCCTTTCACTTATTTCTCAGTCCTTTTTCTCTCCAAAATCTATATATTGTTATGTCTGTAGTATTTGCTACTATGAATCACCTTCTTCTCTTGACTATTGTCTGTTCTCTGAGTTTTTGTAACACTAGTTTCTCCAGGTTCCCCTTCTATCTCTCTGACCACTCCTTTTCAGTCTCTTTTACTGGCTTATCATTTGTATCACACCCTCTGACTCTGGGTCTTGCCCTAGGTTCCGTTCTTAGCCCTCTTATCTATATGCTTTCACTTGGTGACCTCAACAATTCCTACAGATCTAATTATCATCTCTATTATTGGAAAATGACTTCCAAATCTATATGTCCAGCCTCAGTCACTCACCATTCCCACATCACCAACTGCTTATTAGCAATTCCAAACTGGTCATCCTACAGCTCTCTCAAACTCAAGATATCTGAAATAAAACTCATTATCTTTCCTCCTAAATCTGCCCCTTTCCCAAACTTCCCCATTTCTGTCAAGGGTACCACCATTCTTCTAGTCTTCCATGTATGTTTTTTTTCCTGAATCCTCACTCTCCTTGACTCCGCCTATCCAATCAGTTGCCAAATCTTGCCATTTCTATCTCTATGATGTAGAAGAGTATAAAAAATAAAAGATTTCTCAGTCTACTAATTGCTGAATACAAAAAGCATTTGACTGCAGCTCTTCAAACAAAGTGTCTCTCGAAGATTCATTAAGATCAGGAAAGCTTTCTTAACAGGCACAATCATGTTGTCTTCCCCTTTCCATCTATCCCTAGTCATTTATCTTTACAAAAATGTGCAACGGTTTCCTTTTGACTCCAGGACAAAATAGAAACTCCTCAGATTGGTATTAAAAGAATTCCTTCCACAATGTAAAACTTGACTTTCAAGACATTAACTTTATTCACTTCAAGTTTCAACCAAACTGTCATACTAGTTTTCTGACCTTGACATTTCATCTCCCATCTCTATACCCTTGTATAGATTGTGCCACATAAATGGAATATACTTACTCAGTATCATAATCTAATATTGGAAATGAGACTTGACAAAATCCCAAGTTTCCCAAGATTTCCACCCCAGCAACCAGTTGGAAGAATCAGGTCCAGAACAGAGCTTTCTCTACCTTTTGAGTGATGGAATTAGCATTGATAGGTAAAAACTGATTAGACACTCTGGTTTTGGCAGAAAAAGTGCTCCAGCATGTCTGACAATTGAGTTTCTTCATCATGATCATAATACCTATTTGTGAACCATTTTCCAACTTCCTTCTCTATTTCCTCTTCATTTTTGGGTGATCTTTTGTATGCAGACCCTGTAGTATGCCTGTGATAGATGGATGGATGGGTGGATAGACAGATAGGTGGATAGATAGATAGATAGATAGATAGATAGATAGATAGACAGATAGAAAGATAGATGATAGATGGACGGAGATAGCTGCATAGAGACAGATAGATGATAGAGGGAGATAGATAGATAGATAGATAGATAGATAGATAGATAGATAGACAGACAGACAGACTGTTATACAATATTAATTTTTCTACTTCTGTTAGTTTTCTCTCAAATGCTTTTCCCCATGCCTTCTACCTCTGAATCCTGGATTTACTTTCAGGGGTAAATACTGTTAATATGCAGTACTCCTTCCCTCTGTCTTTTACCTGTCCTGTTTCTTTTCAATAAAGGATGTCTTTCCAGAGCCATACTGCAGTCATAGGTCCTATTCCACCAAGTCTGTGTCTTTTTTTGATTTCCTTTTCACTTTGCTTGTTGCCTATACTTTTGCATTTGTGTATAGACATGGGAAACTATGAATTTGGTTTCTTTCTCAGATGTAATCTCTTGTGAATTCCTGAGAATCCACTACTGTTCCTTTTAGCATCCAACTTTGTAGATATGCATGGGTAGTTTTATCCTTCTTCCTTCCTTTTCCTCTTAAAGCATTTTTATTAGATTTACAAGACCTAGCAGATATAGTCTTAACATCCCTTGCTAGGTATATTCCCCATCCTTGAACAAGGAAAGACTCACCATTCCTATATTTTGAACCAAAGTCCAGACATACAAATTCCCTTCTCAGATGTCATATATTTAAACAACTCTTCACTTCCAAAACATTCCTTTCTCTTTTGATGTCTTTGTCTTTGTTTTGGCAGTGATGTCTTCACCTCAGTTCTAACTTCTCTTACTACCTGCTTCTTTATCTCCATTTGTTAGAAACTCATATTTCAAGTCCCAGTATATAAAAGGGGATCCTCAAAGAGATGCTCAGAAGAGATCAGCATAGCAGTCCTCAGAGGGAAAAACAAGTGCATGATGAGTACTTTTTGCCCATGTTCTGAAACACAATCTGATGGACAGTCTCTTGAGTTAGTCCAGCCATACAATCAACTTAGACAAGCTCTATATATAAACAATGAGTTTGGGTCAGAAATCTTTCTGATTAGGAAAATTAGAACAACATGGTTTCAACTTGAGAAATTATGCAACTGTTTTAGTGATCCCCAAGGGGACAATTTGGTGGTTCAATGGAGAGAGCACTGCTCCTAGAGTCAAGAAGACCTGAATTCACATCTAGCTGTGTGACCCCGGGAAAGTCACTTAACTTCTGACTGCCTCAGTCTCTTCAATGGTAAATTGGAAATAACCATAGCACCTATTCCCCAGGGGTGCACGAGGATCAAATGGGGTAGTATTTATAAAGAACTTAGCACACTACCTGACATGCAGTAGGGATATAATAAATGCTTTCACCCCACCCACCCACCCAAGCCACTTCCTTATACAAGAGTCTGTCTTTTCAACACAAATGTTTTCCTGGTGATTTTATATTAGTATGAATCATGGAGCTCCACATTTTGAAGGATCAAAATGCAGGTGACCCAAAAGTCAGTCAAGCATACTAGCAGGCTACTTGTGACTTGCAGCCAAGAATTGGCATGGAAAAGAAATCCTCAAGAGGATTATAATCTATCGGATTTTTACTTAATCTCCATCATTCATTTTCCTGCAGCAGATATATGGTGTGGTGGGTAGAATGCTGGAACTAGAATTGAGAAATGTGTTCAAATCTCATCTCAGTCACTTACTATCTATATGACCCTGGGAAAGTCACCCTATCTCTCTCAGTTTTGGTTTCCTTGACCTTAAAATGAAGGGAGGGGGTTGAACTCCATGACTTCTAGTTCTAAATCTAAAATCCTATATAATGGAAATAATGATCCATGCACTTTCTCACTCATGAGCTTGTGGATGAGAAAGTGTTTTGTAAGCCTTAAGGCTCTATATGTGTAAGTTGTTTGTTGGTGTTGAGGTTGTTATATTTAATGCTATTACACAACCCACTTCTGCTAACTCCCAAACCACTGCTCTTGCCATTAGATTAACTTGAAAACACTCAAGAGCAAATTCTCACAGAAGCTGGGTCTCTGCCAAATATCCAGAAATGGTGTCCCTGTATAATGCCGTTATGTCATTGTTTGACCAACTCCCAGAGGACAGTAAATAAAGCTACTAATAAGTGAAGTGGGACATTTAAGCCTCTCAAGGCCCCTCATCCTATTTCTTTGTCTGGTCTCAAATTTTCCCTTAAAGTCTGACTTTCTGTTTCTAATTCACTGTTACCAAACAGCCCTTTTGAGATGCTGTACCATCAGATCTTGAATGTTTTTCTTTCCTGTTGTTATTCCTTAATTCGCCTGTCTACTGTGTCAGAACAAAAGCCATTTCCTTGTCTTCAGCAATGGTGATCTCCCTTCTTTCTATTCTCTCTCTATACTGCATGTTTTCAATTATCTATATGTTGCCCCCTCCATTAGACTGTGGGCTCCTTTAGGACAGGAACTATGTATTTGCTTTTCCTTGTCTTCCCAGTACTTAGCACAATGCTCAGCACACAGTAGGCACTTAATAAATGCTTGCTGACTGAATGACTAAAAAGAAATGCTTTAAAGCAAATTTTGCATTAAGTTATCATTTGACATAGCAGCTCTGACGTCCCCAAAAAGGACTGAGTTCAACTTCTTCTTCTAATATATCCTGGCTGTGTGATCCTAGGCAACTCCTGGAAATTCCTTTTGTAAATGGCAGAGAAGATTCAGGCTTGTACTGATGATCAGTCTCCTCATCCAGTTCTCTGTAACAATGAAATCACAAATCCTGGCTCCATTTCATCCCTGTCTTCCAGCTCTTGTTGAACTGAATTGGAGCAGATCACAGTGTCATAGATTTAAAACTGGAAGAGAACTTAGTCCAACCTCTTTACTTTACAGATGCAGAAACTAAAGATTGGAAGTGACTTGTCTAAGGTCACACAAGGAATAAGTGCCAGAGCTGGGGTTTGAACCTAAGTTGTCTGATTCCAAAAGCAGTGGTCCATATGACCTTCCTGAGAGAGAAGAGTGGCTAACACTTCTACTGCCTTCATCTATGCCAAACCAAAACACTTTAGAAAGCAGGACTCATCCCAACCTTCATATAATGTGATTTATCACTACAATTTGAACTGTCTCCTATAAGCTTTTCCTCCAGTTCACATGAGAGTGTCCAAGAAAATTTTGTCTCTCTGCAGTCATCTCTTTTTCTTGTCTGTTCTACTCAGTGAAGAAAGGCAATTGAAATATTTATAGAGTAAAGAAATCCAAAAATGGTGCCACTTACCATATGATTGAAGAGAAGCAGGAAATTGAAGAAGTCATTTGGTTTCTGTTGACTGCATCAATGTATTTCCAGTAATTCTACTGAAAAGAGACATATTGGAATGCTGCATCTGAAATACTTGCCAACATCTTTGTGTAGCTCAGCTTTCTGGAGGCTACAGATGGTGCCCATTCCTTGATTGGTTTATAATTGGAGCTTTGTGTGAGCGCTAAGGTGATTGCCATTCTGAGTTTGAAGAAAACAAGGGAGGGCCCAAGTTGTAGAAATAGATGGGTGTTTATTACTCTCCCCCAAAATATGCTCCCTAGAAGCTGAAGAGCCTATTCAGGATATTTGGTTGTATGATGCCAGGATGTTACATGTTGGAAAGATATTCCATGGTTGGGCACTGAACAGAGTACAAATTAACCACTATTATTTTACTTATCATTCAATCATTCATGCATTCATTCATTCATATTTACAGTGTCTGCTATGTTAGACTGCATATGTGAACCAAAAAACATGGTGTACTATAAAGAGCATTGAACTACAAATTAGGAACCTTAGATTCTAATGCCACCTCTGCTATTAACTTACCATGATTCTTTGGGCAAGCCATTTCTCCTTCAAGTGTCCTCCATTTCCCTCCTCCATAAAATTAAAAAATGAGATTTCCTCTAATTTTAAAACCCTATAATTCTAAAGTAGGATAGAATTTGGTTCTGGACAACTCCCAAAGAAAGAAATCATATGCCACCCTCCCTCTTTCATTTTTCCTCTTTGGTTTGGTTTACACATAAATCTATTTTTGTGCGGGAACGATGAACATTTGCGACAAGGAATTCTAATGGTTCTCTACAGCAATGTTGTCAGGAAAAGGAGGCAAAATGAAGTATGAAAAAGGAGAGAAAGTGACACTTGGAAATATTGGCAAGTCCAGTTTAAATGTCACCGGTCACCAGACTTGGTGGCTTTAAGTAAAGGTTTTCCTTCAGGAGCAAGGGCTGATTCGATTCAATTCAGTTCAGTTCAACAAACGTTGATTAAGTAAAAGGTCTTGCTCTGGGTTGAAGACACAAAGACAAAATTAAATCATCCCTCCCCTCCAGGAGTTTACATTCTTCTGTAGAATGTGAACAGTAAGGATAGGACACATGCATGGATAAATATAATGAGATAGGGAGTAAGGGGTAGAGCAAAGGAGAGATCCAGATAAAGTATTCTAGAATATTTAATGAGAAAGGAGAACACACTCTTTTAAGGACAAAGTCAAAGATAGCTACACGAAGGAAGAAGGAGGTAGTTCCTGAGCTGAGCCTTTATAGAATAAAAGAATATCTGGGTTGGAAGCACCTTTAGTAACCACCTAATACAAGCCACACCTATACAATACTCCCCTCTACAACATACTTAACAAATGATGACCCAGTTTTTCTTAAATATCCCCAGTCAGAGACAACCAATGCCATCCTAAGTCAGTCTATTCCACTTCTCCCTAGCTCTAACTATTAAGAAGTTTTCCCCTGAAATCAAGCCTCTTTGCAATTCCTGTTGGTTGTCTCCTGGTACCTCCCTCTGGGACCAGGCAGAAAAAAAACTATTTCTTCCTCTATGTAACAGTTCTAATACTCGAAGACCACTATCATAGGCATTCTAAATCTTCTCATCCCTAGTCTCAATATTTCTAGTTTTCTCAATTGATCCTTATATGGTATGAATTCTAGGTTCTGGGAACAATCCCCAAAGAAATGTATCACACACCAGCCTCCTTTTGTCCTTTCTACTCTTTGGTTTGGTTTTCACAGAAGTCTATGTTTGTAGGGGAATGATGGACATTGATCAACCTAGTTGCCCTCCGGAGGATACTTTCTAACCCATCATTGCCCAGCCAGGAACTTGATGCAATAATGGTGAACGGGAAAGAATATGATGAGAGGGAGTATTAGCTCTTTGTTCCTGGACTCCATGCCTGTTAATCAACATAAGAGCACATAATCTTCTAGGCTGCTATAGCACACTGTCAACTTCCGATGAATTTGTGGTCTGCTGAGACCCCTAGATCTTTTTTTTTTCAGAAGACTTTCTGGCCAACCACAACTTCCCCATCAGGTGCTTGTGAAGATTATTTGCAGAATCTAAGTTTATCCCTATTATATTTGAATTTATTTCATTCAGTCTGATCTCATGACCCATCCAGACCTTTCTGAGTCTAACTTCTGTCATCATTTTAGCAATCCTTCCTTTGCAATAAGCAAATTAGATAAACATGCCACCCACATTTTTTAGTCTATTCTTCATATAAATGTTCAGCAAAGCAAAGAGAAACATAGAGGCCTAGGGCACTTCCCTGGAGACATCAATCAATCAATCAATCAATGAACAAGCATTTATTAAGCCCACTGGGCATACAAAGAAAAAGCAAAAACAGCACCTACATTCAAAGAAACTAATATTTTAGTGGATAGAAAACAGTGTATGCAAAATTTATTTTAAAAGTAGGTACAAATTAAATGTAGAGTTCATAGCACTAGCAGCTGGGAGACTGCAAAACATGGTACGTGAGCTGGGTCTGGAAAGAAACCAAAGATTCTAAGAAGCAGAGGTGAAGAGGGAGAGAATTCCAGACATGGGCAACATCTATTACAGAAGTGCAGAGACCAGAGATGGAGCATCAATTCTGAGGAACAACCAATAGGCCAGTATAACTGGGCCTTAAGATACATGCAAGGGAATAATGTATAAGAAAGCTAGAAAAAACAGAGAAGGCCAGGTTGTGAAAAAGCCTTAAATACCAAATAGAGCATTTCTGATTTGCCTCTGGAAAGGATAGGAAACCACTACAATTTATTGAATAGAGGAGTGATGTGGTCAGACCGGAACTTTGGGAAAACCACTCAGACAGCTGAGTATAGGATGGACTAGTGGGCAGAGACTGGAGACAAGGAGAATCATTAGGAACCTAAAGCAAGAGTTCAGATGAGAGGTGATGAGGGCCTATGCTAGGGTGGTGACTGTGAGAGAGAAGAGAGATGGTGTGGAGATAGAAATTATATCCTTTCAAGTTGACATTTCAAAAATATTTTAATAATTGTATTTAAATATAATTAGTTTTCTTTGTAATCCTATTTTATTTTATTTTATTCTTCTAAATATATTGGATTGAAAGGTGGGTCCATAGGTTTTACCAGATTGCCAAAGGAGCCCAGGACACAAAAAATAGTAGAGAATTTGGTGAGGAATCAAAGTCAAGTTCACTAGCCTATAGTTTACAGACTTTTGAAAACCAGGTTTGTGAGTAAGGGGAGGGACGTGGGTGATATATGAGAGGGCAGACTGGGGGAAAGAGTAATTAGTATGCTTGCCATCTTGGGGTGGAGGTAGGGGAGAGATGGGGAGAAAATTTGGAACTCAAAATCTTGTGGCAATGAATGTTGAAAACTAAAAATAAATAACTAAATTCTGGGGGAAAAAAAGAAATGAGCAATTTTACAAAAAAAAGAAAAAATAAAATTGGGTTTGTGATCTTCTCTAGGCCTGAAGTAGCTGTCTCATTCTCCAGACAGGACTGAAGCCATGGAAGTAGTTTCTCTGAGTTTAGTGACTTGAACTCTATAGCATCTTACGATGTCCTTCTGTGTCTCGGGTAGGCGTGTCCTGTTCTGGTTAGCATTATTTCATGCTTTAAGGTTTGCAAAGAGATTTATAAATATTATCTCATCTCCTCACAACCACCCTGGGAGGTTAAGTGCTACTATCATCCCCATTTTGCAGGCGGGGAAACTAGAGTAGACAAAGATCACATCATATATGCCTGAGGATGAATTTGAACTCTGGTATTCCTGACACAAGGTACAGGGTTCTATCTACTAAACCACCTATCTACATGTACATAGTGAAGTTCACATGAGATAATGTAGGTAAAGTGTTTTCGCAAACCTTAGAAGTGAGATATAAAAGCCAGTTTTTTTAGCATATTGGAGAGTTTCCTAGAACCCTCAGAATGGGCTTCCTGAAAGACTTGGGTTAAAGATTTGCCTCTGATTCAAATCCAATGTGTGACTCTGAGCAATGGCTCAGGGCTTTAGGCAATGACCTGAGACTATTAAGTTGCAGAAAAAGTATCCAGCTGCATTAGTGAGAGGAGTATCTTCACTCAGAAATTCCCTATGCAAATGAAATCACAGGTTCAGAGTCTGTCTCTTTTATTATATCAGAGATCTCAGTGGTGCCTTGGCTATGGCTGTGAACTCTGTGTTATAGGGGCACCACTCTGTAGGGGAGAATCATAGCATGTGTGGTGGAGAGATATACTCTTTATATCCTGAAGCTGGCATGGGTGGCCCATTTGGGGCTCCCTGGGTTGAGGCAAGGACAATTCCCATTTACCCACGTGCCATCAAAACACTGATGAATGTGTGTGTCTGCAGTTTTAAAGTCAAGGAAGCATTGATTTCTACCCTCGAGTTGTGGTGGAAGCTGCTAATTTGATGAGACAGAACATTAAAGATTCAGTGTGGATGTGTATTGATCATGGGGCAGGTCTTGTTAGATGGGATTGTTTTAAGGATCAAACAAGTATTGGTAAAAAAAAAATGAATGAATAAAGATTATCTACTGGACCCTCTGAATAAACTGAAACTCCACTTAGGTTTAAAGGCTGTGAGTCGGAGTTGAGACTTTGCATCCAACTCCATTTGGAGGGAGATGCTGATGAGCGACTGAAGCTCTCCTGCTGTCCCTTTCAATTAGACCGGATAATAGAACTGATAATAGAACAAGTTGGTACAGAAAGCTTCTGGAGTCATAGCAATGATCCCTAAAGGTCTCATCTTCATTTTGTCCCACTTGGATAAAAGATAACAAGAGAGGATAGAGCTAAAAAGCACACCCCTCTTTCTGTGTGAATGGATGGTGAGGGAGGAAGGAGGCAGAAGTCCAAAGAAGAAAGGAAGAAGAGAGGAAATCATTATGGAATGCTCACTGTGAGAGCTAGAGAAGTCACCTTCATTAAAATCTTGGGTGCTCCAGGAAGTTCCTACCTACATACATGAAGCCACTGCATCTGGGAGAAAACTTTGGTCTCTGGCTGAGAGTGGGAATGCCAGGCTCACTTTCCAGTGCAACCTTGGGCAGTATTGAAAATAACTTCATGTGACCATCTTCAATTGTTTGAAGAACAATGACAGTTCTTCCTATGGTATCTGGTACCTGTTTAACTTGTAAGGTTTTTCGACAATATACCCCATCATGCCCATTTGCCCCCTAAAACAGCTTTGCTGTTTGAATAAAATCAGTTGTTTATGAACTTGCCTCTAACCTCAGGAACTCCTAGATCTCTAAACCCAGCAAAAATACTTTTTGCCCTAAGGTTTGGCCCCAATTAGTCCATCCCTGAGTCTCAGTAGAACAAATCCAGTCAAATATATATGTGAATCTTTTTAGGGATGCTTAGAAGAAGCCGATTTGCTAACTGGCTCTAATCACCAATTCCAATCTCTCATCTCTCTCACTAAGGAGAAGTCTTTCCCAAAAGAACTTGGTAAAATTTCTTCTGTGACCAGAAAAAAAAGGCAGAGTTGGGGGAAAAACCTATATGATACGATGCAAAGTAAAATAAGTAGAAAAAGGAAAACAAAAAACCCAAAGACCACAACAATGGAAATGAAAAGAACAATAAGATGAAATGGAATGCTGAGTAATCTTAATGATCATTTGGTTCAGGTGAACAGTTGAGAAGATGCATTTCCTTCCCTTCACTGAATATTGCACATATGATTAAGACATGACCAAAAAAAAAAAATCTGTCTGTGAGAACCCAGGCAAAAGCTTTCCTATCTATGCCATATTAAGGCTTCTCTTTCCCTCCTCCCTGAAGAGTTATCAAGTTAAAGAAGGAAAATAAAGAAACTCAGCTTTGTGAGAGCAACCATGTTCCATCAGGGCATGCTAACAGAGTGGGGGAGCTGGTGTTATTTCCCACTGTTACCCACCTTGGAGTCTACCTGGATTCACTTGAGTCTGAGGTCATATTTGCTGCCCTGAAGCTTGGTGAATGTTGGCATGGCCCTGGTAATCAAATGAAGAGGTCAGAAGAGCAGCAGAAAGAGTTTCTATCTAATTCACACCTTGACACCATCTCCCTGGGACTGGCATGTCCAATTTACAGCAGCCCTGCCTAACAGGTGTTGGGCGTAAACAGACACACAGTGTGTATACACACGTGGAGGGCAGAAATAGAAAAATTGTTGAGCAACCTGCAAATGAGATATCAAGGAACCAAATTCATGGATATTGCAGTCTGTGAGTTCAATAAGCAAGCTAATATTTCACTTATTTAACAGAACAAGAGGTCTGGTGCTAGGTAATTCCCCCCCATGGTCTCAAAGACAGTGATGTTGCATGGGTTCATAGACTCAGAGCTGGAAAGAACTTTAAAAGTCATATAGGCCATTCCCTTCCTTTTCAAAGACAAGAAAAATGAGACTCAAATAAACTGGGTTACTCATCAGATGAGAAGGCAAATCATGATTTTAACCCAGGTCAATTTGACCCCAAATCCAATGCTCTTTGTACCTGCATCACCCCATGCTAAATTATCAAATAGATAAAGAATATGGTAACTGTTCTCCTGAAGCTTATATTTGGAAAGGATTTCATGTTACTATAAATAACAATGATCAATGAAACCTTGATAATATGGAAGATTGGAAAGGGTGGACAATCCAAACAGAACTTCATAAAATGACCGATAAAGTGTTGCCAAATCAAGCTCCCAGGATCTACATCTTGGAAAGGGTTAACTAGCAAGCTGAAATATTTCTGTATTTTTTTTTTTAAGCAAAAGGGCTGTCACTTGGGAGAAGGGCTCTTCCTAAGGCTTCAAATCAATGGGACAAGGTCCGGTCCTGCCGAGAGTTATGGAAACCAAAATGGAATTTTTTTTAAGCCAGCTTTTTTATTATTATTATTCATGTCAGGAGTCCATTGGGAAAATCTTTATCTGCATTAAAACATACATAAGAAGAGGAAAGAAGAAAAGACAGACAAGAGTGTGTGCTACAAAGCGTTCCTTTGAGCTGAGCTCTGTTCTTCTCTAAAGTTCTTTGCTGGTCTCTCCACAAAGACAGAGTTTGGGTTCAAGGTTGAATTGAAGCTGGTTCCTGATGGAACGTGAATCCCCTGAACACACCTCTAGGAGATTATCCCGTCATTAAATATTTGTAGGATAACAGGAGAAGCCTAATTTAGTTTTTGTTTCTTTCTCTCTGTGGTTTAATCACAGATGAAAGAGACTAATGGCACTACAGAGCTTTCTGGTGATCAAAGGCCAATCAATCCTCTTTGTGGAGTAATTAACTATTTGCTAAACTTGCAGAATTGATTTCCATTTAGGGCTAAGAGAGAGGGTTTTAAATGAAGACCGATTTACCAGGCAAGAGGAGGGAATCTCTCGGTGCTGATACCAGGAGATACTCAGGGTGATGAATTGGAATCTGCTAATTGGAGGCTGAAAAATACAGGCAGAATCTGGCCCCATTCAGTTAGACTTTGGTGAGAAGACAGGCGAAGGCAAGGGTGACTGAGAATGCTGTCTCTATCCACCAGGCAGCTGTGTGCCCTTAGAGGGAAGCCTTAGCTACAGCCAAGAATCTTTTTTTTAGGGAAGGGGGGTTGGGGAAAGAGTTGAATTATAGTCAAACATTAGATGGAGGAGGCATCTGAATTCAGATATCTGAATTTCCTGGAGTCGAAATCCAGACTTTACTGGCGCATAGGAGAGAGGGAAGCAGCCAGAGAGCCAGGATCTTTGGTGGCAATACATAGAACTAGACCTTTGTCATTGCACAGTTCATCCATCAGATTATAGGGCACTTTGTTGTTGTTGATTCATTTCTGACTCTTTGCAGCTTTGCTTGAGTTTTCTTGGCAAAGAGATTGGAATGGTTCACCATTTCCTTCTCCAGGGTCCTTAAAACACACTAAATTAGGGGTTTGAGATCTGGAGTCCATGAATTTGTTTTAAAAAATATCTTGATAGCTGTATTCCAACTTAACTGGTTTCTCCTATAATCCCACATATTTTAAGTGTTACTGAAGCAGCTAGGTGGTGAGATGGGTAAAGTGCTAGGTCTAGAGTCATCTGCTTGAGTTTAAATCTGACCTCAGATATTTAATAGTTGTGTGACCCAGGGCAAATCATTTGCCTCAGTTTCCTCATCTGTAAATTGAGCTGGTGAAGTAAATGGCAAACCACTCCAGTATCTATGCCAAGAAAATCCCAAATGGGGTCATGGAGAATTGAATGCAACTGAAAACTACTCAGCAACAACAACAAAGCTTACTGTTAGAAAGCGTCCATTTCACCAGACCACCCAAAGAGACCATGACCCTAAAACGAGTTAAGAACCCCTAGCCTAAATGCGGACCAGAATCTTAGAGCCAGTGGGACAAGATCATATACTAAGAGGAACATTTTTTTTTCAAACCACAGATACCCTTTAATAAACAACCATTTATATTTGCCAGAATTACATGTGTGCTCATTGAGTGTGGAATCTTTTGTTTGTTCTGTTTTGTTTTTGGTTTGAAGATAGAACCAAGCATGAAAAAATCAGAGTGAAAAGTAGAACCTTAAGGTTTTGTGTTGGAAGCAACTTTAAAGATCATCTAGTCAAATGAACTTTTTTTACAAAGAGGTAAACAGAGGTCCAAGTTGCTGATGCAATTTGTACAACCTTAGGAAAATAGGCTGTCACTGGAACTCGGCCTCTCTGACTCCAAACCCAGCACCCATATCTCAACAAGTTCCAATGGTCTTTCTTTTTTTCTTTTGTTTTGAACCAAATTGGTTGATGAGTCAAAAAGCATGCATTTAGTGCTTACTGAATGCCAAATATTGATCGTATTATAAAATGACATCCCTTCCTCTCCTACTAATTCCTTTCATCAGTGAGCAGATATAAACATTAGTCTGTCTGCCCTCAGTAATATAATGGTGTGATTTACTCATTTGAAATTTACCTCTATTCGAGTTTTACCCAGTATTATGGAGATAACCATTAGATGCTTTTTGGAGTTATAGCTATAAAATTTTTCCAGTCCTTTTTTTTTTCCCTTTTGGCTGCTTTTAATTGGTTCCTAATTTAAATTACTTAAATTATCTTAAAACTCCCTGCTGAATTTGAGGAGGGTTCTTATCCCCCAGTTTTTCCTTTTTTCCCCCTTCAATAAAATACTAACAAACATTTTAATGGGATGGAGGTAGAGCTACTTGAAAGCATATACTAATGTCCATAGCCACTACCAATTGTTGGAGATATTAAATATAAATGTTCCTAAGGTCTTTCTCTTTCCTTTCTACATTCTATCCTCCTTTGTTTCTCTTAGCTCTCACATTTCCCCATTTCCCTCTTCCCTCTTCTTTCTTTTTTTGCTATGCCTTTATTTGATATTTTGAAATGAGTTTTTATTCATAGTGCCCACACTGACACTCCTTAGAAAACAGTAATAGCTGCCTCCTTTCCCTCCAGTCATTTCCATTTCATTCAGACAACTTGACATAAGTGGATTGTTCGTCCTAACCAGGGGAGAAGGTAGCACTGACGTGTCTTAATTCTGTGGCCACAGGCAAATCATTGATTTCTTTGAGCCTCAGTTTTTGTAGGGGAAAAATGGGAATAATGATATCTGTAGTGCCTTTCTCACAGGGTTGTGAGGCTCAAGTACAACAACAATATAATATTTAAGTCAATAAGAATTTAATCAGCAATTACTATGTTCCAGGCACCAATCACTGCACTGGGGTAGAAAGAAAGGCGAAAATACCTCCCCTCCTCTCAAGGAGCTTATATTCTAATGGGAGATATGGCGTACAAACAACTATTTACATAAAACCAAAGAGGGAACTCACTAGCTTGTGGGAGAGGGATACAGGAAAGGACTGTTTCAGAAGGTGGAATTTGAGTTGAGGCTTCAGGGAAGCCAAAAGGCAGAGATAAGAAAAGAGATCAATCCAAGGATGGGGAGGAGAGGGGACAACCAGTGAAAGGACATGGAGTGGTCAGATTGGATATTATGGTCAAGGAATAACAGAGAGATCAGTGTCACTGTATCATAGGGTACATGGAGAGGAATAAAGTACAAGAATACCAGAAAGGTAGAAAGGGACCAGGCTGTAAAGGGATTGAAAAGCTTAGTAAAAGCTTTATATTTGATCCTAGAAGTAATAGGGAGCCACTGGAGTTTATTGAATGAGGGAAGAGGGAGTGGCATAGTTGACTATCCTTTAAGATTACTTTGGAAGCTTAGTGGATGGTAGACTACATCAGGGATTCACTTCAGTTGTATAACATTTATTTTTTTCAAAATGAGTGAATAATAAAATATCTTGTTTAGAGGAGAAACTGAGGCTGGTGACAGACTATACAATATTTCTGTTGTCTTAGGACAAGCCTAGCTACTATAATTCAAGAGAGTCACATCTCCAAGTTGGCCACAAGGTTATGAATTTTTTCAACCACAACAATCCTCAAAGACCAATTTCTGAAATACAGAAGGATTTAAGATCTCAGTGAATATCAACACAATTACATATGATTGACATATTAAAGTCAAGAGTATGATTTCTACTAGTGTATAGTATAAATGAGAACATTCATGTGCACTACCATGATATAATGGAAAATGGTTGGTGTTTGCAGTCAAAGGACCCAAGTTCAAATAGTGTCTGTATGATTATGAGCAAGTCATTTTATATCTCTGTGCTTTCATTTCTTCATCTTTAACATGTAGGGGTTGAATTATATGGCCCTTTCAGCTCTAAATAAATCTGTGTTCCATAACTTCTTCCTGTTAACTCAATCAAGGCTTCCCAATAGGTCAATTGCAACTGATCAATAGTAGATTTTGGACAACTCATGATCTGTCTTCCAGATAAATGCTACTGCTATGCCCTGAGTCCCTGGGTTGTCTCAGCAATGTGCTAAATCCATCTCAAACCAACTCATGAGAACCGATTATTAAATTTTCAGTGAAAGCATTCATACCTCAGAAATGGGAACACACTACAAATTAAGCCTTGTTTTATTGTTTTGTTGATCATCCAGACTTAGGAAGGTGACGAACTGTCAATAATGCAGATTAAATTTGAAAGTGTAGCATGTGTACATTTCCCCCCAGAAACCTGATTTTTAAACATTGACAAGCCTATCCCATTTGTGGGAACTTTGACTGCACATAGTGTGTTTACTGTCAGAATGGTCTCCCTGTCAACATCCTAATCATCAGACATCAGGGAAATCTAAACGAGTTCTTTACCACAAAAAGTTAGGAAATTCCATACCAACCTATAGTCAAATTAGGGGAACATTATTGGGCAGTGACTCTGTGTTGATTCCATGGACCTATGAGGGTAGCCAGATGATCTGGGAAAATATTTTGGAGCTACATTTTTCTCATTTTGAACTACGCTAGATATGAGACAGATTTTTAACTTTTGAAATGATAGATTTTTATAGCGTAAAGAATATGGGAATTTATTAAGGAAAGCAAAACTGATGAGTTGAAGGAAAGAATGGAATGCGTATTCTTATAACCAAGAAGAAATGGAGATCGATTTGTGTTTTATTAAAATGAATTTTTATTTTATGTTTTATTAAAATGAACAAGCAGATCTGAGTAATCCAGTGTCGGGGAGATAAGAGTCTGAAGGTAGTGCTGTCCTTTAACTGGACAAAAGCCTTCGCTCAAGTGTCCACACCAGTCTTGGAGAGGTCAGTGCTCTGGGCCTGCTGTCTAATGTACTCCTGAATTGGTTTTAGGTTCTCTTGGTTTTCTGGTCATTCTCCTTAATAGACCTCTCTGCTATAGGGTAGGTTGGATTTTCAATGTCTTTGTTTTGTTTATTTGGAATTTCAGGTCAACTATGGCTTGGGTTGAATTGTTGTCCTGGTTTATGAGAAGGTATGTACATGTTAGGGCACTGCCCCAGTAGGGTCTTTGCTCTTCAGCCGGACACATTAAAATGGACTGAATTGTCTCCTTCCCAAAAAAAGCCTTGGGAGAGGGGAAGAGGTTAGTCATTATGTTAAAATGATGCATTGAAAAGCTGATATTTGATTCTTTATTGTAAATTGAATTCATCTACCATATAGCTAGGCCTGAATACTCAATGGCCCATGGGAATGTGGGAAAAGATCTTGCTGATGTCTCTAGGATTCCTTGTTTAAAAAAAAGAAAAAGGAACAAGAGGACGCTTACTTTGCTCTTTAAGTGATCCAGAAAGGAGGAGGAAAGAAGCAGAGAGAGAAAAAAGGGAAATTTTAAAAAATTTCCCAAGAAACATTTGGCAAAAGTGTCTACTTCTACACTGACTGCAACCTTTCCTCAGCTGACCAGCAGCTTTTAAATGCAGGGGCTGCCGTGAACTGACTCACTACAGGATAATTACGTTAGGGACCAATATGGCCTGTTGAAAATCAATTCTGTTGGACCAGTGTGTTTGTTCGGAAATCTACTCAGCCAATTCAGGAGTACATTAGGCAGCAGGCCCAGTGCGCTGACCTCTCCAGGATTGGGGTTGACATTTGAACGAAGGCGTTTGTCCAGTTAAAGGACAGTACTACCCGCAGACTCTTATCTCCCCTAAATTGGATTACTCAGATCTGCTTGTTCTCTTTAAAGATAGCTACTCCTGGGTTTTCCCCCTCTCTTGCTATCTGTCCGAGATGGTTACCTGGTGATTACTGTTTAACTTACCATTCTTAGATATTCCCAGACAGTTCACACTTAATGCCACCCTAGGGCTTTTCCTCTGCCCTTTGTGGTTTTGCCATCTATGTTTGCAGACCACCAGTTGGACAAGGGAAGGGGTTGGGATACAGGGTATCCACATAGTGTTCTGATGAAGACCTCGTGGCAGGCAGCACACATCTTGATATGCGTTCTAGGGAACTCAGTATGATCTTAGGGATACCTTGAACTTATCTTCAAAGTGGCTGGGTGCCTTTTGAAGGAATCCTTCTCAAGAGGCTTCATTTTGCTTGAAATAGCTCAGCCCTATCCCTCAGTCAACTTGTTCAATCATTTATTCATTTATTCAACAAATGTTTATTTAGTGTTAACTACGGGCCAGGCTCTGTGCTAGGCACTCGTGCTCCAAAGATGAAGATAAAAGGAACTCCCTCATATCTGACCTAACCCCTCTCTTACCCTTGAGAGAGTTATACTGTCTCCTAGTTGCATTATATTGAAGAAGTAGGATGCCTATTAAAGACAGAACCTATGAAAGTTTTTACTAAATGGTGGAAGTGACCCAATTCTGTTTGTCTCTACATCTTAAATAAGTCGAGTGAGAACGGTTGTTTTCTAGGACCTCCCAAAGATTCTGTGAGGACTGGAGAAGGCTCAGAGAAACCTTACGAATCCTGCATACACCTCTTGAAACAATCCTGGGAAAGACTTATTGCTGCAATTATGATTCTTTTAATGACACATAAAATTAACAGCTCTACATATCCATTCACTTTGACAGCTCAGGATTTCATTGTTATAAAAGTGGGCCTGCATGCTCTCATGGGTGATTTATGTCTCTGTGGTCCAAACCCTGTCAGCCAATTAGATTGCAAGAATGAGCAGCATCATTTTCTAATGAAGCGATAATAAGTCTGGTCCTTCACCCAGAAAGAACAGGTATTTCTGTCCTGAATGGAGAAAGTAATCATGAGGAGAAGAGGGCTTTAATCAGTCAAGTATGATATCGTCATAGCTCAATGTAGCCTGTTTCAGAATGTAGACTGAAAAGGGAGAGAAGAGTGGGAGAGGAAAAGGGAAAAGGGAGAAGGGAGGGAAGACAGAAAGGGAAGAAAAGAGAAAGGAAAGGAAGAGGGTTGTGATCAGGAGTAGGAACTTGGTAGGTGATTGGGAGCCATTGAGAGGTTTTGAGCAAGGGAGTAGGTGCATAAGGAAGATTATTAGCTTATGAAAGGTAGATTAGAAGGAAAAGAGAATGGAGGCAGTAGACCCTGAGAATCATTCCTCTGATTGCATTCAGATTCAGTCCTTCAAAGTACATAACAGCGAACATTTAGGCAGCTAAGTGATATAGTGGGTAGAGCACTATGGACTTGGATGATTCAGGAAGGCCCAAATTCAAGTCTTACCTCGAACATTTACTGACTTTGTGGAGGTGGAAAATTACTTAACTTCTCCAGCTTCAATTTCTTCCTCTGTAAAATCGAAATAATAATAACATCTACCTCCCACGTTGTTCTGATCAGCAAATACGTGTGTGTATATATAAAATATATATATATATATATATATACACACACATACATACATACACGTATACATATATGTACACATATATACATATTTAAAGATCTTCGCAAACCTCCAAGTGCTACATAAATAGTAACTATATTTAAATAAATATTAGTAACATAACAATGCATGATAATGACTATTATGTATGTTAAATGTTTTGTTGCTATTGTTCAGTTATTTCAGTCACGTCCGACTCTCAGTGATTTGGGGTTTTCCTGGCAATGATACTGGGGTGGTTTGTCATTTCCTTCTCCAGCTCATTTTACAGATAAGGAAACTGAGGGAAACAAGGTTAAGTGACTTGCCCAGGTCACATGAGTAATAAGAGTCTAAGGCCAAATTTGAACTCAGGTATTCCTGACTCCAGACCTGGCACTCTGTGCCCTATGGCACCACCTAGATGCCCATGTTATATGTTATTACAATGCTATTTTATTAGGTCCTCACAACAACTCTAAGGAGGTAGATGCTACTATTATCCCCATTTTGTATATGAAGAAATCAAGGCAGGCAGAAAGGTTAAGTATCTTAGCCAGGAACACACTGCTATTAAGTGTCTCGAGATTGAAGGAAATGACCTACATGTAATCGTATTGTCTTAGAGGGAAAGCCAGAAGGGACCTTGGAGAGGATCTTTCCAATTCATTTTACAGATGAGGAATCTGAGGCCCGGAGAGGTTAAGTCATTTGCTTGAGATCACATAAGCATCAAATGGCAGAACTAGAACTCCCATTCAAGTCACCACTTCTCTGAGTTCAGTGATCCAAATCTGGGATTCTCTCTGCTTCGCCACCACCCAAGTCAAAGTCTTATAAATTACTATTATTAATGCAGTTTACTACAGATGCTTCAAGGGATCAGTCCTATGATCCTCTAGGACCTCACTTCAGCCCCCTCGGGAAAATTCCCATCTCATCCATTGTGGGTCTTTCCTTTCCTGTAGGAGCCATGCCCCACCATGGCTAACCAGATGTAGTGACAGCACCCTAACTTGGCAGGAGAGAAAACGCAGAAGCCTCAAGGGATGCAGAGTGGCCAAAACATAAGCACCTTTGAGTCAGTTGTTTGGACCAATTTAGCTTGGGTGGCTAATTGCACTATGTGGGGGGAAAAAAGAAAGAAAGAAAGACCAGTCTGCAAAGATCAGTCCATCCTTTGAAAACAAGACTCTCAAAGTCAACCACAAAGCTCTCTAGGTGAAACCCATCACCAAGCGGCATCTAGAAACGCCTATGGAAACATCAAAGGCTGGGCTTCAAGTGGAACGTGAATGAGAGTGAAACTTTTAAGATCAATGAGGGGACCAAATTGAACAGAATTTCTTTCAGAGCTGGAAGAAGGGGGAGTGAGGAGAGTGACACACCCTGAGGGTGAGGGACCCTTGCCAGAGAGGGTGATTAACTTTTCCTTTCAGGGAAGATTTTCTCTGGAGTCTCTTTTAATCCTACCACAGAATGGGACAATTTAGAGGCTTTTTATTAAGATCTATTTTCCACCTTCAAATCCAAGTAAACAAGGTTCATGAAGGAAGCCAGGGCTTGGAGGTAATTAAGTGAAGGCTGAGACCACTGCAAGGAGAAAGAAAAAAAAAAACCCATAAACATGACTTTGTTCAGGATCAGGGTCCAGTTCCTTTCAAGCAACCTTTCCTTAATGCCAACAGATTAGCCAGAAAAAACCCCAGATAATGAGAGATGGAGAAAACTGGCTCATTGGAGTAACAAATAGAGCTTGGAGTCGAAAAGGCCCGAGTTCAAATTTTGCTCACGCACTAAGTGGGACTTTGGTCAATAACTGAATTTCTCTCAGACTCAGTTTTCTTTATCCGTGAGATGGCGCTAATAATCTCCCTTACCTCACAGAGTTAACGTAAGAATCAAATGAGTTAATGTATGTGAAGTGCTCTGTTATAATGTGCTATATAAATGTTAGCAATTATTTAATTAACATCTCAAGTGATGAATAATTAACAATGTTGAAATTATTATAGTGAGAATAAAGACATACATCGACCTGTTAATAGGCATTCATCAAATAACTTTATTTTGTAGTTTTGTTACTGTCGTTGTTGGGGCAAAGAAGGAAATGAGTACTTATTTTGTGTTTCTCTTGTGCCACACATGGTATTTATCACTGGACATAGAAATAGAAGCAAAGCTTACATTCTAGTGGAAGAATATGGTGCACAAAAAGGGGGCTGGAGAACAGGAGGGGGAAGAGGGAACATCCTGGGGCATGGTTTTAAAGTCTAGAAGCCAGGAATGAAGTGTAGGAGAAGAATACAGAAGAATATTAGTCTGGGCCATTTGGCAAAATGGAAGGTCCAGGAAGGAATTCACCAATGGGAGAAGGAAGCAGACGTTACAGAGGGATGGATATTCCAGATTGAGAATACCGCAGAGACGGTTGCATGTTCCAGGATGAGACAACATGTCTTGGAAACCCCAGAGCTGAGAACAGAGCCAGGCAGGGGGCAATGAAGGCTGATCTTGGCCCTTCCACAAAACAGAGGGTCCACGAGGAACAGACCAAGCAGACAAGGGGGAAGAAGCATCCTTTACCGAGGGGTGTTCCAGGTTGAGAAGGCCCAATGGGTGGTTGGATATTGTTTTTAACTAGTCAACAGCATAAGGAACAAACTTGATAGTCTTTCAGCTTTTGAAGAAAATACTTAAATTTCAAAAGTTCTCACTCTTTTCTGTATGTGCAAAATATCAGCTTAAAGCCCTATGGGAGTCAGAGTTCTTGCTTAGCATACAAAGGCTTATGAGTTTAGAGCATTTGGGCCCTTAATCTACAGAGCATAATTTAATCCTCTTTTAGCTATCTGCACTACGGAGCCCTCCTTGTAAATAAACCATGTGGTTCCAGTGGATGGGACCATAGCTTCCTGTTTCCATCACTCACCCTTAGTAAATATTTCTGCAAAACAGATGAAATTAACTACTGTAACAGATAAATAGAGAGCCGGCTTCTCAGAGCAAACGTTTTAACACGGCCGTCGGCCTTAAACACAACTGATAGCTCTGAGTTTCTGCTCAGCTGCCTGCCAATATCAATGATTTTCTGTTTTCCATGAGCCTCAGAACCTGGTTAGCCAATCTCTGCATCTAGAAGGAGTTGGGAAAGAGCTGGAGAAAAAAAAAATTCCCTGAGGAGGGTTTCAGAGTTATTATCGAGGTGGAGAGAGAGTGGGCAAGTCGGTTAAAACTCCATTTCTTCAAAATAGAGTCGTTTCAGAGTTCCCATTAGACAAAGGTTTGCAAAGGCATTCATACACATTCTCTCATTTGTTCCTAACGATAACTGGCAGGTGCTTTGATCATTCCCATTTTGCAGGCAAGAAATTGAGGTTCAGAGCCTGCCCAAGACCACACAGCTAGTAAACATCTGAGGAAGCATTCAAACCTAGTTCTTCTTGACTCTGAGTCCAGTGTTCTATCTATAACACCAGATTGCTTCTCAACATATACTGCAAACTGCAGCAACTCCCAGGGTGGGGTATGATTTGGGTATCAGTTCTGAGCATATATCTATAGTAGATGCTAAGTTATGCAAACCAGGACAAAGAAGATGGCTCTTGCTTTGGGGAAGAGGATAGTAACATGTAGTGTGTGTGTGTGTCTGTGTGCCTCTATGTATGTGTATCTGTATGTGTGTGTGTGTGTCTGTGTGCCTCTGTGTGTGTGTGTGTGCCTCTGTGTGTGTGTGTGTGTGTGTGTGTGTGTGTGTGTGTGTGTGTCTTTCTGGCATAGAAGGACAGAAAAGGCAGTTCCATGTTTGGTCCTGTTCTTCATGGTGTAAGCGGAAAAAAGACAATGAATCTTGACTTGGACAGAAAGTAGCCTTATAAATTAAAGAAGAGAGTACGAGGTTTCTCCAAGCCTAGGAGGCACAGAGGGGGAAAAAAGTACCGATTTGAGACTTGGACAGGGGAAATGAGAAGTCACCAGAAATACGCTTGAGGCCAGATCAGCAAAACATTGAGGATCTGAGTAATTAAGTGGGACTCCTCTCTCCTTAGAGTAGAAACGTTTTGAGGGGTAGGGATTGGGTTACTTTTCATCCTTACCACCTAACACAAAGACGCCCTAATTTAAATGATAGTTACTAAAGTTTTGATGTCAACTTAGAAGAAGGTCTCCAGTGGCCTGTCTTGGGGATCTCTGCTGTTTAACAATTTATGTCAGTGACTTAGAGAAAGGCACCACCCTCATCACCATCACCATCATCATCATCATCACTGATATAGAACTTTAAGGTTCAGAATGCACTTCATAGTTGCCATCTCACAGGGTCCTCACAATCACCCTAAGAGACGGGCTATTATGATTCCCATTTTACAGATGAGGAAACTGAAACATGGAGAGAGTAAGTGACTTGCCCAAGGTGACCTACTTGGCATCTGATATTATGCTCATCAAATCTGCGTAGGATATTAATTCAGCCAGTCAGTCAACAAGCATTTATTTTTTTTTTATTTTTATTTTTATTTTATTTTTTTTTAGACTAAAACTGGTTAACTTTATTTATGAGATAAAACACAAGGCCCCAGGGGAACATGAAAAGAGCAAACAGACACAATCTAACTTTGAATCATTAGAACTAAACCCTTATTTCTCACATTCATGAACACAAAATGCAGGTTTATTAGCATCTGATTGATCAGGTATTGCTGCTGGGAATTTCCTGATTTGGGCTCTA
>CM053585.1:36953646-36965122 GCA_028646515.1 Pseudochirops corinnae | reverse complement strand
AGTCACTTAAACTGTCTGCCTCAGTTTCCTCATCTGTAAAATTGGATTATAATAATACCCTCTTCCTTTTGGAGTTATTGTGAGGGTCAAATGGGATCATTGTAAAGCACTTAGCGGCGCCTAGCACGTAGTAGGTCCTATATAAATGTTGGTTAGTACTATTATTATCTAATGGGGAAGACAAAATGAAAACAAGTATGGATAAACACACTATATACATGATGAATTGGGGGTCACCTCAAAGAGGACTCATTAAAAGGAGACACCTGGGAAAGGCTCCATGCATAAGATGGACCCTTAGCTGAGACCTGAAGGCACTCCTGGAAATCAGGAGGGGGGATGTGAGGAGGGACAGGTCATAGGGCTTAGCCAATGGAACATAGGAGGTGGAAGGACAGAGGGCCCCTGTCACTGGATCCCAGAGCATGTGGAGGGGAGGAAGTTATAAGAAAAATTGGAAGGGGCCAGGTTATAAAGGGCAGAAGATTTGACACTGGATCCTGGAGGTTTTAGGAAGCCCATGGACTTTATTAACTAGGGGAGTAACGTGGACAGACCTGTGCTTTGGGAAGAATAATTTGAAGATTGAATGGAGGATGGATTGGAGGAGGGGAGAGACTTGAGGCAGGTAGACCCTGCCTTGAGGAGATTATTACAGCAGGCCAGGTGTGAGTTGATGGGGGCCTGTGCTAGGGTGGGGAAGAGGGGTATTTGAGAGCTGTTAAGAAAGCAGAAATGTCAGAACCTGACAACTGATTGGGTATGAGGGGGCAGAGATAGTGAGGACATTAGATGAATACCTAGGTTGCTGGCCTGGGAAGTCGGTGGTACCCTCGACAAAAAAGACATGGAGAAACAAAAGAAGGTGGGAGAAGGCAAAGAGGATGGGGAAGAGCCTGATTTCACATGAGAATCACTGAAAGGAAGTGGAGATGTTTGACGTAGAGAAGAAAAGTGCTGAGGTGGGGCATGAAAGAAAACTTACATGAAGAACCAGACTTTTTTTTTAACTTGGCCTCAGAGGGCAGAGGGCAGAGCCAGTAATGTATACAAGGCCAACTGGGTCTTGATGGCAAGAAATGTCTCCTAACAAAAGGAGACATCCCAAAGGGGAATGGGAGGCCTTTGGAGGTGACAGATTCCCTTCAGTTAAGGTCTTCAAGTAGAAGTGGGATGACATCTTATCAGGTATGTAGTAGTGGAGATCATTCCTATTTGGTTCAACTTTACTTGAAGCCAGAAAGATCTGAGTTCAAATTAAGCCTCAGACACTTTCTAGCTACGTGACTCTGAGCAAGTCCCCTTACCTCTGATTGCCTCAGTTTCCTCAAATGTGAAATGGAGATGATAACAATCCTTGGGTTGTTGTGAGAAACAAAGGAGATGATCTGTAAGTGCTTTGCAAAACTTAAAGTGCTACATAAGCATTATTATTATTATTGTTGTTGTTAAAGTGCTGTGATTGAATAACAATTTGAAAATAAATGAGAGAGGAGGGATGACAGGGGGGCAGTCTTTTGAAGGAGATGGGATTGAATGGGGTGGCTTCAACAAGTAGAGGGGTTAACTTTGGTAAGGAGTGAGGCCACTTCATCTTGTAAGAGGGGGTTGAAGAAGGAGAGAGAGACAAAAGGAAGAGGGGAGAGGAGGGAACTCATGGTAAATGGGCTCAATTTTATCTGTAAAGGGTGAAGAAAATTCTTACCTGACAGAGTGGGAGGCAAGGAAGCCATGAGAGGTTTGAGGAGGGACAAGGAAGTTTGGAAGAACCACTGTGGAGGGTGGGATGTTGAGTTGATAAAGAGGGTAGAGTAGGATTGCCTAGCAGCAGTGAAGGCCAAGTTGGGATTGTGTAACATAAATTTGTAGTGGGTCCAGTCAGAATAGGTGCATGAACTTCACCTGTATTCAGTAGCACATGTGTAGGAGTAAAGGAGATGAATGGTGGGAGGTGATGTAAGGCTGAGACTTGGCTAGGCATAAGTGATATTATAAGGGAGCTTCAAAGGAGAAGACAGAGGATATTTGAATTGGTTTACCAAAGGGTCAAGATAGGGAGAAGAGGAGAGAGTGACCAGCTCAGGGAAGATGGCCTGGGAGAGAACTGAAGGGTCAATAGATTGGAGACCAAATTATGGATGAAGAGTAGGGTTTTTTAAAGGAAGGCAGAGGGAGAAATGAAAAGTCAACAGATTATGGTTAGATAAAGGAATTTTGGAATTCTTGAAAATAGAGCTGTTACATTTGTGGCTGATGGAAATAGTAAAGGTATGACTATCTTTGTATGTGGCTGAGGTGGGGTGGAAGAATAGCTCGTGGAAGTGAGTAGGAAGAGGAAGTGAGTAAAAGCTTAAAAAAAAAAAAAGAAGAAGAAGAAGCTAAATGTTGTGAGATAATAATAAAGCTAAAAAGTTTCCAACGTGGGATTTGAACTCAGTCTCCCTGGCTCCAGGTTCATTCTTCAGGACACCATGTATTCTGACCCTCAAATATCCATTGGATCCATTGGATATCTATTGAGAAAAGCATCTTGGGAGACTGGCTGGTTATCAAAGATACTAAGTTCAAAATCATGGATCCTCCACATTGGTTAGTATCATATAGAAACATTGTAAGTCACTGAGACCCTAGTTTTAGAACCATTCCTGAGAGGAAAATTCCCCCTTAGTTGTACTAAGTGGTTATCTATCCCAGTGCCATAGCTTAATGACATTTAGAATTTTTAACTGTGCCTTTTATTTCATGTTCCAAATGTAAGCCAGAGGATTCAAAGAATGTTTAAAGGAGACAGAGTAAGTTAGGGGACAATTTTAATTCATCTAGGTCACTATCACAAATCCTTCCCTGGAATTTAACAACTGATGTTGTTAAGTTTTACAAGGTATTTGATACTCTTGAGCAAAACAAATTAGGAAAATTATAGCCAAGGGGAGGAGATGAGCTCTATCTCTTGGTTTCCCTGGTCCATGGGTCTTCAGAACATACATTAACTTTCATTTCCAGGCCCCACAATACTTCATGATGACCAAAAAGTCTTATCTTACTATCTTACTAGAATTTGGGCAAGTCACTCAATGTCACAGAGTCTTCTCAGCTACAAAATGATTGGTTGAACTAAATGAGTTATCCAGCATGTTGTGTCCTCCATTAGATTGGAAATTCCTTGAGGGCAAGGACTGTCTTTTGCCTCTTTTCATATCTCCAGTGCTTAGTATAGTGTCTGGCACATAGTAGATGCCTAATAAATGTTTATTCATTGACTGACTGATTTCCTCCCTGGTCAGGAACTGATCCCAGCATATGATTGGTCTTGAGCTCATACATACAGATAGGTGAGTGGCTTATCTGGCAAAGGAAGGTAGCAAAATATTGATTGTATCTTGCTACAGGGGTCAAGCTTCCTTGTCTAGAAGATCTCTAAAGAAGAATAACAGAGAATAGCAGTGATTGACCAGAGGTGATTTCCCTCATTAAGACTTAGCACCCCCCTGCCCCATTCAGTAGCAGGGTATGCTAAGATCCAGATAACCTGAGAATTTAGTCATCTACACTGCATGTTCCCACACAAAAAGTGATAGAATGGAGAGCTGAGTCTATGAAGCTTTGTATTCATTAAAGCAGTGGTTGGGGTTCCATTAAAATTAGCATGAAATAATCGAAGTACTATTGGAAAATGTAGAAAACAAATGGATTTGAATCTACAGATGCAGGGAAATTGATTGCTAACTAGGATCAGGTTCCCACCCTTAACCCCCCCCCCCCCACCACCACCCAGGGATGTGCTGGTAAATATTTAACACCTGATTCTCCAAAATGAAGATATGAAACACTTTTATGATGAATCTATAGTATTAGCATCTTCTCCTCACTTTTTCAAGCCTAGATAATCAACAAAACAATATAAGCTCTATTTGTGTAGCATTTGCAAAGTATTTCCAAAGTATAAATGCTCGTGTCGCAAGTGAAGTGACAGGAGAGCAACATGATATAGTGGTTGGAAAAACTAACGTTGAAGTCAGTAAGACCTGGGTTTGAGTCTTGCCTCTGACATATACTGACTTTGTGACTTTGGGGAAGTTATAACCTCAGAGTGAGGACCACAGGTGACCATATAAGATTATAAATTACAGAGAAGCTGTCACTATGCATCTGAGAAAGGGCTTGCTTAAACCAGAGTTTAAGCAGAAAATCCCACTACCACCACCAACACACACCCACACCCATACCCACTCACACACACACACACACACACACACACACACACACACACACCCACACACACCCACACACACCCACACACACACACACACACACACAGTGGGTATAGAAATAAAGAGAAATCCTAAGACAAAAAATTCAGATGATCTGGATTATTAAATTAAAAGTAATTGACAATCCAATTTTACTCCTTCTACTTTCTCTATTTTTATAGGGCTAGCAAGAGAACTTCAGAGGTCATCTTGTTCATTCCTCTGCCTTCAGAGAAGTTTAGACTAAATCACTGTGTGGGCAGTTAAGTCATCTATTTTGCTAAGACTTCTGGGAACATTTGATAACTTTTCCATGGGAATCTGTTCTAGTGCTTTGAGAACCTATATTATCAGAGACATCTTCATTATATTTAAACTTTAATCTCTCCTGTTATAATTTAAGGCTGTTTCTTCAATGGAGATGGAGAACAGTTTGCTAGTTGATAACTTCAACAAAAGAATTCTTCAAATATCTGAAGACAAGCTTCCCCCTCAGCTTTCTCTCTTTATTCTAAATAATCCCAGTTGTTTTCATCAATCCGGGTCCTTAATTGTCCTCATTTCCCACCTTAAAACCATACCTGAAGATATTTGAGGGCAGGATCTTTTTACTTTTTCTTCCATATAGAGTTATATTTCTTCACCTGCTCTTGAGTTGTCTTGGGCTACTACTTTCCATCTGTGCAAATATACCCACTGCCTCTCAGCTCAGAGGTGATTCTCCTCATGGACAAGCCTACCTGAAGAGTTTACAAGTATTTCACTGGGTCTGTCAAACATTTCTGAAACATGTAAAGAACATTTTCATTTTTGCCATTGTCATCAATGACCTCCTATCTTATATCTACTGTTTTATTAGATGAAAGAGCTACTGAGATAAAGAACTCAACTTTTTAGCTGCATAACCTAAGCCAGGAACTTGTATAGATGGCCTCTGGCTTGGAGGTGACAGAAATACTAAAGTAACATACAGTGTATACTGCAACTATGGGAAATTTCTAAGAGGTATGATGGACAGAATGCTGGATTGAGAGTCAGGAAGACCTAAATGTGAATCCTTCCACAGATATGTTTATTATCTGGGAGATCCTGGGCCAGCCACTTATCTTCCTTCAGTGTCAATTTGGATCTAACAATAGCATATACCTCACAAGGTTGTTGTAAGGATCGATCGATCAATCAATATACATTTATTAAGTGCCTACTATGTGCCTGACACTGTGCTAAACACTTGATCAAATAAGATTATGCATTTTCTAATAGCTCTAACTGGAAAAGACTATCGTAGGATCATAGATTTAGAGCTTTACTTAAACTTCTGGGAGCAGAGCCAAGATGGTGGAATGGACAAAGCACTGAACTAAGCTCTCTCAATATTCTCCTTCAAACAACTTTAAAATAATACCTCAAACTGAATTCCAGACCAAAGCAATTTAGGAAGTCAGAAGGCGAGATCTCTGACAGGGGGTGGAGGCTGACCCAAAGCCCATGTGGATGAAACACCAGTGGTGGGAATAGATTTTTCTGACAAAAGCAAAAGTAGCTTTAAGAATTCTCAATCCCAAGATGATAAGGGAATCTGACAACTTTTCAGGAAAAGAATGCAGGGGACTTCTGTGCTAGCATTAGATGTAAGATCAGATATTGCTTGGCAAGTCAATTGCCTAAACCCACTTCTGGGTCATAGTTCAAGGGCAGGGAGGAGGACTTTTCGTCAAAAGGGAGCAGAAGCTCTGATGGGCAATACTGTTTTTGGCCATGAGGGCTCAGGGACCTTGAGGAACAGTATCATTTCCCATCCCAAGGGAGCAGTCCCTAAGGAACAGCCCCCAAAGGATCAGGGGCCCTTTCTGGATAAGGACTATGGATCAGAGGAATATTAACCACACCTCTCCCCAGATTACACCACTTTAGAAGCATTGAAAACTTCCAAAGCCCCAGAATTACCTCTGAAAACAGCAGTGCAGCAGTACCCTCCCCCCATCCCCATCCCAGGAAGAGAGTCCAACTTTAACATAAAGTTCAAAATCAAGAAATAGGTTGGGAAAATGAGCAAACGACAAAAAAGAACCTGACCCTCAAAAACTACCATGGTAATTAGGAAAATTAAGAAACAAAATCAGAAGATAATGAAGTAAAAACAGGTACAAGTAAAACCTCAAAGAAAAAAAGGTGAATTGAAAACAAGCCCAAAAAGAAATTTTGGAAGAGCTAAAAATGATTTTCATAATCAAATAAGAGTAGTAGAGGGAAAAGTAGCTAAAGAAATGAAGGCAAAGGAAGAAAAATATGGACAAAAAGACAACTAACGGGTTGGTAAAAGAGGCAAAAAATTACTGAAGAAAATAGCACCTTAAAAAACAGAATTGGCCAAATGGAAAAAGAGGTACAAAAACTCACTGAAGAAATAATTCCTTAAAAATTAGTATTGGGCAACTAGAAGGTAATAGCTTCATGAAACATCAAGAAAAAATAAAATGAAATTAAAAGAATGAAAAAGTGAAGAAAACATGAAATATCTCATTGGAAAAACCACTAACCCAGAAAATTAATAGAGAAGAAGTAATATAAAAATTATTGGACTACCTGAAAGCCATAATCAAAGGAAAATCCTAGATGTCATATTTCAAGAAATTATCAAGGAAAACCACCCCAATACCCTAGAAGAAGAAGGTAAAATAAAAATTGAAAAAAATTCATCAATTACTACATGAAAGAGATCCAAAGTGAAAACTCCCAGGAAGATTATAGCCAAATTTCAGAGCTCTCAGTCAGAGAAAATACTTTCAAGAAGCCAGAAAGAAATCATTCAAACACAATAGGACCGCCATCAAGATCACACAAGAGTTAGCAGCTACCAGGTTAAAGGAGCAGAGGACCTGGAATATTGGATATTCTGGAAAGGAAAAGAGCTAGGATTACAACCAAAATTAAACTACCCAGCAAAATTGAGTATAATCCTTCAGAAGGTATATGGACATTTAATGAAAAAGAAGATGTGCAAGCATTCCTGATGAAAAGACCAGAGCTAAACAGAAACATTGACTTTCAAATACAAGACACAAGAGAAACACAAAAAGGTAAAGATGAAAGAGAAATCATTAGGGACTCAATCAGGTTAAATTGTTTACCTGTCTATAATGAAAGATTATACATGTGACTTCTAAGAATTTTATCATTATTAGGTCAGTTAAAAGAGTTCTATATAGAAAGAGTGTAAGGGAGTGAGTTGATTATGTTGTCATGATATAAAAAAATTGATAGATGAGAAAGAGGGATGCCCTGGGAGAAGGAGAAGGGAGAGAAAGAATGGGGAAAATTATCTCATATAAAAGAAGTGCATAAGGAAGAGCTTTTATAGTGGAGGAGAAAATGGGGGAGGGGAAACAAGCAATGCTTGAACCATGCTCGCATCTAAATTGGTTCAAAGAAGAAAAATATATATAAATGTGCAAACACACACTCAAGTGGTAATAGAAATCTATCTTATCCTACAGGGAAAGGGGATAAGGAAAAGAGGAGATCATAAAGGGGAGGACAGATAAAAGAAGGCAATGGTCAGAAGCAAAACAAACTTTAGAAGACAGACAGAATCAAAGGAGACAGAGAAGAATAAACTGAAGAAAACAGGATAGAGGAAAGTACACAGTAATCATCACTGTGAATGTGAATGGGATGAACTCACCCATAAAATAAAAGCAGATAGCAGAATGAATTAGAAAGATCTAATAATATGCTGCTCAAAAGAAATACACTTAAAGCAGAGAGACAGATACAGAGTTAAAATAAGAAGCTGGGACAAAATACTTCAGTGGATGCAAAAAGAAAAAAAAGGCAGGGATAGTAATCACAATCTCAGACAAAGCAAAAGCAAAATTTTGCAAGTTTGTTGTTCACTTGTTTTGGTCATGTCTGACTCTTCATGACTGCTTTTGGGGTTTGCTTGCCAAAGGTACTGGAGTGGTTTGCCCTTTACTTCCTTTAAGAATATGGATGATATGCCACTTGTTGTATATATGTTTAGTATTGATATTACTTCATTGCTATACTGCCTTTTATTAAGATGTAGCTCCCCTCCTTATCCCTTTTACTTAGGTCTATTTTTCCTTTTTTAGCAGCTAGGTGGTGAAATATATAGAGTGCTGGGCCAGAAATCAGGAAGACCTGAATTCAAATCCAGCCTCAGACACTAATTAGTTGTGTGATCTTGGGCAAATCACTTAAGCCTGATTGCCTCAGTTTTCTCATCTAAAAATAAGCTGGAGAAATAAATAGCAAACCACTCCAGTACCTTTGCCCAAATTGGGTAATGAAGAGTCAGACACAACTAAAACTGACTAAACAGTAACAACAGCCAAGTGATTGTATGGTACAGTAGACATGACACATCAGGAACAGACACATCAGGAAGCAATGCACCTAGGTTCAAAATCCTGCCTTTATCAATTGCTAGGTGTGTACCCTTTGGCAAGTGTCACTTAAACTCTCTGAGCACCAGTTCCCTATTTGCAAAAAGAGGAAATTGAATTAGATGATGTATAAAGTCTCTTCCAATTCTAAATCTACTAGTATATGAACTATTTGGAATATAGTCAGATAAAATTTAATTAGTCTGCTGATCACTTAAATACCTTAATTTCTGGATATGCATAGAAAAAGCCCAAAGGAGTAAATTCTGGGCTTTAAAAAACAAAAACAAAATGTTAGCTATTGAAGCTAGATAATGTACAGAAATACCATGAGCAATTTCATGGGACAATATGGATGAGTCCTGCCAGATGGGCACAGATGGTTGAAATTAGAATCACTGACTGTAGGGAATATCCATATCTAGGAGATAACAGATCCACTAGAATACAGAAGTCTAACATGAACAGTTACATGTTTTTCAAATATTCTGTTAATGCAGATATTTACTAATTTTATGTAATGCAAATATGATCTATTTACATTAAAGATGGTCCCCTTTTCTCTTTTTTCTCAATCGCATGTAAAAAATTCTCAATATTTTTTTAATTTTTAGTTCCAAATCATCTCCCTCCCTCCTGCCCCTGTCACCTCCTTCAGAAGGTAAGAAATTTGATATCAATTATACATGGGAAGTAATGCAAAACATATTTCCAAATTAGCCATATTGGAAAAGAAAACAGACCAAAAAGAGAAAAAGAAAGAAAAGTCTAAAGGGATGTGTCAATCTGCATTCAGACTCTAGTTCTCTTTCTGGAGGTGGACAGCATTTTTCATCATAGGTCCTTTGGAATTATCTTGGACCATTGTCTTGATCAGAATAGCTAAGTCATTCACAATTAATCATCCTTGTACTACTGCTGTTACTGTGTACAATGTTCTCAGTATGCTCACTTCACTTTGCATCAGTTAATATAGTCCTGTTGGGTTTTTCTGAAATCATCCTTTTTTTAAAGCACAATAGTATTCTATCACTACCACAACTTGTTTAGCCATTCCTTAAGAGATGGGCATCCACCTTAGTTTCTAATTCTTTGTCACCACAAAAGAACGGCTATGAATAAATAGGTCCTTTTCCCTTTTCTTTGATCTCTTTGGGAAACAGTCCTAATAATGATGGTATCGCTGGCCCAAAGTCTATGCACAATTTTATATACCTTTGGCATGGTTCTAAATTGCTCTCCAGAATGGTTGGATCAATTCACAACTCCATGAACAGTCATTGGTCTCCCAATATTTCCACTCCCTTCCAACATTTGTCATTGTCTTTTTCTGTCATGTTAGTCAATCTGATAGGTGTGAGGTGGTATCTCAGAGTTGTATTAATTTGCTTTTCTCTCATTAGTAGTGATTTAGAGCATTTTTTCATGTGACTGTAGATAACTTTGATTTCTTTATCTGAAAACTGCTTGTTCATGTGTTTTGGCCATTTATCAACTGGAAATGACTCTTATCTTTTATAAATTTGGTTCAGTCCCCTGTATATTTGAGAAATGAGATTTTTATCAGAGAAATTTTCCATAAAACTTTTCCCCTAGTTTCCTTCTAATCTTGGATGCATTAGTTTTGTTTGTGCAAAAGCCTTTTTATTCAATGTAATCAAAATCATCTGTTTTTATATCCTATACTGCATTCTGTCTCCTGTTTGGTCATAAACTATTCTTTTATCCATAGATCTGACAGGTAAAAAATTTTTCACACTCCCCTCAATTTCCTTTATGTCTAAATCATGTACCCATTTTGACCTTATCTTGGTATATGCTATGAGTTCTGGTTTATACTTAGTTTCTGTCAAACTGCTTTTCAGTTTTCCCAGAAATTTTTGTCAGATAATAAGTTCTTGGCCTAAAAGTTTGGATCTCTGGGTTTATCAAATACTAGATTATTATGGTCATTTGCTGCTATGTCTTGTGTACCTAATATACACCACTGATCTGCCACTCTATTTCTTAGCCAGTATCATATTGTTTCTATAATTACCATTTTGTAATACAGTTTGGAATCTGGTACTGCTAACCCACCTTCCTTCACATTTTTAAAATTGATTCCCTTAATAATCTGGAGACATTATTCTTCCAGATTAATTTTGTTATTTTTTCTAGCTCCATAAAATAATTCATTGGTAGTTTGAATGGTATGGCATTAAATACATAAATTAAGGCAAATAGAACTGTCATTTTTATGATATTGACTTGGCCTACCCATGAGCAATGAATATTTCTCCAGTTGTTTAGATTTGACTTCATTTGTATGAAAAGTGTTTTGTAATTGTATTCATATGGCCCCTGGATTTCTCTTGGCAGGTAGACTTCCAAGTACTCTATATTGTCTGCCATTATTTTAAACAGAATATCTCTTCCTATTTCTTCCTGCTGGGTTTTGTTGGTAGCATACAAGAATGCTGACGATTTGTGTGCAACTTTGAAGTTATTAATTACTTCAAGTAGTTTTTTAGTTGATTCTCTAGGATTCTCTAAGTACACCATCACAGCATCTGCAAAGAGTGACAGTTTTATTTCCTCATTGCCTATTATAATTCCTTCTATATCTTTTTCTTCTCTTGCTATCTAGTACAATATTGAATAATAGTGTGATAATGGGCCTCCTTGTTTCACCTCTGATTTTATTGGAAGGATCTTAACCCTGTAACAGATAATGCTTGTTCTTGGTTTTAGATAGATATTACTTACCATTTTAAGTGAAGCTCCATTAATTCCTATTCTTTTTCATGTTTTTCATAGGAATGAGTGTTTTTTTTT
>CM053585.1:36937691-36953546 GCA_028646515.1 Pseudochirops corinnae | reverse complement strand
ATGTTTGTCTATTTTATTGTTGTTGTTTTTCACAAAACTAGCTCCTAGTTTTATTTATTAGTTCAATAGTTTTCTTACTTTCAATTTTATTAGCCTCTCCTTTGATTTTCAGGATTTTGATTTGATGTTTAATTGGGCATTTTAATTCATTCTTTTTCTAGTTTTTTTAAATTGCATGTGTAGTTCATTGATCTGCTCTTTTATTGATTCAAGCATTTAGAGATATGAATATTCCCCTAAGTATTGCTTTCCCTGTGTCCCATAAATTTTGGAATATTGTCTTATTGTTGTCATTCTCTTTCATGGTTATTTTTTTTTCTATGATATGTTCTTTGATCTATTCATTCTTTAGAATTATATTATTCAATTTCCAATTAATTTTTAATCTATTTCCCACAGTCCTTTATTGAATATAATTTTTATTGCATTATGCCCTGAAAGGGATGAATTTAATATTTCTGTTTTTCTGCATTTAGTCGTGAGGTTTTATTCCCTAATACATGGTCAATTTTTGTATAGGTGCCATATACAGCTGAGAAAAAGGCAAGCTCTTTTCTATTCCCATTCAGTTTTCTCCAGAGGTCTTTTATGTCTAACTTTTCTAAGATTCTATTTATCTCCTTAACTTCTTTTTTGTTTATCTTATGGTTAGATTTATCTAATTCTGAGAGGAGAAGGTTGAAATGTCCTACTAGTAAAGTTTTACTGTCTATTTCCTCCTGTAATTCATTTAACTTTTCCTTTAAGAATTCCGATGCTATGCAATTTAGTGCATATATGTTTAGAATTGATATTACTTCATTGTTTATGGTACATTTGAGAAATAAGTAGTTTCCTTTCTTATCTCTTTTAATGAGATTTATTTTTGCTTTTACTTTGTTTGAGATCATGATTGCTGACCCTCCTTTTTTGTTTTTAACCTTAGCTAAAGCATTATAAATTCTGCTCCAGACTCCTATTTTTACTCCGTGTATGTCTCTATGTTTCTAGTGTGTTTCTTGTAAACAACATATTGTTGGATTCTGACTTTTAATCTATTCTTCTCTTCTCTTTCATTTTATGGGTGAGTTCATCCTAATCATATTTGTAGTTATAATTACTGTATATTTCCCTCCATCTTATTTTCCCCCTATTTATCCTGCTCTCTCTCTTTTTACCCTGTCTCTCCTCAAATGTGTTTTGCTTCTGACCACTGCCTCCTTTAATCCACCCTCCCTTCTATTCCATTCTCTTATCCCATTCCCCTCCTATTTCCCTGTCTGGTAAGATAGATTTCTATACCCAACTGAGTGTGTAGGTTTTTCCATCTTTGAGCCAATGCTGATGAGAGTAAAGTACAAATGTTGTCCCCAACACATCCATTTTCCCTTCCACTGTAAAAGCTACTCCTTTCATGTCTTTTTTATGTGAGAAAATTTTCCCCTTTCTTCATCTCCCTCCCCCCTTCTCCTAAAGCATCCCTCTTTTTCAACCCTTAATTTCATATTTTTGCATTAATCCTATTATAGTCAAATCACACCCATGCCCTTCTTCTAACTGCCCTAATAATGATAAAATTTTGGAGAGTTAACATGTATCATCCTTTTATATAAGAATGTATATTGTTTAACCTTGTTGAATCCTTTATGGTTTCTTTTCATGTTCATGTTTTTCTGCTTCTCTTGAGTTGTATATTTGAAAGTCAAATTTTCTATTCTACTCTGATCTTTTCATCAGGAATGGTTGAAAGTCCTCTATTTCATTAAATATCTATTCTGCCCTGAAAGACTATACTCAGTTTTGCTGGGTAGATTATTCTTGGTTGTAATCCTAGCTCCTTTGCCTTTCAAAATATCATATTCTGAGCCCTCTACTCCTTTAACTTGGTAGCTGCTAAATCTTCTGTGATCCTGACTGTGGTTCTACAATATGAGAATCATTTTTCTTCTGGTTGCTTAAAATATTTTCTCCTTGACCTGAGAACTCTGCAATTTGGCTATAATATTCCTGGGAATTTTCATTTTGTGATCTTTTTCAGGAGGTGATCAATGAATTCTTTCAATTGCTATTTTACCCTCTGGTTCTAGATATTAAAGCAATTTGCCTTGATAATTTCTTAAAACATGGTGTCTACACACTTTTTTAAAATCATGGCTTTCAGATAATCTCTCCTTGAATATTTTCCAAGTCAGTTGTGTTTTTTTTTAATTAGATAATTAACATTTTCTTCTATTTTTTATTCTTTTGATTTTGTTTTATTGTTTCTTGATGTCTCATGGAGTCATTAGCTTCCAGTTGCCCAATTCAAATTTTTAAGGAATTATTTTCTCCAATGAGTTTTTCTACTTTTTCCATGTGACCAATTCTGCTTTTTAAGGAGTTCTCTACAGTAAATTTTTGCACTTTTAAAATATTTTGGCCAATTTTGGTTTTAAAGGCATTATTTTCTTCAGTAGTTTTTGTTCCTCTTTTACCAGGCTGTTGACTCTTTTCATGATTTTCTTGCATCATTCTCATTTCTTTTCCCAATTGTCCCTCTGCCTCTCTGATTTTTAAAATACTGTGTGAGATCATCCAGGAACTTTCATTGGGCTTGTTCACATTTTTTGAGGCTTTGCTTGCAACAGTTTTGACATCATTGCCATCTTCCGAGTTTGTATCTTGATCTTTCCTGTCATCATAGTAACTTTGTGGTCAGGTTCTTTTGTTGTTGTTGTTCTTTGCTCATTCTCCCCTTTTGACTTTTACTTTATGTTAAAGTTGAGCTCTGCTCTCAGGGGCACTGTCCCAAGCATCAGGTTTTTGTGCTTGTATTTTCAAGGCTAGTTTTGTGAGTCTATAAATTTTAAATACTTCCAAGGTGGTATGATTTGGGGAGAGGTATGGTCACTGCTGTCCTGATCTCAGCTCTGGTATTTACACAGAAAGGTACTTTGTTTCCCTATAGCCACAAGTGCTAGCATTCCTCTTGGCCCTGGAATTTGACTAGGTCCCTTGCTTTCTTGCAGTCACAAGCATTAGTGCTCCTTTTCTGCCTTGAAACCGAGTCCAGGGCCCTTACTCCCTTGCTAGTGACCATAAGCACTCTTCTCCACTCTGGAGCTGTGACCAGGACCCCTACTTTCTTGTAACCACAAGCACTAGTGACCCTCTTTTCCCTGGAACTGTGACCCAGAACTGCATACAGGCAATGCAACAGGGTCCTGAACCCAACACCAACGAAGGATTCCCTATAATCTCTTTCTGATCAATTGTCCAACCCCCTTTCTTCTATGGGCTGAGAATCCCCAAAGCTGCTTCTGCTGCTGTTTCAGCTGCCTGCAGGGCCTGCTTCTGGTATTATCTTGACAGAATCTGCATTGCACTCCCAACCAGATCACCACCAAGGCATAACAGACTTTTCCTGCTGACCTCCTAAGTTGCGTCAGGCTGGAAAATTGTTTCATTCAACCTTTTGTTGACTCTGCCACTTTGGAATTTGATTTGAGCTATTATTTTAAAGTTGTTTGAAGGGGAATTTGAGAGAATTCAAGTAAGTTCCTGCTTCCACACTATCATCTTGGCTCCACCCCACCAAGGTTGTCCTTTAATTTATTTTTGAAATTTCCATCTGTTTGATGATCATAATTCTTTGACCTCCCCAACCCACTCTGGGGACTTACTGAATATCAAAGAGATACATTCTGAGAAATACAATTTCTGGGAATTTTGGAAGCATTTGGGGAAAAAAATAAAACAAACCACAACACTTTCTTGACGATAAAAACATGGACATTTTCAGAAAAAAATTGAAATGCAAATAATACTTACATTTTAGCCCCCTTTACCAATCTGAAGTAGCATTATTAGCTTAGGAGCATAAAAAATGTATTATACATAACTTGGTTTGCCTGTAAAATTATGCTATTATGAGCAGGCAAAAGCTCAAGAACAGAAGAGGCTATCAATATTATAGTAAAACAAAGAAAGTTATTATGTTTCCTGAATTGAGTGTCTTCTGTGTTGAGCAGATACATTGCCTATGACAGTGCTTTGCAAATAGGCTTCCAATACCTGTTTGTGAATGAATGAGTAAATGAATGCTCTCATTTTCATAAAAAATAAATAACTTTTAAAAAGCCACATGTGCACTCCAAAACTTCTTTATTAGGTGGCCAGAAGTAGCGAGGTGCCCCTGGGGCATAGAGGATAGCATACAAAAGTTGGAGTCAAGAGGTTTAGATTCATAGGGTCACAGGATCATACATTAAGAGCTCAAAGGGGCTTTCAAGACCATCTAATCCAACACTATTATGGTACAGAAGAGGATATTGTGACCCAGAGAGGCCAGGTGACTTTGCCAACGTCACAGGTAGTACTTGGTAGAGGTAGGATTTAAACTTGGATTCTCTGACTCCAGATCCATTATTCTTTCCACTGAATTCACTCAAATTCTTACTCATAGCATAACTAAGATACCTACTAGTTGTATGATAAGGAACAAAATACAACCTCTCAGAGATTACATTTCATTATCTGTAAAATGGGTATAAGCTGTGTCATCCTTCATTGCTTGCTCTCTCTCTCCTTCTCTCTCTCTCTCTCTCTCTCTCTCTCTCTCTCTCTCTCTCTCTGTTTCTCTCTCTGTCTCTTTGTCTCTCTCTCTCTCTCTCTCTCTCTCACACACACACACACACACACACACACACACACACACACACACCTACCTCCTGATATCCAATTGCTTCTGAAGTCCAATGTTTCAACCCTTGTAACATCTCTCTAATACACTCCCTTCTCTTCTCTGACACTGCCACCACTCTGGCTCATACCCTAATCACCTCACACCTGGACTATTACAACAGTCTGATGATGGGTCTGCGTGCTTCAAGTCTCTCCCCATTCTAATCCATCCTCCTCTCAGCTCTTAAATTTATCTCCTTAAAATTCAAGTCTGACCATGTCACCCCTTTATTCAATAAACTCCAGTGGTTCCCATCACCTCCAGGTTCAAACATAAAACCCTCTGTCTGGCTTTTAAGATCCTCCACAACTTGGTCTCCTCCTACCCTTTCAATCTTTTCTTCTTACTTTATTCCACCCTCATCCCATCTACCACTACATACTTTGTGATCAAGTGAAATTGATCTCCTTTCTGATTCTCACACAAGATATTTCATCCCCATACTCCAGAATTTTCCCCATACTCCAGAATTTTCCCCAGCTGTCTCCCATGACTGGTACTTGGGCTTCCCTCATCTCCATTTTCTGGTTTCCCTGACTTTCTTCAAGTTTCATCTAAAATCCTGGCATCTGCAAGAAACCTTTCCTGATCCCCCTGAATGCACTTAAACACTTTACCTCTGCTGATTTTTTTCTCCCAGTTAATCCTGTATATTGCTTGTGTGTATCTAAGTGTTTGCATGTTATCTCTCTGATTAGACTATAATCTCCTTGAAAGCAGAGACTATTGGTTTTCTTTTGCTTAGCACAGTGCCTGGCACATAGTAGATTTTTTTAAAAATGTTAATTGATGAACTGACTGATGATATATTTTATTACAGCATTATCCTCATAGAATTATTATGAAATTGCCAAACCAGTAATTAAAGGGCATGGTATACATAAAGTTCACTTAGATTTGGGAAAATACATCTAACAATGTCTCTTATGATATTCTTGGAGAAAAGATAGATGGGTTGGATGATAGTATAATTGGGTGTATTCTGAAGTGGTGGACTGACTAGAACTGAAGAGGAGTCATTAATGTTTCAATGTCAAATTGGAAGGTAGTATCCAGTAGAGTGCTTCGGAGAGCTGGGCCTTGCCCTTTTCCATGATATTTTTTTTTAAATCCATGACTTTGAAAAAGGTATAGATTGTATACTCTTAAATTTGTAGATGACACAAGGCTAAGAGGCAGAGGACTAACACATTGGATAACAGAGTTAAGAACACTGGGTCAAGTATAAGAAGATGAAATTTAAGAGAGATAATTGGTAAAGTCTTACCCTTGGGATCAAAATGTCAACTTCACAATTATAAGAACAGGAGGCATGGTTAAGGGAGCATTTCATCTGAAGGGAAAAAAAGACTTGAGGGGTTTAGTGAACAATAATATGATATGATGTGCAGACAAGAGCCATTTCAAGATGAATGTATTGAGACAGTCATAGAGTCTAGTACTAGGGATATGATAGTCTTCCTATACTCTGCCTTGGTAAAATTACTTCTAAAGTTGTGATTAGTTCTGGGCACCACATTTTAGGAAGGACACTAATAATCTGGAGAATGTCCTGCAGAGAGAAACCATCATGGTAAAGAATGCCGAAGTTATCCCAGATAATCAGTTGGAGAAACTGATGATGTTTAATATAGAGAAGAAAATACTTGGGGAAGACATGATAGGTGTCTTCAAGTACTTAAAGGGTTCTCATATGGAAGAGTAAATAGACTTGTCTTGGGACTTTCTTTATGTCTTATTTCCCAAGGCATCCCAGTGCCGAGTCTTCTCAAAGGGAAATAGGGAGAGAGACAAATGTGTTCCGAGGCATGAGTTCTTATCCTTAAGAGATTCAGGAGCCAAGGACAGAGTCTACACCTGCCATATTGGTGTCTGTGATATTAGTACTGACCAATAGCCTTTACAGGCATGTCCTTGCACCAGGAGATTTCTCTTTCCCCATATCCTGCAGTCTAGAAGGGAGGGAGGGAGGAAGGAAAGAAGAAAGGATTTATGAGCCTAAGGTGCCAGGCAATGTAGCAAATACTTTGAAGATATTATTTCATTCGATCCTGAGAGAAAGATGCTATTATTATCTCCATTTTATATATGAAAAAACTTAAGCTAGACAAAGGTGAAGTGACTTGCTCACAGTCACAGAACTAATAAGTGCCTGAGGCTGGATTTGAACTCGGATCTTACCATAGTGTCTGGCACAGAGTAGGTGCTTAATAAATGTTTATTGATTAATGTCTTCTTGACTCCAGGTCCAGTTCGTTATCCATTGAACCACCTTGCTGCCTCCAAATTATTTTACCTTGTGTTCCATCTAAACTGGTAATAGCCACAAAAGGGAGCCAATCTAATTAAGTCTACAAAAAGTGGCAATTTCTCCATTTTAAATATCCCTGATATCACCATATGATGGTGGTGCAATGCAACCCAGCTCCAGAGGGCTTCAACTGCCACAACAACTGCCCCCTGCCACTTTCACATTGAACCAGCCAGATTCTCTGAAATTTGTCCCAAACACTGCCCATGGTGCTGATCACTTCTCTGATAATAACTATGCTAACACCTCTGGCAAAAATGGAAATGGATCCCTGGAAGTAGACATGCATCTTGTTATTACATTGGAGAGATATAGTATATACACTTCTTGTTCAAAGTGCATAGAAACTATAATGATATTATGTGATTGATAGTTTAATGCAAAATCTTGAAACCGTATGCTGTTTAGAAATTATTTAGGAGGAAGTAAAAACTAGTTAGAAGGAGGGATGAACTTATAGAAACTATTTACATTTAAAAGTAATTAACTGAAACTGATCCATAATGTCAGAGTGAAAGGATTGAAAGAGGAAATATGCATCTCACATAACATACACACACACACACACACACACCAAGAAAACAAACTCTTAAAAACACATAATAGACAATAAAGTATCAGTGGAGTATTCTGGCCATTTAGTAAAACAACTAAATCAGGTAAAGCACTAGAAAAAATAGAAATAGAGAAAAAAGCCAACTATACATGGTATACAAAAATATGCCCATAAGAGGTTAAAGAACCAATTTAAAGAAATCAAGTCAGAATTGGCAATGGCCCAAATAAAATATTTTGAATAAAATATAAAATCACATAAAATTGGGCAAGAATTTAGAAATGTGAAAATAGGAAAAAGGAATTTTTCAAGAAAGTAACCAATTTGGAAAATATAATTTAAAAATTCATAAAATATTTTATAGATAAAAAAGACCAGCCATACTACAATAGAAAATAAAATTTCAAACAATTCAGAGTAGCTGGCGCTACATGCAGTCATTAAAAAAGTTGTCAAAATATCCCAACTATTAACTATTAAAAAATACACAGATCCAAGTAACAGATCTGGAGGATGGATAGGTGGCTGACAACCCAACAAGAAAAAAGGTTTAGAAAAAATGAATCATTTAGGCACCGCATTTTAGGAAATCATCAAAGAAAATTTCCCAAAATTAAGGAAAACTGGGGAAATAACAATAAAAATATCCACAGAACACACACAAGGATGAATACTAGATTTAATATGCCTAACAATGCAATTAAACTTCCCATGTAGATTGAACAAGAAAAAAAATACTGAAACCTGATAGAATAAATAAAGAAAACATTTCCTAAGGGAGAAAATATTAAGATCACAACAGATCTTTTTGCATGAGGATGGCAAACATTTAAATACGATATTTACAAAATTAAGAAAGATGAGCCATGAATCAAAAACTACTCAAATTCTCAAATGGATGTATAATTGCATCAGTTTGAAGTTCCTTCCAATAATACAGATCACATCCTATCTATGCCTACCCATCCTGTGCAGTTTTCATCAATGCTCTCCCAAAAAGTTCATGGGAAGAGATCCATCCACTGTTCTAGAGGTCTTAGTCATGTTTGCTGGACTTTATAAGAGTACTAATAGAGTGCTCTGGCTATCTGTCATGCATTTCTCTTCTCATGTGATGAACCTTCTTTTTCTGCCATAAAATTCCTTGATGACATCCTTCACTCCTGTTCTTCTTTGTGGTTCTCATTACTTATGCCACAGCCTGCTCTCACCCACTATGCACCTTTCCATTGACCTGTTCATGAGGCTCACCTTTAGTTCTTTGGAAGTGATGATGCTTTGTGTCTTACTGCCATTTATTAACACCAGTAAAATGATTATATTGAGAAAGAGACTTTGCTGTTTATGGAAAACTTTGGTGGTGTCAGTAGACCCAGAATTATCTACCCAAAAAACTCAATATGCCTTAACAGAGATCAGAGTTGGATATTTGAGAAGCAAACAAACTTGGAAAAGTTACAGAGAAACATTCACTTCAAAGAATTCTTTGAAAAATAAACAAACTTCCTAACTAAAATGATAAGAACTTAAAACAGCAAAGATAAAACAGTGGCTGACAAAATAGGAGAAAACTCAGAGCACTATATAGACTATATCATAAAAAAGGTATAATCCAAAATTTTCCAACATTTGGATTTAAAAGTCCCAAGAAAAACTAAGAGAAGGAAAGGTTTTTCTCCCAGATATATATATCCTGACCTTGGGAACTCTATCCATCCCATGCTCACTGGCTTCATTTCCACAATCAAAGAATAGGAAGAAAAGCATGCCTGGATTTTCCCAGGATTCCTGTAGCAGAGCTACTCAAAATGACCAAATTGAATTCTTAACCTGCTCTGATCTGGAAAACTTCCACCTGGTGTGCTATCAATTACAATTTGAGTCAATCTGAATATGAATCCTGTTACCTCAACTGCTCTCATGAATATTAGTTTGAGAGGGAACAAGTTTGCTCCCTTGAGATCAGGGACTGCTATTTATTGGATCCCCAAACTTTTTAGCAGGATTTCAAAAAATCCTTGTTAAATGAATGGTGAGGCATAACCATAAACTCAGTTGCCTACTCTCACTTGCCAACATGATTCTTTGACCAGTTCTGTACCATTCCTTCAGTTTTCATTTCCATCTCAAGAAAATACTTGCCACTGTTTTAAGGAATAGCAAAACCATGATAGGGTGCTTGAAATGACCCACAGATTTTCCAAGGGAAAGGAATTCTACACATACTGATAGCATCACTTCATTCCTTTTATTTTTCCCTCTTATTTTCCCATATCAAAATGAGGGTTTCCTGGTACAGATTTTGTTATGACTGTTTTTGTTGTTAAGTCCTCGTAAAAAAATCATCTAAAACGAACTTTTCTTCTCCTCCTGCCTAGGTGGAGGATTTTGAAAGGTGCAAAGAATGGGTTTTGATTTTCAAAGGGGAGACTTTTTAATCTTCTGCAGAATAAGACAGAAAGAAAATTAAAACAGACCTGCCTAGCAGTGACCGGATTTGAGGAAAGCAAGTTTGATCTTCATAAACTCAGAGCATCAAGGATCAGAGAGGATGAGAAAATAAATGGTTGCAAGGTGTGGGAGCACAGCCCTATACTCTCTGCTCCTGGCTGAGGCTGGCAGATCCCTTGAGCTCAGGAGTTCTGAACTACAGTCAGCTAAGCCCATCAGCTATCTGCACTATTTGGCATTAATATGCAGGGACAAACCAACTCAGGTCAAAAAAGAGCAGGGCAGAACTCCCAAGCTGATCAGAGTTAGATTGGACCTGTGTGTAACAATTAGACTTCCAGTCTGGGTAAGAGAAGGAAACACAGTCTTTAAAAATACAAACATAAATTTTTTCTGAGCCATCTTCAAGACAAAGGGATGTTTTGGAGGAGTCCAACATTCAACACTCATTTCAACTCAATAAGTATTCGTTAAAATGTTAACTTCTTGAAAGTAAGGATTATTTCATTCTTTGCACTCAAAATTCTTTCCCAGGCTACCACCCTGCATTGACTGTCCTCTCTTCCCTTCCCCATCTTGACTCTTTGGTGAACCAGTTTGAATCTGCATTGCCTACTTCTCTTAAGTCTCTTGCCCATTTATCCATATCATGCCCTTCTAAACTCCAGCCTTAAGTTATTTCTAGTACCTTTTGCCTTTATTCATACTGAATGAAGCCTGAGAAAATCACTGACTGGGCCCACTACAAATTTGTTGCTGTTGTAGAGTTGTGTCTAGCGCTTCATGACCCCGTTTGGGGTTTTCTTGGCAAAGATACTGGAGTGGTTTGCTATTTCCTTCTCTGGCTCATTTTACAAATGAGAAAACTGAAGCAGATAGGATTAAATGACTTGCCCAGAGTCACACAGCTAGTAAGTGTCTGAGGCCAGATTTGAGCTCAGGTCTTTCTGACTCCAGGCTCAGCATTCCATCTACCGAAGCACCTAGTTATACCATGTTATATAATCAAAAGTGGATTCTTTTATTCCTCCCCAATCAATTTACTATCCCATTCAACACACAACTTTTCCAAGCTTTCTCTTTCATCTTCAGATCTCCCACAGCTCCTTCTCCTCCTACTCTGTCAATGGAGAATTTTGCCTCATATTTCACTAAAAAAAAATCTGAAACCATTCTCTGAGAACTCCCTCTTCTCACCTGTTTCTTTTCTCACATCATTCAGATGCTTTCTGCCACCATCTTTTCCTTCACCTGTTTCACACAAAGGGGTGATCTCTCTCCTTGCCAAAGCAAACTCCTTTATGTGCAAAATTGATCTTGTCCCATCCTGTCTTCTCCAGCAAATTGCCCTTTCTGTCACCCCTCCTCTCTTACTCATCTTCAATTTCTCCCTGTCCACTGGCTCCTTCCTTACTGCCTACAAACATGCCCATGCCTACCCTATGTTCAAAAAACCCTTATTTGACCCATCCATCCCTGCTAGGTATCATTCCAGATCTCTTCTCCCTGTTGTTCCTAAACTCCTTGAGAACAACATGTTCTCCCACATGCTTTCCTCTTATACTCTTTTCTTAATTCTTTACAATCTGGCTTCCAATCTCAGCATTCTATCGAAACTTCTCCTTGCGAAGTTACTCATGATCTCAATGGCCAGATCTAATGACCTTTTCTCATTCCTCATTCTTCTTGCAACTTTTGACATCTTCAATCACCCTCTTCTTAATACTTTCTTCTCTCTAGGTTTTTGTGATGCTACTCTCTCCTTGCTTTCCTTCTTGTCTAGCCACGTTTCTTATTTCTTGTTGAATCTTCATTCAGGTTATATCCACTAACTTTTGGGGTCCTTCAAGTCTCCATTCTGGGCCCTCTTTTCTTCTGCCTCTATTCTCTTTTCCTTGGTGCCCTTATCGGCTCCCATGGATTTAATTAGCATTTCTGTGCAGCTGTCTCTCAGATCTACTTGTTCAGCCTTAACTTCTCTCCTGACTTTTACATACTGCCTTTTAGACATCTCAGATTGGATGTCCAGTAGATATTTTAAATTCAACATGTCCAAAACAGGATTCAAAATATTTTCCCCCAAACCTAAACTTCTTGCAAACTGCCCTCTTATTATCAAGGGTATCACCAACCTCCCAGTTACCCAAGCTTACATCCTTGACTCCTCAATCTCTTTCACTCCCCATATAGTATAATAAATTAATAAAAGGATTTGTTCTGTAAAACATGGTCAGGCAAAAGGCTGCACCCAAGGACCTAGAAGGCCAGCCTCGAGGCTGCAGGTTTCCCACCCCTTCCATATGCCATCACTTGAAAATTCCTAATGTTTCTACCTTTCCAGCATCTCTCATATATGCCCCCCTTCTCTCCTCTGATACTGGAACTACCTGGTGCAGACCCTCATCCGCTCATACATGGGCTACTTAGAGCAGCCTGCTGGTTAGTCTGCCTTCTTCAAGCCCCTCCAAATTCAGCCCATCCACCACTCATCCATCATAATGGTCTTCATAAAACACAGGTCTGACCATATCACACTCCCCCATCCATTCAGTAAACTCAGGTAGCTCTCTTTGACCTCCATGACCAAATGTAAAACCCTCTGTTTGGCTTTTAAAGTCATTTACAACCTGGTGCATTTCCTACCTTTCCAGTCTTCTTACACCTCACTCTCCTCCAACGTACTCCAAGATACAGTGATGCTGGCCTCTTTGCTGACTCCATCTCCTTCTCTGGGCATTTTCACTGCCTGTCCTCCCCCTCCTCACCTGTACCCTCAAACTTCTTTAGCCTTCTTTGAGACTCAGTACAAATGCCATCTTTAGAAAGAAGTCTTTCCCAATCCTCCTTAATTTTAGTACCTTCCTCTGAGAGTCCTCCACAATTTCCCAATTCATCCTGTATGTGTATGTGTATATACACACACAAGCATATATAATATATATGAATATGTGTGTATGTGTATATACATATATGTATACATACACACATATATGCGTGTATGTATACATATATACTGTGTATGTGTATATACCTACATATATATATGTAAATGTGCATGTATATTTAAATATGCATATAATTAAATATGCATGTGTGTGTGTGTGTGTGTGTCTTTGTTGTCCATAGTACATTCCATGGTGTCTTTTCCATTAACTGTGAGTTTCTTGAAAGCAGGGACTGTGTCTTGCCTTTCTTTGGCACCTTCACCACTGAGCACAGTTCCTGGCACATAAGGAACATTTAATAAATGCTTATTGACTGACTTTGTGCTAGTATCCCCAGCACCAAGCACCTGATAGACACTTCCTGACCCCTAGTTGGTACTTAATGAATGTTTATGAATTGATTAATTTATTAGGCACTTTCCTAGGGTCACTTCACTAGTTGAGTGTCTGAGGCAAGATTCAAACTTGAATTTTCCTGACTCCACTTCCAACTTTTTTGCTCTACATGTCCTAACACTTTTGCAAGTCAAGCAAAGTCATTTCAAGAGGGAGATAGAGCTAATGACAGGGCGACAGCATGCAACAGGGAAGATGAGGAAGCATCTTATATGGGAGGGGGCTCCTTAACTGCGCTTTGAGGGTAGCTAGGGATTCTGGGTGGTAGAGGTGAAGAAGGAGAGCATTAAAGATGTAGCAACACCATGCAAAAGCACTATGGCAGCAGATGAAATGTTGCATAAGAGAAATAGCTGAGAAGCTAGTTTGACTAGAATACAGAGCGTGAGAGGGAAGTAATATGAGACATAAGCCCAGAAAAGCAGATGGGAGATGGATTATGGAGGCCTAACATTTATCTAGCTTTTGATGCAGCTGATTAAAAGTTTGAGCTATTTCATATTTAAATTAATAACTTACTAGAGAGAAGGAAAAGGTCAATTACCTAATGGCAATAATAACGTATCCTCACTAAGCACCCCCTATGTGCTAAGCATTCTACCAGGCTTTGGTGGAGAAACACAATTCAAGTACAGCATGATCCTTTTCTTTGCGGAGTTTACAAGAGAATGGAAGGCAAATGCTCAGAGAGCCATAATATAAAATATTGCATGAAGGTACAAACGTGTATTTGCTCACAGATCCATCATAGTTGCACCATGACTATCAGAAGGGGACAGACTCCTTGAAGACATGACCATATTATTTCCTATGCTTAGAAGAAACAAATGTAGCTGGTTAAAAAGGTAATGAGAAGATTATTCTTTGGAAGAAATTCCCCATAATGATAATTCTTTGCCTCTAAAATGATCTCCAATGTATCCTGGATATATCTTGTTTATACATAGTTGTTTACCTATTGTCCCCCACCGCAGTTAGGCTATGAATTTCTCACATACAAGGACGATTCTTTGCCTTTCTTTGTAACTTTGGCATTTGGTGCAGTGCCTGGCAAATAACAGATGCTTCATAAATGCTTTTTGACTTGATTTGTTGACTTGAAACAGTTTCTTCTGAAGACCAGAGTTGATAGATTTTAGAGACTGATTGGGATACATGTTATTGTCATATTTTGGACATTCAGTAAAAAGGACATACTATGTGCTGTCCTAGGTATATTTAGAGCATGGGTTGAATGATAGGGACAGACCACCCAACACAAGCTCTAGATCAGCGGTTCTCAACCTGTGGGTTATGTTCAATTTGTAACAATGAAAATACATCCTGAATATCAGATATTTACATTACAATTCATAACAGTAGAAAAATTACAGTTATGAAGTAGCAATGAAAATAATTTTATGGTTGGGGGTCACCACAACATGAGGAACTGTATTAAAGGGTCTCGGAAACCACTGCTCTAGATACATGTATAATTATCAGGCAGTATGGTATTTCCTGGGCATCCAGAGTCAAAAACCAAATTATTTCTGCCCTCATGGGAGCTTACATTCTACTGGGGGAGACAAGTACAAACACAAGATGTAAGCTGATGAAGATAGTGAAGAATCTAGGGCCTAGGGTCTAGACCATTACAAAGATTAGTTGGGGCAACTGGGTACATTTAGCCTAAGTAAAGATTTGCTGAGAAGACGGGGTGGAGAATGGGAAAGGAGGAAAGATGAAAGCAGTCTGGGAGTATTTGAATGGCTTCATACAGGAGATTAAGATTTATTCTGCTTGACCCCAGGGGGTCAGAACTAGGAATAAATGATGTAAGTTGAAGAGAGGAAGAGTTAGGCTTCCTGGAATGGAAAACTTCCTAACAACAATAGAAACTCAAAAGCAGCTATGGCTATGATGAGGCGAGGGCTATGACCTCTAGCCGAGGGTATTTTTTCTTTCAGTTACAAGACTAAAGTTGCCTTTTCAGCTCTGAGATTCTGTGATTTAGAGACAAGATGATAGCAGAATGGGAGAAGAATCCAGTCCTTGTAAAAGGGAATCTGGAGTCTAATCTCCCAACATACACCTTTACCAAGGGGGCAGAAATATTCTTAAGCTTTTTGCAAATTCCTCTCACCCAAAGTTTTGTTGTGTTTTTTTAAAAGGTCAAACATTCATTCTTCTAGGACTATAATAATAAGGTTGTGTTCTTGTGTAATGACAGGTTTTGCAAACAGTAACACAGGGGCAATCATAGAGTCATAGATCTAGAGCAGGAAGGTACTTTAAGGGTCATCCAGTCCAACCCTTTCATTTTACAGATGAAGAAACTGGGTGGGTCACAGAGAAATGAGCTCACCTGCCCAAGTGCACACAAGGCTAAGTGGCAGAGTCAAGATTGGAACCCAGGTCCTCAGGCTCCAAATTGAGTCCACTATCTCACGTTGATTCCAGCTGTCAGACAAGACAAGTGACTAAAGTAGACTGCATAGGGAGGAAGGGAGGAAAG
>CM053585.1:36908027-36937191 GCA_028646515.1 Pseudochirops corinnae | reverse complement strand
CACACACACACACACACATGCACACATGCACACACATACACACTCTCACACACACACACATACACACACACAAGCTGAAAATCTGGGAGTATAGAGCAGACATGGGATAAAAGTACTTGGCATGGGGACATGGTTTTGACGTCCATAAAGTCAGGAGCAGGCCAGGAGGGGAATAAAGGCAGGTCGGCCTGCCTTCATTGGGCTCCTTTGTAGGGTGGAGGCTCCAGGAGGACCTCACCAGGGGGAGAAAAGGGATGAGCACTGATACCTGTTCAATCATTGTGTCTAGGGCGGGAGAATGGAAGGACAACTATGAAGATGAATTTCAACCTTTTTTTTTTCCAACAAAATCAAAGCTACCAGTTAAGATGTGGGTTTTTCCCCTGGATCAATTTTGTATAGTCTTATAGTATAGATTTTTTAAGGCAGGTTCCCCCAAGGGTTTGAGAATGTTTCTGTCAAATGCTATCACTTGTTTCCATTTTTGATTGAAAGGCCTTTGCCTCTATAATTATAATATTTATTCTAAATCTCTCATTGCAAACAGTACTGGGAGCCACTCCCTGATGCATAAATGGTCAAAGAGTATGAATAAGCAGTTCTCAGATGAAATCTTGACTATTAATAGCCATATGAAAGATTACTGTAAATCACTAATAGTAAGAGAAATGCAAATTAGAACAACTCTGAGGTTTCACCTCATCCCCAGGATATTAACAAAGATGAAAATAGATGGAAATGGTGAATGCCATAGGGGCTACAGGAAAATAGGTACACTAATACAATGCCAATACAGCCATGAATTGGTCTATCAATTTTGGAAAGCAATCCAGAAATATGCTCTTTTGAAAAAGATCTAGGCTGTCCATGTCCTCTGCGGGAGAGATCTCATTACTGCACACACCCACAAGGAGGTCAGAATCAAAAGGAAAATCCCATATGCACCAAAACATTTGTAGCATTACTGTTGTGATAGCAATGAATGGGAAATGAAGTCAGTACTCATGGATTAACAAATTGATGTACATGAGTATAATGGGATACGTAGGAATTCAGAGAATCACAGAAAGACTTTTGAACTTATGAATAGTGAAGTAAGAACCAGAAAAACAACATATACAATGACTACAACATAAATGCAAAGAACAAAGGAACAAAACTTAATACTGTGTGATTATAATGACCAAACTTTCCCAGAAAGGAGATGAGAAAATATACTTCCCTAACTACTTTGCATAGATGAGGCACCATAATTATGGAATATCGTATATATTATCAGCCTGGTTGACGTTTACTCACTTTCCATCTCTGTGTGTGTACGTCTCTCTCTGCCTCTCTGTCTTTGTCTATCTGTCTGTCTGTCTCTTCCTTTACAAAAGATGATGTTCTTTTTGAGTGGGAGAGATATAATCAGAAATAAATGTGATGCAAAAACAAATGACGTTAATATCTTGAACTAGTCACATGACAAAAGGAAAAGAATGCTTGATTTAGTCCAACCAAATATGTATATGACAGATAAAGATCAGATTACATGATCTCCTCCAGTCAGCATTTCTCCAGTCTTACCAAAAGAAGAAATCTTCTCTCTCCATTGCCTTCACTTTTTCCAAGATTCCATTTCTGTCATCTGATTTTCATATAGCATATGAGCAAATAAATGTAGCTCAAACTGATCAACCCACAGGAAATGTTTCCCAGTTGAACTGTGAATGTAGGTAGGGAAAATGACAATTGGCATCCTTAGGAGTTTGGTCACTCACTTCCCCTGGGCAAACTCCTGTATAATAAAGCCCACACTTGTACTTGCTCAACTCTGATTGTGATCTTATTCCAACGTTACCATTAACCATGCCTCATAGTTAGACATCATGCGAAGGAGGTCAAAATCATGTGTTCTGTCCCCATAGAGGCCAGACAATTTATCTGTATTTTATGGTCATATGCTATATGTGGTCTCTTTCATGATTTTTTTTCTATTTTCCCCAAAGGAGTCTAGGCAAGATAATATAGATGGCAGCCCAATTCAAGGTACATGCCCTCTTGCAGCTGTATTAACCATTAATCATACAGTGTCAACTTAGAAGGAGGTCTTTATTGGAATACCCCAGAGATCTGTACTTGACCATGTGCTATTTAACAGTTTTTATCAGAGTTAGATAAAGATGTAGATGGCGTCATGATATGAGTTTGCAGATGATACAAAGCTAAGAAGGATAAATAACCCACTAGATGGCAGAATTTGGATCCCAAAAGATTTTGGAAGGCCATAACATTGGACCAAATCTACAAAGAATAAATTTTAATAAAGATAAAGTCTTATACATGGGTTCAAAAGAAAATAAATTCCACGGATACCGGGAATGGGAAATGTTGCTGTATAGTAATAGAACAGAAAAAAAAAAAGACTTCAACTTTTTATGAATTTTAAACTAAATATGAGTCAACAGAGAAATATTGTAGCTAAGAATTTTGATGGAAGGTTAGACTGCATTAAAAGAGGATAGAGTGTCTGGCCTGGAGTCAGGACGTCTCATCTTCTTGAGTTCATATATGGCCTCAAACACTTGCTAACTGTGTGATCCTGGGCAAGTCACTTTACCTTGTTTGTCTCAGTTTCTTCCTCTGTAAAATGAATGGGAAAGGAAGTGGTGAACCACTCCAGTGTCTTGGCCAAGAAAATCTCCAATGAGATTGCAAAGAGTCAGACACTACTGAACAATAAATGAGAGACACAGCTTCTAGGAATTAAGGAAGTTATCTTCCTGCTACACTGTGCCATGGTCAGAATATATCTGGACTACTGTATTCAGTTGTGGGTGCCAGATGGCGAGTATCCAGAGGAACATACACTGGGTGGTGAAGGACCTTAAGTTGATAGAAAGGCCTGTGGATTTTCAGTCTGGAGATAAGAAGACTTAGGAGCAATCTGATAGCTCTATTCAAGGAGGTGAATGACAGCCATGTGAAGGTGGTTTGCTTGTCCTAGTTGACCCAGAGCATAGAAATAGAAGGAATGGGTGGAAGTTGTCATTTAGGCTTGAGGTAAGGACAAACTTTCTAAAATAGGGAGATCTGATCTGAAGTGGAATGTCCTGCCTTGGGATAGAGTTGGTTGTCCTTCGCTTGCGATCTTTAAGGAAGGTTGAGTTCATGTGGTGGCCATTTTTCTGATTAGGTTGTAGAGGAAATTTTTTCAGGTATAGATTAGACTAAAATGCTTCTTAAACTGTGGGTCAGGACTGCATATGGGGTTGCAACCCACAGTTTAAGAAGCGCTGAAGGGGTTGCCAGTGGAAAAAGTTTGAGAAGCCCAGGACTAAGATGATCCTCAAATCCCTTCCAACTTTGTGATTCATCTTTAAGTACAAAGGTTAGCACATTCCTTCCAAATGTTCCACTTCATTGTTGTCTACTCTTGGGCTTTCTCTTCTTTAAGCAGTGCCTGTATTTGTAAGCCCTTCTGTTGAGTTTAAGTGGTATTCTCAGTAATAAGTTCAAAGTTCCATAACAGAACGTGTTGATTTGTGAAGATGAGATCAAAGGAATTTCTCTGATTCTGCATGTCTGCCATTGTCCAATAGAGCAAAAATAGCAGTAGCTGACATTCTAATGACGTTCTAAGGTATGCGAAGCATTGGATATTCACCAGAATTCCGGGAGGTAGGTGCTACAGGAGTTCCTGTCCCCATTTTAAGGATGAGGAAAGTGAAGCTCAGAGAGGTTTGATGATCCATTCGTGGTCATGTACCATAAGAATCAGGCCTCAAACAATGTCTTCCTGTCTCTAATTCAACACTCTTTTCACAGTACCCCATTGCATCCCCCAAAGTACTCATTAGGACGGGTTTGATGCTCATCTTCATTGTAGGCAAGGCCAGGACAAAGAAGTGGATGATTGTGTCCCAAACCTATTATGTTCTAGTATCTAACTGTCTTTTAATTTTTTCCATGTCTCTTAGCCAAGCCACAACCCTAAATATTTAATAGTCCCTTACCCTCCCCAGCGCCAACATGCCTTTGCCTCACCCTTATTCAACACTGACATTAATGAACCATGCCCACATCCTGCCCTGACCCTACAAAGCTGCTCATTTATTCTCCTCTTAATCAACTCACGCCACTTGGGTGAATACAAAGCTCTTTGTGATTTAAAGAAGACCATCCTATGTGATGACTGAGGCTGGCCTGGATGGTACAATTCTTAAATTTCCCATGGTACATGCAACATGATAGAGATTCAAGCTTCTCCCAAAATATACACAAATTATTTACCTCCACTTTGGATTTTCTGCCTACATATGTGGTGCATTACCCTTAACCACACCTCAGTTCACCTTTCTTCAATGTGTACATGAAATGAAACCCAAGTGACATCATCTCAGTGACTACACTATTTAACCTGCCCAGACTAACCTATAAATTCTGACTCGTTCATTCTTAACCACATTCCTTTCCTTATTCAGTACCCTATCATTATTTAAGGCCTAACTCTTTTGGCCAGTTTTGAGCAGTAATATTTCTTCTGTTCCACATACCTATTAGCAAGCTTTACCAGCTTCTCTCCAGCTGCTTCTAGCCCACTTAACTGTCACCCTGTACTCCTAACCATTCCTAACCACCATCTCAGTAGTTGCCTGCCTCCAATGACCCCACTTGCTCCCTATTAGGTTTGTTTGGCTGTGTCAAAGATTAGCCTTAGGTCACCCAGTATTTGGGCTGTCCATGGCCTGTACTCCATGAAGACCAAGCCTAGCACAGTCCTAATCATGATAACCTCAATACTAGTGAAAGATGAATAATAAGAATTATTCTACCAGTCCCAGAAGAGCCTACTAAGGAGGTTTGTTTTGGAATAATGAATATGGAAATTTGGAATCCATAATGAACTGCAAGCAGTCTTCCAAGTCACTCGTGCCGAAAATTCGCACTCGCCTTTCCCATAACTTGTCACTTGTGTTTTTTATTGTTCGATATGTAAACAAGGCCAGTAAAAAGCCTTTGTTCCTTTGTGCCTACTTAGATTTGCCCATTAATCCCAACCCCCCCCCCCCTTTCCCACCAATGCATGCAGGATTACACAAAGCAAAAGTCATTAATTTTTATCTCTGACTATCTGTAGGGTTTTTAATGTGGCCTGGCTTGCTTATGTACCACCAATTACATGTCATAAGTGCTTGTAGATGCTGGAGCGGTATCATAGGCTGATGAATCACTGCCTTCTCTCCTGATTAGTATGCAAGGGGCCGCACTCCTCTTTGAGCAGCTGGCATGCCAATGAGGGTCTGGCTCTGCCAGTCAAGGCATCTGGACATGAACTCAATATGGATTGCTTTAATTAAATGGCTAAGCGCACAAGAAGCTAAGAAACAACTCCATCACTGGGGGAAACTTGAAAATAAAGTCGACATGGGAGAAGGGGAGAGGGGAGTTAAAAAGTATGTCTTAAGCACCTTTCCTCCTGCTGAAAACCTTAGAATTTCCTGGGCGGGAGTATGGCTACTCACCAGAACTAGGATGAGTTGCACAATCCACAAAAGAAGTGCTGAGAGTGAATGAAGTTCATTTCCCACTTGTACATTTAGAAATCAAAATAGCAGTGGAAATCTTACTATTTTGTTTTTTGAAGAGAATTTTTTTAAACTATGATTTCTTGCAATGGAGCCAAATTGGATAAAGATTGGCTCATGATGTCATAGGTTTAAAAACAGAAGAAACACCAGAGAGGCAACATAACTCGTCTAAAATCAGACAGTCGAGTAATGGAGGAGGAAATTTGAACCCAGACCCTTTGATTTTAAATATAATGATCTTTTTACTGGGAGGGGAGAAGAGGTTGGAAATCCTTGGAGATCCCCAAACAGAGACTATACAATCACTTGACAGGTAGGGAGTAAATTTGGGGAGATTCCTTTTGTGAATAAGTTGGATTAAATCATCCTTATGATTGCATCCAGTTCTCAAATTCGGTGATGCTATAGCATCATTCTGGGTAGAGGAATCTAGAATATATCTATTACTGGCAATCACAGAAAAAAAGCTAGCTTATGAAGCATCAGGGAGACAGGGTAGCCATAAGACTGATTCTTCACAGGGAAGAAGAAAACGAAAGTGTTGGAATGGGATGTCAGCTTCTACTCAGACTGAATTTTCCAAAGATCAGAATTTCAAAATCATATTAGCTTTGGGTTTGTGCTTTGTTGCTCTGTTTTGGTAAGGGACTCAATGAAGCATTTTTCAAAGGAGAATAAGTGTTTGGCAGTAACTCCAGTCAACTGCTTTGTTCTTTGAGGAGCATGCCTCTAATTCTAGTGCACGTTGACTCCAATTTCCACCAAGAGTTCTGCATTTGGTTTGGCTGGAGTGTTTTAGAGCAACAACAATGATGATGATGATAATTAATAACAATAATGTTTATATAGTGCTTTAAGGCTTCTGAAGTACTTAGCATATGTTATCTCATTTGTTTTTACATGTTGCACTAAATATGGGCTTGTTCAGTGCGGCTGACCATAGGTGTGTGTTAAAGACTATTTCAGTCATTGTCAACTGTGTCCAACTCTTCATGACTCCATCTGGGGTTTTCTTGGCAAAGACACTGGAATAGTTTACCATTTCCTTCTACAGTTCATTTTACAGATGAGGAAACTGAGGCAAACAAGGTTAAGTGACTTGCTCAGGGTCACACAACTAGTAAGTGTCTGAGCTAAGATTTGAACTTAGGAAGAGGAGTCTTCCTGACTCCAGACCCAGTGGCACCTAGACTATAAAGACTATATAGACAGGAAACCTAATTAAAGATCTCACACACACACACACACACACACACACACACACACACTTCACAGGACTTTTAAAGTAGACTATTCTGCAGCAACCAGCTCTTCCATTCCTGTTGCTTCCCAACCCCGGCTAATTATATGCACTACAGATGGGCCCTTAGCATTATTTTCTTTTTTAAATAATTTATTAAGATACCATTGTTTAAAAGACCCTGAGGCACTGTATCTTTAAAAAAAAAAAAAACAGCTGTTAAAACTGTAAAAGAGACGCTGGCTAGTGGTCCCATTGTCCCAGCATGCCCCCTTAGTCAGTGTTAGAGAATGGATGACAACTGGGAAAGTCAAATGATTCTGAATGCTCTCACTATCCCCTCCCACATAAACAGACAGAACCCCAATCTCACACATAAACCTTCCATCTTCTAACCCTGCTCCCTAACACACACACACACACACACACACGCACACACCAGATGTTCTCTAGGACTTTGAAAATAATCATGGTGGAACTTTGACTTGGCATATCCACAGAAAGGGAGAATATGCTTTGCCAGCAACAATACCAGAATCCCAAGACCTAATTCTTTGTGTCTTGTGATTCTTGATAGAAAGAATCACAGCAAACAAAATGTCCACAGTGAATTAAACTCTGTTAAATCATGCAAAGAGAGAACGGATGAAATTGCTCCAGCAATCGATTAGAAACATTTTATTCAGGAAGAGTTCACATTTGACACATCAGCCTGCCAAGTTTGAGTTGGGCATCAAGGTGACTCTTCTCTGAGTAATGAAGGAGCATACTTCCTCTGTCTTTAGGGGTTTTTTTGTTTGTTTTTTATTTCTCATAGAAGGAAGAGTATAGTCTAGTAGCCTTCTTGGAACATGTTGGATGACCCACCATCATCTGGTGTGACCCTCTTTTTTTAACCTATGCAAATCCATGGGCAGCTAGATGGTACAATGGATAGGGTACTGGCCTAGAGTCAAGAAGACCTGAGTTCATCCTGCTGCTACTGCTCTTCATCCTCCCAGCAACCTGCCAGCTCCCAGCTCCTGGATCCCCGCTCCTCCTTCCCCTGCCCAGCTGTGTGCTTCACAGTGTCTGTGCTCTTCTCGTGGATCTTCAGGAAGAAGCAGATGTGGATCCTCGTGGTCAGCTTGGATGCCACAGGCAAGACCACAATCCTCTACAAACTGAAGCTGGGCCAGATTGTCACTACTATCCCACCATAGGCTTCAACGTGGAAACAATGGAATATAAGAATATTTGTTTCACCGTCTGGGATGTGGGAGGCCAGGATGAGATTCAGCCTCTCTGGAGACACTACTTCTGGAATGCTCAGGGTTTTATCTGTGTAGTGGATAGCAATGACCGAGAAAGGTCCAAGAATCTGCTGATGAGCTTCAGAAGATGCTCCAGAAGGATGAGCTTTGGAAGGCTGTGTTGCTGGTATTTGCAAATAAGCAGGACATGCCCAGTGCCATGCCTGTGAGCGATCTGACTGAGAAGTAGGATTTGCAAAGCTTGCATAGTCGGACTTGGTATGTCCAAGCAACCTGTGCTACCCACAGTACAGGACTGTATGATGGGCTGGACTGGCTGTCCCATGAGCTGTCAAAGTGCTAACTATCGCAGGGGAAAAACCTCTGATGGAAGAAAATTCCCAGGTTGTATCTCTTGGACAATTGAGCTCTTGAGGACTACTGAGGCAGCACTCCCTGATCCTACCCCCTACCTCTTTCTCAACACACACACACACACACACACACACACACACACACACACACATACACATACACACACACACACACAATTACAGCTGTTCTTGCCTGTATGTCCTCTCTTACCAGGACCCAAAAGACTAACACTCTGGGTACTGGGGGTAGGGGGTAAGGGGTTGTCTTCTGACTCCCTGGGACCTGTGGAAGCAGCTACAGGAACCAAGACCTTCCAGAAAAGAAACTGGGTTGACTTTTAATTTCATTCTTTTGGTTATACTTCTTGGGGGTATGTGGGGAGAGGGACCAGACTGGTGCTGTGATTCAGTGCTAGAGGTTGAATAATAAATTTGCTGTGGTTTGTTAAAAAAAAAAAAAAAGACCTGAGTTCAAATCCAACCTCAGATACTTCCTAGCTGTGTGACCCTGGGCAAGTCACTTAACCCTGTTTGCCTCAGTTTCCTCATCTGCAAAATGAACAGGAGAAGGAAATGGTAAACTACTCCATTGTTTATGCCAAGAAAATTCCCAAAGGGGTCACAAAGAGTCAGTTGCCACTGAAACCACTGAATATATCCTAACCTGTCTTTTCTAAGGCCATAGTGTCATACTCAAAAAGAAATAGAACCCTTCAGGCTGCATACTGACTTGGAAAACCACAAATTAACATTATCTGTGTTGTGTTTTTTTATTTATTTTGTTAAACAATTACATTTTGACACCTACATTTTAAGGCCCTCTTCTTCTTCTTTTTTTCCTTTCTCTTCCTCTTCCTCCTCATCCTCCTCCAAGACTAAATGCTTTAGTGGGCAAATAGCTAGCTCCAGAGTTTGGATGATGTAGGTTCAAATCCTATCTCTGACACATAGTAGATACATTATCCTGGACAAATCACTTAGCTTCTCAGTGATCTACTAACTCCTGAGACTATATCAATTGTAAATATGGGCCACCATACATTGGGAGTTTTCTTGTCCAAGCTTTTCCTAAGTTTAAATGTTCTTCCTTTCTCTTCTCCTTTTCCTCTTTCTCCATAAGGAGTCTGATAATTGTAACTCACAATGATCTCTCCATCATCTCTATGAATTTGTCATTCCTCCTGTGACAGTCCAAAGGACTTGGTTATTTCAAGCTTTTCTAACATCCCTTTTGACAAATTGTCTCTAGTTTCTAATTCAACATACTCTCCACTCATACCATTTCCTGGAATTGCTTCTTTCTCAATCTTGTATTCTACATCAGGTCCAGACAAGACCTGTTTCCAGTAGGTGCTAGAAGATGGCACTTCATCTAATAGCTAGGCTACCCCAGGAGTACTGTATGCCCTGTTTGACTTGTACGGATTCTGCCTTCCTACCAAACTGAAGGTCTAGAGAGCCATTGGGCTGACTTCATTGTTGTATGCCTGTGAAACCTGGACAGTCTACTAGCATTATGCCAGGAAATGGAATCACTTCTAATTGAATTGTCTTAGGAAGATACTGAAGATCACCTAGCAAGATAAGGTACCAGACACTGAGGTTCTCCAAGAGCTTCAAATTCTATCTGCAAACAGCACAACTGCAATGGGCAGAATGAAGGACAACCACTCCACCAACTGACCAACCAACCAATATGCCAACAAGTATTTGTCCTCATAAGAAGATTCTATAATGATTGTCCCATCACTGAAAATTTCTATTAATACTTTGTTTAGGAATAGGATCATGATAGGAAAGACTGGTTAGTTCAGGTTTATAATTTTACTGGCTAATACAACTGGAAACTGCAGAAAATGATTCTGCTATCCCACCTACCATTGCCCCCCTTGGTTCATGGGCTTCCTAGACATATCAGGACTGGAGGAGAATCCCCAGTGATTAAGGATTTCAGACTAAGAGCTATGACATTGCCTAGAGCTATGGGCTGTGAAATAGCTGGAGGCTATATGCCCCAGAGAACTGTTAACATTACCCTAGAGCTAGTAACACCAAGTTCAACAATTGCCCAACTGAGATATCCTCTCTTTTCGTGGATGACTGCTATCTCTACCCAAATCTGATTCCAAGTCAATAAATAATCTCAATAAAGATTTATTAAGTACCTAATATATTACAGATGGCAGCTGGGTGGTGCAAAGGATAGAGTGCCAAACCTGGAGTCAAGGGGACCTAGTTCAAATCCAGCCTCAGACACTTACTAGCTGTTTGATCCTGGGTAAGACACTCAACCCTGTTTGCCTCAGTTTCCTCATCTGTAAAATGAGACAAACCACTCTAGTATCTTTGTCAAGAAAACTTCAAATGGGGTCATGAAGTCAGACACAATTGAAATGACCAAAAAACAACACATGCCAGACACTATGCTAAACACTTTGGATACAGAAAGAGGCAAAAGGTACTCTCTGCCCTCAGGGAGAAGTTTACCGTCTAATGGGTTCTGTGCTATGTTCTGATGAAATTACATTTCAAAATTGAAAGGGGACTTCATAGAATATCTAGTTCAACCCAAAAAGGATTTCATGCGACATCTCTAACAAATGGTCAACCAACTTTCACTTGAAGACCATGAATGTGAGAGAACCCAATTACTCCCAAGTTAGCCTATGCCCTTGTATTTTAGAAGGTCTGGTTGATTTGTTTAACATCTATTCTATATTTGTTTCTTCTCAGAATCTAGCCATTGTTTTTGCTTCTGTTCTCTGGGGCCAAACTGAACATCTCTTTTCCCAGAAGCAGCTAAGTAACTGAATAGAGTACTGAACCTAAGGTCAGGAACACCTTAATTCAAATCCATCATCAGATACTTACCAGCTGTGTGACCCTGGGCAAGTCACTTACTCTTTCTGTGCCTCAGTTTCCTCTACTGTACAATGGAAGCATTAACAGTGCTTAGCTTCCAGGATTGTGCTAAGGATTTAATGAACTATTTATAAAGCCTTTGTGAACCTAAAATTCCATATAAATGTTAGTTATATAGCTTCTTCTTCCATATAATCTCTTAAGTACTTGAACACAGCAATCAAATCTTTACTCTCTTCTCCAAACAAAGTACCCCTAGGTGCCTTGGGAGTGAATATAGTCCTCAAGATGTTGTCTGATCAGAGCAGAGTATAATGCAATGATCATCTTTCTAATCTTGGGCGTTATTCTTCTCTGGATTCAGCCTAAGATGATATTAGTTTACTTTTCTGTCATATAATACCACCTAACATATTGAATGTATAGTTCCCTAAGTCCCTGGGTCTTTTAAAGATGAAATACCATGCCACATCTCCCCTAACCAGTCTTTGTAACATTGATTTTTTGGATCAAAATGTGTAACTTTACATTTATCCCCATTAAATTTCATCTTCTTAGATTAACTCTAACATTCTAACGTGTTGATATCTTTTGGGATTCAGATTTTGCCATCCAGTGCGTTAGCTATCTGCAAGCTTTGGGTTATGTGTACATTTGAGGATCAGGACACCTATGCCTTCATCGGAGCCATTGATGAAAATACTAACCAATAGAAGATCAAGCACAGATGCATGGGGCACTGCACTGGAGACATTCCTCTAAGCTGATATCCAGCTACTCATGACTACACTTTAGGTCTAATCATTTGCCTAAGTCCAAATCCACCTAATTTAACAATATCCTGGCCCACATCTCTCCATTTCTTCCACAATCATAGCATGAATGATCTTATCAAAAGTTTCACTGAAACCTGGGTAAACTACATGTGCAGAATTATTCTGATCAATTCATTTAGTAACCCCATCAAAAAAGAAAATAATGGTAGTCCATCATGACCTTTTCTTGACAAAGTAATACAGTATCTCTCTTGACAATCACCACTTTCTTCTCTGGAAATTCAGCAGCCATACAGAACAAGGATAGGCAAACTAAAGCCCAAGGCTAAATCTGACTTGCCACCTCTTTTTGTACTTATTATTAAACAAAAACAGTACTTGTTTTTGTAGGCACTCACAGTCCAATAGGGTCAACAACATATAAACAACTGTATACAAAAAAAAAACTATATACAACAGAAAAAGATGGCATTGCATTATGAAATTTTGGGAAAGGCTTCTTGTAGAAGTTGGGATTTTAGCTGAGATTTGAAGGAAGTCAAAAGCCAGAGATGAGGAAGGGGAGGGTTTCAAGCATGGGAGATGGCCAATGAGAATTCACAGAGTTGGGAGATAGAATGTTGTACATAACGACCAGCCAGAAACTAGTGTCACTGGATTGGAGAGTACATAAAAGAAAGTAAGTTATAGGAGCAGTCTGGTTATGAAGGGTTATAAATGTATAGTGGAGTTTGTTGAATAGGGGAGTGACTTGGTCACCTTTGCACCTCAGGACCTCAGGAAGGTCAATTTGGCAACTGAGTAGAAAATAGACTGGACTGGGGAGTGACTTATGGCAGGCAGACCAATCAGTTGGTTCTTATAATATTCCAATTATGAGACAGAGAGAGCCTACAAGAGGGTGGTGACAGTGTCAGATAGGGAACAGAGCATATACAAGAGATATTATAAAAGTAGAAACAATAGGATTTAGTATCCAACTGGAGAAGTCCACGATGATACCTAAATTGTGAGCCTGGGTGACTGGGGGGATAGTAGTACCCTCAATAGTCATAAGGAAGAATGGAAAGTTGGGGGCTTATAGGAAAAGAAAATGGATTTACTTTTAAACATGTTGGTTTTAAGACGCCCATTGATACATCCAGTTTAAGATGTTCAATAGTCAGTCAGAAATACGAAGTCAGAGGAGGGGTTAGAACTGGACAGGTAGTTTTAGAGACCATCTGCAGCAAGCTTAAATGAAATGATATATGTAAAGTGCTTTGCAGACATTAAAACGCTAAATAGTTGTTGGCTATTGTTACTTTGTGGGTTCCTATCTTCATTCCCCCCAAGTAATTTCTGAGCTCCTAAAAGAAAAGATTCTAAAGAGAGAACAGTGATAAGCTATTCACCCCAGTCAATGAAGGTTCATGACTATATCTATCTCTCTCTCTACTTCTCTCTCTCTCTTTCTGTCTCTCTGTCTCTCTTTCTCTCTTCTCTCCTCTCTCTTCTCTCTTCTCTCCTCCTCTCTCTCTCTTTCTCTCTCTCTCCTTTTTTCTCTCTTCTCCCTCTGTCTGTCTGTCTCTCCCTGTTTCTCTGTCTCTCTCCTCTCTTTCTGTCTCTGTCTCTCTCTCACTGTCTCTCTGTCTCTGTCTGTCTGTCTCTCTCTGTCTCTGTCTCTCTGTCTCTGTCTCTTTGTCTCTCTGTCTCTCTCTCTCTTTCTCTCTCTCTTCTCTCTTCTCTCTTTTTCTCTCTGTCTCTATCCTTTCTCTCTCTCTGGATCTCTCTCCATATATGTGCGTGTATATGTATCTATGTATGTATGTGTATGATATATTGTATACTCATGTGTGTATGAGTATGTATATGTGTGTATATAGGTATGTATATGCGTTATGTGCATGTGGGTATATCTATTGTGCAGATGTGTGTGCACTTATGTATACAAAGACATATATATGTGTGCACATATATAGCTATTATTATTATAATATATACTAAAAATAATAACTACTGCATGTGATTATTATAATTCCCCAGACTATAAAGCAAGAGTGAGTTCTTAACTTTTAGTGGTGATAGAAATATACTGAGGCTACATAAGAGTTTCCATGGGATCCCAAGGCTCCACTTTCCCTAACTTCCCTCAGCCCTGGAAGGACTGGTACCTGGACTCCATAACCTGCAGGCACCCGCAGCTGAGCACAATTACAAATTGCTGGGGACCCACACCCAGGCACACCTACAAGGTCTTTCAGCCAGTAAGTGTCTGAGATTGAATTTGAACTCAGGGAGATGATTCTTCCTGACTCTAGCCACGGCACTCTATCCACTGTGCCCCCTAGCTGCCCATGCATTTGTTAGGCTCTCAATAAATAATTGCCAAATGAATGATGAGAAGGACATTTATATGTTCCTGGAGACAGACCTTACTGTAGCTTATATTCCTGTAGTGACTTTTCCTCCCCGAAATACACCCAAGTCAAGGGCAGTTGGGGCAGATTGTGAACTGGTGGACATTCTGCCTGTCTACTGAGCTCGTGTATAATCATTCTGCTCTTGGTACTCAGCAGCAGCATCAGAACCTATCATCCTTGGCTACCTATGCAGATTTCAGTGCCCCAGTATATTTCTATCACCACTCTTCTTGATATGACCATATATCAAGTCATGCTGTATGACCTTATTATTCTGTTATGGCACATTTAAATGGGAAAGTTTCTTTAAACTGAGCTGTCTTGCTATTAAACGTGTGAAGAGTCTATCACCGCCAGCAAATGCAGTTGTGATACCTCGGCATCCACATGCCTTCCCTTTTTCGTGGGTTTCTGACTGATTTCATCTGCTTCCCCTTCTGTCTTCTCTTCATTATGCATCCCAGACTGGCAGGATGGGCAGGTCATCCAGCCCACCCTTCTCCCTGTAGAGGGCTGTGTGTATATATAGTTAATGCTGCCTGCTTACTGAGCAAAGTCAATCTCCCCTCCATGGGTAGGTGCCAAGTGAAGAGAAGCAAATGAACTGAGAGGGATGGAGCTTTGATGCCTTTTAGTTGGGAAATCATGAGTTTTATTCTCAGCCTCTACCTCCAGGATTTTTATGTGCTTAATGATTTCATACACTTTGTACTTACTTTGGTCCTCAGGAGGAAACATGAATGTAGCTGTCATGAGACGTTGATAGACACCAGATTTTTCTTTTTTTTCCCCCTGCATACAGTTTGCCATCCTGATGAGGTGATTATTGCCCACTGTGTAGCAGGGGGAGGGACAAAGCTGGTGTTTTGTTACCAGTCAAGATATCAAAAAAATGTTCCTCTTCTAGTTCTGACATCTAGCAGAACAAGAAAATTGGGGTGGTATGGCCTTCCTCCCCAGATAGAGAGGTTAAAGGAAGGAAACCAGGGTCAGTGGTCTCCAGTAACCAGAGAAAAATTGGAGATCACCATTTTCCTAAAAAAGGTCCACTCTTTTGTGGCATCTTTTGGGACTCTGATCAGAACCAAGTGATGTAATCCCAGCCCCTGCTCTCTAGGAACTAAAGATCTAAGCACTATTCCTCCCTAGGCTCACCTAAAATAGAAACAAGTCTGACCCAAACAAGTCCTATTAACAAGTTATCCTGGATCGATTACTTATGTATGTAAGAGGATGTGACCCACATCATGGAACGATCATAGCAATGATTTAAGAGGGGAGGGGAAGGAGGAGAGAAAAGAAGGGGTGGGGGAAGGGAGAAGGGAAGGAGAGAGAGAGAAGAGAAAGAGAGACAGAGCCCGATTTGTAACAGAAAAATTAAAAGAGCAAAGTGAAGGACAGTGTTGGGGCAGAAATAATTAACTGTCTATGAGATAATTGTGTAGTCATCAAACATGAAATGAAGTCCATGGCCTTATTCCATGCCAAGATACAGCAAATACCTTTTGGAGACATAGGCCTTCACTCTACTTTGTGCTAATGAGGTTTACAAATAAAACACAAGCATCCAATGAAAATCATGAAAGGTGGTGGGTTCTGTGAAGGGAGAAGGGATTCCAGGGATTCAGGCATCAGTCTGGTAGTTTATGATATCACCTGAAGTCCCCCGTAGAATTATATAGCCCTGCAATTCCTGCTTGTCTCATATACATGCCATGCTAGAACTTGCTAAATAGCCGAGAGAAATCAAGCCCTGGGACATAGGAAGTGTTGTTGGGATGATATCGGCAGAATTATCACCACCCTCTCCACGTCAGCAGGGGAAAAAATTGTCACCATGTTAAAGGAAACATAAAACTAGCATCTCCGAAGGAAACGCTCCCCTCCCCCACCTCTGATGTGATTCGATGTGGATCTGTGGCTGTCATGGATTTTCATATTCAATAAATAAATGCTATGAAATTCCTTATCCTTATCCTTATTAGACTGTTTTATTTAAGTGGTGGACAAAGCAGCTCCGCTATTCGTTGGGAGGGCAGCTCACAGGTCATGTTGGGTTTACTGTTGCCTTTTTATATAACCAAAGAACGGTGGGTTCATTCAGGACATACGGTTTTCTTTTGTAAGGAACTTGGGTCATTAGATTGACACACTGATCTGAAGGATGAATGCCATATCCAAAAAGCAAAACAAAACAAAAAAAGCCCTCATTCTCCATCATCCATCTGTATCTTCATCCCTCACTTTAGATACAGAGCTGAGCATCTTTCTTTTCACAATTATTGTACTCCTGTGGTTTTTCCCTCTTCAAGGCCTCCAACCTTTTCCTCCTCCTCCTTTTCTCCCTCATTTTTACTGGATGGTAGGCTCTGTCCAGCTCTCCCTGGAGATAAAGACTTGCTTTAGCATACAGCGTGCTATCCTTAATGCAACCTAGTTCACTCTCATCATTTTAATAGTGGACCTAAGGTATGTTGCCATGTGAACAAGCCATCATGTCACCATAGCAACCAGCCAGATTGCAGCACACCAGTCTGAGGAGTGGACTTTTTTTTTTTCCCTGTTCCTCGCCTGGGTTTTTTCTTTTGTTGAATTTGCTGAAGTGCTCACAATAGGAAGATTCAGTCTGCTTTTTTCAAGCAGGGTTTCATTTAAACCTGTAAATTGTTGTATAAACAGAAGGGCCAGCATGGCACTAGACTTACTTTCAAAGCAGACTTGATGAGGACTTTGAACCTGGACCCCAACCCCCTCTCCACCGTGCCTTACAGTTTGATCCAAATGGAGACGATCACACGTATTGGTGGCAATTGGACTGAGCCAACCCCCCGCCCCTGAGTTTCTTCTTCGTTTCCCCCAGCAGGGATCCGTGACTCTCACACATGGACTTGGTGACCACAGCTAGCCCTCTGCTCTTCTTGTAAGCCCTTTGCTGTTTCAGAGCTCACTAGGACCCGAATTAGACCCAATTAAAGATGTGGATTCTCCTTCTCCATTTCGAATTGTCATGTAACCTGTGCTGATTCCAATTCCAACCACTTGGGGAGAGCGGGGATGTTGAAAGGACAAATGATAAAGGAATATATGTCATGTCAACCTGCCCATATGCATCAGTGTTGCCTGGCCTTTGATTCCCCTAACCTTCTTGTCTTTGTTCAGGGAAGCATTAAGAATCATTCTTCCAGGGCCTCACATCTTTTCCCATTTCGTTTGTTGCTCCTCGGCACATAGCACATCTATTACCTGCTCTGATCCACATGCCCTCCCCTTTCTCGTTCCCTCCCCTCCCCGACTGTGGCATTCACTGCCGAGCTCATACTGACTGCTGTACAGAGCAGTCAGAGTTCTGTATGGGCATACTAGAGCCTGGGTCTCCAGGCAAGTGCAGAGTGGGCCAAATTGCCCTCCATGGGCAAGAAGGATCATTTGTGCCTTGTGCATAAAATCACAGCAAACAAGCCTCGAACAACGCAGGACACTTTCCTAATTGATTTATGCAGGAGCTCCGAAAGTTCTATTACCTTTTGTTTAGCTCAGGGGGCCTGACTCCATGCAATCCATTGCTGAAACTAATTACAAGATATAATTAAACTGTGACACGAAGATATTATACCGTTAGTTTACTAATGACACCGCGAAGCTGTACCACGAGCACAGGACAGTGATTACGCTTCATTTATTATTTATCCTTTTGCTAAATGAGACGCTGACATTTTCAAAAATTACTTTGAGGTTTCTTAATTGTCGGCAGTAGGATGGACTAGAAGGAGATCTCCTTCCTCTTAGTTACTTATCCAAACCTCAGAAGTATTATTAGCATATATATATTATATATATATATAAACATATGCACACATACACATATATACATACACACACACATATATAAAGCAAGTTGCCTTTTCTCTGTTGACTTTTTCTAAAACAGGAAGCCTCAGTAGATGGTACTCCTAACACTATCTTCAGATCCAGGTGAAAGACAGTATTTGTCATTGAGGCAAAGGTTTCCTCTCTTTCGTGACAGTGAAAGGCCCCAAGTTGCTCTGGGTATCTGCTAAGGCAAAAGGGAAAGGGAGATCACGCAGTGAATGGCTTGGAGGAAGTTGACCTCAATGGCTCTAACCTGTTCCAGAAGCTTACTCTAACTGAATGAAGATGGGAAGGTCTGTGATTTTACAAATCCTTTCTTCTATACCCTAGTGACTGCTGAAATGCAATGTTTTATCAGCATTACTCAAATGGAAAAATTACTATCTGGGAAAAAAATGGCCATATCCCTTGTAGCCATTATGGTAGGTAGCTGGAAACCACCTTTGTTCTCCATTTTATCACTTTTATAGGTAAAGGAGAACTGGACTCAGATGTGGAATAAGAACTTTCTTGGGAGATGTTAGATTCTCCAATTAGATGATTTTCTATATCTCAGAAATCTGTCTTTCTTTTTCCTTAATTGACTTTTATCCTAATGATCAGATTGGCAGCAAACTACCCTAGAGAAGATTGGGAATTAGAATTCCCTCTGTTGGTTTTCAGGGCTAGGATTTTTGGAAAATATTTATTTACCATTCTTATACCTCCATGTATTAACCTTGCTTTATTACACTATCATTTATCTCATTCTTCAAACAATAAAAGATTAATTTACTGGCCCGCAGTTTGATGAGTTTTTGATACTGCACATGTGTACGCGTATGTGTGTCTCCTTATGGCTCATTTGGGTCAGACATCCTACAAGGTACAGTTGGCCCCGTATGGCCACTAACCTCTCAGTAACCCCAGTGGTAATGCAATCTGCTTGTTTTCATCAGAGGCACCACTGGACGGCTTGAGACAAGGTTTAATTTCTTCTGAGTGTAATGGCATCCGGCATCTATAATTATGCTATTTTCTCTCCTGTGCTGATTAAATACGATTTACCCAGAGAGCTAAATGATGAATATTTGAGTGGAGTGTGTTGAGCCAATAGCTGGTAAAATAGCCACAATAAATAAACTTGGGGGGAGGGGGGGACAGGACCAGGGAAAGGCTATGACTCTGTTAGGTAACATTAGCAGGTGCAAGAAGAAATCGAGCAAGATTAATACTAAAGGTAAAGCAATACCAACAGCCTCTATTCAAAGAGACCTGAAAACCTCATCTACAATCCTTCCCAGGCCTCACGAGTGGTTAATACAATCAGACGTATCTTCAGGTAGCCTCCTGTTGGTGTCTTCAGTCCCCTTAGGAATAATCTTCATTTACAGTGAGTCGCTGAGAAATGAAACTCAATATTGCCGCTTTCTGTCACCCTGGACCTCTCGGTACAAAGAAAGTGCCACGTTTGTCATATTTTTCCTTTCTTTATTAAACAGAGCACTGCCTAATCAGAAGGTCCTTGGGTGTCAAAGATTTCCATGGACTTCATAGAGTTGTCCTTAACCCTTTCCCTTTTCCTCTCCTCTTCTCCTTCCGATTGGTTCCAAGTCTTGGCAATTCAGCCTTCGCAACATCTCACATGCTTTCCTTTCTCTCCTATACCCACACAGCTACCTTGCCAGTTGGGGTCCTCTCCCACTTTGCCTTTCAGAATCCTTATCTGCCTTCCCAGGCTCAACTCTGGTGCTGCTTCCTCCAGGCTTGGCTGACCAGGTTTAATTGATTTACCTTCCTCCCAATCGGTTGTTAGTACTTTCCCCAGCCTCTAAATCACCTTATATTGATTCATCTGTTTCTCCTAGTAGAATGAAAGCTCATCTAGGGCAGTCTTTGTTTCCTTTTTGACTTTGTATTTTCAGAGCTCAGTTTGGTGCCTAATATATAATAGATATTTCATAAATGTTTTTTGAATTATTTGTTAAAAAAAAAAATCTTTGCTTGCTGTAACTATGAGTCAAACAAATTTGGAAATCTTCACATAAGTCTCTATAGGTCTTTCACCTTCCTTAGCCCAAAGAAACAGGCTGAGTATTATAAAATTTCATTACTGAAAACAGTTTACACATTGGGATTTACCTATTTGTTCTCTCTAGTAAATTTATCCCTTGTTAATCTGCATCTGAACCATCCCTGCCCTCGGGGAGTTTGTAATCTAGTAGGAGAAATAAAGAGGGAAAGATAAGGAAAGGAATTATAACACAAAATAGAGCCAGTTAAATATAAAAAAAGTAAAAAAAAGAAAAAGAAAACAAAGTACTAGAGGAAGTCAAAGGTGGAGGACTAGATGGGGAGGAGGGGGGAGAAGGAAGAGAGAAAGGAGAGGTGGGGAGATAGAAAAGAGATGGAGAGAGAGAAGGAGGAGGAGGACAGAGAGAGAGAAGAGAGAGGCAAGGGGAGGGAGGGAAGGAGAGAGAGAGAAACAGAGAGAGAGAGAAAGAGAGAGAGAGAGAGAGAGAGAGAGAGAGAGAGAGAGAGAGAAGTAAGAGGGGACAGAGAGAGAAAGCAAGGAGAGAGGGAAAGAGAATGAGACAGAGACAGAGAGAGATCACTTCTAGCTAATGGGATCAGGCTTCACGGAAACAAAAAGACCAAGTTCCAGCCCTTTTTTTCCCCTTGAGTTGAATTACTTGCTTATATCCTGATAGAACTTCTCAATATTTTCAGTTATTTGGGTCAGACAGAACCTTCTGTGCTTCTTCTCTCTTTGACCTCAACCTTACTTTCAAGAAAAGAAGTAAACATTCCCTCGGTGGCTTTTTACAAAGGGTCAGCCATTCTCAGGTCTCTGTGGTCCTGGCTAAAGGATACGAAGACTGACAGAGCCAGTGGATGAGATTGTATTGTTCCTTGTCTATTCTTGGGTGAACACCTCAAAATTGGAGAGAAGGGGGGCAGTCCTTTTCAGCCTTCACTGTACTTTATTGGTAACACCTTCCCTCTGCAACTCCTAGGGGGCTGCAAATGGATTTAAAACCTTCTCTTAAATATAACTGTAAAATCAGGTGTGAGTGGGCAGTGACATCCACATAGGGAACCATCCTTTGAGAGGGGGTTGTTGCGTATAAAGAAAACACCATTTCCTTAGGCTCCTCCAGTCTGTTACTGCTATTGCTTTCTTTTTCTGCTAATCTTGCATATGCGTGTGTATGTATGTATTATGTATGTATGTATGTGTCTATGTGTGTGTGTATCTTTTAGGATCTGTTTTAATCCCTCCCCCCCCCTTTTCATTACATGGTCCCCTGTTTTACACAGCTTCCATCTGGCTTGTATTTTTATACTTGTAATTACTATGGAAGGAAAGGAGGATTTTCTTTCAGAAGGTTTGAGGTTTGGGAGGACAAAGACTAAAATGAATTTTAGCCTGATTGAATCCAAAAAGCATCTCCCAACACTGAAAGGTGGAGTCATGGCAAGATGGATGCCTCATCACAAGACATGTGGGACATGGGAAGACTTATAAGAACTGATGAAAAGTAAAGGGAAGAGAGATAGAGGAACAACATCCACTATGATGACAATGATATATATGGAAAGAATAACCACTACAAGTCAAACGAAACTGTAAGCTAGAAGTTATAAAAAAAAAAAACAAAAAAAAACAAACGTGGCCCTAAACATGAGATGAGAGAAGACATCTTCTCCACCCCTTCCCTTTGCAGAATTTGGTGTAGATTCAGTGCTGGGCCTGGAGTCAGGATGACCTGAGCTCACATTTATCCTCAGTAACTTCCTAGCTCTGTGACCTTGGACAAGTCACTTAACCTCTATTTGTCCCAGTCTTCTCATCTATAAAATGGGAATGATAACAGCATGAACCTCACAGGTTGTTGTGAGGATCAAATGAGATAATAAAAAATGCCTGGTACAGAGTAAGTGCTATATAAATGTCAGTTATTAGTATTATTATTTTGGAGTCTATAATTATACAACATTGTATACCATGACAGATTTTTTCAAATTATTGATCAGTGTTACTGACTTTTTTCTCTTCTTCCCTTAAAAAAATCTTTGTTTGTAAGCAGTAACTCTCTAGAATAGTGGAGAAGAGCTGCGAGGAGAAATCTAGGTGATATAAAAGCAATAGATATCAATAGAAATCTATAAAGAAAATGAGGGAAGATTAAAATATTGAGGATAGACCAGAACAAATTATTCCGTATCTTCAAAGGGTGGAAGAAGTGTGGGGAAGAGAAAGCATTGAGGATTCCTTCCCTTTGACACTTGGAGAACTTGAAACATTAGCCTTCCTTGATATGTGCTTGTGGGAAAGAAACAAAATCCAAACCAAGATTTCTTCAGTCCTGCTAAAAACTCAAAGGTGCTCAATAAATCCTATTTAAATTGAATAGAACCACAGCAGGAAGAGGTACAAATCATCAGATATTCTTCCCCACTAATCTTACAGGAAAAAAAAAAAAGTCCCTAGAGATAGCTAGGGTGATGATAAAGTGAGTCCAGATCCACTGTCTTCTTCCTTAAAACAGCTCCCCTCCCCGCTTGCGGTCACTGTTTGTTTTGGGGAGATTTTACCTTCTTTTATATCTTCAGTATAGTGCCTGACACAGAGCAGGTGTTTAATAAATGTTAATTTATTAATTCACAAGGTAATTCCATTCATTTTTTATCTGCTTTCTTGTTAACAAGATCTTCCTTACATGGAACCATCATTGAACCCTACTATAACTTCTGCCCATTGATCCTGGTTTTATCTTCTGAAGATAAACAGAACAAGTCTTATACCATTTCTGCCATAGTCCTCTATCTGAAGACAGTGATCATGCCCCACAGCTCCCATCGCTTCTACTGAGCAGCTCTACTTTCTTTTGCCATTACTCATAGGACAAGTTTCTAGACCCTTCATCATTCCAGATCCCTTCTCTAGAACCTTCCAGTTTACCAATATCTCTTCAAATGTAATATCCAGAAATTAACCTAATACTCTTGCTTGAGTGATGGAGAGTACAATAGGACTCTTATTGCCCTTGATCTGGACACTGTCTTTCTATTAAAGCAACTTAAGATTATATCGTATTATTTTTTAGTCACAAAAATACATGGCTGACTCAAGTTAAGCTTGTGGTCCTCTAAAAATTTCAGATCTTTTTTTGCATAGATTACTATGAAGGCATATTTTCTCCCTCTTTTTCTTGTGCTATTGAGTTTTTTAAACCTATTTTGAAGTTGCTAAGGATGACAACAGATCATGGATAAAAGATCCAGTTCATTCTACAGATGAGGAGCTGAGGCAAACAGGGTTGGGTGACTTGCCCAGTAAGTGTCTGAGGCCAGATGTGAACTTAGGAAGATGAGTCTTCCTGACTCTAGACCCAATGCTCTATGCACAGTGCCACCTAATCACCCAGGTCCTTGAGAATAGCTGTGGACAAAAAATGTATCATCCTGTAGCCACATCCTGGCAATAAGCCTTTCTAAACTTAATTAGACTGGTCTTTGGACATAGGATTCATTTCTCAACACAGACTGAGTCTATTGCTAGACCCACCCTTGAACCTTTTCAGCACATTATTAGCAACTGGAGCTTAAACTCCACTGAGATCAAAGTAGGAATTCAGTGGAGGAAGCAGATAATGTATGCTTTCCAATATTGGTTGATTGACTGAATCAACAATAATAATTTAGCAAATATCTATTAGGTATCCTGAATATGCAAAGCAGCATGATCTTTCCCAGGTGGCTACTCCCTTGAACTTCATAGTCTCTAGAAACTCATCATCTTCTAAGATGATATCAACTCTGAAACTCACAGCTCAATACCCCTGTCTCAAAGGCCCTTCCATCCTTCCAGTAAGAGAGAAGTGAGAGATGAACATATTGGAGCTTCTCCCAGATCCTCCCGAATTTGAGAGCAAACAGAGCATTCACTCCATTACTTTCTAGCTCTTTTCTGGTCTTCATGATTTCCAGAAACTCATCATTCCACAGCTCTGCAACTCACTTCCTCAGATCATTGCCCACCTTGGCTACAGGGCATCATCATGCCTCCATCCCAGCTACCCTCTCCTCATTCCCTGCCTTTCAGCTTCTTTTTGTGCTGCCTTCCCCCATTAGACTGTAAGCTCCTTGAAGGAAGGAACTGTCATGTCTCTTTTTGTATCCCGTGTCTGACGCATAGAAGGCATTTAAAAAAAATGTTTATTGACTGTAATGCTCTGACTCCTAACATCACTCAGTTATGTTTCTTCTCGCTTTAGTTCATAAAACCCAGAAATGGAATTTTATTATTTTGTATGTAAATGGATATGGATATGTGTGCATGTATATCTATATCTATCTATATCTATATCTATATCTATATCTATCTATCTATCTATCTATATATATATATACATATATATATACAGCTTAATTTGAACCTGAAAGGAGCTAGACAGTTCACAGAAAAAGAACCAAACCTAAATCTTCAAAATTATACTTATTTTGGCTTATTATGTATCTTTAGGCCCAATATTTTCTGTGAGAAACAGATGAATAGTGACTTTCTTTAAATGAACTCCAGTGCCTTGGGAAAAGGCTTTTCTATTGACTGTATATTCTCCAGCATGCAAAGCTAAACTGTTGGTTAATGAAAGTTTCAGAAATCAAAGAAGAGTTGAGGAAGAATGGCTCCACAAAATAAGGAGCTTCCCTACCTTTCTTTGAGCCAGCTTGTTTAATTCTCTATTCTCTTTAGGTCAGTTAGATGAACCAAGTTTGTTCATCGGAGAAGCCAATTTTTTTTTTTTTAGTTAAAATGATGGCCTACTACTCTCCTCCTTTTTCCCACCACCCTACTTTCTCTACTGCAGGCTTTTGGGAAAATCATTTTCACATTATGTTTTTTCTTTGTATTTAAGGAAAGAATATTTCCCAGAACAAGTTTTAACAAACATAGAACATTGAGAGCAAGGTGTTAGATAGGAGAAAATTATGTGGTTACATTTCTTTTGAGAATTGAATCAATGTCCCTGTTTATCTATTCACATTCACAGTACCCAACAACATAGATTCTGGGTAAGAGAAGTGAATTAAGTAACACAAGGAACAAATATCAAAGCTTATGAGATATCTGTTCCCTCAGTTTGAAGAGAAAGTTAATGGCTGGCCATCAGTCACGTCAGAATGAATCTCAGTCTGAACAGATGACTTTGCAAAAGCTAGAGAATTCTTAGACCTTGGAAAGAAGACAATTTTCTATACCCAGACCCATCCTCTGAGGGTTCCTTCACTGTCACTCTTTCATGCCCATGTTCTCTTGGGCCTGCTATTACTGGTTGAGTTGCTGGTTCCAATATGTCCCTGAATTCCCAACCCCACGAGCACATTTCAAGCATCTAAATATAGGTTGCCCCAGACAATTAGGAGAGAGCTCCTGTTTTCTAAAGATATTCAGTATGTAGGAAGCCCAGATTACAAATGAGTTATCAGGTTATATGGTGTTTGGCCGCAGATAGCATGATTGACAGGGACTGCTGTGTTCCTAGATACATTATTTAAATGTGTTGAGATATGAGATCTTCTGGACTAATTACTTCGAAGGCTATATTAATCACAAGACACTTTAATACCCAATCAATACATGCATTTGTCAATGACCTTGTGAATCACCTCCACTTTAAAACAGCCATGTGGCAAAAGATGTCCTGAGGATGGGATAGTGATGTGCCCAATGGACCCTTCCCTGCTGCATAGTAGTGTCTCATTTTGTAAAACCTTAATCCAGCTTTTCAGATGTCAAATAAGAAACATAAAGTCAAAAGCAGGGATGGGACTAGGTTGAGTTTACCATTCAATCTTATGTGAACTGTCTACCTTTTACTCTGGGCTTTCTAGGAGGAATTAGGGAATGGTCATGCTGGCAAGTGGATTATTGCCTTGGGAAGCTAGGAATATGAGTCTTGGCATCAAGATCCTCATTTGAAGTTACTTAGGAGAAAAGCTGACAGTCTGTGTCTTCAAACTTAGCTCATTGCCCCTATAACTAGCCTGGTCCCAGATCTCCATTAACCCCTGCCTTGGCCATCATGAAGAACCAGGGACTGGACCCCTACAACTCCCCACTTTCTGCCACTTTCTTAGGGATTACCAATCAAGTCAAAGTAACATTTTCTATTACGAAGGGTAAGATAATATATTGCTCTATGATCCCACTCAGAATCCCCATGGTTCTGACTTTTGGAGGCTGTCTGCTCCCCCATACTCACCCATGTCACTCCTCCCCTTCCAGCATCCCCCTACCACTCTACACTACCTCTCTCGTGCATCTTTGGAAATCCCTGTTCTGCTGTTAACAAATTGCCCTTTATTTCAGACTTGTACCCTCCCTCTATAAAATTGTTTCTATATATTTTGAATTTATTTAATTGTACCCATGTTATCTTTCCTCAGTGGAATGCAAGATAATACAAAGATTGTTGTGTTTTGTCTTTGTATTTATTCCCAGCACCTAGTACAGTCAGTCCTTGGCTCATAGTAAATAGTCACTTAGATACTTACTGAACTGAATTAAATCACACAAAACATCAGCTTGCCTCTTTCTTCAGTTTGAGGGCAATTAATGCAGAAGGGTCAAACACTCCAGTCACACTCCTCCCTATGTACATTCCCAAGGAGGGCCAGAACCAGATTAAGAGGTATTTGGGAACTAGTTCACAAAATAAATAAAAATGCAATAGAACAGGAATAATGTTAATGTGTGGTTTTCTAAACTTCTATGCAGCCAGTCAGGTTCTTTCAGTGGTCTCTTTTTCTATTTGAGTTTGACACCACTGAATTAGTGTTCAGTTGGGCAAGAGAGCCCTGTTGTACTCGAAGAATATTGGGTATAGAAGCAGAGACACTGGTTTTCAATCTGAGTTCTACCACTCACTATCTGTGTGACCTCTGGCAATCTATTGAGCTTCCCTAGACCTCAGTTTCCACATCTGTAAAAGGGGGTTGGATTAAATTGCCTCTAGATATGTGGTCCTATGAAATGATTGTCCTTGAATAAATTTTCCTGTTCCCAAGTAGGGAATGATTCATACACAATGAAATAAAGGACTCCCCACTATGACTGGATAGCAAATCAAAGCTTTATTTTTTTTTTAAATGCATAGGATCAGGAAAAAAAAAAACCAGCCTCAACAACAACGTAGCACTAAGAAAACTATTGAAAGCTTTAGGGAGCTTTGAGTGAATGACCTTGTGAATTTTCCAGTTATAAAAATGGGTAATTTTTAGCAATCATGGCCTTAGACATTGACTTTAGGCACTGGACTCTTCTCCATGGAGGTTTCTACATACAACAGACGTTCTAAGAGTTAAGCTCTCAGAAGGCATCATGTTCGTTTCTGGTTCAGCCAAGAAATGGAAACTAATAAAATTTGGAGATGAACTGATTTCTTAGTTAGTTAAGTAAGTGTTGATAATGCAAACCTGGTAACCGTTGGTTACAAAACCCTCCCTTCTTCATCTTCATCTTTCCAACCAGGCAATGGATTTCTCTATTTCCCTTCTGTTGTGCAGGGTCCATGTATGCCTTACAAGGACCAACACTAGCCACACCAAGGATCTGTGGAGAGGAAGAGCCAGCTGACATAATTGGCCACATAAGCACTTAATAAATGTTTGTTTGTTTCTTTCATTCACTCATTTGAACCCGGTTTTCTGTTATTTTTTTTGCAGCGGGCTTGTGGAAAAGCCTTCGGCTCTCCTCCAATACATCAATTCTACCTGGTGAAAACTCCCTCTCTCCTGCCATCACTGGACAATTGCATCTCTCTCCAAGACAGGGACACTACCAACCTCTCCCCCAACATGGTTCCTGTCTTCTAGTCCTGGCTGTCATATCTGCGGCTCCTCAGCAGCTGAGAGGTGAGCCTGGCGATTTCCCTCTGGTCTCTGGGCCATTTTTCCTCGACTGCTTTTTTTTTTTAATTTTATTTTATTTGTGGTCCCTGTCATTCTGCCGGGGCAAAGGGGTAAAGAGATCTGACACTAAGTGCGGCAAAATGCTGTATCTGGAATCTATCTTCCAGACGGCAAAAGAATAAAAATTCATGGCAGGACAGCGGCTGCTGACACGCTCCCAAAGACATATTGCAGGTAGCATTATTTATTGTGGCAAGGAGTTCATAGAAGTGCTACCTCAAAGCACCCTGAGAGATCCTAAAAAGCCCATCTCCCATCAGGTAAGGCAGATTTATGATGGCGGCTGGTGGAGGGGGTCAGGCAGCTCAGCTCAGGAAGCAAACTCTTTGCCGAAAGCCTGGCTTCTCTCTAACATATTCAGTGTGGTTTGATTGGTTCAAAGGAGGACTTGAGCCTGTAATGTTGACCATAAAAATTGCAGTGACATGCTGCCTTAGATAAGAGGGCTAGAAGGGCGGGGGTGGGCCAAGAGAGCTATGGGAGCAGTAGCACAGGGGACTGGAGCATGCGCTCATGTTTTAGGTGAATGTGAGGGGAAAGGAGTGGGGGATGGGGCCAGGAGAGACTCACGTTCTCACAGGGGAAAGCTACATCCACCAGGCTGGACACAACAGAGACGTATAGGCAGACATGCATGTACTCAAACAGGCAGTCAACCATGATGATATAAAGTGTAAGAACCCACCCATATGCACAGAAATGCATCCGACGGTCCTTCATTTCCAGGACCACATAAAAGGCCAAGACCTAACTCATCCTTTTCGATATGACCGTTGTCTAAAACAGAGTTTCTTAACCTAGGATCTGTTAACTCTTTTTAAAAAATTTTTCTTAATATTTCGATGACCACAATTCAATCTAATTGGTTCTTGTTATAA
>CM053585.1:36879293-36907927 GCA_028646515.1 Pseudochirops corinnae | reverse complement strand
GATATAAAGTGTAAGAACCCACCCATATGCACAGAAATGCATCCGACGGTCCTTCATTTCCAGGACCACATAAAAGGCCAAGACCTAACTCATCCTTTTCGATATGACCGTTGTCTAAAACAGAGTTTCTTAACCTAGGATCTGTTAACTCTTTTTAAAAAATTTTTCTTAATATTTCGATGACCATAATTCAATCTAATTGGTTCTTGTTATAATGTGATGTATTTCATTCTATGCATTTAAAAACACGGTCCTTAGGCTTTCCCAAGCTGATAAAAGGGGGCCATGACACAAAAAGAAGTTAAGAATCCAAGGTCTTGAGTGGGGGGCAAGGGGAGGGAGAGAGAGAAGGAGGTGCTTTCTCCATGACCCCTGCTGACTTGAGCAGGTGTCTAAGCAGCACTTCATCAGCCCTATTTAAATGGTGTTATTCCCAGGGCTGCAGGGCTAACCAGCCTTATAAATGGGAATCCCAGCTCCAGACAGATCTCCTCTCCCTCACAGCACAGAAGCCACGTTCCTTGTGTTGTCTCTCAAGTGGCGATTCAACTGAGGACTGAACGTGGGTCCAGAGTTGATGTTAGCTAGGTCTAAACCAGCAGGGACATAGAGATGAAAGGCTGAGTCGAGGATGTCCCAGAAACCATAAACAGAAACTGGTAACTGTCTAGAGAAGGTAGCTGGAATTCTCTTTTATTTAATCTGTGGTACTGGTGAAGACCTGCATTGGAGGATCTGAGAACTGGCATTACGGCAGACGTGACTTAGGTCGCCTTTCTTTTTGAACCTAGATTTCTAAAGCCAAATCAAGTTGTTCATGATGTAGCTCAATGATTGCCTCTTACTGGCTGTTGGGTAGTGTGTGAGAAATGAATTTGGTCATCCAGTTCCAGTTTCTACTGATCAGCTCTCCACAGCATCCTTTTTTTTTTCCTTTGCTGCCAAAGGAAATCAGTGGATTTCTGAGACAAAGATGAGAAGTATAACTTGCTCTCTCAGCTTTTTACATGAGAAATCAGTGAGAGGGAGCACAGGAGACTCCCTACAGCCAGAGGGGAAGACAGAGGTAATTATCAGGATCATTTAGTCAAATAAATCATATCCTTGCCTAAATTACCCAGATAGGACCCAAATTATCTTATAAACTCATGGAGAGGAAGGGCTTGGGTTTGAAGCATATAGATAATTGCCTTAGTCTTCCATGTTACTTTGTCCATAGAGACCAGGCTCGGATGTACAGCAGAATTTTCACCATATTTTGGCCACCTTGGTGAAGCTAGATCAAGGAACCTTAACCTGGGATCTATAGGTCTCCAAGATATCTATGAATGGATTTCAGGGAGTCTGTGAATTTTTTTTAATTGATAATTATACTTCAATATAATTTATTTCCTTTACAATGCTGTGCCTTTTATTCTATCCATTTAAAAACATTATTCTGAGAGCGAGTCTATGCCACCAAGAGGTCCATGATACAAAGAAGTCTAAGAACCCCTGAGCTAGAGAATGATGCTTTTTAGGCCTTTCATTCTCACTGAATTTAAACATCTTTCCCCAAATCCACCGTGATGGAACTTAAGCGTTCAGAATATCCCTCTCTGTTTAAAATGCTGACCTCTAAATAACGTAATGAGCACAGTACTGTATAACGGACAAAAGTCTCAACATCTTTTGGCACCCTGGAGACATTTTCCCCAAAATCAACTGCTTTGTTCCTGGAGTTTGCCAAATATCCCCCACCCTTTACAAGCCCACCCCCACTGTCCACTCCACCAACCTCTTCCAGCCCAACACTCATTAAAATACAGGCTCCCCAGAGTTTTATATTGATAATCCCCTACTGACCAAAACAGGCTCTTTTCCTCTCTCAGTTCCAGACCTACAAGGCTTTGTAGGATCCCTTCCAGAAGTCCAGGACCCTTGACTAGGAAAAATCCAGGAGGCTGTTTACAGCCTCCGAGCTGCCACTGCTCAAATGGTCATCCTGCCCGCTGCCCTAAACAGTCACTCCTTAGCACACCACTGTTGACCCCCTGAGGTTGAATGCTTGACCTCATTAATACAAAAGGGGAGGAAGCTAAGTGAATGTTTTCACAGTCTCCTTTTTCTCCGGGCCAACTGGAGGTTATCAAGGCCAGAGGCTGCTCTCTGGCTTCATAAACCTGTTAGGGTATTCGGAGTCATGATTCTCTTATTCAACTCTCTGTGCTTTTCCTTGGGACGACTAATCCCTCAGCGTGACTGGTGGAAGCCGCAGTATTGATTTCTGTGTCTCTCTAAACCTCAGTTGTGTTCAACGCTTGTTAGACATCTGAAGGAATATCCAGTGGGCTCTGGGGGCAATTTGAGAGTGGAACTCAATAGGCTGCACTTGAGACAAGTTTCTGTGAGGTTACTGGGCAAGCCAATAGAAAGGATTAAAAGAGAGAGGGAGAGACACAGACAAGCAGACTGACAGACAGAAACAGGGAGAGATAGAGAGAAAGACAGGCAGAGACAGAGAAACGAAGGAAAGGAGGGAAGGGAGGGAGGGAGAGAGAAAGGAAAAAAGAGAGAGAGAAATAAAGAGAATGAGAGAGAGAAAGAGGATAAAAGAGACAAAGAAAGGAAGGAAGGAAAGAAGGAAAAGAAAGAAAAGAATGAAGAAAGGGAAAGAAAAAAGAGAGAATGAGAGAGAGGAAGAAAGAAAGAGGATAAAAGAGACAAAGAAAGAAAGGAAGAAAAGAAGGAAAAGAAAGAAAAAAAAGGAAGGAAGGAAGGAAGGAAGGAAATCAGAGAACCTCTTGTCTATAGAACTCCTGAAGTACCAGTATAGTACTCTTGTCTCATTCTCCTATAGTTAATGAAAGAGCACCTCACTTTATTTGACTCCAAGGAATTGAAGATCCATTTACAGATATGCCAACATGAACTGGGATGAGAAGAATGCGTCGGGAAGTGTGTAAACATATACATGTGTAGGAAACATGTGTGGGAGACAGCATGCATGTGTAGGCAGCAGCAGTAAATGTACCTGTGATGGCAACATTGCAAAGACACCATCCTCCATAGCCAAGACTAATATCTACTCCTATATAAATTCAGGTCAGGGATAGTCTCACCTGCAGGAGATGTAAAAGCATAGGCAGGTGGATGGAGATTATACCCTGCCCTTCAGAGCTTCAGAGACAAATTTGTTTTTTAAAGATTGTAATAAAAGCCTCCATTTCAATCTCTCTCTCCCTCTCTCTCTCTCTGAAAATCCAAAATTTCCCCTTCCATGGATTCAAATCACCAAAATCAGAAATGCATTCAGGGAAAGAGATCGTAGATATAGGCCTGGTATGGACCCTTAGGGATCATCCCAGAGGAGTTAAATAAATTACTTTAGGTCAGACTTCAGTATCTAAGGCAGGATTTGAACCCAGTCCTTCCTCACTCCCAGACAAGCTCTCTACCTACTCCATCAGACTTCTTCCCAGATCAAATTTATAGAGAAGCCCTCATGGCCCCCACTGTCCATCCAACTCTGCTGAGCTAGATATGTTCCAATTCAGTTGGATCTCTGGAGTTTCATATACTTCCATTTTCCCACTTTCACTCAACGGCATTTTTTATTCAAGAATGCATCCTGTTGGCTTCTTCAAATCTTTTCCAATAAGATGAGTGCTCTCCATCACTTCTGTTGACATAATAAATCTCATCTTCACACAGATCTGTGATAAATATTTCTTGAATGAATGAATGAATTTCAGGTCACTTCCACTCTTCTGGTGCTGCTTGCATTTTCTGAGCCCCCAAATCAGAGGAATTGACCCAGTTCATCAAAGTTCCATTGTGCAATGTATAGGGAAGCATAATGAAAAAGAAACAACTGGACATAGTGGATACAGAGATCCCCTTGGAGTTAAGAAGCCCAGGGTTGTCTCTGACCGATATGACTGCGACCATGGGCAGATCATCTACTGCCTCAGTGTCCTCAAGCAATTCATTAAGACTAAGTTATGGACAGTTGCAGATCTCCAATCTGGGAAAAGAGTTTCCTATGAAATCATATATCAGTTAGCCTCAACTAGCATTTATTAAGCTCTTAGGGGGGAAGGGGGAAAGAAGGTAAGGGAAAGACAACATGTAAGCAATTCTGTACAAGTAACTTATGTACAGGATAATTTGGGAGTAGACTTAGAAGGAAGGCACTGGGATTAAGGAAGACAGGGGAAAGGCTTCTTAAAGAAGATGGGATTTTAACTGAGACTTGAAAGATGCAAGGAAGAGGGAGATAGTGATAAAGAGAGAGGATGCCAGTGGGAACTGGAGTATTATATGTGAGGAGTAGCAAGGGGGCAAGTGGTTAATCTTACTTTTGTGGTGGGATGGAATTGGAGGAGGGTGACAGGGCAGGGAATCATAGGTCCAGACTTTAAAAAAAAAAAAGAAAAATTGGTGCTAGGTTCAAATCCTACTTTAGACAGTTAGTAGTTAGCTAAGCTACCAAAAACATGTCACATAACCTTTTAGGGACTCTGTTCCCTCATCTGTAAAATGGGGTAATAATGTTTTTTATTCTGTTTTGAATTTTTACAATCTCACTCAGAGGTTGCTGTAAAGAAAGGTATTTTGTAAGTTTGAAAGTGCTTTAGGAATTTGAGCTGTAATCACAGCAATGCACTCCAGGATTGCTGTTTTACTTTCTGCAAAGATTCATTGCTCTAAAACTCCCAGGCCACAGCCCTGCCCCACTCCAGGGTTAGTTGGTGGGGCACACTGAGAATGAGCCAGGCTGTTGATCGATGGAGCTCTGAGACAGTCTGTTTGATGTGAGAACAGTCCCATCCTGGAGCCACAGAGCCACCTGGAAATGCCGGCCATACCACTGCTGTCTCTTGGGCCTCGAGTCCATCAGACCCTGTTCAAAGGGCCAGGCCTTGTTGTGGCTTGCCTTGTTGTGGCCTGTCTCCCGGGCCTGAAATGAAATGTCACAGAGACGTCAGGAAGGCTTTTTTTTTAAATTACTTAATGGGACTTTTCTTTTTTAAGTCATATGCTTTGCCCCCACGAAGCTGACTATAGGAAATTCTGTAGGGAATTGGGCCCCTGGCTTCTTCCTTCAACAACTGCTTTTCTCTCCCACATCAGTCTGGCCATGGAGACTTGAAAAGCTAGCGAAGAAGCAAACATCATTGCCCCTTTGCTGCATGTGGGCATCTCCTCCTCATCCTCCTACCCGTACTAAAGAGGTTAGAAAATGGCATATCGTCTTCAAAGCAAGCAAAAGCATAGTAGTCCCCTCCTTCTCTGGACCAGTATTCAGCCCACTTCCTGGGCAGTGATATTTTGTTGGTCTTCCTCTTCTGTCTATAACACGGCCTCTTGGTCTTCCTCATTATTATTGCCTTTCCTGGTACTCTCCTCTGCCCCCTCATCAAGATTTATGTCACCACATTCGTTAGGTGACACAATACTGTCAACAGAATCAGCAGCAGCAGCCGCCGCCTCATTATCTCTGCGGTTAACCCCTGCTTCCCCAGCATTGGTCCCTGTCAGAGATTTTAAATTCAAATTAAATTTTAATGCGGCAGCTTTGATGTTGGTGCTAGAACTGCCTAGTCAGGAAACAAATGGGGATGAGGATTCTATTGTTGCCTCTCCATTCCTTCTCCATCGCCCCTAGAAAGCACTTTTTCTCTGCAAGGATTGAAGTGTGGCATTTTGATGCAGTGATCTGTTTCCTTTCTTGGTTGGGAGAGTATTAAGAAACATATATTTCATGTGTACAGATAATGCTAGATTGTCTAAGGAATACAGCTTTAGGACCCAGATGTTATATGTGACCCTGGGGGACAAGGGATTCTGGCCTGTAAAATAATAGTAATCATAATTTATACTTAGAGACGAAATTAGTCATTTTAAAGACTTTTTTTTCTGTGCAAGAAAAAATATGGACACCTTTTCTGGGTCTTAACCTGCATGTAATTCTTCCCAAGGCCACAAAGATGATGACTGTGTATGGGACACACAAAACCACATATCCTTTGGATATTTGTCCACTGAGAAATTGAAATTAGACTGCCCCACCTAGATTATAATTTCTTTGAAGATAGAGACAATGTCTTCTACCAAGTGTAACTATAAAGCGGCGAAACTGTAATAAAACTGATTTTCACATGCAATTTCTAGGATCACTCATGACTTTATAAACATATCTTCTTGTCTGCATTCCAGACAGATGGTGTCTGGTGCGGTGATGAGTATCTAGTAGGCACTTAATAAATACTAGAGTGAATGATTGACTGACTTAGATAAACATAGCCTTCCTTTGTCTATACACAGCCTTCATAGTGCTGGGTCCACCCTTTTCAAACACTTAGGTTTGAATTAGCCAGCCAGCTTCCCCAAAACAGGACCCTTTGGAACAACTCCTTCAGCACCAAAAGTATCTCAATCTTCAAAAAGTCATTTAGTAGGGAAAATAACACTTTTCCTTAGGATGAAAGGTACAGAAACTAGTGAAATCTGGTTGATTTGTTTCCTGCAGGCTTACTCCAAAGCAGGAAGGCTGGAAATGAAAGGATTTGGCTTAACTCTATGCTTATCTGACTATTTCTACCTATAAGAACTATGTAAATAGGGTCAAATGCACTTTATCAGTTTGCTCTAAATATTTATAACAAACCCAATGTGGGACTGTACAAGGTCTGTACCCATCTGTGACAGGGAGCTTAAAAGGATTTCTCCAAACCCACAACAGCTTTTGACCCAAAAATCTACATTGTTCCATATAGAAATGTAATGGGCTTCCCCATTCCCAGTGGAAATTCCCTAGTTCTCATTAGCGTTTGGATAGAACATCCGGCATCCCTTACATTGCTGCCCAGAAAGTTGCCAAAAGAGATAGCCATATCCCGGAGCTGGAAATAGTTATTCTCAGGTAAGTATTCAAATTAATTCAATGATTATTTAGTAAGCACCTACTATGTGCCAGACAAGTATTTATTAAACACCTAATATGTGTTAGGTGCTAATGGGCATACAAAGAACAAAATGAAAACAGATCTTTCCCTCAAAGAGCTTCTTTTCTTCTGGTGAAGAAGAGGGTTTTTATGTTTTTGAAGGGGAAGGAGAAGTTGCAATGATTTGGCTTTATTCCTTTGTGTAATGGGCTCTAAGGCATGTGGAACAAGGGAGCTGGGGGCAAAGAGGACACCAATAATGGGTCTGGTGGTCGGTAAATTTGTTATATTGTCTTCTGCTATAAGGTTGACTTGAGTACACTAACGGAATGTAATTTTCTAATTGTGCTCATATATATTATATACACATTAGGGTCGAACTGCCTGTACGAGGGTATATTTTCAGAGTGTTACATAGAAATTCAGCTGTTTAGTGCTCATTTCCCTCAGAGTGTGTATGGCAGGCCCATTAAGGGTCTATCAGCTTTCCTTCCTGGACTTTATTTCTATAATGTTCATAATTCAGTTGTACCGGTGCACTTACACATTATCATACAAGGTCTTGGCTTGTAGTGATTTTTTTTTAAATGAGAGAGTTTGGACATTTTTATGCTTTTTTCAGTTATGTCTCTTAAAATGAAATTTCATAAGCATTTAGCTGGTAATATGTACCAATTGTCTGTGTTATTTCCCAAACAGAATGTTCAAAGGTCAAGATACTAAGGTTTAGAAAAAATAAGGGAGGAGATTGTAATAAAAGGGCCAGAGCGGTGGCCCTCTGATAATAGCACACGGACTGTGGCTCAACTGCCAGAGTTTGCAGAAGGGTTCCTAGCGCTGGGCAGGGTGGATACCAGACGCCAGTTAGTCAGGAAATGGAACAGGGTAAAAGGGGGTTTTCAGCATATATCCAGCATCCATGTGAGTAGAGATCTCAGCCAGCCAGTACCTTCCTCGGGCAACGAGAAAGAACAAAATACAGATAAACAAAAACTTCAGTATCCATTCCCATTCTGAATCCCTGACCTAACCTTCTCTGTTGGACTCAGTGTCCCTTCTCCTTTTCTCCCCTACCTGACAATTCACATCCATTCTATGAACTGGAAATGTGACTGGCGAAAATCCCAAATGGGAATGGCGAAAATCCCAAATGGGACTGGCGAAATACCAAACGGGAATGGCGAAAATCCCAAATGGGAATGGCGAAAATCCCAAATGTGACTGGCGAAAATCCCAAATGGGAATGGCGAAAATCCCAAATGGGAATGGCAAAAATCCCAAATGGGACTGGCGAAATACCAAACGGGAATGGCGAAAATCCCAAATGGGAATGGCGAAAATCCCAAATGTGACTGGCGAAAATCCCAAATGGGAATGGCGAAATCCCAAATGGGAATGGAGAAAATCCCAAATGTGACTGGTAAAATACCAAACGGGAATAGCGAAAATCCCAAATGGGAATGGAGAAAATCCCAAATGGGAATGGCGAAATCCCAAATGGGAATGGCGAAAATCCCAAATGGGACTGGCGAAATACCAAACGGAAATGGCAAAAATCCCAAATGGGAATGGCGAAAATCCCAAATGGGACTGGCGAAAATCCCAAATGGGAATGGCGAAAATCCCAAATGGGAATGGCGAAAATCCCAAATGTGACTGACGAAAATCCCAAATGGGAATGCCAAAAATCCCAAATGGAATTCCCTAGTGTGAAAAGCAAATGCCTGGCAGTCCTATGATGTGGCTGAAGATTCAGAGAAAATTTGGAGAACTGTTAGTAAGGCTCTGGAAGTTCAGAATATCTTCTTAGAGAGAAATAGGTGGTCAGCTCTTAGGACCAACAGAGAAGATCAAGCAGACACAAGTCAAATCGGCACATAATCCAAAATCTTAAATAAGTTTCATCTTTCTTTTCTACCCAACTTCTATTTTTTTGGAGGGGAGAAGGCAAGGCAGTTGGGGTTAAGTGACTTGCCCAAGGTCACACAACTACTAAGTATCACGTGTCTGAGGCTGGATTTGAACTCAGGTCCTCCTGACTCCAGGGCCAGTGCTCTACTCACTGGCCACCTAGCTGCCCCTTCTGCCCAACTTCTTTCTCCAGCTAGAATGTACACAGATAAACAGACCTTTCATCCCATCTCATTTCCCCTTTCCCCATTCTTTGACAGCAACACTGATAGAGAGTGAAAGAATAGACCAAAGTTGGGCTGCAAGAAGAATGAAGAGAAAAATAAGATTTCTGATATTCTGATGTGAGGAGGCAAAATAAACCTTCTGAAATATGTGATCAGGACAAAAGGTCTGACTTCAGTACTCAAATATTTACAATTTAGCTAATGTCTCCCACCCTACCCTCCACATAAATCAGACCTAGGTCTGTTTATGGAAGCCAGTGAGAATGCAATATGACACACCAGAAAAGGGCTCAATGCGTTATTCCACTGAAACTGTAAATAGAGTAAGATAGTACAGAGGATAGAGAGTTGGACCCGAGTTCAAATATTGCCTTAAGACATTTATTAACTGTGTGACCCTGGGCAAGTCACCTAACCTTTGCCTCAGTTTCCTCATCTGTAAAATGGGAGTAAAAATCACATCTTGCTCTCAGCATTGGTATGAGGATCAAATGGGAAAAATAGGGTGTTAGGTGTTTGCAAAACCTCTTAAATTTATGCTAGCTAACTTACTAGAGTTTTCTCTGAATCGGCCCAATTTAGCTGTTAGGCACCGCTTCCTTGTGGTTTATGTTCATAAAATAACTCTTTATGTTGTTTTCTATGGTGTATACAACTCACAGTTCATGCTTTTTCCTTGCCCTGATTTTCCCTTTCCATCTAGCTTTGTTAATGGCAGTGAGAATTTCCTCCCTGAGGTCTACGGGGAAGGGGAAGGAACAAACATTTATTAAGGACCTACTGTGTGCCAGACATCTGTAGAATGAGCTGGAGAAGGAAATGGCAAACCACTGTAGTAGCTTAACCAAGAAAACCCCAGATGGGATCACAGAGAGTCAGATATGACAGACATGACTTAACACTAATGACAACAACATCTCCCAGGCACTGTGCTAGGCAGTACTATCTCATCTGATAATCACAACAACCCTGGGAGTGTCGTGCTATTATGATCCCCTTTTAACAATTGAGGAAAGGGAGGTAAACATAGGTTAAGTAACTTGCCCAGGGTCATACCCAAATCTGAACTCAGATTTTCCTGACTCCAGGCCCAATTGTACCACTTAACTTTCTTCAATAGCTATCAGATAAGATTATCCAATAAGGACCCTGTTGAACTGGGTCTAGGCAGCATCCCAGGGCCTCCTTTGGCTTAATGATTAATAATAGGTACTGTGGTTACCCTGGGGGAAGTAAGGAGGGTTGGTAGCATCAAGCACTCTTCTATTGACATAGGAAACATGGAGCCATAGTTAAGAAACTCTACACCGGAAAAATTCTGTACAGAGTATTTGGAGTTCTCAGATATATCTCTGAGTTCAATTTAATTCTTGCAGTGCCTTATGAGTCAGTCATCTGGGATCATCAAGGGCATCTTGGTAAAAACACAGTGCTTTCTCCATAGCTACAATGGTTCTCTGTTGGGTACAGAAAGCAAAGAGTTAAAAGCATCTACTGCCCCTTTAAGGTTGGCATACCTGTTTACCAGGTATTCACAGCTCTTTGGACAGCTGTAGATTACAGATAGGCAGAAGGAGGAAAAGCACAAATGCCATCCATATTCGGGGCTTTGTGATCAACGAGCTGATGCTTTTCCCACCAACTCCATGTTGAGATCACTAATGTAAAAATTAGTGTTTTGTCTCCAGAATACAGGATTTACGTGCTATGTAGCACATATCTCTAGAGAGGACAAGAATATAATCTCACAACCAGCAAGAAGCCAATAAACCACCATTCGGGAGAAAATTCAACTCACAGAAAATCCTCTATTGGCTTTCCTTCCCCCAGCAGAAGGCAATTACTCAGAAGTACTCAGTCATGGTTCTTAGGCCCTTCCATCTCCCCATCCATTAGGCCCTCTGCTGCTCCAAGATGACCTAGCCAGATGACAACATCAGCCACCCACTGGAACTAAGGCAATTGAAACTCTAGATGGGCACAACCAGAAATGGGATGATATTTGGGGTTCACGATGATGAAATTCTTTACTTGTGATAAGAAACAGAAGGAGAAGAGGAGCACTCAAGATCAATTGAGCATTTGCTCATAGCATTGTAGGGTAATTTTGAAGTGGTAGTATGAACCCCCAGAACCTGCACAGTGGATGCTAAGGCACCTCCTAAAAGAATAGCGTGGCAGGTTTCTATAGGAAGAAAGAGTGAAGGGAGCCTATTTTGTGGAAGTTATCTGGTCCCTGTCAGGAAGCTATGGTGGTTTCCATTCCCAAAGAGATCTCAGAGGTTCCATTTGCTTTACATAGACATGTATTTTTGTATTTCTTATGTCTATCTCCTTCCCTTGATGCCCATTTTATTTTTGATATATTTCTATCAAGATGATGTATTCTTTGTGTTTCTTTGAAAGACTGCCAGCATTTATGATGCATGTTGTTAGTGCCTCTTTCACCCATGTCAATCAGTAGGATGGAGGTCATCCTTGATTGTCATTTCAGAATATTTACAAACTGGGTAGTCCCATGGAGATTAACCTTGTTATGAGGGGGCCTGGTCAGTCAGACTGTGTCCTTAGCTGTGGATTAGAGAGCTCAACCTCTGAGCTGTTGGAAAATGATTTCATTGTTTTCTCCTTGTTATCAAGAAGTAGTAGGGCAAATTGCACAGGATGAGGAGCTAGATTGTTCTTGTCTTAAAATGGAGACCAAATAATTTGGTTTCCGAAAGATACCGGTTTGAACCACCACTGCTATTCCCAAGGAGGAGAAGGGTCAGAACGCTTGCTTTGTGAGCCATACCAGCCTGTCTTCTTGCCCACCATTAATAGCTACAACAGGAACACACACGCAGAACAAGATTAGAAGCATTTTAGAGTGTCAACCAAAGTTGTATGTTGGCTCTGTTCACCTTGATGGGGTATTCGGCCAGACATAGTTACCTTCTTTAGACCCTGACCTTCCTTCAAGGGCCCCAAGGCCCTTGAAATATCCTGTTTCAAGTAGGAATGGTCCAGTGACATGGCGTAACCACCCTCCTCTTTAGAACATGAGCCTTTATTAAACCTTTGCTTTCAGTTTCTTATTCTCTTTCTTTCTGAAGAAGTAGGGTTGATTCAGGACTTTGGGGACTTGGTGACATTAGTGTATCTGTTTTATGTAACATGAAGTCATTATTAACAGCATCCTAGATCATAGGAAAAAAGGTGTAACAAGAGACAAGGAGAGTTGTTGGGGTCTTTTTTTTCTCTCTCCCCTTGAAGATAATAGCAGTCATGCTGGAGAGGAGAAGGATAAAGGTCATGGAGCTGCTCTCTGATTGGTTGATCCTACTCAGCATTGACATTTCTGCAGTTTCATCAGAAATTTTAAATAATCCGTGTGAAAACGGAGAGTTATTTACTGAAGATATACACACTCCATGTGTCTGTAATTTCCTGAAAACATAATCTGAGCTCTTGGTGCCTTTCTTTGTGTGATAATGCTCCTGCTGCTGCTGCTGTGACTGCACACACACACACACACACACACACACACACGCACAGACTCACAAGCAACCAAAGAGATTGCCTGATCAACTTATGTGGGAAACTGAGTCAATCAGTGAAGGAATATAATGAGGGTCTGACAATGTGAAGACTAAGGCAATCGGTTTCTGCATAGGAAGATAGCAGAAGCAAGTTGTTAGGTAGTCATATCTAATTCAGCAAGATCTCATAGACTCATAGAAATAAAGGGTCTTAAAATATATATTAGAGCCTTTTGGGGAAAGATAAAAGGAGAATGGTCTGAGAAGTACATCTTCAGCTAGTGTGAAGAAAGAGAGGTAGGGGGCTTGGTCCAGTCTGTTTTGCCATTAAATCCCTGACTGATCACAAAAGAATGAAGTGGGACAGAAAGGCTCAGACCCCTGTATTCCTCTGAACAGTATTTTGGAAGAGTAAAGCAGGAAAACCTGCATATTCCCTGAGCCCAGCTTCTGTTTTGGGAGAGGTTGGCCTGAGGTTTCCCAGCTCTTTGGCTCGGATACACACTAGAAAAGGATTCATGGCCTCTCAATCCCCTTGGTTTACTTGATCAAACCAAAGCAGCAACCTTCAGATCTCTTCCTCATCCCTCCTCCTTCATCGTACCCGCTGTTCCCAATCTGCAGGGTGGCAGGGAGGAAGATGTTGGCAGGGACACTGACTGGCTGCCAACCAGCCCTCCTTTTTTGGTGGTTTCAAGTAGTCTTGTTTGCCAAGACACAAAGAACAGTCTGAATGATGAGGGTCGGACACAGTATGAACCAGGGCTTTGACAAGTCCTTCTCTGCCTACCCCATACAGTGGATTGAATTTCTTCTATAGAGAATAGAGAACTAAGGAGAAAATGCATATACAGCTGAATACAGGAATCATATTGGTTGCATTTTTACATTGATGGAGTAAGGCTTCTTAATTCTATTTTCTATATGAGACCACAGCTCAGGGAACATGGAAAACAAATTTCAAAGTGGCGCAATGAGTTCTAGTCTCGGATAAAAAAAAAACAAATGATATTTACTTCTTAATGAACTTACTTAGCTTTACAATGACTTTTCACTGTATTTTTAATCAAATTTGCTCCTAGTGTAGTCCTTATTTTAAAAAAAGAAAAAGAAAAGAAACTAGTCTTTCTCCATGAGGTTTTGTGGCAGAAGGTGATAGGATGGGGACAGAGAGATGTCACATCTAATATACATGATCCTGGGGAAAGTGTTAGCAAGAACCAGTGGCCTCTGGTTGGAATTTTGTAATAGTCTTTTCTTGAGATATGTTTGCATGATTTTTTTTTGTCTAGAACTGTGATCTTATCAGTGTGGGGGAACTCCCAGCATGGAAATTCACCTCCATCAATACAAATCAGTAAGTCCTTTGTAATTTAGTCTTACAAGACCTGCCTTGGACATTGAGAGGTTAAGTAACTTATTCATGGTCACACAGACAAGACTTAACCCCAGCTCTGCCTGATTCTACAACCAGTATGACCTTGAGAGATCACTTACCTCTCTGTCCCTCAGTTTCTCCAAATGTAAAAATGAAAAAGTTGGCCTGGATGACCTATAAAGTCCCTTCCAGCTGTAGATGTAGGGTGCTATTGCCCTATAACTATTAGGATACCTTGATACTTCATTGTATCATTGAATATGTCAAATCCAGGAATTATGGAAGAGTCTTCCTGCTAAATAATATGCATTTTAAAATGTATAATAAATACGCATTTTACAAAAGCAGTATGTTTTAAAATATAATATGTACAAAGAAGGCTATAAATCCACAGGTTAGATGGTCGTTAGCTCAAGAGACTTCTTGAGAAGGTTTGTTTTGGGGTTTTTTTAATGAATATGTGAAATATTTTTAAACACACACACACCCCCTCCCAAACAAAAACACCTACCTGCCAACTTTCTATCACATATTTCCCAAGAGCCTGACATATCCCAAACACCCAGGGAAATAATAAAGGGCTTAAAAAAAAGATACAAGTACAAACAAATACAAAACCCACCTGCCTCTGTATATATTTCCCTGATGGATGTAGACAGGAGCGAAGGCTTCAGGTGTCAATAATATGCATTTTCTATCCTCTCATGCAAGAGTTTCCATGATGTTAGTTTCTGCAATAACCTCATAAAAATGGGAGAAACAGTTCGGCCAGACTCTCCATTCCTAATGCCCTTTTCCCCTTGCTGGGAGAAGCTTGTCCTAGGCTGCCTAATGCATTTGATGGTGATTGCTGCATAGTCACCCCAAAATCTGGTGAATTTCTTACTTCGGATTTTTTTAATCCCCTTTTTTCGGTATTTAATGACATATTGGAATTCTTCTACCTTTAGATGCGAAGGGTCATTGTGGGACTGCTGACTCTTGACTAAACAAAACCTGAATCCTTCTGTTTCTTTAAATGGTTACCCTTTTCTCATCTCCTCCTAGGCATGACCTCATGGGGAATCAATATCCTAATTCTAATCCTAAACCTACTTCAAGCTTAATGGGAAAATAGTGAATTTTAGGTTTCTATCCACTCAATCTACTCTTCCATGACATCTCTCCAGAGCTAGAAAGAGATTTCACTCCCTCTGATTTCTCAGATAAACTTAACCTCACCAAGAGCACTGAGAACTGAGGGCCCTGATGAGATTATCATACTTTCTAATAGTCTTCTGTACTCCTAAGGGATCTCCTAGGGGTAGAGAGGTATTTGTTTGTAAGTACCCACCCATGCCAATTCATGTTCAGATAGGTTCTCCCGAGGACTTACCCAAAGCGAGCAGCTTTTCCTAGGTCAAGAGTACATGAACTTTTTAAAAATACGTATTTTGATAACTGTTTTTCAACATAATTGATTTTCCTTATAATTTTATATATTTTATTTTATGAATTTAAAAGCATGATTCTGAGAAAGGGCTATAGACTTTACCAACTTCCAAAAGGATCCATAGCACAAAGGTTAAGAATTCCTGCCTCAGATCTTTCTACATCTTATAAATAGTTAATATGTATTAAATGCTTACTAAGTGCCAGGTACTATGATAAGTACTTTACAATTATCTCATTTGATACTCACACTAGATGTATGAGATAGGTACTATCATTATCCCCATTTTATAGATTAGAACACTGAGTCAAACAGGGGTTAAGTGACTTAACAGTAGATACATAGAGCAATAGATAGAGTTTCCTCAACCATAAAATGGGGACTTCGCAGAGTTGTTGGGAGGATCAATGAAATATTTGTAAAGCACTAACACATAGTATGTTTGATAAATGTCTGTGTCCTTCCTTCCCTCAGCTTTCTGATTTCACTTGCCTCATGTATGAAAGGAAGATAATTCCCTGACTGAAATCAAGAAAGTTAACCAGATTCTTTCTAGAATTCACTCAAAGGTCTAAAATCTATGACTCCATTTAATTTACATAAGGTTAATTAACGAGCTTGTTTGTGTCTTGCATTCTCAATTAGACTGTAAACACTTTGATGACAGGGACAAAGGTTTATACTTCCTTATATTTTTCACAGCTCATAGCATAGTGTCCTGTACATAATAGATGCCCAATAAATATTCATTCATATGATTTTATCTGGAACAAGTAAAGCCTGAGAAAATCACTGGGGAGGTCTTAACTCCTAGAATATATTCCCATGCTCTCCTGAAAGACTGTCAGTAGGATCTGCACTAAGGTCAGGGCCAGCCCTAGGCAAAACTGAAGTAGATGAAATAAGTATTTGATATTGGCAGGTCCCTCACTATGTGCCCTTTCCCATCCTTGCCTTGATGGCATTTCTGCCACCAACCTTCAGGTGCAAAATCTTATCCAATCTTTCTTCAAACTAAGTTGAACTTGACTAATGAAAACTTAATCTTTGAACCTTTCCAAAGTATTTTCCATTTTACAAAGATTGAAGTCTTAAACTAAAAAGATGATCCCCAAATGGAAGAATTTTAATGGTTAAAGAAGGATTTGTTCAAGGATGGAAAGCTTTCCATCATTGTTAAACTAGTTTAACAAACAACAAACATTGAGTGATGACTGAAATCCCACCAACTCTTTCATCTATGAATTAGTTCAACCTTGACTGGCATGAGGCTCTAGTAATTAATACCCCCAGGAAATGTATGACAATGTTATCACCCATAAAGTCTCCCACAAAAAATCTCTGAAGTATTAAAGGGATGTGGTAAGATGAGGAGAGAATTAGAATAAAATGGGGGAGGGATGGCCAATAGAGGAAAAGTCTAATTGCCATATATGTTATAATGTAAAGAGCACTGAATTCAGATTCAAGAGTCCTGGGTTCAAATCCTGAATCCAATATTTATTGGCTACGTGATCAAAAAACAAGTCACAAGTAACTTTGCTTCTCTGTCTCAGTTTCTTCATCAATAAAATGGGATTATTTTCCTTTCAAACAGTTACCTTAGAGCAGCGGTTCTTAACCTGTGGGTTATGTTCAATTTGTAACAATGAAAATCCTGCATATCAGATGTTTACATTACGATTCATAACAGTAGCAAAATTACAGTTATGAAGTAGCAACGAAAATAATTTTATGGTTGGGGGTCACCACAACATGAGGAACTATATTAAAGGGTTGAGGCATTAGGAAGGTTGAGAACCACTGCCTTAGAAAGTCGTATGAGAAAAGTACATTGTGAACTTTTTCGATTGCCATACACACACCATTGGGTTGACCATGTTGCTCCTCTGTTTCTGTGACTTCATGAAATATTATTACTAGCTCTCCCAGCCAGCAGCATAGCATAATGAAAACAGCTTTAGACTTGGAGTCAAAAGATTAGGTTCAAGTCAGGGAGGCATCAGTTATTAGCTGTGTAAATATGGGAAATTTTCTCATGTTTAATATAGGGCGTAGAAAATTTTTACCACCTACTTTAAAGATTTGTTGAAGGGAAAGTATTTTGCAAATTGTCCAGTTTTATCTCAGTGTGAGATGACTCACGCGTAGTCACAGCCATGGTCATTGTCTTCATTAGCCTGGGCATATGACAAAGGATAAAGGAGAAGGTACAGGAGGAATTAGATACCTGCTACCCTTCTCCTTACCTCTGACCTCTACATAGTGGAGTAAAGATGACAGTTTGTACATAATAAACTGATACTGTTTCTAGCTAGATTAGTAAACCAAAGAGAAACAAATTTTCCCTAAAGATATGTAAAGGATTCATGAGGATCCTATGGAGCTCTCAGGCTTAAATTACTAAAATTACTTTAAAACAGTGGGAAAGCTCTAGAGTCAGAGAACTTGTGTTCAAATCCCACTTGGACACTTATGCTGTGTGACCTTAGGCAAGTCATTTAACCTCCTGTGCCTCAGTTTCCTCATCTATAAATGAAAGGTTTGGGCTAGATACCTTTGGAGATACCTTTCAGATCTAAATCTCTTTGGGATTGCAAAGGTCTGAATTGTATCAAAAATACAATTTCCATAAACATTTTGAATGTAGATAGTCTCCTAGACAAGGATCACTATAGTAATAATGTCTTTCCTTTAAGAATGAGAATATCATTGTCCATCTTCATAACTTCTGTGGTACTGCGAAAGATAGAAGAATCCTTATACCCATTTTACAGATTAAGAAACTAAAAGAGATAATATGATCAGTAGGGGAGCAGAACCTATTTCTCCTAAACTACTATTTTATCTACTATTTTGCAATTTAGAACTATAGTTTACACAAATCTTAAGGATATATATCCATATACACATACACACACACACACACACACATAGATACACACACATATATATGTATGTATGTGTTTTGTTAGCATTTGCATTGAATCCAAGACTTGGAAGGAATCTCAATTGCCATCTAGTCTAATCTAATCTGTCCAGAGATTACTACAGAGCTAATTCTGAAGACATGGCCATCTTGCTTCTGTTCAAAACCCTCAAATGAGGGACAATTTACTTCTTTCCAAGATCCTCCATTCTAACCTTAGATGAATATAATTGTCAAAAAGTTCACTGGCTCATAGGATCGTAGAGTCATATTTAGAAGGGACTCCAGAGGCCATCTAGCCCAAATTACCCATTTTATAGATGAGGGAGCTGGGGCCCAGAGACATGAAGTGTCTTGATTAAAATCACACCAGTAGAAAATGGAAGAGTCAGGATTCAAACTCAGGTCCTGACTCTAAGGCAAGCGCTCTTTCCACCACACCAAGTTCTTCCATATACCAGGTAAATCTGCTTCTCTTTAGCTTCTACCCATTGCTCCTAGCTCTGTTTTCTGGGGCCAACCAGAATTAATTCAAATCCCTCATCTATAAGAAATCCTTGAAGACAACTATCATGTCCCTTCTTTCGTTCAATCCTGCCACGTTGAGTTCTCCAGTCCACCCACAAACATCTTTGCCCTCTTCATAGATATGTTCCAGTTGGGGCATGCCTGCATGTACATGTGTGTGCTTATGTGTGCATGTATATACTTATGTGTGAATGTATATTTTTCCACTCTAGAATGTGTTACCTAAAAACCAACACCATATACCAGATATGATCTGGCCAGGGCAGATGACATCTGGACACCAATGGGGTTCTAGACACCATCTTTCTATTAAAACAATGACTTTTAGACTGCCATACACACACCATTGGGTTGACCACGTTGTTCCTCCACTTATAGAAACTTTAGTGCCTCTCACTCATTCCTAGGATAAAATTTAAACTTCTCAGTGCCAGTATTTAAAACCCTCCACAATCTGGCTTGAACTTACCTTTCTAGATTTGTTTTATGACTCTCCTTCATTATGATATCTTCTATGCAATATTCCAGCCAAACTGGCCCACTAGCTGTTCCCTGAACTTGGCATTCCATATCCTTTCTTAGCGTCGTTGAATAAATTATCTTCCATTCCTGGAGGATAAGAATGCCAGCTCAGGAGCCAATTAGGAAACTTTTGGTTTTTACCCAGTGCAAGCTCCCCAGTCATGCATGGCCAGAGGTTGGCTCCCCACAGATTTTCATTAGGTGAACAAAAACCAGGCAGAGAATATTTACTCATCCTCCAAGTAATGGCTCATAGGGGTCAGCTGCTTCCCGCTCCCCCCCAAAACATATGGAATGCTTACCAGTAACTAGAGAGAGGTCATACAAGGAGTCTGGAAGTCCAACTACCTCTTAGAAAGTTTAGTGCAAAGAAAAGACTAAGCCTGAGGGCATTAGCTAGTTGGGAAGACCTCTCTCTGTGTCCTGAGAAGCCCAGAACCTGGGGCAAAGATTATACTGCTGGAGATAAATGCCTTTTAGCCAAGCCTTTTTAGAAAGGATCAAATAGGCCACTTGGAAAGACCAGAGAAAGTCAAGAAACAAATTTTATCCTAAGGCAACTGTTGCTGGCTTTTTGGTGGGAGGTAAGGACTGCCTGGCTTTTAAACTGAAAGAGCTTTGGGGAGATTGCCCTACAGCTAGAGACTTCAAATAAAGCCAAAAGCTGGAAACAGAGTCAGCCACTGAATAAGCATTTATGAAATGCCTACTATGTGCCAGGCATTCCACTAACCTCTGGGGATACAAAGAAAGGTAAAAGACAGTCAGTGTTCTCAAGAAGTTCACAGTCTAATGGAGGGAGAGGGGAGAACACAACATGCCATCAGCTATTTACAAACAAACTATAGGCACGGTCAGGCAGGTAGGGGGCACCATAGTGCACACAGTGCTGGGCCTGGAGTCAGGACACTCATCTTCCTGAATTCAAATATGACCTCAGTCACTTGCTAGCTGTGTGACCTTGGGCAAGTCACTTAACCCTGTTTGCCTGTTTCCTCATCAGTAAAATGAACTGGGGTTTGGAGGGGGGAAGAAAACCCCAAATGGGATCACAAAGGGTCGGATATGACTGACCAATAGAAAAGATATATTGTACATAATCAACAGAGGGAAAACAATAGATTACGGAGTATGAAAAGGCTCCTTGTAGAAAATGAGATTCTAGGGGCCGCTAGGTGGCGTGGCGAATAGAGCACCGGCCCTGGAGTCAGGAGGACGTGAGTTCAAAACTGGCCTCAGACACTTAACACAAAACTAGCCATGTGACCTTGGGCAAGTCACTTAACCCCAACTGCCCTGCCTTCCCCCCTCCAAAAAGAAAAAAAAAGAAAGAAAATGAGATTCTAACTGGGACTTGAAGGAAGCCAGGGGAAGTCAGGAGGTAGAGATGAGGAGGGAGAGGAGCCTTCCAGAGAAACTCCATGACCTCATGCTCACTGGGGCCATGTCTGGCAAAAGATGGTGTAACCACAGAGTGGCCGCCAACATCACTCGGATGCATCCGTGGTCCTGTAGTGTTGGAGGAATGAGTTGTGCCTGCACAGTGAACCCTGACCACATTTCCTGCATGTCCATCCTTCCACATATGTCCTCCAGTCACATTTTCCCCCAGGTTGTGTGCTTCTCCCTGTGTTTTCCCTACATGTTTCTACATTCCCCACTCATGATTTGTATATTTGTAGGAGAGTTATGTCTCAAGTTTACAGAAAAAACATATTGTTATTTTCCTCATCATGACACTTTATCAAATCTTTTTGCTTTAAACCGATTGGCTCCACTGGTTAATTACTAAACCAGCACATCAGGAGGGTGTCTGGTCTGTGGTTTTGAATGGATGCAGACCTAGACAGTATCTCGTGCCTGGGCTAGCCATCTCTAGGAGATCCTCTTGGGAGTTGGAGGTTGCCATGTTAACATTAGTGCCTTCCTTACTGGCATTCACTCTCTCCTTTTAGTATCCTTAAGCTTTCTTCAAAGTTGTACTCAGGTGTCCCCTCCTAGGTGAAGCCTTCCTTGTTTCCCAGATTGTTAGAACTTTATTCCGCCTCAATTTAATTAGTATTTGTTTATCTTGGAGCATGGAGAAGTGTGGTATTGTGCCCAAAACACTGACTTTGGAGTCACAGGTTCTAAGGTGGGATTCCCACTTTGCCACTTACAGACCAGAACTGGGGCTTCTTAAACTGTGGGGTTGCCATCCACTGTTTAAGAAGTTCTGACTGGGGTCACAAATGAAAATTTTGAGAAACCCTGGACTATGGATGGGCCAGTCACTGTTTTTTGTCTTTGAATTCCCAGCACTTAGTGGAGTGCCTTGCACATAGTCAGTAGTTTTTCAAATGGTGGTTGTCATTAGGCGATGATTGTTTTTGAAGGAAAGAACGACAGAAGTGCCCCCCCTCCCGCTGCCGCGTGCCCCTAAGCGACATGCAAATGAGCCTAGGTCCTGTGGATGGCCCCAGATCCCCAGCACCCAGAGCCAGCAGCCACCCTGCAGGGCTGGGGGCACCTCTGTTGACTCCTCCTCGAGCCCAACGTTCTCCCCACCTATCTACAAACAGGGTGGTGGGCCCCAGGCTCTACGTCGGGGAACCCCCTGAGGCCCCTGGGCCACCTGCTGAGGCAGAGGCTGAGGATGGAGGTGGCATCCAGGGTGTCGCAAACACTGTGTCCCAGGCAGGTGAGGAGGGCGGGGAGTCCCAGGCCCGGTGGGCCCCATATTTCTGCCCTGTCTGCCTTCGTGCCTTTCCCTACCTTTCAGACCTGGAATGGCACCGCATTTCCCACTCAGAACTCAAGCCACACACCTGCCCAGCCTGTGGCAAGGCCTTCAAGCGGGCTAGCCACCTGTGGCGGCACCGGAACATCCATGCTGACCTGCGACCCTTCCACTGTGCCCTTTGCCCACGGCATTTCCGTGAAGCCTAGGAGCTGGCCCACCATGGCTTCCCTGAGGGCAACAACCTACCGCGACATGCCCCTCGCAAGCACCTACCACCCCCCAAATTCACCCAGCTCCCTCACGGCCACGGCATGGGACCCGTCCTGGCTGGAGGCAATGGGCAATGGTGCCAGAGCTGTACCCCAGCCCAGACCCTGCCCAGGTGGGCCCTGAGGAAGATCTAGAGAAGTCCCTTAGCCTGTACTCTGCTCCTGGAGACGTGAAGGAGGAGCCTGAGCAATCCCCCAGTCCAGATGCTCTGGGCAGCCCCAGAGCATCTGAAAAAAAAGCCAGAATGATGGTCCTGGCCCAGACTTTCCCCATGGTGGACTCTGCAGAAACCCCTCCACAGGTTCCCTGCCTAGAACAAGCCAGCATGAACCTGTCAGGGGTTGGGCCTATGGAAGACCAAGAGTTTAGCCTCCAGGTGGGAGCCTGCAGGAGACCAGAACAAACCAGCCCACCTGATGATTCCCCACCCCACCCCCACCTCCAAGAAGACCCAGAACAATCCCTCAGGCCGGATTTACCCTGGACAGAGTCTGATGGAGACTGGAGCCGATTCCTCAGCTGGGAGTAGCACCTGAGGATCCCAAGGAGGCCAAGGGTCCCCAGATCTGAAGTGGTTCTAGTTGAGCCAGGCTTGGAATGATGGGGAGCCCAGATGTCTGGACAGAGAGGGGAGTGGGAGGTCTGGCTCTCAGAGGAGAGGTGGGACTCCTTTCTCAGAACTGGATTGGGGGTGGATATGGGGCCAAGGAAATAAATGTGTCTGTCTGCTGGAAAAAAAAAAAAAAAAAGAACCACAGAAGTGACCTACAACCTAGCTTTGCACCTGGATAACAGCCTTGGCTCCATTCTAATCCATTTCTAAGAGATTTCCCTCTTGCTTAACTCACCAAGAAGTTTCCATAAGGCCAAGGGCCATGTCTTCTATGAACTTTGTCTCTATCTGGTCCCTAGCATAGGAATGTCATCTTCTCTCCTGTTAGTCTGAACTGAGCTTGTTCAACTACCTGAAAACCTACTCTTGTCTGAATCTGACTTGTCTCCTTTTTTCCTCAATTGAACTAAGTCTCCCTTCCTTAAACTATCTGAGAATTCTGTTCTCTTGCTAATCTGAGGTCTCAAACTAAAACTTCTTTTCTTTAATTGTCTTCTTTGCTTTCCTCATGATACATGGTTTGTCTTTGATCTTTCTTAAAACACTAGGTCTTTTAGTCTCTATGGGGGGGGGGGGTGACAAGAAATCAGTCCCAGTTCACAGAACACCAACTCCCAGCCTCATAATTAGCATAATTATATGCAAAAGACATAAACAATTACATGAAAGATAGCTCATATTTAGGTAGCTGCAATAAAACATTTTATCACAACTGCAATAATTGTGCTCCCAAAAGGTAAAAACATTTACACATACTTTCTTATTAATTAACCAAGCATCCTCTTGAGACATGTTCACAGTTTTAGCATCATTAAGCTCTTTTTACAGGTAGAGAAACAGAGGCACTGAATAATCTATTCACTTCTACCAGTTCTTGTAGTTAGTTACAGAGCAGGCAACAGAATTCTCATGTTGAAACTTCCCTTCTGGGATGTGGGAAAATTGGGACGCTAATGCATTGTTGGAGTTGTGAATTGACCCAATCATTTTGGAGAGTAGTTTGGAACTATGCCCAAAGGGCAATCAAACTGTGCACACCCTTTGATCCAGCCATGTCACTACTAGGTCTGTATCTCAAAGAAATCATAAAAAAGGAAAAAGGTTCTACATGTACAAAAATATTTATAGCAGCTCTTTTTTGGATGGCAAAGAAGTGGAAATTGAGGGGATGCTCATCAATTTGGGGATGATTAAACAGGCTGTGGTATAGGATTATAATGTAATAGCATTGTGCTATAAGAAAGGATGAGAAGAATGCTTTCAGAAAAACCTGGAAACACTTTACATGAACTGATGCAAAGTGAAGTGAGCAGAACCAGGAGAACAGTGTACATAGTAGCAGCAATACCGTACAATGATCATCTGTAAACGACTCAGCTATTCCCAGCAACAAGACAGTTAAGCGATACAGTGGATAGAACCCTCACCTTAGAATCAGGTAGACTCATCTTCACGAGTTCAAATCCAGCCTCAGACACTTCCTAACTGTGAACCCTGAGCACATCACTTAATCCTGTTAACCTCATTTCCTCACTTAAAAATGAGGTAGAAAAGTAAATGGCAAACAATTCTAGTATCTTTGCCAAGAAAACCCAAAATGGGGTCACAAGAGGTCAGACAACTGAAATGGCTCAACAACAAAAATTCCCAGCAATATAAAGATGCAAAGCAGCTCTAAAGGACCTATGATACACACTGCTATCCACCTCCAAGAAAGAACTGATGAAATCTGAATACACAATGAAGCATACTGGTTTTTTTAACCTTATTTTTCTTTTATTGTCTGTTTTCTTTCATATCATATAAAATATGGAAGTATGTTTTTCATGACTGAATATACACAGCCTTAATTGGATTGTTTACCTTCTTAATGATGAAGGAACAGAGGGAAAGTGGAAAAGAATTTGGAACTTGAAATTGTAAAAAAAAATTAAAGGTTATAAATTGTTTTTACATGTAATTAAGAAAAAAGCAAAATATTCAAAATTAAAGAAAAAAACCTTCCCTCCTGTACCTTATCCATCAGACTATAAAGGTTCTCCTCCAAGGAATTTGGCAGCTTCTTAGTGAACTATGCATATTAAAGCTTTAATATTGGTTTCTGAAAATTTCTCCAAGTTCCATTATTAATTTTTCTATTAGGTCTCATTTTGGTATATCTCTCTTCTGTGTTTCTTCAGTGGTATGGTTATACTCTATTCATTGCCAGATTTGCTTTTCACAAATTCAGTATTCTCCACACCGTCCAAAAAATCAATGCTAGTAATTTGAGGTTCTGCAAGTCCTTAAAACCCTAGAATTCATACCCTTTCAAAGGGTGGATTTGTATATTTTCCAAGCCCTTTCATCATGCCTATTTGATATCAACAGATTATAGGGCATCTTACTTACTCCTTAATTGGCCACACCATTTCATTTGTTGTGATGATTGCTTTTTTGGCTCTCAGCTGCCAAATGCTGTTCTTAAAATGAGAAAGTTAGATTCTTATTCAATCTCCTTGGAACCCTAGCTGTGTATATTGTCTTGTACCATATCTACTTGAGCTACATTGATGCTTCCTGTATCTATTATCCATGTTTCTGTAAAAAATGATGCCACTGGTAGGAAGCTGTGAGGTCTCCTGTATGGAGGTGAACAATGGTCTTTAATGGATGGCATTTTACCATCAATTTTATTTCAGATGCTTTGGTGGCAAAGGAAATAATTTGGTGCAGGTACCTTGGAGGCGGCAGTGGTAATTTCCATTGGGTTTCCCATGATAAGCTTTATGTTAAGATTATTTTCATGATTTAATAGTCATGAGGTCCTGGGAAAGTGGGCTTTTCCTCATTTCTGACATTAGTGTAACATAGTATATCACTTGTGATACACTATGCATGTCATATATCACTGACCACAAATAGCAGAAAAATTCATCCCAACCTGCTTTATGGCAGAGACTTTCCACTTACTCTTGTCTGTTTACAGTAACTCGATCACCATTGGAGACCCAGACAACTTAGGAAAGGGAGGAACAAATACATCTTACTGGAACTTTGAGGCTATAATTTCCCATTTTACTTTAGAATTCATGGAACTAAGATAAATTCGACTCTGAAGAAAGCTCTTACCTTGAAGGATACAATGAGTAGCCACCTAATTTCTTTTGACTACTCAATGGGGTGCATATGCAATGATTCCAAGGACTCTGTAGCTCTAGTAATACAAAGAAATGATTTTTTTTTCTTATGTTCAAGCTTTCTTAGTTTAAATGTAGGATTTTCCTTTTAGAATCTCAGAACTCATTTGGTAGAATAATAATAAACTGACAATTACTTAGCACCCTAAATTGTACAAAGCATGTGGTATAGTAGATTAGACATCAGACTTAGAGTCAGAAAAATCTGGGTTCAAACCTCAACAAAGATAATTATTAATGGTGTAAAGCTAAGTAAGTCACTTAACCTTGCTGAGTTTTGGTTTTTTCATCTGCCAAATGGAGATAATAATTATATAAGTAATGTGGATTATCAAACAGATATTATTAAATATCATTATTATTATTCCATCATTTTATTTCATATTCACAATAACCCAATGATATATATGCGACAGATACCCTACCTTTTTATAAAAGGGGAAGCTAAGATTCTTGGACTTGAAATCATAGAGCTAGTAGGGTTAGAAGCTGATTCAGATCCTGACTTTGCATCTAGAGCTCTAGATCAGCCTGGAGAATGAAAGTGCTGATGAAGTAACACAAGCTGGTCTCTAAGCAAGTGATTCTGGTCTCATTCTGTAGTCCCTCACTGACTAAACAACATTTACCATCTGCAATCACGCCAGTGTTTCCCACATAAACCCCATATTCTCCTGGGCTATAGAAATGATCAGACGTCAGAACTGCTAATTAACAAAGCCCTTTATCAGAGGTGGAATTCTCAGCAATGTTCTCTTATTTTAATTGAATGAAAGATTCAAGATTATTCCTTCGACAATTACTCAGTTTGGGAAGCTTCCTCTAATAATTTTGACTTATTATTTACACAGCCAATAAAGGAAAATAGCACTCATGAGAATGGTTCATTTTGAGCACAAATTAGAAATAATTTTTGCCATTAAAGACATATTTCTGTAATATGGCAAGATTAGTTTTCAGGAGACCTACTAAAATTCAGCTCCTTGTTTTCTTTAGCTATTTTGGTGTCTTGGAGGTGAGAAGAATGGAGTGGTTATGTAATAAGCAAATGTGAGCAGCTGCATGATGCAGTGGATAGAGCTCTGGGCCTGGAGTCAGAAAGACTTGAATTCAAATCCAGCCTCAGATACTTACTAGCTGTGTGACCTTGGGCAAGTCACTTAATCTTGTTTGCCTCAGTTTCCTCATCTGTAACATGAGCTAAAGAAGGAAATGGCAAACTGCTCCAACATCTTGGCCAAGAAAACCTTGAATGGGATCACGGAGAATCAGACACAACTGAAATGACTGAACACCACCCAGGGTTGTAATGAGGACCAAATAAACTGATCACTGCAAAGCATTTAGCTTAGTACCTAAAATACAGTAAGTTCTAGAGAAATGTTCCCTATCATAATTTATTTTTAATTTATAGGATAAAACAAGCATTTCCATAACAGAATAAATTTTAAAAAGGATTTCACATGAAATTGCAACTTGTTATTCCTTTTAAATATATAATAAAGTTATCATTCCGATTATTTAGGAACCCTCAGACAATCAGCTCATACAGTGTGTCCATTTCCCATTGGGAATAGAGCCCCCCACTGAAACGAAAGTGACAAGTAGGGCAGAAATCCCAGGAAAGTTGGAGTTTCCTCTCAAAAAGCTGACGCCATGCCATTGTAGCTCTGTCCTTGTGGATGATTTGAAAATTCTGTGCAAGGCACTTCTTACACAGACACAGGGTAAGGTTAAGTTCATTCTGAAAGCTAAAGATTTTGATTAGATAGACAAGGACATTTGGAGCACAATGCTGTATGGCAGTGTCGACACATAAAAGTCATGCCTAACTGTTGAGATTGCTAAGCCTGCATTCCCTAAATTGAGACACCAGATGTTGAACGTTGTGTTGTAGTTCCTGGCCTTGAGGCTCTTACAAAGATTATAGATCCTTAGGGTTCCTGATTGTATAATTATATACTAATACCAAACAGAAGCATGTCTAATCTCTCCAGGGCCCTCCTTTTGAGGAACTTAATTGATTTAATAAACCTGACCTACCTGGAGAATGGTTGCCCATCTTGGATAGTAGCTAAAGATAGCAGAAAACAACAATCTTAGGTATTCTTTTGATTTTTTTTAGAATTATTAAGTTTGGTGCACAATTAATCAATCAATCAATCAATCAGCCAATGAGCATTTATTAAGTAGCTATTAACTGTGAGACACTGTGCTAGGGACAGAAAGACTAAAAATGGTCCCTGCCCTCAAGGAATTACATTCTAATGCAACGTGAGCATAAAGTCAATTGTGCATGTGCTCACCAAAACACATGTCCCTTGACATATCTTTGATTGGTCATGCTTAGGGTGGGATTTCCTTGAGAAACAGGAAAAGAATTTTCAGTATTTAAAAGGGGGAACCTTTAAAAAAAAAAAAACACATCAGAAACACAAGAAGATCAATTTACTTTTTTTTTTTTACACTGGAA
>CM053585.1:36814857-36878793 GCA_028646515.1 Pseudochirops corinnae | reverse complement strand
TTGTACAGTCCATGATTTTTTTTTAAAAATCTCTGTGGGGCTCTGCTTCCAGAAGGAAAAGCTCTGTCCCAAATCGCTGGGGTCCTCCCGGCTGCTGTAGCTCTCAGGAAGAGGCTGGGAACTCTTCCTATTTACTTCCGGCTGACTGGATAGTGAAGACTCCAGAACCGAGGCCCAAGACGGCGATCCAGATCCAGGCCCCTCAACACGAGAGCTCTTGGCCCAAGAACAATCGCTCAGTCCCCCTGCTGTCTGCAGGCCATGGGCGGGAAGCTACAATGCGGAGGCGGGTGTAAAACCTCTGCCTTTCGCTTTTCTGCTCTGGAGGCCTTTTGGCCGGACTGCTTATCTCCCCCTTTCGCAATCCCCCCTCGCAGCTGGTGCTAATCCGCTTACCTGAGAGTCTCCTCTGCTGCTCCTGTCCAGCCACCCCTGGGGCACAGCCGTGGCTTCAGGCCAGGCTGGTTTCGGTTCGCAGTGCTGATATGGTTCCTCATAGCCGAGGTGACTTTAGTGGGAAGTATCTTTGTGTGCGTTTTGGAGTTCTAGGATTGGTTTAGAGTCCTATTTTATGGGTATTTTGGGGTGGCTATGTGAGAACTGCGATATTTTGCTGCTGCTGCGCCGCCATCTTGGCTCCGCCCCCGATCAATTTACTTTTAAGAAAAGAATATTTTCTTCCCATTTTATTGATTTTCAATAGCATACAATGTACACCATGTAAAGCAATAATACGGAAAGAGATACAGTCATTGAAAAAAATGACAAATCAAATACAGTTTCCTAAATCATACAGCAGAACCAACTTACCTGCTAGGACAGGAAATATAAATTATGTATCTGCTGTGATAGGAAACAGGAGTTAAGGAATAATTGCTGCTGTCGCATAATTAAAGTCAATAACCTTCATTTGAGGAACACAGTAGTACTGTACCTAACGATCCAGATACAAACCCACCACCAGCACCCACACCACCTTTGCTCTCCCTGACAAGATACCATCAGGGCACAGAGACTGATGCACTGCTCCTGGGTTGGAATTGAGATTTCATAGAGGAATTCTTGATGATGTCTTACAGACACAAGGAATTCAACCACTGAGATTTATTCCATAGAGAAAACAAACCACCACCCTTCTCAAATAAGAGGAGCACATGTTCCTACCATGTCCCCCATAGTATTGTCAGTGCTGAACACCTTCAACCAGGACACTCCCAGCCCATCTGATAGTACTGATTTATGTCTTGCCACAAAACCCAGATGGCTCTGGAGGAGACAATGAGGCTGGTGACTTTGCACAGCCCTGCCTCACTTAAATCCAATTCACTTGCAAATCAAGACATCACCTTCCTGATGTCATTGATCCTTTTCAAGAATAAAGGATAAACGACAACAAACTAATCAAGTAATAACTGTTTTCAGGCTTATGAGAATCACCCATCAAAGACTTAGTAAAGGACATTGCCTTTAATTCTGGCATCAGGGATTATTCATCTCCATTTAGTTGCATTTCTGCAGTCTCAAGAGACTTGTACAAAAACCTATATTCACATTAAATGTTGGTTGTTGTGTCCTTTCCGTAGTGTCTGACTCGTCATGACCTCATTTGGGATTTTCTTGGCAAAGATACTGGAGTGTTTGTCATTTCTTCTTCCAGCTCATTTGACAGATGAGAAAACTGAGGCAAATAGAGTTAAGTGACTTGCCCAGGGTCACTTAACTAGTAAATGTCTAAGGCTGGATTTGAACTCGGTTCTTCCTGACTCCACGCTCGGTACTCTATCTATAGAGCACCGTCTATAAGTATACCATCCAGCTAAACAACCAAAGCCAGGAAACACTCATTCCAAGCTAATTCTTTACCTTTTCCATTGTACTTTTGGATAAGGGCCTCCCACACTATATATTAGCAACATGTAATATGGGAATTTTAAGTAAATCCCTAAATTCACCATATCTTTTGTCACTGTTGGGATAAATAGGAGTTAATTGATCCCTATTACAAAGGTGCAAAATCAGGATTGACCTAAGGAAAAACACTGTGATGATTAGAGCTACCCAATAGTGGAATGGGTTGCTTTGGGACACTGTTCTCCAATGCTGAGAGGTTTCAGACAAAGGTTTCATGGCCACTTAGGCATGTTAGACTTTTGGATGTCATTTGGAGGAGAGACTTTGGAGATCTGCCTTAGAATGGCAGTAGGATTAAGACTGGGAATAGTAAAGTGAATAGAATTCCCATCCTGAAGGAGACCTCCCACTTGGAAAGTCTCCAAAGTGGGGACTGGCAAAGAACTGGTCTCTGTTCTGTCATTGATAAGGAGAGAGTCCCACACCAATGCCTTTGGGACAAGGGTTACATTCCTGTAGGTAACAGAAGAAGGCAGTGAACTCTCCAAGTTCAAGCTGAATTGTTTGTGTTTGATCCCCTAGTCCAGAAGTTCTCAAACTTTTTGTCCCAGGACTCCACTACTTCTCTGAAACTAGTAAGGACCCTAAAAGAGCTTTTTATTTGTATGAGTTCTATCTATCCATGTTTTTGTTGCTGTTCAATTATTTCAGTTGTGTCTCACTTGGAGAAGCAGAATCAAGATGGCAGAGTAGAAGCACAAACTTGGCATGAGCTCCCACTCTAATCACTTCTAATACATGTAAAAAAAAAATGACTCTAAACAAACTTTAGAGCTACAGAACCCACAAAGTGACAGAGAGAAATAAATCTCCCACTGAAGGCAACCTGGCAGGCAGACAGGAAGAGACTATAGCACTGAGCTGGGAGCCAGACACAGTCCTGCATGAGCCCCAGTTCCAGCCCCAGGGTGGCCCCAACCAGCAGCAGCCAGAGCAGACTTCATGACACTGAATCACCAGCAGCTTGTGGCAGTCTCCAGACTTCTCAACCCATAAACCCCAAAGACAAAGTAAAAGGTCAGTGTGGAACTCTGTTGGAACAGGGGTGGATGGAAGAGCAAGGTCCAGCCCCTGCCTCTGGGGCGAGAAGTGGCTGCCTCAGGAGCTCCTGGCCTGCAGATTGTAGGGTGACCAAGCAACTATTCAGATGCCAAGTGCTCTTGCATTAACCTGCTTGGATCTGGATCACAGTCTTGGGTGGTGGTCCTGAGGTGTGTGGCCAATGAGCAAGACCTTGTAGGGGCTGTACAGAGGGTACCCTCCTAATAGCTCTGGTAGCTGCAAAAACCCCAGTGATTTGGGACAAAGCTCTCTCCATTCTGGAAGCAGAGTTCTACCATGGAAAGAGCTCAAAAGTCAAGTAATTGTCTGGCAATATGAGCAAGCAGAGGAAGCATAAACAGACCATAGAATCCTTTTGGGGAGATAAAAAGGATCAAGGCATGGAGCAGGAGGAAGACAATAAAGTCAGAACTCTTGCATCAAAAGCCTCCAAGAAAAAGATGAACTGGTTATAGGACATGGAGGAACTCAAGAAGGACTTTGAAAATCAAATAAGAGAAGTGGAGGAAAAATTGGGAAGAGAAATGAGAATGATACAAGAAAATCATGAAAAGCAAGTCAACAGCCTGCTAAAGGAGACCCAAAAATACACTGAAGAAAATACACCTTAAAAAATAGACTAACCCAAATGGCAAAAGAGGCCCAAAAAGCCAGTGAGGAGAAGAATGCTTTAAGAAGTGGAATTTTCCAGATGGAAAAGGAATTTCAAAAACTCACTGAAGAGAATAATTCCTTCAAAATTAGATTGGAGCAATTGGAAGCTAATGACTTTATGAGAAATCAAGATACTATAAAACAGGTCCAAACAAATGAAAAAATAGAAGGCAATGTGAAATATCTCACTGGAAAAACCACTGACCTGGAAAATAGATCCAGGATAGATCATTTAAAAATTACTGGCCTACCTGAAAGCCATGATCAAAAAAAGAGCCTAGACACCATCTTTTCAAGAAATTATTACGCAAAATTGCCCTGATATTCTAGAACCAGAGGGCAAAATAGAAATTGAAAGAATTCACTGATCACCTCTTGAAAAAGATCCCCAAAAGAAAACTCTTAGGAATATTATAGCCAAATTCCAGAATTCTCAGGTCAAGGAGAAAATACTGCAAGCAGTCAGGAAGAAACAATTTGAGAAATACAATCAGGATAACACAAGACCTAGCAGCTTCTATGTTAAGGGATCGAAGGGCTTGGAATATGATATTCCAGAGATCAAAGGAGCTAGGACTAAAGCCAAGAATCACCTACCCAGCAAAACTGAGTATAATGCTACAGGGGAAAATATGGTTATTCAATGAAATAGAGGATTTTCAGGCATTCTTGATGAAAAAAACCAGAGCTGAACAGAAAATTTGACTTTCAAACACAAGAAACAAGAGAAGCATGAGAAGGCAAACAGGAAAAAAAATCATAAGGAATTTATGAAAGTTGAACTATTTACATTACTCCATGGAAAAAATGATAATTGTAACTCATAAGACTTTTCTCAGTATGAGGATAGTTATCTACACTGTTCCATATATGCTCATAGAGATGAGAAAAGTTTCTTGGAATATGGGCAGGACGTCATTATCCTCAATTTAAATCTTGAGCAGCCATTTTTATCGCATGCTTGGATTTTGACAGTAGTCTTTTAGGGGATCCCTCTTCTAGTAGGCTCTGTTTTCCCCTTTCCTGCACCCCATACTTGAATTCTGCTTCCCAAAATGCCACTTCCTCTTTGTATTCCCTCACTCAAAATCTTTCCTTGCCTCTCTATTGCCTTGAGCCTTTATTGCCAGAGTGTGGTGTGGGGACCTTTAGGGGGTCCCTGAGGCCCTTTTAGGGGATCTGTGAGGTCAGAACCAATTTCATAATAATATGGCATAGAGCACCAGGTTCTGTTATGCAACTCTAGCCTAGGAAGGCATTGATGGTCCCTGCCTTTGGGGGAACTTGAAATCTACCTAAGGAGACAAGACTAATGCTCAAAGACGAGAAGTTAAGGAACCATTTCTGCTCTTTCTGAGATCCATCAGTGATGTCTATCCTTCTTACTATTAGGCATATAGAGAGTGAATACACAATGAATCCATACTGAATTGAGTTGACAATTTGACTAAAGACGACGATCCAAATTTTGCTACTTGACACAACATCATCATAGAGGTTTCTAAAGTTTGCAAAGCACTTTAAATATGTTAACTTATTTGACCTTCACAATAGACCTAAGAGGCAGGTGCTGTTATCTTCCCCACTTTATAGATGAGGAAACAAACATAGAGAGGATTAAGTGACTTTCCCAGAGCTACACAGCTAGTAAGTGTCTGAGACAGGATTTGCACCCAGGACTTCCTGACTTGAGGCCCAGCTCTGTGGCCACCATACCACTCAGATGCTGTATCAACAAGCACCTAGCATACCCAGGATGGCTACAAGCACAGGTTCTTTGACTGCTTTTCTAAAGGAAAGCAACTCAAAAGGAGTTAACAATCTTACTTTAATCAAACATATATCATTCATTTAGTTCAGGGGTAAAAGTCAGCACCCTGAACTTCAGAGAATACAAACAGAAGTTACAAGCAGACAAAAATACAGACAGAGAAAATAAAGCAATTCAACAGACCAACAGACAGGGCTTCTAGCTGTCTAACCATTGCATGCATACAGTTAGAGAAGCACCAGCATCTGGGTTTTCAAAGCCGAGGGGCTCAACAGCTACCCAGAGTCTCATCTGGCCAAATCACACAACTCTTCCCAAAGGGAACTCCAAAGCAAAACCTCACCTCAGCGGTATATATATATATAACCTTCTCCAGGGTCAGAGACTATCACAACCCTCATAACCCACTGCCTAATTACAAAGTAACAAAGTGTGTCCCTTCCTGAAAAACAAGCCTCCTCTAAGCAAACTTCTCTTGTTGGGCTCCAAGTGAGGCCCATTAAGGGGCAGGGAAGACCTTCAAATTCCTTTACCATTATACATGCCTCCAGTTAGAATCACAGAATCTTGGAGCTGAAAAGGATTCCAAGAGTCACCTAATAACCTAAGCTGTGCCTGAACAGGACTCCTGCTGCAACATCCTTAACAAATGGTCATCTAGCTTCCACTTGACCTGAAAGGGACACTGAGATAATATAGGTGGTGTACAAGGATACCCAAGTTCAAATCCTGCCCCAGGTGCATTTTGCTATGTGATCCATGCTAAACCATCTTACCTCTCAGCCTCAGTTTCCTCATCTGTAAAATAGGGCTAAGAAGAGATCTGTGCTCAGGGATATATAAATGTTAGCTGTTACTATTTACATATGACGAAACAGGCCGTGTTTTTCCCAAAGTCATACAGGCAGTATATGAGCTTGTATTCCAACCCAGATTCTCCAGCTCCTGAGCCATCACTCTCTTCATTCAACCACACAGCTTCTCTTTGGTATGATTTTTTTTTAATACATGATGTCTGATATCTATTAGTCACTTAGTAAAGTTTTGTTGGATTGAATTCTGAAGGTCACAAGAAAAAAGGGAGAGTGGCTTCCTGAGTGTAGGAACAGGTTTCAGAGTTGATTTCATTAGCAGAATGGACAAACCCAGGATTATTTTACTCAGAAAGTGACCATGGCTCTTCATTCCAACCCAGTCTATTTGCTGTGGCTTCCAAGCGAATCAAAAGCTCTTCTACTAAACTGGAAATGGTACTTTTCCTGGGCCCTAAAAGACCCACTTCTTCAGGCCACCCTGATTGCAGTTACCCCAGCAAAGAGCAGCTGCTTGGGAGTCTATCCAGCTGTCATTCATCCTCATCCACATGCAGCAAACTCATCTTCAGTGTTCATAGACGGGCAGCACTCCAGGAGTCTGGTTGTACATCCACATGTCTACACACCCAGGATTGGAGTCTGTGTCTCCATGGTTATCCCTAACCCAGAGGAGAATGTGGATTTCAAAGTTCCCTCAGTCACTCCTTTTAAAACAAATGACTAATGAAAGGGCAGGTGTGTTCAGAGCCCTCTATGATTAGCTGTAATTCTTGGCAGGGCGCAACACGCTTATTCCTCTGAATTAGTGCAGGGCACCAGGAATTTACCATGGAGCTAATTGTGATCAGATGAAAACAAGCAGCCTCAGTATGTGGGCATGAAGCAAGACAAAACAGATGCCAAGGTTTTTCAAAGAAGTACCCTCCGACATGTGCAGCTCAGGGTGACTGAGGACTGGTTTGTCTAAATGTCAGTCTCCTGTGGGTAGTGCATTGGGGGAGCCTGAGAGATCGTTAATGATTCTCACGGTGTATCTGGGCAACCACACATCCTTGCCTCCTTCCCTACCACACACGCTTAATATATATCTGTAGGACTGTTCTTTATGCTTAAAGCAAAGCATTAAAATAATGTGCCAAACTTTAAAGTATCTGAATTGCCTTAGCTCCACTTTCTGTACAAAGAACATCCATGGCCATAAGGGAGTGATTTTTGTTTAAATAAATACAATAATAGACTGTTTTACTCATTCTGTATATCCTTGAAATGCAAGCATTGAAAAAAAAAGAATATATCTTTCCATCAATGTAGTATGGTTAAAATTCCTCATATTTAATACTATAGCTATTCAGGAATAGGAGTATCCTAATGGGTCAGATTTTCAAAATCTCTGACCTCTAAAAGAAAGTACAGTAATGTGAATTTATTATTCATAATAATGTTGATGAGGTTGGCTTTCCTGTAACAGTATTAATCATTTTAATTTTTATCTGTATCTACACCCAGAGGTTATAATGAAAGCATTTCTATAGATCTAAAAAACAAATAAAGATTCTTCTTGTTCTTAATCATGTTTCCTTCAATAAAAATACATTCTGGAAAAGACAAATGAAATTTTTAAAAAATGTAGTCCTAAATCAAATCTCGTTTTATTACATTGGTGGTTTTATTTAAGTCCCCATTGGGGGAGGCAGGGGAATGACGATGACTGTGTTCTTTTGTAATGCCATATTCATATAAATAGGTTTGGGTCCTGTGGCTGTGGCCCTGACCTTCTGACTGCCTTAGGGCTGGGCTTCATTGCTCTCCCAGTCTGGATCCAGCCTATGAAAATGCTGTTCTGTGGTACCAACAGACAGATGGAATGCTTAAACAAGAAGGTTCTATGACAGTTGGTCAGAGCAGAAGAGAGAGAAAGCAGCAGGGAGTTGTCCTTAGTCTAGGGTTGCCAAATATTCTGTGTCTACAGGATTGTCTCACACGTATGAGGATATTCCATATTTCAGTTGTCTTTTTCCATTTCTGAACATTGAGATGCAAAATGCTTGCATATATGAGCCTGGCTAGACACTACCTTTGACTACTGTTAACATAAAATCCTTCCTTTTTGGTCAGAATATGTCCCTTGTACTCCACTCTAAAATCTGGTCACCCTGTCTCCGTGAGGGATGCCCCCCCTACACATTTCCTGCCCAGACTACATAGCCCACAGGAACTGGTTCAGAGATGACCAGGCACCAGACAGTATCTTCAGTGCTAACAAACCTATCTCAGTTTAGTCCTCACCTCCAGAACCCCAGAGCTTAGGCAAAATATTACTCAACTTCAAAGAAAAGTTCATTAGAGTAATCAAGGAAAAGCAGTTTCACTGACAACACAAGAGATAAAAATCTCACTTATGAGAATTATTTGCATGATATAGAGACGTATGGGCTTCAGTATTATTCTCTCTTTCTTCTTTTCTCACTACCAATATGCAATAGGCTGTTTTTCCAGATACATCCCCCCCTACTTCTAATATATTCTCTTCCCCTGGAGTCCTATTCTAATGCCTTATTGTGACAAGGATTGACCCTAGATTCTGAAAGGGTACAATAATAAGTTCTGGCAGGTCCTATCAGCTGGAAATGCTTTGAGTAAGGGCCTAGTCTTTTGTCTATAAGTTTAGAGAGTTTCAACTCCAGAATGACCACTGAACTTGGAGGAGGAAAGACGTAGTTACTCATGAAATTTGACTATCTTCTAAATCATAAATAGTGGCAGGAGTTATCCACACCACTGATATCATGGTTCCTTGAACTAAAGAAGGATTTTGGAATGCCCAAATGCTCCTTTGAGTTAGTCTAGATCTGGGTCTCCAGGAAAGGAAACATAGTCCCAGTCATCTTACCTAACCTATATGGAGGTTATTGATAATTCTCAAAACACTGGTTGTATGCGCATAAATGAAAGGCTACAAGGTTATATGTACTAATCAGCTTTGTGGGCAATCCATTCTCTGACTTGTCCATTCTGCTGTCTAAGAAGCAAAACATCCAGGAAAAACAGCCCTGTCCAGAGCTGAAAACTAAGTTCTGTTTGGCTACAGTGGCTTGCAGTAGCACTGTTTTTAGACTTGGGAAGGCAGAGGAAGCTGAAGCCTTTTTACCTGTGTACCACCGGTCTAGGGTAAGGTACTCTAGGTACTCAGGCCTCTTTTGCATCCTCCAGTCATGAGTAAGCTAATTAACCATATACACATAGAATAATTCCTTTGGCATCTGGTCCCAAACTCATAGATTCATTGGTTACTCTAGCTATTTCTGTCGATCTCCCTTCCATCCTTACCCTATGGAGCAAAGGGCCCAATCTGCTCATGCTGCATCACTACAATGGTCTGTCATCACTGTATCAAACAGGATGAAGTATAAGCATCCCCATTACCCAATCTGCTGCTGGTGGTATCCCAAAGATAGCTTCAGTGAACATGAAGAAGATGAACTTGGATCTCCCTACTTTCTTTAGTTACAAATGAACAAAGTCTTTATAAACATTTGCATATTTACAAAACAAAAAAAACCTGTAAAAAATAGAGAAAAGAATAATAGAAGAATTTGTTTCCTTTGAATTCCACATCTAAGAAGCTCTTAAGTTAACAATAGAAATAGAAATGCCCCCCATGACAAGATAGGAAAGTGATTATTGCTAAATTCTGGGTGTTGTTGTTCAGTCATTTTCCAGTCATGTCCATCTCATCTTCATGACCCCATTTAGGCTTTACTTGGCAAAGAGACCAGAATGATTTGACATTTCCTACTCCAGCTCATTTTACAGATGAGAGAACGGAGACAAACCAGATTAAATGACTTGCCCAAGATCACCCAGCTAGTAAATGTCCGAGCCTAGGTTTGAACTCAGGAAGATGAGTCTTCCTGACTTCAGACCCGGCACTCCACCACCTACCTGCCCTATGACTTCCAGGTGAATGACAATAAATCAGGATGGCAAGTAAGGGGCGTAAGTATTGACTTTGGAAAGTATGATGCTGGTGAAAGTCATTAAGTGTGTTTCATTTCTCTAGCATGTTTCTTCACCTGGTGCCCAGTGCCTAGCAGTCAATGCCCCCTGGAAACTGATTCACCCTCCTTGTCTTTCAAAAAGAAAAAAACACTATGAGATAGCAACTGTCCAGCTTTTCACAGATATCTATATAGGAAAGATGGCTCCAAGCCATGCCCACTGGAACAGATGAGGAAGTCTTTGAGCAGGAGAGAATAGATCCTCTAACTTATTCTACCCATACTTAGTGAAAAGAAACTTGATTTACTTCTTTTCTATGGCAAAAACATATACTGTGGGAAAGAGAATACTGTGAGATAAGAAAAGTTTCAGTAATATTGTGGAAAGCCTTGAATGCCAGTTTTAGGAAACGGTATTTTATCCAATTTGCTATATGGAGCCAGGATAGGCCCTTGAAGAGCAGGGTGGAGGATGTATTATGGAGACTATGAACTCAAGACAAGGAAATTAGCTGGAAGACTATTATAAAAGTCAAGGTAGGAAGAATGGGGAGGGTCTAAACTAGGATGGCTGCCCTGGGAATAGAACGGAAGGATTGGATGGAAGAAAGATGACGGAGATGAGAATGCCAATGTCTTGGCAGTTAATGGCGTAAAGCAAAGGAGAGGGGAGAGTCAAAGAGAGCCCCAGAGCCTTTGAAGTGACTGGGGGAATATGGTGCCGTTAACAGAAATAGAGAAGTTTCAAGGAGAGGCAGATAAGAGAGGGAAATAATGATTCTGATGGTGACAGTTACAATGACAACATTTGTGCAGCTTATCATAAAGAGCAAATGGAAAGAGAGCTTTACATTTATTTATACTTCTTATCTCTTGATCTTCGTAACCCTGTGAGGCAAGCGCTATACTCTCATCCCCATTTTGCAGATGAGGAATTTGAGACTGGAAGGTTAACTGATTTGCCCAGGGTGACATAAGTAGGAAGTATCTGAAGCAGGATTTGAAATCAGGTCTTCCTGATTCCAAGTCTGACACTTGGTCCACTATGACAGCTCGAGTTTTAAGTGTTGATGGGATATCCAGATAGATGTGCATAATCACCTGAATCTCTAGAGAGGGTGATATTTATATTATATTTTATTGGTTATGTTAATAGCTAATATTTATATACCACTTACTATGGGCCAGGCCCTGTTCTAAGCACTTTTTGTGCAAATATTTTCTCATTTGATCCTCAAACAACCCTGGGAGGTCAGTGCAATTATTATCTCCATTGTACAAATGAAAAAATTGAAGCAAACGGAAGTTGAGTGATGTCACAACACTAGTGAGCATCTGAGGCCAGATTTGAACTCGGGTTTTCTTAACTCCAGGCCCAGCACTGTGCCACCTAGCTGTCCTGATAGAGATATAGATTTGGGAGTCATTTGCACATAGGTTGAGACAAGTCAAATCAATAAGATTGCCAACAGAAATCACATAAAGAGGCAAGAGAAGATTGTTTAGGATAGATCCATGGATAGGTCTGTCCATGTTTAAAGAATATGAGGAGGGAAAGCTAGGAAAAGAGACAGAGAAAGAGCAATCACATAAATATAAGAACCATGAAAGTACAATGTCATGGAAAACCAAGGAGAAGAGAGTACAAAGAAGAGGATGGCTCCCAATGTCAAGTGCCACAAAAGGGTCAGACAAAAGGCCACTGGGTTTAGTGATCAGGATGGCATCAATCACCCAGAGAGAGATGTTTCATTGTAGTGGTAGGGACAGAAGCCAGACTGCAAAGCAATGAAGAGTGAATGGTTGGTGGGAAAATGGAAGCAGGGAATATAGACTCCTTTTTCCAGGAATTTTTCAATGAAGGGAAGAGAAGAATAATAGGAAAATAGTGTGAAGGTAATAACAACATCAAGGGAAGTGTCATATTGGTGGATTATTTTTTCAACAGTGGAGGTTAAACATGTTTGTAGCCTGAAAGAATGAATGACTGAAGATTCATGTCACTCTACTTCCCAAATTCTCAGTTTCCCCATCTGTAAAAATGAAAATGTGAGATTAGATTATCTTTAAGGTCCCTCCTTTTATCATTCTTTTACCTCTAAATGTGTGGTTGCCAATCATGATATTTATTAAAGAACAATAATTAAGCAAATCTCCATCTTACCTTCAGTGGTGTCATGACTAAGCAACACATGCTACCTGATTTTCTTCTATGCATTCTGGTTTTTTTTTAAAGCAGCTCCTAAAGGTCAGGCTCAATATTTGGCCATCAGTATCACTAGTTTCCATAAACATAGAGCATCGTACATGCAGAATCTCTCAGAATTATTACTGATTCCTCTCAGTTAAGCCTTGGAAGTAGATTGGTGACAGATGTTATTATGTCTGCTTTACAGATGGAGAAGTTAAAGCATAGAGAAGTCAAGTGCTTAAATTGACTCAAGGAATCCATGACCAAATCAGGATTAGAACTAATCTCACTTCTAGCCCAATGTCCATGAAACTGTTACTTCATGTGGTCTTTGAGACAAATAAAGGAAAATCATAAAACTTCACAAAGCAAGGGGTAGATTGATTGTTTGGAGTGTGTTACATTTTCTGTAAGGATGTTTTCATTTCTCTCTACTCTTTGTCATTCTCCAAAATATACATCCTAATTTTATCACAACTCACCCCTCAACAAATCCATCTTTGTAACCACTAGGTGGTGCTAGGAAATGTTCCACTAACTCTAAAGGCCAGAAGTGAGATGGCTTGTCTTCCTATGGTTCTAGCTGGTTCTAAGGGGGCTGAGGCTTTGACCTCACTCCTAATATCTTCCCCCCAAACAACAAAACACTACACACAAGCCAAAGCCTCTGCCACTGAATCAGAAGTACCATCTGTGTCTATGAAGGATAAGATCATATTATAATTTATCACCATAGGAATAAAAAGTAGCCATATAACTTAAAACTCTAATGTCTTGTCCACATAGTATTTCACCTTATTCCATTTTCACTTTGATTCTTCAAAGAAATTAAACCCATCTCAAAATACAAAATTCAAAAATCTTAAGAGATATTAGTAGAAAGTAAACTCTTTGAGGGCAGGGAATCTTTTTGGCTTTGTCTGTATATCTCTAATCCAAACACAATGCCTTGTGCCTAGGAAGTACCAATAAATGTTTGTGGAATGGAATAGATTGGAACCGAGTGAAATTAGATGGTCCTCTCAAGTGGGACAATGATTTCATAGACAAGAACTCTAACCTGACCCAAACTCTAAAAGGTTTTTATTGTGATATTCATTTCCATTCACACTGTTATTGAATGTTTACAATGTACAAGGCACTGTACTAAGTTCTAGTGATACAAAGACAAAAAAAGAAACCTGCCTTCAGGAAGCTTCAGCTCCCCATAGAACTAAGATCTGAGCTAAACTGAAGAATTCCATAACAAGAGGGGATTTGAACTGCTCTGGAACTGAGCATAGATTTTTAAAATGCCATGAGTCTTTTGTGTTTTATTTGTTTTAGGGAAAGATGAACCATCCTATTATTGCCTTGTCCTTAATACTTCAGATTTTTTGTAACCATTTGTCATTGATTTTATTGTAGACTTTTGGTTTGGAGCAACTGAGGTGGTCTACCTGCCCCTGGTAAAGAAGACCTCAAGCACCATCTTTGTTTGTAATACTTTTCAGCAAGGTAAGTACATTTTTTTTTTTCTAATTTGTAAGCTCCAAGCTAGTCTCTGTAACCATGGCTTCTATAATAACTGCTCATACCCCAACTGCCATCATCTCTAATGTTATCAAGGAATATAACAATTGATCAAAATCTACCTCATTCTTAATAAAACAGGACAAACTGTATTAGTGGTAAGGAAGAGGTGCAAAAGGAAATTGTTAGACAGAATGAGGACGACCATGAGAAGCATAGTGGAAATGAGGAGATTTGGATTCTCATTTTAACTCAATGCCTATAACTGGCTTAGTAACCTTGGGCAGAAGACTTAATCTCTTTAGGCCTCAGTTTCTTGAGATACAAAATGTACAGGTTGAATCAGATGACCTCCAAAGTACCTTCCATCTAAAAAAGAAAAAAAAAATCAGTAATTCTAAATTCTGTGTTATGGAAATTGTTTCACAGGGGCAAGTCACTGCTCTACGCCTTTAAGACATGATCCTGTACCTAGTTCTCAAGGATACATGGGCTAGGATGGATTCCAAGAGCAAGCAGCCATTGACCAGAATGCCATATGGTTCTCCATTTCTCCTTCAAGTCTGTTTTATTTATAAAGTAGTTAACAAAGTTGGCATCTGCCGATTATCTTGTATTTGGAGTCTTTGACCTATAAAATTTCCTTTGATAAGACGAACATCTTGACACCCTAAGCTGTCTGAGCCTATCTCTTTTACAAGGGATCCTTGGTTCTTCCTACCCTGAGAGTGACATAATGAGAATAAAATTCTTGGAGACAATATCACTGAAAGATAGTGTCTCCTAGTACTATCTTGAAGACACAAATATCTCAGGTATTGAGCATATTCTGAGATGTCTTAGCTAACTGTTACTCACTGATGATAGACTTCTATGTTGAAAGGTGCCTGGGACCCTATTTTAAATTCTCCACTATGGAAAAATCAGATTTTGCTTCCTAGGAAATTATTTTGGGGACATAATCCGGGTTTGGAGAAGAGGCTTTAGAAAAGTCTTCATTTTTGTATACTAAACCAATATGGTAGCCTCCTAGAGGGGAGGGTCAGTGTGTGCAGCATATAATGCCTCCTCAATGTCATAGATAATGAAAGAGAAAGCAAGTGGAGTGCTTCGGGAGCTGGGATTGAGCAGGCAACATGCCACTCTGTGGCATTCCTTGGCCTTTTGAGTTTTGTGCCTAAGGAGTCATAGGGATCTTTGAAGGGAGTTCCCTTCTTAACTGAAGATTAAACCTTTGACTTTGAAATACAAGAAGAGTACCTTGGTATTGCCTGTGGAGACTCCCTGACAGAATTATTCTAATTGCCCAGTAGGGATTACTGTTGCTTTTCCCCCCTGCTTATCCCGATATTATTTTCTGGCATCAAATAAAGGGAATTGGAGCCTTAAGAACATATATTCACTACTGTGTGCTGTAGGTTAGGTATAAAATTCTCCTCCAAAATAATGGGAGAGCCATCGTATGTGATCGGCCAGGTATAATACTAACAAGTGTCCCTTAAAGAGTCAACCTCTCTCCCATAAAGAGCATCCCCAAGCAACACCCACTGCTAGTCTAAGTTGGATATTGAGTTTATTTGATTTTGTGTTGATTTATTTGTTTGCTAGGTTTTAGAGCAATGTGCCTCAGCTTTAATGTTTCAAGGACTCATTCCAATATTTCTAAGGTTCACAGGCTTGTTATTATTATTTAGCATTTTAAAAGTATACAGTAACATGCTTGGCACTTTACTGTGACTCATAAAAAGATATGATCCTGACCATCAAGCATGAGGTGACTACCTACATGGTATTGGCTGAGATGGCCTGAAAATTATAGCATTCACACAGACCTGAATAACTATTGGAAATTGACTTGTTCTGTCCTGTTGTCCATGCCACAGCTACATGTCTTGGTTTCTCAGATCATGGGCTCATCTTGGGCTGATCATCCCCTTTCTCTGAGTCTCAGATTACTTAACTCTAAAATGAGCAGGTTGAGCTAACAAAACATTAGAATCCCTCCTGGCTCTCATAGTCTATTATTCCATAGTATAGGCCAAAAAGGAGCCATGATAATCAACCCCACAGCTGCTGGATCACTGTTCAATCTGCTGCAGTCTTAGCACCCCAGATACAAAGAAATGGGACCAGCCGGAGGTATCACTTGGGCATCTTTCAGGCTTCCAGGAAAAGGGACAGAAAGCCTCCTTTCTGATTAGCCTTTGGCCTCTGACTCATGGACATAAATAGAGGCTATAGGAACAGAGAGAAGGGGTCATATGTGAGAAATGTTGTTGAGATAGAAAAGGTGACTGCTTGGCTATGTAAGTTAAGGGAGAATTGGGAGTTGAGCACAATGCTAAGGTTGTAATCCTAGAAGACTAGAAAAATGGGAATGACAGAGGTAGAAGTGTATTTTCTTACTTTATATCCTGCCTCACACATAAGGAGGTTTTAAAATAAATAATGACCAACACTCATACCAATTTACCAGAAAAATGTAACATATTGGCAGGGAGGTCCTCAGGAAGCCTAGGTCCTACATTAAATGAGCATAAGAGGGTTGGCATAGATGGTAAACAAAGAAAAATCAACAGAAAAGGAAAGTAATAGGGCCTTGGAAAAGAGAGAAAAGATGGAAATTTTGGAAATTTCAAAATTAAGATGAGTATATAAAGAGAGGGTTAGAAAAGAGCAAATGAAGAAGGTGATGGCAAAAAGTGTATCCTCGGATTAATTCTTGTCTGTATCTCTCCCCAATGGCTTTTCCTAAGCACTACAGAATGGTAGGAAAACAACTTGGGATCTGGAGTCAGGTTTGCTGCTTAAGACTTTTGCGACTGGGGAATGAGTGGCAACCTCCATAGGCCCTCACTTCCTTGCCTGTAAAATGGGGGTGGGGATGGGTGTGGGGTTGCATTAGGTGATCTCTGAGCTATCTTCCAGTTCTGCATTCTCTCATGTACAGTCCTCAGGATCATTCCTTTGATGCTTCAATGGCTCAGTGACGATCTCATCGTTGTAGGTCTTCCCATTCTATTGAATTTGTTTGAGGAATTAAAGGAAGTTTTGCAAAAGAACCAGACCCAGTGATGCTAAAAGCAATAGGAATTTTTTTATAAGTGAATTTTAACTTACATAAGGGAAAGCTTAAGACTTAAACGTGAAGTTTCAAATATAATCCTATTTTTTGCAATTCTATTTTGTATATAGAAATGGTCTCTCTTTTGTATTTCTTAAATTCAATATAAAAATGGAATAAGTAATTTTTAAGCAGGCCAAAAAACACATTTCCAAAACAAAATGACAACAGAGCAAAATAAACAAAAACAAGCTATGGTCCTTATTGAAAGATAATGGTTCCATTTTTTTTGCTTAAAGTGTGACTCTAATTTTACTTAAAGTGTCATTTTAATTTTTTTAATGACTTTAAAAGACATAGAGGTGGGAGCAAGGGAAGGGTACAAATAAGGCAGCCACAGGCCTCTCCAAATTCAGGTCATTAGGTGAGTCATCATTTCAGGAAAGTTCCATATACTAGGAAAATCCACATTCAAGGACCACCAACACTGCCAACCTAATGAGACAGCACCAAAGCTGAGGAGGGCTGCTAGTTTTCTAATAATGGGAGGGTTCTCATTCAGGTGCACTGAACAAGTTACCTATCTCTAATGCCACAAGAAGGGAGTCCCCAGACTGTAAATAGTAAAATTCTGCTGGCCAACATAGCCCATGGAAGGGTGCAGGCATGAATGATCCCAGACAAAGGCAAGGTTGGAATTCAAAGGAAAAGGTCATCTGGAGGAAAGACAGGCATATACAAATAAGTCTTAGAGATCTCAGAGAGCCCATGGCAAATTAGAGGCTGTGTGGACTGCCACATAGGAAGTCTCTCCAGTAATACAAAAGGCAAACTATCCTACCTTCTCAGCATGTGTAAATCTCATCCACGTCCTCACATAAATCTTCTACAGGGAGACCACCGACATGCTAGGGGCCATCTTCAAGATACACTGAGCAGTTACCAGGCAGGTTTTCCATCTGGAATCCCTGATTCTCATTATATGACCAATCTCATTCCTTTTCCAGTCATGCATCCCATTGGTAATACCCTTGATGATGCTTCTCCTGGGTAGCTTCACTAGAAATATAATATGACCTAATCTTGCCTACCTATGTACATCTTCAATGACCTTCTGTTACTTTAATCACAAAATCAGTTGCAACTTTAGTTCTTCAGAGACTGTGACATTCTATCACAGTCATGCAATATTGCAGAAAAAATATTGATGTTAAAAATATTAGCCTTTGTTTCAAGGAGAATCCAGGGGTCATTTAAAGTGCTAAGTAGTTTCCAAAGTGCAATCTGGTCTATTTTATTCTTCTTATTCAATTACAGATCCTATTCATTGTTAATCCAAACTGTTCGTTCAAGATATATGTACTAGTGGAACAGCTATAAGGCTTGTCCATCCAATCGCAGATTACAATTTGGAAAATCGATTCTTCATCCACTTGATTTTTCCTCCATGGATAGACAGGGCAAACTCTCTGGAACAAGAATGGATCTCATTTAGTAAGCTTTCTGATGTTCTACGGGTTGGTGCAATAAATACAAGGAGAGTCACTATCTGTAGGGGTCCTTCTTTGACTTAGACTGCGCTCTGCCTCAGAGGTGTCAAACACACGATTGCTTTGCAGCCCACAGCACTCCCAAGTGCCAAACCAGATTGAAATGTAATCGGAAAATACTTAACAAACTAAATTAAATACAACAGAATATAGATCATGTTAATATGTGGTTTTCCAAGTCAATATATAGCCCATAGGGATCCTTATGTACAGTTTATTGTTGTTGTTTTGTTGTTTTCAGTCTCATCCAACTCTTCCTGACCCTTTTCCAGGGTTTTCTTGGCAGAGATACTGCAACAGTGCAACGGTTTGTCATTTCCTTCCCCAGCTTATTTTCACAGATGAGAAAACTGAGACAAAGAGGGTTAAATGACTTGTCTAGGGTCACATTGCTTATAAGTATCTGAGGTCAGATTTGAATTCAGGTCTCCCAACCTCCAGGCTCTGAGCTCTATCACTGTGCCACCTAGCTGCCCTATGTATGGTTTAGTGGTCACCATCTCTATGTGGATTTGACACCCCTGCTCTTGATTCTCCATGACAGTAGCAAACATCTTTGGTGAGCATACATCCTGCATCCAGGATCAGCCCTAGAAAAACTGAAAGTTACTATCCCCATTTAGCTAACTATACATTCCTTTAAAAGATGCAGTCCACAAGGTGCTGACTGCCTCAATTTAAAATTCATGGTACCAGCAGTTAACTTCCTCAACCACTGACTGTGGATTAGATTCTGAGGGTTTTCACCTAGTAAATGGCCATCCTCTATGGAAGTTTTGTGAAGACAGAAACACCTTTGGGTCCCCCCTTAAAGGGGCATGGCAGCCTGCTGACCTCTAATTGCTCCCAACTAGCAAAATAGCTACTCCCCTATGTCCCCAGAGTGAAGACACTGGGCAAGTGGACACAAATAATGTCTCCCCCAGGAGAGAGTACTGGTAATATTTTAATGCTTGGAACTTTTTATGAAAGTCAAAGAACTCCTTTTTAAAAATTCTACAGTGTTCTATGATATCTTAAAACCAGGCATCTATGTTATTACTGCAAGATGACTTAAGTGGTGATTATTTGGTTTTATCATCAACCTTGATTGGTCCTCCTACCATACACTAACTAGTACATGATAATTTCATTTCGGTGGGTTCTCTAACACATTAATTACTTTCTAACAGCACCTTGCCTTCCCCTCCCCCCCATTACCTACTTTGAACTTCTGTCTCCATAGAGAGACATCAACTGCTACTCTTTCTAGAAAGGAAATTACAACCTTGGATTTTTCTGCAAAGAGCAAAAAAAAAAAAAAAAATCTCATCTTCGTACTAGTAATGTCCCGAAGGCTTTTGAAGTCAGGTGTCCACATTATTTCTAGTAACACTAAAAATTTTCTGAGCCATTATATCCTATAATTTAATGTAGTAGCCACTACTACCCTTCTACCGTAAGCTGAGTAGAAAGAGTTGAGCAAGGGATATTGACATAGAAATCCCTGGTCCCCCAAACATGAGATAACAAACATGACCCAGATCCTTAAACATTAAATGAAACTGAAAGAGCTGACACAGACAAGAAAAGACAAGAAATAAGAAAATGAAGGTATGGGGACTGAGGAAAAAGTAAAGAAATCTGAAATCCAGAAAGTAAGGAATGGATAAAAAGGAGAAAAAGAGACCAAAATGGAAGAACCAAATTGGAAAGAGAATATATAATTTATTTCAGTTAGGCCCCATTTCATATACAATATAACTTAGCATCTAACAATTATTGACTACTTTGTACAAGGCACTAGCTACCTTATATCAGGATATACAGCATTTTGCCAAAATGATTTAATAATGAAACATTACACTTCTGTTGATGCAATGTGGATAGATTATACAAAGGAATTAATACTGGTGAACATAAATACTGTATACTTGTAGTATCATATACCTAAGCAAATTGAAAGACTAGAAGAGTGACATTTCTAGTAATGATATGTTTTTAAGTGTCCTTCTACTTCATGAACAGACCATATGAAAATATTATATGGACTCATTCAATACTTTCTCTACTTTCTTTGTGAAAGAAATAAAATAAGAAAGAAAAGGAAGGAAGGAAAAAGGAAAGAAGAAAGAGAGAAGAATGGCAGAAGGAAAGGGCAGAGAGAAATTAGAGTGAAAAGAAGGAAGGAAGGAAGAGGAAGAAAGAAAGAGAGAAAGAAAGAAAGAAAGAAAGAAAGAAAGAAAGAAAGAAAGAAAGAAAGAAAGAAAGGAGAGGAAAGAATGAAGGAAGAAAAGAGGAAAGAAGAGAAAGAAGAAAGGAGGAAGGAAAGAAGGAAGAGAGAAAGGAAGGGAGAAGGGAGGGAGGGAGGAAGGGAAGTCAGAGGAAAGAAGGAAGGAAGAGCAAAAGAAAGAAAGAGACTACTGTTTTTCTTAAAGTTCAGCATTCTTCACAAACAATAAAGTAGCTTTCTTTTCTATGGGTCATGCAAAGGTAGACACTGGACAGATACAATTTCTACACTATCATCATTCATCTTTGAAAGATTATGGAGAATGGGAGATGTATCACCAAGGAAGGCGAACGTCCTGATTTTTCAGACACACACACACACACACACACATACACACACACACACACCATTGAAATGCTGGGGAGAAGGCTGGGGTCTGTAGATCATAGGCTAATGAGCTTCACTTTTTCCTGACATATTATGGAAGAGACAGTTTGGGAACATTTAGAAGAGAGTCAACGTGGCTTCATCAAACCAGGTTATGCCACGTTCAAGCCAACTCAAATCAACAAGCATTTATTAAGCTCCTACATAAGCCACTTCTTACTAAGCACTGGGGATAAAAGATAGCCCTCACTCTCAAAGAGTTCACAATCTAATACGGGAGGCAACATGTAAACAGCTATGTATAAACATTACATGCATACATAAATATGTATACATATATACATATATAATAAATTGGAGATACAGTCAGTTCTGCTATGATGCTTATTTAGAAAATTCAAATTTATTCCAACATGACAGATAGATTAGGGTGCAATTTGAGCATAACACAAATTTCAAGTTTGCTGATGCATGATTTCCTTTACAAGAAAGAGCAAGAAGGCAAAAAAATAAAAATAAAAAGCCAAAAAAAACAACCAAAACACGGCACAACTTTACAATAACTCACCAGTTGCAGCCTTCTGGCTCACACTTCCACAAGCAAACGTCACGTCTTCATCAAGGCAAAGTGCCATATTTGTGATGTATCTTCTGGTGCAATTGCAGCTGTGGCCTGTCCAATTAGCAAAAAATTTTACTAGCCCTGGGTGGGGTTGGGGGGCAAGTGGAGCAGCAGCCTGAGGCCATGGACAAGGGCACTATTTAGTGTACTACTCATGGATTTCTTGACCATTTAACATGTATAAAACTGTGCTACCTTCTTTTAAAATTAGTTTCCATTGAGTTTTACATGTCAGTGACCAATTTTTTGAGCACTGTGCCCTAACACCATTTTCCCCATAAGCCATGTGGTTTTTAATATGCATAGTCTGGTGCTTTTGGGGAACACATGTGTCACATTATGCAAGAATTGACTATTCACAGAGAGAAAGAATCAGCATTAAGGGAGATTGAGAAAAACTTCTTGTGGAAGGCGGGATTTTTCTTAGGATTTAAAGGAAGTCAGAAGGTGGAGATGAGGAGAAAGAGGATTCCAGGCATGGAGGACAGTTGTTGAAAATGCTTGGAGTCAAGAGATGGATTGTTGTATGTGAGGTATAGCCAGGAAGACAGTATCACTGGGTTGCAGAGTACACAAAGGGAAGTGAGATGTAAAAAGACTGAGAAGGAAAAAAAGGGCTGGCTTGTAAAAGACTTTAAAAGTCAGAGGATTTGTATATTTAATCCTAGAGGTAATAGGAAGCCACTGACATTTAATGAATACGAGACTGAGGTCATCAGACCTATACTTTAAGAAGAGCAAATTAAACTTATTTATTTTTTTGACAGGGCTATCAAACTGATGGATTGGGGGTTATCATTAGTTCATTTAAATTTTTGTAAAAATATTTGATGATATCTCTCATATTGTCCCTGTGGAAAAGAGCAAAAGCTATGGACTAGGAGATTTGGAACTGGGTAAATGTCCAGATATTGGTGACAAATAGGAAAGAGGACTCCAAACAAGTGTCTTAGGGTTCCATGCTTGGTCCTATACTGTTTAACATTTAATCAACACCAGCCAAAGGATCCTATAGGTTCCGTGGTCTCCAGGAGCTTGAGAGTCCAGCAAAATATTTGAGATGAGAAAGAAAATCAATGATACAATAGCAGCAACCATATAGGCTGGAGTGGAGAGGGAAGAAAGGCAAAATTTGAAAGTAGACAAATTTGCTAATTTATGTTCTCATATATTCATCATGGTGGTGTTTTTTGGGTTTTTTAATTAACAAAAGAACAATCCCACACAACTAAACATAATCCGAACCCTCAGAGCACTTTGTACATCTCAAACACACTTATCACATATTGCCCCATATCCCAACTATTGACACGGTTGTCTAATTCCTTCTCATCCCCAATTCATTTTAATGAGGTAGAGACCATGTGTTATAAGATTGTAAACTAGTGATGAAAAGGACCTTGAATATGCTTGAATCTAACTTCTTCATTTTACAGATAAGGAAACTGAGGCCCATAAAGATTAATTGACTTGCCCAGGGTCACATAATCAATAATCAATAAGTCAACAAGCATTTATTAAGTGTTTACTCTGTGCCAGGCACTGTGTAAGCACTGGAAATATGAAGAAAGGCAAACAGTCCCTGCTTGCCCTCAAGGAGCTTACAATCTATCTGGCTCACAGCCTGTAGTTGTGGTAGGATTCAAACCTAGGTCTTGCTGACTCCAGGTCCAGTGCTCCATCCCACTCTACCAAGTTGTTGCTCAGTCTTCTGCAGCACCTGGTCAGTACAGTGCCTCAAAAACAGTAGACACACAACATATTCTTGTTGTCAAATGAATTGGTTTGGGGCAGGAAAATCACAGGTACTAACAAGAACAGAGTCAGATAGGTGATACAGTGGATAGAGCACTGGGCCTGGAGTCAGAAAGACCTGAGTTCAAATCTGTCCTCAGACACTTACTAGCTGTGTGACCCTGAGCAAGTCACTTAGCCCTGTTTGTCTCAGTTTCCTCATCTGTAAAATGAACTGGAGGAGAAAATGGCAAACCACTCCAGTATGTTTTTGCCAAGAAAACTCAAAATGAGGAAATGAAGAGTCAGATGCGGCAGAAATGACTCAGCAACAAAAACTAGAGCAGACATGGAAGGAGGGAAGAAAGGAAGATCAATCTTTAAAGAGTCTGATAACACCTGGTTTAGTCCCAAAACACCCAAAGCAGAATTGAGCTTGGGAAATCATCCTTAACTGATAGCAAGAAAGACATAGGTTCTTAAGATATTCTCCTTTTTGTGAATCTTTCCAATGAAAAGAGGGAGAAGCATGGGAACATTATTAAAAATGTGCAGGTTTGTGATTTTAGAAACAAAACCACATGGAGGAAATATCAACATTCCTTGTACATTCACCAAAAATATGTTAACTATACAAGGCCATCTTTCACTGGCAATAAGACAACAGAAATAGATCATTTAAGCAAAGAAGATGGCATAATGGAATGGTGGCTATTGACACCAGTTGGCCTGTCTGGATAGAACAACTTTCTGAGATGCGCAAGCTTCAGGTGAATGAAAATGTACTGAATTCGCAATCTCATGAATATGTGATGGGCATTGAACCAGAGGATATACTTGGACTGGACCTTTTTGAACGTCCTTAATTTAAATACCTGGATTTTTAAAAATTTCATTCTGTTCAAACTTTAGGAATAAACAGTATACCCTTTAAAAGAAACACCTGCATTTAGGCATAAAAAGTAGGTACAGTAATCTTGTCTTAGTTATTGTACAAAAAAATAGGTTCTTATTTCTATGTATTTAGCAATTAGCAAAGGCGCCAATAGGAGCATAAATAATACTGGGCATCCCCAAAAAGCTTAGTTCAGTTTTAAGCTTCAATGACTTAAGGTTTAATAACTTAAAACTTCACCGATACTTTTGTGATTCCTGTCAATGTTCTATCGTATGCTATCATATCACATCCTATCATACTTGCCACAACATAATATATGATAATAATATAATATGATATGATTGAGATAATGGGATGGGATAGATCATAATATGTGCATAGATAGTATGTACAATATATAATATATATATACCTATACAATATGTGTTTGCATGTATTGTAAACATACACACACACAAACACACATACACACACACACACACACAGAGGCCCTCTTCAGATTAACAAATGGACCAAATGTTCCCAAGAATCAGAGTATTAGTCTGTAGCAGTCATTCCCAGAATATTTCAAAGCTGAATAAGGAAAGCTTTTATAGGTGACATCATTGGCTTCCAGGAGAATGAGGAATTGGTCTGAGGACTCACTTCTCTAAGAGCCAAAGAATGAGAAGCAAGTTGAAACAGTGAGAAAGTATCCTTCAATCTGTTGCTTACTTAAAAAAAAAAGTAATGCATTACTCAAAGAACATTTAGTTCTTGTAATAGTAAAAGCATATTTAAGTATTTTTTTATAAAAACAGATATTAGTGGGTAACTGTAGACTACACAAGAAATCTACTTACACTCCTAGAATGTAAGATTTTGAAATAGAACTGGGGTGGGGCACATCAATTATCTAGTACAACTCTTTCATTTAGCAAGAGAGGGAAATTGAGATCATAAGAAGTAATGTAAGTTGCCCAATATCACAAAATGAATAAAATTAGAATAGTTTCAGTTCGTATCGATACTAAGAATATGGATACAACTGCTTCTTATACAATAGAATTAATATGTCGGAAACTTCGTACAAATGACTGATATCTGTACTATGCTTAAAGCCAAATACCAAAAAAACTCCATTCCACACTATTGAAGAAATCTGAAATACATAATGTGTCTTTGATAAATTGTGGCTGATTAAAAAGTTCAATGAGCACATATCTTGGGGGATGGGGGAGTGTATGTTGTTTGAATTTCATCTTTTGGGAGAGTGGATGGGGGAGGGAAACATTTATAAGCTGTGGAAATTCCTAGCTCAACTCCTACACTCAATGATGAGAAGGGTCTCCCTGAGAAAGACTACATCTTAGCCCTTTGAAGTTCTAGGGTACCCCTGAGGGAAAGGGGAGCATATCTATAACACTAACATCTCAAGCCACCCTTCCAATGGTTGCCGGCTAAGAGCAACTCATGTAACCGATGGTTCAGCTACAGTTAGTATCTCCTCTCTATCGTTGTATCAAGTGCTCCCTCCTGTTCTTTCTTCTGGACCCAAATCAAGTGTCGCCTTCCCCAGGAAATCATTCCCAATCTTAGCAGAAAGTGATTTTTCCCTCCTTTCTTTCCAAGTATGGATTCAGCATTAAAATGCATGGCCCCAAAAGTCTATTCCAAATAACAATGTATGGGTAACAAACAAGATGAACTGGGGATCTCAGACACCAAAAGGCAAATCTGACTTCATAGGTATCATTGAGGTTGATAGGATGCATCCTGTGACTGGAATCAGATTTAGGAAGGACATTTATTCAAAAAGAAGAGGACAGGTGAAAGATGGGAAAGTAGTATTGTATATTAAGAAGAAATGACTCGCATGTGTCATTTCTATGAGGAAATCCAGGAACCAGCAGGAAGGGAGCAGAGCAGAGAATATTTGGGTAAAGATCAGTGGAGGCAGAAAGACAAGTGGTATTTCCATTGAGATAAACCACAGACCATGCAGACAGAAAGATGAATAGATGCAGAATATGGTGAACAGATCACAGAACTGCTGCAGTGGTGTATTATGGTAGGGATGGGTGATTCAATCATCTCTCTCTCTCTCTCTCTCTCTCTCTCTCTCTCTCTCTCTTTCTCCCTCTGTCTCTCTGTCTCTCTGTCTCTCTGTCTCTCTGTCTCTCTCTCTGTCTCTCTTTCTCTCTCCCTCTGTCTCTGTCTCTCTCTCTCTCTGTCTCTCTCTCTCCCTCTGTCTCTCTCTCTGTCTCTGTCTCTCTGTCTCTCTCTGTCTCTCTGTCTCTCTCTGTCTCTCTATCTCTCTCTGTCTCTGTCTCTCTGTCTCTCTGTCTCTGTCTCTCTGTCTCTGTCTCTGTCTCTATCTCTGTCTCTCTGTCTCTCTCTCTCTGTCTCTCACATGCACACACCAACAACAACCAGAGCAGCTAATAACTTCTTGACTTACCTTAATGGTCATTTCATCCCTCAAGAGGTAGAGGAAGCAATATGGGCAAAGTCTTTTCTGGATCCAATTCTCAACAAAAAGGAGCAATTGGTCGCTGAAATGGAAAAGATGAGGACTTTGGGCAAGCCAACCCATTCCATATAAAAAATTATGACAGAACAGGAATATTCTGACGTGAATAATAGATTTTGTGTGAACAGATTTCAGAAGGTTCAGAAAAATGAGAAAATCCTACAGATTAAAATTACACTGAAAAGTCAGCCCAAGATGAATAGGAAGATCCAAAGAACTGATCTGCTTGTTGTTCCCCAAAGGTCTGCCTTCAAGCAGTCTACCCCCATGACTGGAGTGTATGTCTTCCTCCCCTCCACCTCCAAGAATCACTACCCTCTGCCAAGGCTCAGGTACCGGTTTCTACAGTAACTCCTTTCCTAACAGCACTGGCTGTTAGGCTTCTTATCCACCTGATATTATTATGGTCCTTTATATTTACTTCTCTGTTTAAATAGTGCATCTCCAAAAGAATTTAATTTCACAAGAGCAGTAACTGGCTTTGTTTTTCCCTTCCCAGAACACAGCACAATGCCCTAAACATGATAGGTGCTTAATGAATATTTGTTGAATTCAAATGGAGAATGAAATTTTGAATGAACAAAGAAAAACAATTTTGATGAGGACAAAGGGAGTAGTTATTAATGAGACCATATAGATATACATAGAACTGACAGACTCTAAATGTGTATAGAGAAATTAAATATTGTACACAAAATATAATTTGGATAATAAATATATAATGTGTTATGTAATCTACAATATCATATAACTTCTATACAGCTAAACACTGATTAGTGCAAATAATGAATTCCCTGAAGTGATCTTATATATTCAAATTCACACTAATTGCAAATTATGTGAAATATGGTCATTTGTTCCAGTCCAATGGATATAAATTTGAATAGTGTGATTACTTCAGGGGAAATTGTTTTTCGCACTAATTGGAACTTGGTTGTATTAAATATATAATATTAAATTAAAATAATACACTAAATATAAAATAAATTTAACTGTCAGTTGCTAAGTTCTCTGTATATAAAATATATAATGTGTACATTTGTGTGTTATATATGTACATATAAATTATGAGTTTGTGTGTGCATACAAATGATGGATGGAAGCAAGGGAAGGTTATGAAAGATGATTTTTTTTTTAAAACAATGTGGCCCTCTTAGGGGATGAGGAGCATTAACACTCAGAATGAACTGAGGTTCTCTTAGAAAGCTCAGGACAACTCAGTCTTTCTTTTTCTTTCATTTTGATTTTGTTATATTGGGGGGGGGGGAATGAAGATCAAAGAAAGGATGAGTCCATTGCTTTAGGTGAATGGAATGATGGGAACCTAAAATAGAAAAAAAAAATAGAGCTATTCAACTTGATGATCTTTAGAATGGAATGGACAAAATTAAAATGACCAATAAGGAATTAATGCCCAAGATAAGTGAAGAGATAGTAATAGAGATCCTAGCTGCCATGATGAATCATCACTGGGCTTGGATAGAACTATATCCTCAAGTACAGAAGAACTTGTGGGGTTGCTGAAGAACTGTCAGTGATCTTGAAAAGATTATATAGATCTTGGAGGATGGGAGAAGTCCCACAGGACTGGACAGAAACAGGAGGTCCAATGTTTTAAGAGAGGAGACAGGTGGAATCAGTTGGAGCCTCCAAGTCAATAGATCTCTGAGCTTTAATTTCACTTTTATGGCAAAATTCTAGACCGTATTATAAAAGAGCCAACATGACTTCACCAATAGCGAGTCATTCTGGAATAAGTTCCCTTCCTCTCCTCTCCTCTCCTCTCCTCTCCCCTCCCCTCCCCTCTCCCCTCCCCTCCTCTCCTCTCCTCTCCTCTCCTTTCCTTTCTTTTTTTTTTTACAGGGTAACTAGATAGATGAAGGAGTTGCTAAAAATGTAGCTTTCCTAGATTTTATCAAAATATTTGACTAAGTCTTTCAGGCTGTTCTTGTGGCAAAGAAATGAAAACATACATGGAATGATCAAATAGTTGGAAGGATTCAGAACTGACTGTTTGGACAGAGCCCAAGAGCACTGTACTAGACCCAAAGTATTCATGGTCAAATTAAAACTTGGAAGAAATCTCCTGTGGGGTCCTTCAGACCTGTGCTCAGACCTCTGCTGTCTAGAACCTTTGACCAATGACTTGAATAAAGGCATCAATGGCAAGCTTAGCACATTTTCAGGTGACGCAAGGCTAGGTATGACAGCTAACAGACTGATGGGCTAGAACACTGGCCCAAATTTACAAAGATGAAATGTAATAAGTGATAATATAAAGTCTCCCACTTAGGGTCAAAATCTCAAAATCAAACTTATGATATAGCCAGGCAGCATTTTTTCAAGGAAAAAAAAGGACATTTGTGGCATTTGAACTTAATATAAGGACAGTGATATAGCAACAAGTCAAGAAAGTCTATGACATCTTAGGCTGAATTAGGTAAAACATTCAAGAATAAAGAGCTGGTATTATATGACATATATATAATTTATTATACTATTATCTAATTAATATATATGTATAATTTATATTTAAATCTATCACCATTGATGAGTACCCTGTATGTCTCTAAATACTTTTTTCCTTTTTTCCTTATCCAAATTGTTTCTTGAGAATTTTCTTCATTTTTATTCAGTAAACATTAAGAGAAGATTCTTCTTTGGGTAAGGTAACCATCTCCATATCCTTCCCCCTATACACACACACACACACACACACACACACACACACACACATTGTATCCAACTGAAAGGGTGTCATCATTATCAGGGGCCCTTCCACACTTTTAATTGGAACATTGGGACCAATTTAGATTCTTTACACTTGGTACTCACCATGCACTACTAGCAAATTCTCAAGTCCTACTCCTCTAACTCCTGTGAATAAGACCTTCTTTCTACCTAAAAGAAAAATCCTTTTCTCCACTACCCCTTAATACTCTTTTCTTGCAATTCAATCTAGCCCTAGCCCTCCCCAATCTCTCTAATTCTCTGTCATGCCTTTCCACTCTGGACTCTGAAATTCTTCACTATTTTTAATCACTTCCCCTTCCTCTGAGATCTTTTTCTCTCATATTCATTCTATTTCCTGGTACTCACTAAAATACAGCTTCTTTCCCCCTCCCCGCCCCACTAAGAAACATCTCTTTGGAACCTCTTCAAAGGCTGCTTCTCTCTCAATCCTGATGCCCAGGAATATGAGGAAGATTGGTAGACCTTTTGCTCTTCACTGCGACTTTCAAACCCTCCCTCAACTATTATCATTCAGTCTTTCTCCTTTAAAGTTCATTTCATCTTCTTCAGGTCCTGGTTGCCATCATCTCTGGGCCTCCGGGGCCCTCCCTCTTCTCCCCAGTACCTAGAGCATGGTTTTCTTTCCCCCAACCCTTACTCCCTTCATATACCTTGGCCTCCCAGTTATTCAACCTCTTCAATTCCCATGAGCTGTATCACAAGTCAGCCTCAACCATACTTGGGCATGGTTGTGTACTTAACCCCAGCCTGACCAAATTTGTCCTTGAGTGGCAAAGTTCCCAGTTGTATTAGGGTTCCAGCTCTGTTTAGCTCCTGTACTATTGTATTTCTATTATGTTAAAACTCAATGTATTGCTCAAAAGCTGCCACTGCTTTAATGAAATGTGTAAGAATCAAGAAAATAGCATTTATAGTAGTCCTAGAGATCCTCTATGGGATAAAATAATCACTGTAGTAGTCAATGACCACACTTTTAGCCTCAAAGATGATGGTTTTTCCCTAGTATTTTTGGCACAAGGCTGTGTATACACTAACCTAAGAAAAGAATTTGTTCATCTAACATAAGGTTAATGTTCATAAAACTGTTTTCTTTTGTTCTTTTAGAAAGTACAAACAGACTTTCTCCATAGTCTATTCAACAAATTGTCACTGAGTACCTAGTAAGTGCCCAGCACTGTGCTGTGTTATAAAGGAATAAAAGAAACATCCTACTCCATGGTCCCTGGCACCAGAGAATTTACGACTTTCTTTACAAAAAAAAAACTTACAACTTTATCTGGGTTTGAATCCTACTGTGTAGCTATATTCAAATTATTTAATGTGTCTGAGTCTTAGTTTCTTCATCAGTGAAAGAGGGAAAGTGATATTGTCATTTTATATGTGTGTGTACATATATATGTAGATAGATAGATATCTTACAAGGTTGTTTTGTGGCTCATAAAGATTTTGCAAGGAGAATGCTTTGCATAGCTTAAACTCCTCCATAAATGTCAGATATCCCTATTATGTGCCCATTTTCTAAAGAGGAGTGAAAATGAAAAATTGAAAAAAGCCATAGATATTAGGAGAGTAAGATGAGAAAGCTGGCATGGTATGTTCTACAGGGAATAAGATTTTTTCTGACAGCAGCTTTGGACTGTTAATTGAATATTTGTTCTCACAAACACAGGCACGCTGCAAAGGAAGTTAGTCTGTGCTCACAGTATTTAATTAAACCCAAAGTTTCTACCACATCAATGCATCCCCTTGGGCTCTCACCAGTGTAGGGTTTTTGTTTTTTTGGCTTTTGTCTTTTACTTGATAGAAGTCACAAAAAATGGGAAATGTACTTTAAGAAATGCTTTCTTCACTGTGGGGGATGCTTGCACAGATAATGCTGTTTTCCCCCAGCTTGATTTTTTTTCTCTTTGGCCTGAAATTTCATGCCTGGGGTCTTGCAGTTGATAAAATATTAAAAACATTTGGAATAAGAACAATAATGTTACCCTTTATCCATGCTGCTTCCATTACCAGTTGGAAGAAGAAGGGGATGCATTGGACAAGGAGTTCTGAAAGGGATATTATGATGGAGGTTAAATGTAACAGAAAATCATGTGGTTTTTTTTTTCCTATCCATGAACATTTATTTGAGTAAATTTTCCTGCTAAAGCAGTGTTCATTGTTCATGTATTTTAGACTCTGTATAAGAACATTCCTGCTAACTATGACCAAAGCCTAATTTAGTGACTGGTAAAGCTTCCTGGTGCCCCTTGTCACATATCTTCCTCCTTCCCCCAGTTTTCTATACCCCCAAGTAAATCAATAAGCATTTATGAAGCGCCTGCTATGTGCCAAGAACTCTTTAGCTCTGGGGATACAAAGAAAAGGCTTAAAAAGGCAGCAAGGAGCTCATAGTCTAATGGGAGACACAACATGCAAATTACCATGCAGGGACAAGATATACTGAGGGTAAATTGGAGATAACCTCAGCAGGAAGGCACTAAGACTGGGAATAGAAAAGGCTTCTTGCCAAAAGTGGGGTTTTAGTTGGACCTTGGAGGAAATCAAGGGTGCCAAGAAGGGGAGATGGAAAAGGAAAACATTTCAGGCATAGGGAAGAGCCAGTGAAAATTCCCAGAGTCAGGTGATGGAAGCTCATGTGTGAGGAACAGCAAGGAGGCCAGGATCACTGGATCATTGAGCATATGAAGAGGAGTCAGAAGGAAAGACAGTGGCATAGGTTAACTATTCTGGCTCAATACTGATGATGGTGCCCCAAAGCAAGGTTAGTAGTTGGATAGGAAGGATTTTTTAAGTGATAAGAAGAGAATGATATCCCCAGATGATGAGGCACATACAATCACATCTTTGGAATCACCAGATCTCTGGTTAGAAGAAAACCAAGGGTCAATGAGCCAAAAAAGCACCAAAGCAAGAATCCCTATGCAATTGTTGTTGGAGTTGTGAACTGATTCAACCATTCTGGAGAGTAATCTGAAACTATACCCAAAGGGTTATAAATAATTGCATACCCTTTGACCCAGTAATACCACTTTTGGGGTTGTATCCCAAAGAGATCATAGAAGTGGGAGGAAGACCCATATGCACAAAAATATTTATTGCAGCTCTCTTTGTGGTGGCAAAAAACTGGAAATTAAGAGGATGCCTATCAATTGGGGAATGGCTAAACAAGTTGTGGTATATGAATGTAATGGAATACTATTGTGCTATAAGAAATGGGGAGGAGATGGACTTCATATTTACATGGAGAGGCTTATACAAACTGATATTAAATGAGAAGAGCAGAACCAGGAGAAATTTGTACACAATCACAGACACGTTGTATATGTGATGACCAACTTTGATAAACTGGACTCTTCTCAGCAATGCACCATTATAAGACAACTCTACAAGTCTCAGGGTGGAAGAAGATATCTACATTCAGAGAAAGATCTAGAAAGAACAGAGTTTAAACGGAGTCTGAAGCAATCTACATGCTATCATTCTTTTCCATGTTTGGTTTTGTCTCTTCTTTCCCATTGTTCACTCCATTGGTTACAACCCTTCTATACAACCAGACTAATGTCTAATGTAAAAGTATTTGCAGATCCTATACTTGATTGCATGCTGCCATGGAGCGGGGGGGAGAGGGAGGGGAGAAAATTTGAAACTCAAGGGATTGTGGAACTGAATCTTGTAAACTAAAAGTAAATAAATCAATTTTTAAAAAAAGAAAAAAAAGGAAAAAAGGGAAAAGAAAGAGAGAAACTGAGAACAAGGGGGGGGGGGGGGGAGGAGAAGGATCCCTGTGCAAAATCCCTAGTGTGTTAGTTTTTTCTCACTTTCTATTGAAGACATTCAGCAAGATGGAAACCATTCCCTTCTAAGGCAACCCATTCCACTCCTAGAGAGTTCTCATTGGTAGGAAGAGTTCTACCCATGATTCCTAGTTCTCCAGTCTCAAGTTAGACTGGTATTACCCTGTTGATCAAACCATGTTGGCTGTTTGTGTTTACTGTTTGCCTCTCCACATGTGCCCTAACCATTCATTTTATAAGTCATTCCCAGATGTTGCTAGGAACCCAAGTCAAGCTCACAGATCTATAATTTGCAGACCCTATGCTTTCCCCCTTCTGGAGAATTAGGATGTCTGCTGTCCTCTGGGGTTGCTTCTAAGATCACTGACGGTGGCTCAGTTATCATGTCTACCAGTTATTTCAGTAGCTGCAGATATGATTCAACTGAGCTTTGTAACTTGAACTCATCAGGGGCAGCTAGCTGCTATCTTATTATCACCCTATTTATCTTGGGGTTTGACTCCCCATTAGCAGTTTTTACTCCATCCTTCCCAGTCCAAAGATGATTCTCCTTCTCAAAAGAAGCAAAAGCAAAATGTGCTGAACAGCTCAACACTCTCCCCATTATGGATGATCATCATATTATCCACCCATAGCTCCTTCCTCTTTAAAGCAATGTAGGTTTTTCAAAAGTTGTGCAATCCTGAGCTTTCCTGGCCAGTCTCAGCTCCTCCTAAACAATAGTACTCCTGATGTTATTTTACATAACCATTTTCTTTTCAATTTAAGGTCGTCACTGAGTTCCTTGTGCATCGACATGGGGTTCCTATAGACCAGAGGTGTTAAACACATAGCTCATAGATCACATATAGCCAGAGATACATCTGAGTGTGACCTGATCCAGATTAAAATGTAATTGAGCAACATTTAACAAAATAAGTAAAAATACAATAAAACATAGCTAATATCACACTGCAAAACTAAGTAAGCCATCCACACGTACATATTAGCGGGCCGCATTTCTCTTTGAGTTTGAGCTACTGCTTTGGATAATTGCCTCTTTTACTCTTCGTCAGAATCATTGCCCTTTCTGGCTTCCGAATTTCATTTTGGAGAGCTTTCCATGATTCCTGAATAGAGATATAGATAAATCACATGCAAAGCCACTGGTGACCCTCCTTCCTATATCCTTAGGAAAATCTTCATGGAGAATATTGACTATTGAAGGGGACTAACTCTGATCTACACAGAAAGACTATTCTTGACAAGAATGAATATAAATTGGCAATCCAATACACAGGTTGAACAGCAAGAGCAGCTTAATTTGCCAAGTGGAGAGAGTTGCTTTGAATGAATCTTTCTTCCTGGTCAAAATTCACTCTTCCCCCTCTCCCCCCTTGATCATTCAAAAAAAGTTGTCTATATCTATTGCTATTGAATGTTTTTCCCCCCCCTCAGGGAAAAACATAGCTATATTAGAGTTTTTGATTTAAAGCTATACCAGTGAAGAGGACAAATTTATTTTTTTGTATCAAACTTGTGTGGGATTTTAATCATTTTAGCAAAAAGGAAAGAAAAGAATAGTTTTGTTGGTCAAAATACTGGCACTACAGTGGCAGACAGAGTCTCAGCTGGTGGGCAGTGTGTCTTGGCTCCAGTCAGGGAACACACGGAGATGGAAATTGAGTCTTTTACTTGGTGTATTTTCTCGTGTTGTATAGATCAAAATAAAAGTAGCTCCTTCCTTCAGGGGATGCCCTGAATGCTTAGCCAACAAAAAGAATGCTTGTTATTTCAAAAGCTCAGGAAAACTGGCCAGAGGATCTAAGGCAGCTCTTCCTACTTCCACAGGGGTCAGAAACTTTGGTAATTAGAGACCGAGTGGTCAGGAGCAATTGGAAGGTATTTATCTGGCTAGTGGGTGCCACCCCTTCTGCTATTTTGGTCTAGAAAGATAATGCTGCATCACAGTTTTGATTAACACAGATCTCCTGGCCACTGGTTGTTCTGAAAACCATGGAGAACAGATATTCCTAAGCAATTCAGCTTTAGCTCTAGTGAAATGTTCTGTAGGCTGTAGGATTTTCTATTCCCCTGGCCCCACAGCAGTAAACTCCCTCCATTTGGCCTTCATGAGGTTTAAAGAGGGTCATTTGTTTTCATTACAACTCCTTGAAGCCCTTCCTTCCCTACTCATTAATGAATTTCAAGTCTTTCATCAAAAAACAAAAACAAAAAACAAACACAAAAAGGGATCTGACAGAGGACATGGTTAAGTGGCTGGCATACACGGCTGCACCAGCTTTAAAGAGAGAAGACGGCCATTTACTGATTGCTAGGGGTTGACATGACTTGGTTAGTATGCTAATTCAGACTCCTGCATTTAACATTCAGATCAGGTTTGCGCAGGCTCTCCAGAGCTCTAGAGCAGAGGGATGGGTGTCTGCCTTACAGCATTGAGAATTCTATGCATGGATGACACAAATACCCCAACCCTCTGCCTGATTGTATCTCTCCCTTTCTTCACCGCCGCCCAATGAGGTGCACATGCAAACACACACACATATATATGCACATGCAAGCACACATGCCCACACCAATACCATACAAGCTATTCTCTGTTAATGCTGAAGAAATGGAAGGAGGGAAAATCATCCATGATTGGCTACTTCCTCCTCCTTTGTATTCCCCAAGGCTCACTTCTGCAGACAATATATTTCTTCTGCTTAGGAAACTCAAAGTGTAATGGGCCAAAAGTACAAACAAAGAAGTAATGTGAAGGACAAAATCACAAGCAAACAAAGGGCATCTTCTCTGTTGACCTCTCACCCAAGGAATCTGACAAAGTCCCAACCCCCTCATCGTCATCGCCCTCATCACCACCACCATCATCACCACCACCATCATCACCACCACCAGCACTACCTCCACTACCACCACCATAATCAATGGTGGCATGCGACGATTATAACAATAAATAATTGACACTTAATAAAGCATTTCACTGTGACAAAAGACTTTTGCATAAAATTAGCTTTTTGGGTGGCTTTCACGCAAGTAAAAGAGAACTAAAATAGCTCTTCGGGACTGATAATAGCAATCAGCTGTACACCCAGGAAGAAGAAAAATTCAGCTCATTTTATCCCATTTAGGGTTAGCACTTGTTTTAATGTGTTGGAAACATCTTGTTGTTAGTCCTGTTCTTAGCGGGATTGTGACTTTTCCCCGAGCCACAGCTGGCAGCAGAATCCAGAGTCAATCCCCACACTTAGGTCCATGGTAAAGACAATCACTTGGCACATATACCAGATCCCCAACCAATGGAAAACTTCATTTCCTGAACCTCCCTTTTCAGTATGGTTCTGCAATGTCGCAGCAGCTCCCAAGAGACAAACAGAATCAGCCGCTCCTACCCTCAGAAGCCAGATTGGGAGGGGTGGTGCTGTTTTTAATAGAAGGAAACAATTCTGAGCAAGCATGATACTCCCAATAAAAGGCAAGAGCACGCCTTTTTCAGCTCAAGGAACGGCATAGCTGTACAAGTTTGCACTCCATCATCCCATCTGCTGGGCACATTGGTGGTACCCGTGGCTATGGCCCCTTGTGCCCGGCATGCATCCCATGCGTAGCTTAGGAGCACTGGGCAGTTCCTACCCAAGACTCCGACAGGAATGACCGGCGATTCCTCCGAGCTGCAGACTTGCTTTTCCTTGATTTTTTTTTTTTTTGGCTGTGGTCCAAGATGTTTTCCTGTCATCATTTCACTGTCTTTTCCCGTAATCCCTTTTTTAAACATCGCCAACAATTAGCCGTTTTCCCCCACCCCCACCCCAAACATATCCACGTACACACACACTCCACGGAGTCCCATCACCGTCTTCTTTTGCCTTGAAGTCTAAGAAATTACAGCTTCTCATTAGCTGGAGAGCACGTTTTGAAAGGCTTTCTGTTTACTCACTTTGTAAGTGATGCTGGCTCTTTTAATTATTCTCCCTCTGCATGCCATAGGAGAGCAGCAAGCTGTTCAAGCCAGCCCAGGCGACTGCATATCCTCAGCCAGGCAGTTGGAAGGAATCGTGTTTTACCTCACTGCTGATGCTTTCTTCCTTTCCTGTCAGCAAGCCAAGGAATCCCCCCCAAAGCTCTTACGTAGCAGATACCAAAACTGTGAGTCACTTTTCACTCCCAGAGCGGTAAGTCCACAGTATGTGTGCATGGAACAGCACGCCCCAGACTGGGGCTTTCCCCAAGCTGCTAACATGCTCTGGAACCCGTTTTCCAGCCATGACTTTGTCTTTCTTGCTATTGCTCCCTCTTTCTCTTCCTCTCTTGTTTCTTCCTTCTCTTTATGGTGCTGGATCCTTCTCATCCCTTCTCCTTCCGTCTCTGTGTTGCCGACAGCAGCAGACCCAGCAAGAACTAGGTCCTGCTCTCCTTCTGTTATTTTTTTTTCCACTGCAGCAGCCTTTGGCTGTTCCCTCTGCCAAGCTGGATCACCAAAGACACACGACTCACTCACAATGAATAATCAATACAGATATTGATCTGTGGAAAATGTTTGTAAATTCCTGAAAGGGAATCAAGAATGGGGGCAGGGAGGCTCGTGGGGGACGACTGCATGATTCTAGCAGCAGCTCGAGTCCGAACCCTATTTGGATCCCAAGCCGTGCTGGCTCCGACATGACGGGTACGGGAATGAATGCAGAGAAGTGGGCAGGGGGGGGTGTGCACATGAAGGGACTGCTCTCTATTTTCCTTCTCTACAGCTGCTCTCCCTAAAGAATCAGGAGCCAAATGGTCGGGAGCCCCCATCGGTACCATGTCTTGGCTGCAGGCCAACACTGTTTTGTTTTCATTATCACACACTACTTTGCAATTTGCATAAATACTGGGTTATTTTTTATCCTGTCATCCAAAAGATTTTTTTTTTTTTGAAATCTTCACTTGTGTGGGAAGGGAGTTTGCAGCATACTTATAGTGGCTGAAGATTTACCCTCTTAGGGAGTGTTTCCGGGTGTGAGATGAAGACTCCAGAAGAAAACAGGGGCAAAGAAGAAAGAGTCACAGAAAAGAATACAAGAATCAAAGAAAGGAACAGGGCATGACTGCAGGGGGATTCTGCTTGGTGGAACCCAACATTATAGGTGCCATTTCCTCCCTAGAGAAGCCCTAGGTACCATATGTGGTTGTCCACCCAGATCCAGCCTGTTGATCCAAGCACTTGGTAGTGTCTTTTACCAAGAGAGAACTGTTTATTCTTGGTGGGATAGTAATGCTCTCCAGTGGGAAAAGTACTTGCTTTATGAGCCTTACTCATCCACCACTTGCCGTGATGGTTCCCTCTGCCATCTTGGACCAGAGGATCATTTTCATGTTAATTTTTTAGGCTTGCATGATTACAGCTTTGAACAGCCTAATCTCAACATTTAGAGGGAATTGGAGTCCTTCTGCTGGCCCACTTAACCAAAACATTTACATTACAAATGTCTTTTCTGGGGAAAAGGTGTAAGGAAGTCTAAGAGGTGAAAAGGGACCACCATCTTCTTCATGTACCTTTTAGTTGTGGGCACTGGGCCTAGACCTCTCATCAGATTTCTAATCCAAAGAGTATGGCATACAACTATGCCTTGCCCAGAAAGTGGCACCATGAGTCATAGAAAATCCATAGCTACCATTGGTTCACAGGCTTACTATTGTCCTAATTTCTTCCTTTATCAATTCCCTATTCTTTCATATTTCCCCCTTCTCCCTGTGTTGTTTGATAGTAAAAATCTCCTTCAAATGATTCTAGCCTTTCTCCCATTGCTCTCAGTACATGCCATACTGCTGGCCCTCTGAGAGAAGTATGAGTAACCTTTGAGATAGCAATCTAGAATGAGACCTCCTTGTGAGGATTCAATTGCGGTGTCTCCTTTTCTAAAAGGAGCTGTCCGCTTTATCAGCCAATACCAGCAGGAGGGATGCTGATTTTTCATTCTCTTTCTGGCTTCTGATTAGCTCCAGCAATCCAATTAGCAGAGGCATTTATATCACAAGGGGCTGAGGTGCCCCTACTCATCACATAGCTCAAACCCACTCATAAATTCTGCCGATACTACATCTTCCTGTGACATGGATTAATTACACTACCAGGCCTTCGAAGAGTAGGGTTACCAGTGAAGGTGTATATGAATATTAGAATTAAAGAAGAGACAAAAAGGAATGAGTTTTGCTCCCCATGAAGGATGAGTTCAGTGGGCCTCTGTCATCTTCCATGAAAGCAGCTACACATGCTTCTAAGGAGTGTCCATCCAGTCAATGGGGTGAGTTAAAGTTGAGCATTTTAAAGGTATCAGGATATAACAGCAGCTACCACATGGCATACTCATGAAGCACCTAAAGAATTCTGGAGAGATTCCTTCCTCTAACAGTCAAATGCCTTTACCATCTAAAGAGATCATTGCCTCAATGCTATTTAAATAGCCCCATAGATAAAGATTAACCACCTCTATCAGTATTCCTTTCCATTTAGGCACAGTGTTAAGATTGTTATACTCTCTTGTCTACCTACCCACTCATCTTGAATGTGGTCACACATACATCAATCTCCAGTATCTGCGTGCCTATTTATTCCTCAAGTTATATTCATTTATGTATCAACTATTTAATCTACTTCCCAGGCAACTATTCATCCATATGCACCTGTCTATCCATTTTCCTAAACATCTATTGTTCTATGAATATTTTCCTATCATCTGTCACCCACTTATCTATCCATTTGTGTACCTATTAATACATCCATCTAGATTATCCATCTATCTCTCCATTAATTTATTCATGCATTCATCCAATCATCTTTCCTTTATTTATCAGTTACCAATCTCTATCCCCTTTTCTTTTTTTTACTTTCATTGATAGTGTTTATTTTCATTGCCCCCCCAAATCCACATTGTCAAAAGTTCCTTAAAGAATATCCAATTTGAAAATTAAAACCTGGTACTTAGATCCCTGTTAAACTGTTATGCCAGGTTTAAATACCTTAAAATCAGTGGACCACGTCAATAAAAGCACATATAAATGGACATATACTGAATTTTTAAAAATTAGGTACAATATCTAATCAACATGACTCTCTAAAGTTGAGGATTTTTGGTTATCAAGGAATGATTTTATGTTTCCAAAAACTTTAATAGTTTTCAAATGGGGAAAATGTTAAACTTTTGCACACAAATCACATTAATATTGTCATATCCATTAATATCTACTGTAGTCAACAAATCTTTAAGAAACATGTTACGTAGTTCCTGTCCTCATCAAGCTTACACTCCAGGCAGGGGAGATAGCACGTACATATATTCAATCTTAAGGTCCTTGAGGGCCACAACTGTTTCATTTTTGTCTGTATCAACAGCACTTAACTCGGTGCTGGTCTAGTAGTAGGTGCTTAAAGAATGATTATAAATCGATTGCATTGATATATATGAAGTAGAAGCAGGGTTATTTTGGGAGAAAACTACCAGCTAGGGTGGAGATGAGGGAAGGTTCAGATACAAGGCAGAGCTTGAACTGAGCCTTGACTTCTGACAGATGGAAGTGAGGAGGGAATGCATTTCAGGTATGGTGATCAGCCATTAAAAAAGCGCGGAAGTAAGAGACGGTGAGCAAAAGTAAGGCCCATTTGTCTGGACCATGCTGTGTATGGAAAGGAGCAGCGAGTAATACTGCTGCAAAGGTACCTTAATTTGCAATTGAATTGATTGCAAACTCCCTGAAGGAAGAGGATTGCTTCCATTTTTGTCTCTATTTCCACCAGAATGGTGCTTTGGCACAGAGTAGAAGCTTAGGATCATGGGATCACAGATTTCATACTGGAAGGGATTTTAGAGACTATGAAGTCCACTCCCCCCTTCATTTCTGAAGAAGAGGGGTTAAGTGACTTGCTCAAGGTCACATAGCTCATAAGAGTCTGAAATAGGATTTGAGTCCAGGTCTTCCTATTACCAAGTCCAGCACTTTATCTAGTATACCACCCTTGTTAGAGTGAGTTCAACTAGAAAAGCCTCTTACAACTCTGAGTCACCTCAATCAGGGATTTTCTGATTTTGTACCCTTTTGTCAACATAGGACACAAAAATGAAGACGGTAGCAACGTTACCCTTGTTTGGGTGTACCGGATAGGTGGGTTTGAGATCTATTTGTAAGACCAATTAAAATTTGGAGGCAAAAGTGACCTTCATCCTCTCTATCCCAGCCCTTACAAAGTTTTTTCTTTCAAACCTAGTACTTGATACCAAAGAAAATGGATAACACAAAGAGACCTGAGTTTGGGAGAGAAACTGATGATGTCTACTATTTCTTTTTTTTTTTAAGAAGCTGATAAATGAGCAAAAACTTTGCCTTGGACAATAACTGCATTATGTCATTATCAGTGGAAAGGACTGGGGTGCTTAGCTGGATTTTCTGTGCAACTCAAGAGACTCAGTCATTAACCAATTATATCAGCTCAAAATGCCGATCAAGAATCCAATGCTGCTGATTATAACATTGTGTACATATTGCTTGGCTCTCTAGTGTGCTTTTATTTTGCTGGTAATGTTATTAGAAAGGCAGCAGTTTGGGAGGGTTTCAATTCAACATCTGTCCCCTACTGTCTGACTAATTAGCTAAGACCTATACGTGCCATGATGAGCCAGCCACTATCGTTCTGCTACTGTGTGTGTGGAACCAGAGCCATAGGACCAAAATCATGAGGAAGGAAACTAAATTGCTAGTCCTGGAAGCAGGAAGGCCTGAGTTGGAATCCAGTCTCAGACATTTACTACCTACCTGTATGACCCTAAGCAAGTCACTTTATTATCTCTGTCTGCCTCAGTCTTTCATCTGTAAAATATAGGCAATAAGACCTTGCAGGTTTTTGGTGAGGCTCAAATGAGATATTTATAAAGCACTTAGTGCAGTGCCCAGCACATAGTAGGTGTTTCATAAATATGAATTTCCTTCCTTTCTTCCCTATATGTTGCCTCTATTACCTTCCTATACCCGCTTCCTCCCCAATATGATTTTCCTCTGAGATAATATTATGTCTACTCTGCATATATTTAGTTGTTCATTTATTGTTCCTACCATTAGAATGTAAGCATTCTGAGGGAGGGGTTGTTTTTGCCTTTGTTCATATCTCTGCTTGGTGCAATACCAGGGTCATAGTAAGAGTTTAATAAATGTTGCTGCCATCTTTATCTGGTGGAGTTTAAAGTCAGGCCATGAGGTCAAGCCCAGAATCAATCATTGCAAATTGTTTGAACAGTAGGACTCCTCTTTATTAAAAAGTAATTTAAAAGTTAATATCAGCATCTGTCATTTGAAGAGATGCCCAATAACAAAAAGCTATTATAAATTTGGTAAATGAATATTTATATTTTATTAACCACAATGGCATCCATGTTCATTTCAAAACTAATAATACATATAGATGAGAGATATCTATTCCATCTACAGAAGGCAGACTTGCTTATATGTTATATACTGTCAGTTCCTGAGATGGTTGAAATATACATGGATCGACATACCCCAAACATCAGTGGTCTGGTGTTTGGGCACTGTTGACCTAAATTCTGAGTTACCTTTCAAATTGACTAGATTTCTTAGAATTTGGCTGCCTCAGAAGGGAACAAGGCATTTATTTTACTTTTTATTTCACTGGCTTCTACATCTTTACTCCTCCAACATCTAGTAGCCATGATGAAATCCATTCCTTTTATTCAAAGCAAACAAACAACACAGGATAAAAGGAAGGCAATTGGCTGCCAGAATCAGAAATCAGAGGGTCTTCAGTTAAAGATCCTGTGCTCTTTCCCTTGACCTGTTTCTCCATCTGACATTCTAGGATTGCACTGATAATTCATCATCCCCTTTCCCGATTGGTTATTTCATTCTTTAATAAAACAATCCCGCAAAAAAATAGTACTAAGAATCACAGGTTAAAGAGAATATTGTCAAAACTTTCTAACTCCTTTTTCTATCTTTCTCCCTTTACTTTATTATCCCCATTTTTTTTGTCATTTAACTCCAATTATGGGATGCTAAGTGCTTTTGGAAATTTCATTGTTAATATCTTCTTACAGTGCTATTAACGTAAATCAACTTTAATAGTGTCCCAGCAAGTGTAAAAGCAATCAAAAATTCAGTACTCACGAATCATTCTGTAATTTCAGCATAAAATGTTAATAGAAATAATATCCAATACCATAAAATATCGGTAAATTCAACTTTAAATATATGTGATGAACGACTTAACCATTGAGCAGTGTCCCTTGTATTGCTATAAGATGAAGATTTTTTATTGGACGAGCCATACCTCAATCACATGGAAATTACCAGAAATCCCCTCCTCTACTTCATCCGTATCTACCAATCACATTAGAATGAACACAGGTTTAAAAAAAAATCTCTTGGTCATAAGCACACTGTCTTCTTTAAAGTTATCAGGTGCTATGGGAAGGAGAGATGGTGAGGAGAGTGGTACAGAATGATGCAGACACTGTCACTTAAACACCAATCATTTAATCTCAAAGTTGGAAGAGACCTCAGAGATTGTCTAGTCTAGGGGTTGCTAACCTTTTTTGTGTCTTAAGCCCTTTCAGAAGTCTACTGAAGTATAGGAACCACTCAGAAGAATGTTTTTAAATGCATAAATAACATACAGAAAATGATAAAGAAAACCAATTATATTGATATCACTTTATCAAAATATTTTTTAAAAATTATTTCAAGAAATCCTGATCTAATACAAACCTGTACTTGAACAGGAAATCTCAGTTATAATATCCTTTACAAGTGACCATCCTGTCTCTCTTTGAATACCTCCAATTACTGGGAAATCACTGCCTCCCAAAGGCAACTCATTACACTTTTGAACAATTCAAATGGTTAGAGAGTATTTCCTTTTATTATGCCAAAATTTCCCCCCACTCCTACCATTTTCATGCTCTGTTTCTAATTTTGCCCTCTAGAGCCAAAAACAAATCTGATCCCTCTTTCACATGACAGTCCTTTAAATATTTGAACATAGCTATATCATGCCTCACCTAAGATTTCTCTTCTCCACATTAAGGACATGTGCCCCATCCCTTGGTTAAACCTGGTGTAAATACAATCCCATCTCCATCTTCATTACCTTTCTCAGGACACATTCCTGGTTATCATATCTTTCCTTAGTCAAGATGTAGTAGAATAATTTCTGGGTTCAGAGTTAGGAACCCCAGATTTCGCGCATTTTGCCTGAAAGATTAAAGGCCATCACTGAGAGGCCTGAGCTAGAATGAATAGCTGAGAGGTTTGGGTTTATATATGAACTATGTTTGGCTGGTTCTGTGGACAATTTTTCCAGGAAAGGGTCCCTATTACAAAGTTCCCTTTTCTTTCACAATCTAATCCTAACAACACAGTGATATGGATATGGCAGACTGATACTTGCTGCTGACTTTCCCTGGCTTAATAGAGTGGGCATTTTCAATTTCAAAGACCCTGCTCTTGCAAAAACAAGAAACACAGAATTTCACAGAATTTCTATTAAGGAAGAGACACTGCTGTACAATGGAAAACACGTTGAATTTGTAACCAAACAGCCTTTGTTTCCTTCCTAGATCTCTCTCTTGCTCCCTATGTTACATCGGACAAGTCTGTTAACCTCATGGACTAAAGTTTCTCCTCTATAAAATGAAAGGCTCAGACTTACTGAGTTCCAAAGTGATTTTTGACCCCAGACCTAGATCTTAAGTCTAATGACAGCATCTGGCCATTTTTCTTTACCGTTCTCTATATTCGTTTCCAGAATTTTTCTCACTTTCATTATGGTACTAATGTTAAGAGAAAACTAGGGAATCAGAAATTTAAAGCACACACTTAATTTGCTGAGCTCTGCATTGCAGAACTTCAGATAGGAAGTCAGCCCATCAGTCAGCATTAATTAAGTGCCTACTGTGTGCCAGGCGCTGTGCTAAGTACTGCTGACGGAACCAGTAACCACATTATATAATGCTCTTAATCACATGTGAAAAATCAGCATCACCAGAGAATACCATGGTTTGTAGAGTTTGGGTCTGGAAGAGATATTAGAGCTCATCCATCCTAAATCCCTCATTTCACATATAGGGAAACTGAGGATCAGGTAAGGGAAGTGACCGACCCAGATCTCATTGGTCTTAGGTAATAGAGTTGGGTTGTTTAAACCCATGTCTCCTGACTCAGGATTCATAATGTGATACGATCATAGATGTAGGGCTGCAAGTTACCTTCAAGGCTTACACAGTGAAGGGACATTATGCCAGTTCTAATATGGCGATGCTAACAACTTGACCTGTTATTTAAGGAGTCTTAAGAGGTCTTTGCATTAATGACCTATCTATGTTTTTTGATTACCAATTTGTTGCTCTAGGAATAACTTTGTCCAGTAAATTCTCTCATCCAGCTTGGCTGTGACTGATGAATGGGATGCCCTAACTAATCACATATTCTACTTAGTAAAGCATTATCATGGATTAGCAATTTTCAAAGAATTTCACCATGCACTGGACACAATAATCATTTAGTGGAAAGAACACAGACCTAAGAGTCAAAAGACATAATTTAGAGTCTTAGATCAGCTACCCATCTGTATGTCCCAAGGGAAGACACTTCACTTTTCTATGACCTAGTTGCCTTCTCCATAAAAAAGAGATAATAATAACTGATATGCTTCATTCATAGGGCTAGTTGAGGATCAAAAGATATAAAATATGTTAATCAGTTGGTGTAATTTGAAGTTATTCTTTAAACACATTAAGGGCTATCCAAATGGGAAGTGTCACAGATGGTCATGACGGAGAATCATAAATAAGTTGCATTTAACATCCAAACTATAATTCTGGAGAAAACTCAATTACATCCCACTACCCCAGGATCGTCATCATCAGCATCAGCATCATCGTTAAAATTAGTGATCAGTTATAATGAATTCTGTGCTTTCTCATGCTTGCTTGTGGCCTTTGCCAAATGCCTCATTGGATGCATCTCCCCTGCCTATGAGTGAGATCTTAGGGCCGGCTGGCCTCTCTGGATTAAAAAGCAGAGATCACTTTAGGTTAGGCCTGGAATCTCTCTCTTTTTTTTTTTTTTAATATACCTTGGTGCCCTATTAGAAAACATCTTTGTTTTGTGTGTATTCTCTGTCAATGGGCTATACCACTGAAGGCCTGCTGCGACCAGTGTCAGCTCTTGGTGTTGGAAACTTGAGTCTCCTCATCCCTGAGAACAGTTTTTTAAGTGACCTAAATCACCAGTCAGGGAGCTTTCTTAAAGGAAATCTGAGTGGTTGAAGCAGTTGAGACACGAGAAGGCTAACCACAAATCCACCAGCAGGTGGAGGTACCTAAAGGGTTGTTTGAACCCCCTTTTTGTCCAAAAATGCCCTGGATTCCTCTGTAAACAAGGAGGCTGCTTTTGTGCCTGCAGCAGGAGAAATCGCCTTATTGTGAGGCTGTGAGAGAAACAACCTTTAATCCTTGCAAAGCCCAATAATATTATGTATATTGACTGAAACCCTATGGAGTGGGCCTGACGGGGTTTTTTTTTCATTACCACGGTACATTGTAACCTAGCTACCTTTGAAAGTAACCAATATTGAGAGGTACTTGACATTTGCAAAGGATTATGGGTGTCCTCTCTATCTCTTCTCAAGTTCCCAAATTTACAATGGTCTTAATTTAAAAGTTAAGCCAGGGGATCAATTGCTTAGTCTAGGGCCAGGCTGCCCTTTTTAAAACAAAACAACACACACGCACACACACACACACACACACACACACACACACACACACACACACACACACACCCAACCCCCATGCTGTGTGCTGGTGCGACCTAACTTCAGCATTTGCCTCTGATTGGTTGGTTTCTGTTGTCTTGTTTTTAATTTTGGAGGAAGGCATCTCAACCCAAATCAGAGGACCAAGGCCACCAAGTTTCACTCCTCCAGGTGTGGCTCAGGCACACAGAAGCAGCAGCAGCTGGTAATGAGTTGGTGAAAATGAAAAGGGGACGTAAGTAACTTCTTTAGCAAATCCCCTGGAAATGACACGGAGCCTTGAGGATCGTTAAGATCGATCCGTCTGTGGGCTGCAGGGCCCACTCAGCTGACTCTGCCAGCAACAGTCACAGTCCAAGGAAAACAGCCATGTGACTACCAGCAAAACTGCTATCAAATCAACAGGGAAAATGGGACTCTGGCGGGTCTTTCCCTTCCCTCATTTGGGAGATGGCCATTGGGTCAACATTAAAGCAAGGATCAGCCTGAAAGCCCAAGGGAAAAGCCAACTGAGCCAAGGGCTGGCCTTTAGGAGCCTATCTACTTGACCTTCAATAATAACTATACTGCTACTCACTCCCACTCTCGCCCTGATCACTGTGTAAACTCAAATCCCCCACACTGGTAAACTGGAGAGTGTTTGTAGTATCGGAAGGCCATTTGAGTCTATTGTGTTCAAATAGCTTATTTGGCTTTGAAATCAGGCAGACAAGTCATGGTAACCCAAATCGCAAAGCCAATTGGTGCAGAAAATGGCATGTGCTTGGAAAAACCTTTCTGAAGTAGTAGGAGATGTCACCTGTAGCAGTGGAGGAGCCCAGGACAGCTTAGCTTCCCTTAGCCCAAGATCTACAAAGCTGGCCTCACCCAGGAACTCAGAGTGGGAGATCCACTCCAGTTAGAACATTAGGAGGCAGTTGGTCAGAACACTCAGGGATTCCTGGTTGAATTATGGCCTTGGCAGCAGCTGCCTGCCAGACCCATCTGGTTTGAATTGTCTGAGCAGTGTTCAGTGCAGCTGTGGCTGTTGGTATGGGTGGGTCTTCTGAGTAATGTGCTTGCATTGAAGGGGTGGAGAAAGGGAAGGAAAGGATGAAACTCTTGTCATGAAGAACGAATAGAGAGAACAACAGGGCTCCTACTGTTTTCTGCTTTGCAGCATGGAAATGGACCTGTGGTTCTGGGCAAGGGAAAGGATTCCTGCTTGATTGCAGTGCTCTCCCCTCCCTACATGGGCCGTCACACCCTGTGGGTGCTGTCACATCACATACTTGGGTTATGATTTGATTGTTTCGCTTTTTACAAGGGTGGTATAATTAGTTTCACATTTTTAATTTATAGCGTCAGCTAAGCTTTTTAATCCGTTATTTATGGCAAAGAGCTAAATTGCCTTCTGACCCTCACAGAAAGCATTTTGCTTCTACAGTTTGTAATCAGTTGTTTGGATAAAGCTTGTGGCTTTCTGGAAGGAAAAGCACCCTGCTCCTTGCCTGGAGATGAGCAACTTCCGCAGCTTCTCAATGTTTCCTGATTTGGGAATCCTAGAAACTTTACACAAAGCCTCATGGTTTTAAAGAGGATACTGTTTCCCTAAAGCTCAGCCCTAGAAGAAAGTGAAGCTGGCAAGGAGGAGAAACTCACGGCCAGAAAACCCCAAGTAGAAAAACGTCTCTTGAGTGTGGCCACATTTCTGCATTTATTTTTCTGTCTTTGGGCTGCACCCTACAAAGCAGCAGAGGAATGTTTGGGGTTAGAAAAAATGAACAAGGGGACTTGGGATGTGTAAGGAGAAGGCTAACAGTGAGCCATGGCCCTATAAAATTGGAAAAGGAAAGTGGAAATACATTGAAAGTACATTAAACCAGAGCAGTTTTTCCTTGATGACAAATCTTTGGGGACAGAGCAGCTGGTATGGAAGGTGGGAGAAGGACCCCCAGAATTATTTTCCTTTGGGTTGAATTGTATTGATGGATGCCACCAGATACAAGTGAAGATAGCCCATTTATCTTCAATTTAATAGTATTTCTTAATGGTGTTTGGTGAATGGTACCAGAAGAGAGAAGATCACAGTCACACTGGGAGCCCCCTTGATGTTAGCATATGATTCACTCTAGGCTCATGAGTCAACTTCATTCTCCCAAGTCCATTTGAGTTGGAGTATGGAAGGGTTAAAGAGGAGGCACAAGACTGTGGTAACAGCAGCTCCCATAGGGGAAAAAAGAGGATTAGTGCTTTGATGGGGGCCCCCTCGTCTTCTAGGCCAAGAGGGTCTCAATATTTACAGTAGGTTAAATACATACCAATCGAATCACATGTTTAATGAAGTGTAACAAACATGTAATCAGATACATATCTATTAAATAATTGTGGAATCTCAGCAAACATGTTCTTAATAATAAAGGGTGCAGATGTCTTACAGATTGGGGAGAGGAACAAAGAATAAGGAAACTAATAGAAGGAATAAAAGCTATCTTCTGAAAACAGAGAAGATGGCTGAGTTTCAGCCAGAATTTGATACAAATATCTGCCCTCATCCAGAGCAGAAGTGGGTTCTGAGCCAAGAAATGAATAGACTTTAAAGAACTTTTATAAAGGAAGGTTAGGAAAAAATGGCATTTAAAATAATACCCAAAGAAGGGACTGATCACGAAAGAAAGAAAGAAAGAAAGAAAGAAAGAAAGAAAGAAAGAAAGAAAGAAAGAAAGAAAGAAAAAAGAAATGTCATCAATAAAGGTGTGCCATCTTTACATTCCATTTTTAGGAACACAAGAACACTGTTACTACATCTTCACATCTCATAACTGCAGGTACCAGTTAAAGTGAAAAACAAAAGAGCCACATGATATATAAGTGGAGGATTAGTAACTTGGTTTTTTCCCCTATAAATGTGGTAATTATAATATTGTATTGCAAGACATTATTAGAGTTACATCAGCAAACTGCTGTTGTAAGCTGATCTCTTTCCTCATGAAGAGAGTCTAGCTAAGCATGACTCTAACTAATAATTAGTCCTTAGAGTTAAGAGAAAGGGGTGCAGATAGTGGAGGACGTCCTTGTCTGAATTCAGACATGAACTCAAAGTCCATTGGCATCTAGCCAGACGCAGATACCAAGATTACAGGGGCAGCATTTTAATCTCTAGAATCAGAAATCACCTCCTTTGCTCCCATAGCCCCTTCCTGCTGCTCAGACTTTTTCTTTTGTTTGTTTTGGTAATAGTAGCTTACTCTGGAGTAGTTTTGGGTAGAAGACAAGACAGGCTTGCTAGCTACATTGTTAGTCTGTGAAATGATGACATAACTGATGCATTGTTTGTTCAAAGTATCTGTGATTCCATCTGTTTGAACATTCTCTCCACTCATGGAGTTCACAATTCATCTACACTTTCTTATCCTTATGCCTGTCCCCCATGCAACTTCCAATTGCCAATCAGCTGTTATCTATAGTTTAATTCTTCAGAGATTGGAATATTACAGGATTTGTGGCCACATAGCATCACCAGGAGAATATTGGTATTAAAGATATGGGCTTTTGCAGTGCAAACAGATCGAGGTGGCCGAAAACATTGCACCATTTTCCAAATCCAATCTAATCCTGGTCTCCTCTTGCAGTTTTATTGCAGTATGGATCGTTACCCATTTGCAGAACTTATGCAAGATACACACAACAATGGGCAAACTAAATTAAATGACTACCTTTCCAGCAACACGGCATAATCTTCTCAGTGAACATTTTCATCCACTTTGTTGTTGCTGTTTTCAATGCAAGCTAATTTCTTACTGTAGATTTCACTAAGGAGGATTTGTAGGGTTTTGGCCCTCCATGCTACTAGAGTGAATCATCTTCACAGAAGAACATAAGAAATGGCATAAGCAGAATCTCCCCATCCACAGGAAATCCTTTTGCACAAAATTTATGCAAAGCATCTTCCGTCTTTCATGACACTTGTAGTCACATTGTTGAATGCTTTCCTTGATGTAAATATTTAGTAAATCATTAGACAAAATCGCCACTGAAATTTTGTTGATAGTAGAATTATTTTAAAATGTATAAATGAAATCTTGTCTTGAGAACCTTCAAAACTCCACTTAACAATGCTAAGTCAAATGCTCTCTCCAAATCAACTAATAAATACAGAATGATCTGTTATCTTCTGTACCCCTTGGCTAGCTGTGTGGCTGTAAATGTATGGTTCACCATATAAAATTGTCTCATTTCCCTCTCAGGTTTTCATCAGAATGCCTTCAATTCATACACTGTCTGTAGGTCATCCACTGCATTCCAGGCTATTGCCAGTTGTCCTGAGTTTGGTCTTGCCACTGGATTTTGATGACTCTGGAAAAAATGAGTGAGGCTGATGATTTGGTGCAGCTCTGCCTCACCTTAAATCCAATTCACATACAAATCAAGACATCACTGGGCAATGTCATTGATCCTTTTTGAAAACAAAGGCCGAACAACAACAATTCATTCCTATGAAGATTTTATAAGGATAAGAAATTAGGCATATGGATTGGTAGACACTACCTTATTCTCATTTAACTTTTATTTTGAGTAAACACACCTTCGTGGTCTTTCCCATTTGGAATATTTCCTTCTGACATATGTTGAGACTCATCTCTAAAATTTGTTTGGGATTTTTTGTTTGGTTGTTTCTTTTGTATGTATAGCACTTCCAGAACAGATTTCTCTTTCGGAAAGCTATGCTATAATGGAGAAAAGAATTGACTCAAGTCAGAAGAACTGCTTCCAATCCCAATCCTGCAATTTAATAGTTGTATGACCTTGCACAAATCTCTTAGCCTTTCTACACCTCGGTTTCCTCATCTGTTAAACAGTGATGATCATCCCTGTCCTAGCCACCTCTCAGGATTGTTGTGAGGATCAGATGATATGATGTGTGTAAAAGATAAAACACTATGCAAATGTCCAATATTATAATTTTTTATTCTGTAAATGCTTGTTCAGTTCTATCTCTTCTTCTCAACTTCATCTCCTTTATTGCCATTATCACTTCTTTTCTAGTGCATAGGTATTATGAGCCATTCTTCTATTATCATTGCCTGTGCTGATAAACTATTATAAAAATACCATCATATATATTACTTTGCATGATAATTTATTTCCTCCCTTCCAGTTTCTACAACAACTGCTCTGGCAATAATCTAAATTAGTTGCATCTCTTGGCAAAATTTTTCAAAACTTATTTTCTCATCTATTTGGGGGCTGTTTTTGTTACTATTTACATTCTTCCATATCCTCCTCCACATTTTTTTTTTTTGCAAATGAGTTTATACTCGACATCATTAGCTGTCCTATCTCTTCTTGGAAAAGCAGTTGAGTATTTGATGATGCCTGGCCTTCTGGTAATTAGCCCCTTTGATCATGATATATACAGAGACTGTCCTTGTCCCTGAGGTCCAAGTACTTCTGGCTTGGTGGGACCTCCCAGACCTTTCATTCCATTGGTATCAGTTTCAAGTAATCAAAGCAATAATGTCCATACCATAAAAAAAATAAAACCTATCCAAGTAGGACTTACATGATGGAACACAGCCTCAAAATTAAAGAGCATGATTTCCATTGGCCAAAAACAATATCATATTTGTGATTGTAGATCCTTTCAATCCAAATGTAGTCCTATTGGGAGAGCATCCAGAAAACATGCTTTGGAGACATAATTTTTTGGACCACACTTAAGATTTCATGGACATAGGGAGCTCCCAGTGAGAAATTCCCTCTACCAATCCAGTGGAAGAAAATATTTATTTACGTGGTATCTGAAAGCCAAGAAAAAGGAAAAAAAAAAAGAGAGATCATTTGTGAAGTGGAGATATTTATGCCATAGTGAAACTCAATGGAAACTGAACATGAAAAATTTATCCACTTAATCCATCTAGTGAATGTCTTAATTTCTTACATCGTAATCTCATTGTCACGAGAGATTTTTCTCTGCTTTTGATTCCCACTTTACATTGTTGATTTCTAATGTGTTCCATGCTATTTCATTTGCCTTAAGAGAAAAAAAAAAACTAAGACACGCATGTTTCCTTCCTAAATATATGATTTGTGAGGGTTGAGAGCAACAGATACTATAACCAACCATCTTCAGGTTACAGTGACTCAGGGCCAAGAGAGAAGAGAAGAGATGAGAAAGAGGGCTTCTTTCCCAGGAATCCCTTGAGAATCTGACCCCAGAAGTTTGGCATTTTATTTACAATCTTTACCTGCCTCTTCAAGAGGTTAGTTGCCAGGGTATGATGCTAGAGAAAACAAAAACAATGGGTCACTAATACCAGACTTATCACCAATTTCCTAACCATGACTTTCATATTGTTCTGTTTTATAAGATAGAATCAATAAATTAATACCTTGCTACTCAGAAATACTGCCTTTTTGTACATTTAAATATAAAGTTGGGTAGTTCCTCATCATCATTCCAGTCAGCCATCTTACTCTTTATATTTATTATTCAGTTTCAAGTGGGAATACAATCCATTAAGGATGTTAGTGAGTCATCACCCAATAGCTAGCAGGTTGCCTTTGCCTCTCAAGTAGTCAGGAAACCAACGTAACACTTGAAAATATCGTCCCCCAAAAGTCAAGCTTTTTCTAGCTCCTTTCCTTTCTCCACCACAGTTTCATGAGTTTCTTTGCTGGTGCCACTGTTGTTATTCTCCACATAAGGGTAACCTAATGGCTTTTATAAAGGATTATTCTTGACGCCATGGGCTTTGCTGTACTAAGCTGAGTTGAAACCCTCTTCTGTATGCTACAGGTTATTAGGGTTAGCTGCAAGAATGTGCATTTATTTACTGAAGGTACTTTATAAATCAATACCTTGTTTTTGAACTCAGGTCAATAGAAACAACTCAGAAACACAACCAACAACTACAGCATCCTGAAAACAGCACTTTCAGTGTATTGATTTTGGGGAAAGTATCCTTTCCTGGCATTATTCACACACCCTTGATAAGTAATTTGATGCAATCAAAAAATTTTTTTACCCTCCCAGAATATATATATATTTATATATCTTTTTTTCTAACATATCTTTGAATTGCAATTTATTTTAGTCCTTAGGAAAGATGAGTCTTAGGAATCCCTCGAGAATGCAGCTTTGTATACCTCACCAATCATGGAGGGAAAAAATATTTGTTGATTCGGTGTTGGAACAAAGTTGGACCAGGTCTGTGGAACAGTTCATTTCCCTCTCTTCATGATTTTCTTCTATCCCTTGGTAAATGAGACAGTCCCTTGATTTCAGTGAAGTTTTACTCACCCTCATCAAATACTCTTTCTTAATGATCTATCTGATTATGCTTCTGAGCTGGGCACCACACAAATCAAGTGCATTGAATTAATACTACCCTTTGGGAGCTTTTAGTCTTTTCCTAGATCAAATCCAACTTTATCAGAAAATCCTTATTCACTCTTTTCTTTTCACTAGTAACTATCACATGGCAGCTAGGTGGTACAGTGGATAGAGTGCCAGACCTGGAATCAGGAAGACTCATCTTCCTGAGTTCAAATCTAGTCTCAACCACTTAATAACTATGTAAGTCACTGAACCCTGTTTGATTCAGTTCCCTCATCTATAAAATATGCTGGAGAAGGAAATGGCAAACTACTCCAATATCTTTGCCAAGAAAACCGCAAATGGAGTCACAAAGAGTCAGACACAACTGAAATGACTGAAAAAAAGGAACTGTCACATCATTTCTGTTGACATTTCATACATCAAAATATATTCAGTCTCCTCCCCTCCCCATCTATTGCCATTTCTAGCATCTTAGCTTATCATTTATTCATCATATACTGCCCAAATGTTGAGTTTTTATGTCTAGAAATGGCTTAGCTCTCCAAGTAGACTCTAAGCTCCATGAAGAAAGTCATCAGTCATCACTTCTTTCAGTGCCCCAAAGTGCCTGGCACAATGCCTTAAACATTGTAGGTGCTAAATAGATACTTGTTCATTAACTAATATTTTATGTTTACAATTTTTTATCTTTAAAATATTTCATCTTTAAAATGCCTTACTGTTTAATTTGCTCAAAAATCTACTTTAGTAGCAGATTTCTCTCCAAGATTTGTGCTGTTACAAGGTTTACTTTGTTTCATTCCATCTATGAAATTTTTGTTTTAGGTCCTTTTGTCACCTTCTGCCCCCAGGGAAAAGATTTGTGATCTCCTTATATCCTAAATTTAGCTTCATTTCTCATTTTCAATCATCATTTCAGATCCTGGAGTTAAGCAAAGAACATAGAAATGAACTCCCCTAATGTTCAGTACCTATCACCTTCAGCTTTGATTTTATACAGTTTTGAAACCTGACTCTTTCTTAGGGTGCAAAGCGTATGGTCTTGTAGTCTATAAAAAGTGGGAGCCATCTTTGATATGAAAAGATCAAGAGGCAAACTTTCACAGATTTTTCCAATTATAGTAAAATGAATTTATATTCTGAATTTACAAGCGATAGGCATAGGAGAGAGGGTAGAGGAATGTTGGAAAACACACTGTAAGAATATGAAACAAAAAAAGTCAAGGACTTGTCATCTCTACAGAAGGCTTAAACATGCAAACATACACCACACACATATGTATATGTGTATATTACATATACACATCTATATGTCTGTGTATACTATATATATATATATATATATATGCTTTCTCTCACAGAGAGAAAGAGGAAGAGAGACAAAGCGAGAGGGATGAGAGAACAAATATTTATTAAGCATCCAGTATATACCAGGCACTGTGCTAAGTGCTTCACAAATACTATCACTTGATCCTCACAACCACCCCAGGAGGTATAGATGCTATTATTATCCTGAAACTGAGGCAAACCGAAGTTAAATGACTTGCCCAAGACCACACAGCTAGTAAGTCTGTGAAGCTTGATTTGAAATCAGATTTTCCTGATTTTAGATCCACTTTGTCACATAGCTGAGAAAGAAGTCACTAAGTGTTGAACATTGTGAACACTCAAAAAATATTTCATAAAATGAAATTAATTGATTATGTTATAGCAGTCGAGAAATGACTAGTCCTTCTGAGGTAGGACATGCTTCTAAATCAGGCACTGGTCTACATTTGGACCATTGACTTAGATATCAATAACAATATCAGGCTAAAAGAATATAAATGAAAAGAAGAAATAATGTACAATTTAGGCAATGCCAAGCCTACCTGTTTAAACCAGATATTGATGAGAAAAAGTGGGAAATGGACAAAAGAACAAATATTGACACAATTACTGGTTTTTAATGAAACTTAACTGATATAAATCTATCATTGCAATGAGAAGACCCAAAGAGACTAGAAATTGCCTCAGCCAGCAAACATTTGATCTCCTTGCCAAGAAGAAAGAAATGGCAGCCAAAAGCAACATCAGTTTATAATCCAAATTTGTTTATAAAAATTTTAAAGGGAAGATTGGTGGAAGATTATGAGCATTATCACCTCATAAAATGGAGAGAAGCAAAGGAAACAAAAATAAGTTTATAGAAAACTTGGCAAGAAATCCAACTAACTAAAATCATCCCAGTTAAGGATGAAACTGTAAAGAAAGACAGCAAAGAGATAAAAGTGGAAACGATCTGTGAAGATCCTTCATAACAATATATTTTCATTATCACTGACAATGGAGTCACCACATTTGGATTCTTAATCCTTGCCAGGTGCTATATGAGGAAATAGAAAAGTCTCTAAAGAAAACAAATCTAAGAGGAGTAACTGAACTTGACCAAGAATACAGAGATCTGTGCTAGAGCTGAGACAGTTTTTAAGATATTGAGGGACTGATGATAAATATATATATAAAAAAAAAAAACCAAGGGAGAACACCAAAGATTTGGGAGATGGAAAATCACAAACCTTACTGTTATCAATAAGGTAGATATAAATACATGTGTGTATACATATATGTATTATCTATGTTGGACAGACAATATTCATTAATTGAGCACAGAATAGAGTAGGAAGGGATTGGGTTGGATTGCCTTTGGAAGATTGCAAGGTACTTTTTAATAACTCTAAGCATTTCCCTTAACCAAAGGTCTATTTTTTTTTACTTTATTATTTTTTTTTACTGACACTTACAAGCATTCATTAGTCAGTTGATAAACATTTATGAAGTACCCACCAGTGGTAGGCGCTGTGCTAAGCACAGAAAATACAAGGAAAAACAAGATAGTCCCTGCAGTCATGGAGCTCACAATGTAGTGGGAGAAGGCAACATATATTTTTTTAAAAAGGCTAAAAAGTGAGGTGGGGTGAGGGATGAGGGGGAAGGAAGACATGATGAGGTCCTGATGCCTAGGGGGAAATTATGAGATGGCTGCCTTGGGCCCCTCCAGTAGAGGATGGGGGAGAAGCTCTGCCAAGATGTCCACTTGCCACTCTCTCCAGTCAGAGGGAATGAGGGTCATGGAGGCAGGGTTTACTAAGAAGGCTGATATGATCTTGTAGGCAGCAATGATGAAGTCCAGGGGAGCAGCAAGGTAGATGCTTCCTCTCACTGTCTCCCTAATTCGATAATTAAAAGAGAAAAAGAACCCCTACCTCCCCCAAACAAATATGCATAGCCCAGAAAAAAGAATCTACATTGGCCATATCCGAAAATCATTCTGCGTTTTAAGTCCATCAACTCTCCAGCCAGGGTATGGAGCATGTTTCATTTTCAGTCCTCTGGACCCACAGTTTTATCACTACGTTGATCAGAGTTCTAAAGTTTTTCAAAGTCGTTTTTCTTTATAATACTGTCCTTGTGCCAATTGTTCCTCTCTCTGCTCACTTTGCTCAGCATTAGGTCACAAAGGTCTTTTTAGTTTCCTTGAAATGGTTCATTTCATCATTTCTTATGGCATAATATTCTATTACACATGTCATATTTACACACTATAAGACATATACATCATATATCACAATTTGTTTAGCCATTCACCAATGAGTGGGAAGCCCTTTAGTTTCAATTTGAGGCTACTATGAAAAGAGATGCTATAAATCTGTTTGTTCATAAGGTTAAATGCCCACATTTTAAACAGTATCTTCTAGTGATGCTACAAGTGAAGAAATAATATAGTCTCCAATGAATGAAAGATTTGGTTCACCCAGAAGGTAATGGAAAAGTGCCTACAAAGTAGGTATGAACAGACTGGAATGTCTTGACAACAAGAATTGCACAAGAGAAAGGGTAGATGATGTCATCAGAAAGAAGCTTGACTAGAAGAAAGGTGGACCAATTGTGTAGCAAGAATGAAAGCTGACCAATAGACAGTGTGTGTGCTTCTTTAATATTCATGCAATATCATAAGATCTAGAAAAAGCCCCCCAGTATGTTAGACGAGTTTACTCCAGGGTAGCTACCAAAAGCCAAAGAGAAGAGTCCCACAGGATGAGAAGTCATTAGTGCAACCTTCATTACTAAGCAATTCCCTCATCAGATCCATCAACAATATTGAAGCATTATCATTATTAAGTACCTTATATTAATCACATATTCTTTAGGATGGTAATGTCCTAAGGACAATTCAGAGACTAGTGATGTGTTGCTTTCACTGGTATTAAAAAGAAAACTTTATACTTGGGTTACCATGTTACTAACCTTTTCCATACTACTTCATTTCCTATAGCCAAAGACTTCATGCTGTTTTTATACTAATAGAGAAATTATCCTTGATATTTATTTAAGTCTAATTAATTTTTGCATATCTCTAGTAGTAATAACAAATATCAAATTTTGATCACAACATTGAACTTTCTCTATAAGAATTCTGATTTAAGTGTAGAAGAGCATTGGATGAATAAAATTTCATTAATTTCTCCTAACTCCCATGTATGGATTTTTTTTTTTTGCATCTTACTAATAGGACAGTTGAGTAATAAACAATGTTTTTGAAAAATATCCTATATATCTGAGTTGTATTTGATTAAGTTTTCTGATGACCCTAAGCTATGAGAAGAGATGCATAGGACCATGGAGGAGGAGATTAAAATTCCAAATAGTAAGTCAGTGATAGATAGTTCAAGTGAAGGACAATGTATTAGGAAGGAACAGAGATGTATGTTCAAATTCAAATGAAGGAAACATTCCTACTGGATTACTATGATAGAGAAGAACTTCTATCCTGTTCCAGACAGAAAAGGATTAGAATGAACTACCAGGATGAAGATGTAATATCCAAGCAAAAAATTTGAGTTTAAATGTTCTACTAAGAAAAACTAGAAAGAAATGATCAGAGAAATTCCATTCAAAATGAACAAAAATATATAAAATATCTGGAAATTAACCTACCATGACACATAAGTATATAGATAGATAGACACACATATATTTATCTACAATTACAAGACACTCTTTACCAAAATAAAGAGCAATTTAAATATTTGAAGAGATACTCATTATTCCTTGTGGACTAACACAATATAATAAAAATGACAGTACCACCTAAATTAATTAAATTACAGATTTAGTGTTATATGAAACAAATCATACTTTTTATAGCCAGACAAAATAATAATAAAATTCATTTGGTAAAGAAAAAGTATAGAATCTCAAGGGACATAATTAGGGGGAAAGTATAAATGAAGAGATCATAGCACTAACAGACCTAACACTAATAAAGCATTAGTTATTAAAACTAGTTTGCACTAGTTAAAAGCAGAAAAGGAGATCAGTTGAATAGAATAAATAAAGGAGAAGAAGAAAGAGGGTTTTTTTAAAACTAGTTTGATATCACATAAATCTATGTACATGACACAAGAACTCCCTTTTTAGTAAGAATTGATAATTAAATCAGTTTGACAGAAATTGGGTTTAGACTAACACCTTACACCATATGCAACAATAATCTTGAAATGGATACTGACCGGAATCTTTTTTTAGTTAGAAGAAAATGAAATTAAATACCTTTCACAACATCTGAGGGAAATGTTTAACCAAACATAGGATAGATAAAAGAGATCATAAAGCTTAAAAAACAATATGACTACATAATATTTTTGCTTGTATTAATAAAATCAATGAACAGAATTAAGAGGAAAAGAAGAGTAGGAAAACACATCTCAGATAAAAATTTGATACCTAACTATATATAGGAAACCAACACAAATATATCACTCCAAGATGTATTCCCTCAAAGATAAATGGTCAAAGGATGGGGATAATTTTTAAAGAAACTTTTATAAATCATAAATGATTACTTGAAAATGTGTTCCGTTTCATTCAATGGCAAAAGCAATGAAAATTTGAAAGAATTCTTAAGTTCCACTATACTCCATGCAAACTGGCAAAGGTGATTGGCAAAAGTACATGTAAAAAGTGTTGGAGTTGTGGGGAAACAGGTTCATTGATAGACTGTTGATAAAGCTGTAACATAGTCCAACTATTCTGGATTTTAAATTGGAATTATGTAAAAATAGTGTTCATATTCTTTAACTCAGTAATCTCACTACCGGGAATATAACCCAGGGGAGAAAAAAAAAAAAGAAATGAAAGTGCAACATTTATCAAATAAACATCACAGCGCTCTTCTTGCTAGCAAAGAACTGAAAACAAATAGCTGCCAACAGCAGGGTTATGACTAGAAATACTATTTATATTAACTTAATACCATATGTTATGCAATAATCAATTATAATTAGGAGGAATTAAAGGAAAGCTATGGAAACATATATGAAAGGATACAGAGGGAAATAATCAAAGTCAAGAGAATTACATGTTCAATGACTATAGAAATGTGAATGAAAGTTGAACTCTGAGTAGCATAAGAACTAATGAAGGCCCTTTAGGACTTTGAACAAAGGACATTGGACAATTAAGCATAGGAAGTCCCTGATAGCTGAAAGACAGGAAGCTACCAGGATAAAACAGCATATGCATTGCCCAAAGCAGTTACTGTGTCAGATACCATTGTTCAATTATTTTTTTTTTGTCTTAAGGGAGAATTTGATATGGGGGAGTGGTAGGAATGACCGTGCTGCAAAGACAAAAGGAATCAATAAAATATATTTTGATTTGAACTACAGTCCTTTAAATGGTCCTTCCAAATGGAAGATGCTCTCACCACCCATTAGTAAAACAGGCACTTTGAGTTAACAGTAAAAGTTCACATTTACAAAGCTCCTTAATGTTTGTAAATCGCTTTTCTCACAACAACACCATGAGGTAGATAATATCCATATTATTATCCCCATTTCACAGATAAAGAAATCAAGATTTGGAGGAATTGGGACATGTCAGTAATGAGCACAAAGCTAATAAATTTCTGAAACAGGATTTGAACCCAGATCCCCTGATTCTAAACCCAGTACTATCTTCACTATATTGTATGATTTTGCAGCAGCAGTGATAGACTTTAACTGGTTTACCCACACTCCTTTACCTCAACCCTTTTGAACAATACATCGTGGGGTTTGGTTTGATATTTGAAGAGGGTGATCTAGGTTAAGGTCAAAATTGACTGTTCAGTTGGGTTCAGGGAAAAATATAAAGTCATCTAGTCCAAATGAGGCTCAATTTATGTTCAGTAGTATTATGTTTTAACTAAATAAACTGGTGGACTGTAGTTAGCAATGTTTCTAGACAGAAATACCAAATATCAAAAGTAAAAGTCTCTTCCCCCCAGAATGGCTGCCTAAATGGAAGCAAACCATCCAATCCCCACAGATCTCCAGAAGAAAAAAAAACAAAACTAAAATGCCCAGCACCGCAAATAACGATCAAGAAATCCAAGAAAACCTAAAGAAAGTGGATTTTTTCACCCCAGAACTGCACAAGAAGTCACCTAGAAACCCACAGACATTAAGGAAAGGAGCCACTAGAAAAACCAGCACCAATAGGCAAAGAAGCTGGCAATCTTCCCAGTATGACTAGAGACAGGCCAGAAGTATGTACAGACTGCAAGGCTCTGGACCCAGAGGGCTCCCCTCAGAAAGCCTGAGAGTGATCAAAAAGCTCAGTAGTTGGAACCTTGAAGCCACCACAGAGCAGCAGCAATGAGTGGGTATGGCAGGACCAAGCAAAGGATAATCCCAGATGTAGGGGTCCTGAGGCCCTTAGCACTCTGTTATATAATGCCATAGAATGTTCTAAAGACTCAGTACTCCAAACCTCAAAGATCCAAGAGATGAGGCAACTGGAGGGGACTTGACCCAGGCAGGTAGACATCAGCATAGGAACCCAGGTGGCTCAGAGTGAGACCAAGCAAGGATGACCACCCCACCCAGAAGTTCAGTAAGAGATAGAGTCTAGGCCTGCCAAGAAAAAAAAGTGCTAATTGAAGAACTAAAGCTGGACATCTGAATAAACCAAAGAAGACACTGGCCAATATAAAAAATATTGTAGATCTAAAGAAGTCCAAAAAACAAGTTTAGATGGAAAAGGCAACTCCATAGCAACTGCAGACAGAGATTCAAGGGGGGAAAAGAATTTTCCATGAGGACTATAAGAAATGAAATGAGATTTTTTTAAAATGAAATTTAAAACTTAGGAGGAAGGAATTGGAAGAATAAATAGCTTAGAACACAAAGTGGTGAACCTTATCCAGGTAATAGATGCCCAGAAAACCTGAATAGACTAGAATAGAATAGAAATCAACAATTCCTTGAGACAGCAAGAAACATTGGAACAAAATCAAAAGATTAAAAATATATTTAACATTTCAAGAAATCAAAAATGAGAACTGCCCATACCTATTAGAACCAGAGGGCAAAGAGAAGATAGAAGGAATCCACCAGACATCTCCTGAAAGAAATCCTAAAGGGAAAAGTCCGAATTCACAGCCAAAATCCAAAGTTCCCACAACAAAAAAAAAAATGACCCCAAGTATCTAGAAAGGAATTCAAAGAACCACAGTCAGGATCACATAGAACTTGGCAGCTGCTATAGATGAGATGAGATAAAATACTCCAAAATTCAGAGGAGATAGTCTTGTAACCAGGAAAACTTAATCATCTAAGTTAGGTCTGATCCTAGAGGGGAGAAAATGGATCTCTAATGGACTAGAGCACTTTCGGGTATTTCTTGTGGTAAGACCAGAGCTCAGTAGAAACTGTGAAATACAAACAGAAAAAACTAGAAAGACAAATTTATTTGAGCAACTGAAAGGAACCATATTGATAATAATGAACCATTTTTGTAGGGGTTGGAGAACTTTAAAGTCTTCAGAGAGCATTAAAGAAGGTAAATAAGAAAAATCAGAGGTTGTCAGGCTATCCATTCGATTCCAAGAGTTTAAAGAAGGAAAAGACAGAGTGAAATGAGAAAGACACAAGTGCAGAAAGGAGAGAGGAGATAGGACTTGCTATTTCTTCTGATGGGCATTATAAGAAAGGTATACAAATAGGGAGGGCAGGAGGGAGAAATAGGTATCGGCCGAACCTCTCTTGTCTCAAACACACACACACACACACACACACACACACACACACACACCACCACCACCACCACCACCACCACCACCACCACCACCACCACCACAACAACAACAACAACAACATCAACAGCAGTATTTTGGTATAGAAATACATCAAACTTAACAGAGAAACAAGAAGGTCTAGGATGGGGGGTTCAGAGGGAGCGAATAGCTACAAGCAAAAACAAAACAAACAAAATGAAACAACAACAACAAAAAAAAACTCCTCGATCCTGAAGGAAGTATTAAAAAGGGAGGAAACGGGGGGGGGGGGGG